>CM053757.1:8018012-8065041 GCA_028658305.1 Pachyuromys duprasi | reverse complement strand
ATTGTCTATTTCATTTAGATTTTCAAATTTTGTGGTGTATAGCCTTTTGAAATAAGATGTAATGATTAGATTTCTTCAGTATCTGTTGTTATGTCTCCCTTTTCATTTCTGATTTTGTTAATTTGGATAGTTTCTCTCTGCCTTTTAGTTAGTTTGGCTAAGAGTTTGTCTATCTTGTTGATTTTCTCAAAGAACCAGCTCTTGGTTTTCTTGATTCTTTGAATTGTTTTATTTGTTTCTTATTTATTGATTTCAGCCCTGAGTTTGATTATTTCCAGCCACCTACTCGTCTTTGGTGTGCCTACTTATTTATTCTTTAGGGCTTTTAGGTGAGCCATTAAGTTGCTTGAATGAGATGTTTCGAATTTCTTCTTGAAGGCACTTAGTGCTAATGAACTTTACTTTTAGCACTGCTTTCATCGTGTCCCATAAGTTTGGGTATGTTGTGCCTTCATTTTCATTGAATTCTAGGAAGATTTTAATTTCTTTCTTTCTTTCTTTCTTCCTTTCTTTCTTTCTTTCTTTCTTTCTTTCTTTCTTTCTTTCTTTCTTTCTTTCTTTCTTTCTTTCTTTCTTTCCTTTCTTTCTTTCTTTCTTTTCTTTCTTTCTTCCCAGACCCAGCTGTCATTGAGTAGTGAGTTGTTCAGTTTCCATTTGTTCAGTTTCCATAGGCTTTTTGCTATTTCTGTTCTTGAGGTCCAGCTTTAGTCCATGGTGATCAAATAGGATACAAGGGATTATATCAATCTTCTTGTATCTTTTGAGGCTCGCTTTGTGACCAAGCATATGGTCTATTTTGGAGAAGGTTCCATGAGGTACTAAGAAGAAGGTAAATTCTTTTGTGTTTTGGTGAAAGGTTTTGTAGCTGTCTGTTAGGTCCATTTTCTTAATGACCTCTGTTAGAATTATTGTTTCTTTGTTTAATTTCTGTTTCGTTGACGTGTCCTTTGTTGAGAGTGGAGTGTTGAAGTCTCCCACTATTAATGTTTGGGGATCTATGATTGGTTTAAGTTTTATTAATGTTTCTTTTACAAATGTGGGTACCCTTGTATTTGCGGCATAGATGTTCCGGATTATAATCTTTTCGTGGTGGAATTTTCCTTTGATGAGTGTGAAGTGTCCTTCCCCATCTCTTTTTATTAATTTTGGTTGAAAGTCTATTTTATTAGACATTAGAATGGCTACTCCTGTTTGCTTCCTGGGTCCATTTGCTTGGAAAACCGTCTTCCAGTCCTTTACTCTCAGGTACTGTCTACCTTTGTGACTTATGTGTGTTTCTTGCATGCAACAGATTGTTGGGTATCGTTTACTCATCCATTCTGTTAATCTGTGTCTTTTTATTGGAGAATTGAGTCCATTGATATTGAGAGAGATTAGTGACCAATGACTGTTAGATCCTTTGATATTGATGTTGGCTGTGGTAGTGTGTTTGTATACTTGGCTTCTTTTTGTTTTGTTGTAGTGAGGTTATTTATTTTCTGTGTTTTCTTGAAAGTAGTTTTCTTGAGTTGTATTTTTCCTTCTAGCATCTTCTGTAACGTTGGATTTGTGTGTAGGTATTGTTGAAATTTGTTTTTGTCATTCAAAATCTTTGTTTTCTCCGTTTATAAGGACTGAGAGTTTTGCTGGGTATGGTAGCCTGGGCTGACATCTGTGTTCTCTTAGGGTCTGCATGATATCTGTCCAGGCCCTTCTGGCTTTCATAGTCACTGTTGAGAAGTCAGGTTCTGATGGGTTTGCCACTATATGTTACTTGGCCTTTTCATCTTGCAGCTTTTAGTATTTTTTCTTTGTTCTGTATACTTACTGTTTTGATTATTATGTGGCGGGAGGATTTTCTTTTCTGGTTTAATTTATTAGGTGTTCTGCAGGCCTCTTGTATGCTTATAGGCCTCTCCTTTAAGTTGGGGAGATTTTCTTATATTATTTTGTTGAAAATATTTTCTGGACCTTGGAGACGGGAATCTTCTCGTTCCTCTATTCCTATTATTCTTAGGTTTTGTCATTTCATGTTGTTTTGGATTTTTTGATGGGTTGTGTCAAGAATTTTTTAGATTTATCATTTTCTTTGACAGATACATCAACTTCTTTCATTGTATTTTCCACCCCTGAGATTCTTTCTTCCATCTCTTGTAGTCTATTGGTTATGCTTACTTCTGTAGTTCCTATTTTCTTCCCTAAGTTCTCCCTCTCCATGATTTCCTCCATTTGTTTTTTCTTTAATTTTTCCAATTCTATCTTCAGATCTTGAACCGTTTTGTTGAGTTCCTTCACCTGTCTCACTGTATTTTCCTATTTCTCCTTCCATTCCTTCACCTTTTTGTTTGAACATTCCTCTGTTTCTTTTATTTCTTTCAGTGATTTAATCATTTCCTCTCTGAAAGCCACAAACTGTTTGGCTGCACCTTACTGTATTTCTTTACAGATGGCCATAATCTGTTTGATTTATATTTCTCTAATTCTTTATGCATTTTATTTGTTTCCTCTATTAACCTCTTCATAAACATAGATGTAAGGTCATCTTCTTGAATTTCACTTATGTTAGGGTGTCCAGGGCTACTTTCCCCTGGACACATGGGTTCTGGGGATATCATACTGCTTTGCCTTTTGTTGCTGGTTCTTTTACGCTGGCCTCTACCCATCTGTCCGTCTCATGTGTTGTCTGTTAATTTCTGGTGCCTGCTGGAGTCCTGGGGTGAGAGAATCCTTTTGGCAGGGTTCTGAAGTAGATCTCCTCAGCTTTTTGAATATGGTCACCTGAATGGTGGTGCTTCTCAGGAATTGTCACAGTTCACCTCAGGCATATGGACCTGTGTGGTTACTGTGATGTTCAGGAAGGCTCTCCTCTCATCAAGAGAAGTTCTGGAGATGGTTGTCCTGCAAATAGATTTCTTGCTCTGAATTTAGTGAGCTGTTGCTGCTTCTTCTGTTAAGCTGTTGTTGGCCACAGTCCTTGTGAAGAACCACAGAGTCCCGTGGTTTCGTCAGTTTAGCTAAAGATAACTGGTCACGCCTTGGAGCAGTATCTGAGGGCTGCTCCAATGGCTCTCAGGCTTTTGTAGGTCTGAGGTAGGAGCGGTGTGTCCCAGTACCCTAGCTGTAATCAGTGGCAGGTGAGCACAGCACTCATGTGTGTGATAGAAGACCAGAGTTTACAGCCTGTGGGACCCAGAAACTTTTCTGGAGCTGGGTGTCCTGAGGGTTGGAACCCATGTTATCCCTGACTCTGTGGTGTTTGGGGGTCTGCAGGTTTGTCTGGGATGGCGAGTAGTTTGGGGGTCTGCAGGTTTGTCTGGGATGGCGAGTAGAGCAAGCAGGCACAGGCACTTGGCTCCCTGGTGCCCTGAGGATCTCAGTTCTGCCTGGGACGGTGAGTCAGGCACGCAGGCAAGACTCTGTGCTGGCGGCTAAACACCCCATTTTGGGCTGGTGCCTGGGCACCCGTGGGACCCGGGTCTTTTTCCAGGGATTGTCTGGGTGACCTAAGGTCAGTCTTGATTACTTCTTGCACCATGGGCTTTTCTCTCAACTGGAAATCCCAGTCTCTGGTGTTATGGGGCCCACAGTTCAGTCTGGGACAATGATCCGAGCACGCCGGTGGTGAGTGGCTCTGGGCTGGCACCTGAGTGCCTGTTGGGACCCAGGAACAGTTTCACAGTTTAGCTGTGTGATCTGAAGCTGATTGAATCCCACACAGTGGGGTTTCCTCTCACCTGGGAAACACAATCACTGGTGTTTTAGGGCTCAGAGTTCCGTCTGTTGGTCACTGTGCAGATCCTGCTCTGCTGCTTGTCAGAAAGTGTCCTCCGGGTGCCGCCATCTTGGATCCCCTTAACTCCTTTTTTAATTTAGAGTTTAAGCATACCCTAGGCATCTTGTATCTGTTTAGAGGTTCAGGCCTAGGTTTTTATATATGATGTAGCTATTTTTGTCTCATCCCCTTTTCTATATAGAATGGGCAGTTATGCCTTTATAGCCAAATTTTATATATTACAAACTTCCTTTTACCTTTAGCATTTAGGAATACCCTAGACATTTTGTACCTGGATTTTTACATTGGTTGTGGCTATTCTTTGGCTTACCCCTTTTTTGATATAGGATGGATGGTTCTCCTCTTTAAGCATATGAATTGTAATATTTGAGTTTCTAGGATTTAAATAGGCTGGCATGTATTTTGACATCTGCAAGCCCCCCCCCCCCTTTTTTGCATCAGGCTTAACTGAGATTTGCCCTCCCCTCTGTGAAAATGTCTCACATTTGAAAGGATAAGCTGGCTTCCAGAGCAGTGTGATACCTTTATCTAGTCAGCATTTAAAAGTTTTTTGATGTAGAGGCATGCAGTCTGCATGTTTGTCTTCCAGCCTAATTTGAGTCCTTACATTGACCAACAGAACATATTTCTTAAGCCAAAATGCTCTTTTGTACCAGTTCTGTGGAAGTACCAGTTTTTGGGATTGGCTGGCCTTTTTAGAACAGTGTGACATCATCTCTCCTTATACAAACCTAAAACTGATGTGAATCCAACCTTTAGATCCGTAAAGATATAACATCTATTATTAAAAAAAGAGAACTTACATAGTAACCTTAAGGAAAATTTTGTCATTTTGAATCTTGGACTATCTTTGCAAGTGGCTAAACAGCAGGAGTTGCCATCCTGGCTTTTATTATGTAAAATAGGCTGATCTGGAACTCAGAGATCTCTTTTTACTTTGTGTTAGAATTAAAGGAATTTGCCTTCACCAACTTGTTCAAATATTTTTTCTCAAATCCATATCATTGTAACTCAAAGCCTTTAAATGCAAATCAAGCAAAGAGACAAGAAAATTTTAAGTTTTGGGTCAGTTGTGCCAATGTAGGCTGTGACAAGCAAAGCCCCAGTTGCTTATTTTTTGGAATTTAGTTGTTGTTACAGTGAATTGGCGGACCCTTACCAGAAAGAGCTGACAAGTATCTTGCAGCTAGAGAATTTTGAATTTTGGCCGCTATTAATCTTATTTTTATTAGGAAGAGGGCCCTTTCTATTGTCTGTAACTTAGTATCCCATTCCTTTTTATTTTTATTTTTCCCCATTTTCTTTCTTGGAGAAAGCATGGAGAAGAGCCATCACCATTAAACGTATTGCAACCAGATCCATGACTATGACAACCAAAACAAAGCTAAAGGGATTAAAACATCCTCTGCCATGGCATTTTTTATTTTAGATGCAGTTTTAGACCAAGTTCTCTCTAGAGATCTGTTTGCCTTTAGTTCCTTTCTTTCCAGCCATGGCTGTTTCTGATGCCCTGAGCTGAGCTGAGCTGAGCGAGCCATAGTATAAGGAAGCCATGCTTGTGTACCCCTCCTGTTAGACTGTAGTGACAGCCAATTTTGTTAAGTCTCAGGTCTGTCCACAGTAGGCTATCTTTTGCTCCTGGGCCTGTTTAAGAGTCTCTCTCTCTTTTTTTAATTAAATTTTAATTTTTTACACAATTACAGTTTATTCATTTTATATCCCAGTTATAGCCCCCTCTTTCATTCCCTCCCCATCCCACCTTCCCTCCTTCATCTCTTCCCATGCTCCTCTCCAAGTCTACTGATAGGGGAGGTCCTCCTCCCCTTTCATATGACCCTCAGGACTGGCTGCATTGTCCTCCTCTGTGGCCTGGCAAGGCTGCTCTCCCCTTAGGGGGAGGTGGTCAAAGACCCAGTCATTGAGTTCATGTTAGAGACAGTCCCTGTTCCCCTTACTAGGCTACCCACTTGATTACTAAGCTGCCATCTGTGCAGGGGTTCTAGGTAATATCCATGAATGATCATTGGTTGGAGTATCAGTCTCAGAAAAGACCCCTGTGCCCAGATTTTTTGGTTCTGTTGCTCTCCTTGTAGAGCTCCTGTCCTCTCAAAGTCTTACTATCTCCCCCTTCTTTACTAAGATTCGCTGTACTCTGCCCAAAGTTTGGTTATGAGTCTCAGCATCTGCTTTGATACCCTGCTGGGTAGAGTCTTTCAGAGGCCCTCTGTGGTAGGCTCCTGTCCTATTTCCTCTTTTCTCCTTCTTTCAATGTCCATCCCTTTTGTCTTTCTGAGTGAGGATTGATCATCTTACCCAGGGTCCTCCTTCTTGCTTAGCTTCTTTAGGTGTACAGATTTTTGTAGGTTATCCTATATTATACATCTAGTATCCACTTATAAGTGAGTATATACCTTGTGTGCCTTTCTGCTTCTGGGATACCTCACTCAGGGTGTGGATACTTAGATTAGTTTGGCGCTATTTGTTGTGTGATTAATACTTTTAATTTATTTATCTTTTAGTTAAGCAGTGGCTATTTCTAAACCAGGTGTATACCTGAATCATCACACAGAGAATTGGATTTATTTAATTAACCTAGAGCACAATGCTGGGCAATAGTTACTCCATCTTAAATTTCCAAGCCCACATAGTTTCCTGCTATTCAGATTTCACCCATTATATTTGCTTTTAGTCATATCTTGGGTTCATCTCTCCTCGTGGTTCTAAGACCTCTCCTGTCGATCTTGCTTTCCTCTCCTCCCACTTGTTTCCTTCTCCTCTCCGAACCAGGATGCCCCACCCTATTCTCTCCATTGCACAGCATTGGCTGGTCATTTAACTGAAAATACAGAGAACAAATGGTGACATGTTTACACAAACCTGAGACAGGTGATGCAATGTCCGATTGAAACCAGATAGTCCGGTAGAGAGATGAGCATTTAAATGAACCAGGGTAAATTGTATACATTTAACAAGATCATTATACCAACAGGGTAGTTTACCTTCATATTCCTAAAAGGATTGGGAGAACCCCAACACTGAAAACTCCTGATTCTTTGGGTAAAAGGAATAGACAGTTGGAACCGTACTTGCTCGGTGGGGTCTACCTGAAGTGTGTGGTTCACATTAGATGATGAGAGTCCAGGGCTCTCTTCTGGTTGCCGAGTAACTCATTGTCACTTGTCTTTCCTTAGAACCTGGGCCCTTCTGTGCTGGCTGGGGTGGCTGTGATGATCTTCATGGTGCCCTTCAATGCTGTGATGGCTATGAAGACCAAGACCTACCAGGTAATATGTCCATCTCCATGAGGCTGAGCCCTGAGCCCTGGCCATAGGTTAGAAGGAATGGTGTCCTTTTTCCTACCTTCTTGGCCACTGTGAACACACTGAAGTGGATCCTTCTAGGAGTTTTCTTTCTCCAGGTTCATGCCTTTCTTTCTCTCTCCTTCTCTCTCTTGTCTTTCTTTCTTGATCTCATCTTGTAATCTATACGGGCCTCATTTTTAGTCTTCCTGCCTCAAACTGTGAGGATTACAGGCTTGTAGCACCATGCCTGGCTATAACTCTAGAATTTTCCACATGTAATATTTAGCTCTAACTAACTATAATTAGGCTTGTTATGAAATTATGTGCTTTTTCCCTAAGTTTTTTTTTTTAATTTATTTATTTTTATATCAATCACAGGTTAGGTACTTTGCCTCCCAGGCGTAGCCCCCTCCCTCATTCCCTCCTACCTTCCCTCTCCCTCCCTCATCTCCCTCCTCTCCGCCTCCTCCAAGTCCACCAACAGGGGAGGACCTCCTCCCCTTCCATCCAACCCCAGCTCATCTTGTCTCCTCAGGGCTGGCTGCAATGTCCTCCCCTGGGATCTAGCCAGTCTGTCCTACAGTCCTCCGCTCTACCAACTGAGCTATCGAACGCTACTTTTCCCTAAGTTTTAATAGTTACTTTTTCCTTTTATTGAAAATAGATTTTTTTCCTCATAATATATTCTTCCTCTACCCCTTCCAGTTCTTCCTTTCCCCTCTCATTGGATCTACTCTCTTTCTGTCTCTCATTAGAAAACAAACAGGTTTCTAAGGGAATATAATATAATATAATATGATGGAAGATTAAAAATAAAAAAGAACACATTGGAATTTGAAAAAAACAGAAGGAAAAGAACCCAAGAGAAGACACAAGAAATAGAAACCTACTTGTTCACATACTTAGGAATACTATAAAAACACTAAGTTGGTGATATTTTCACTATGTGTTTTTATTTAGTGGACATTTGTGGGTTTTTTCCTTTGACCTCATGCCTAGTGTTCTTCCTGTATGGATCATGTGCTCTTCACTTCCCATGTTCTTCATCCCATGTTTCTCTGCTCCATTGTTGGGTGTTTGCTGTCCTTGGCTGCACTGATGACCTCTAGGTGACCTAACTATGATAGGGATGTCAGTGGTGGCCTTGTAGGCTGATGTCATGGAGCAGGTCAGCCAACAGGGTTGGGATATGCCCTGGAGTAAGTAGGCTTCCCTGATTGGCTTACCTCCAAAGCTGCTCCTTTCTCTTTTGTTTTCATGTTTAGTTGCACCCCCCATCTGTGATCCAAGGGTGACCATGGTTCTGGCCTGCCTGTGCATGGCATGGCTGTGGAGGAAATGCTTAGGAAATTGTCTGCCAAGGGTGATATGCCACATGGTTTTAAAGTGTCTACCAACTGTATGTCTTTTTCATGACTGGTCTGAACCAGTGCCAGCTGGTTCTGGCATGTTTCAGCATTTTAATGATCAGTTCCGAGAAAAGGAAAAATTGCAGGTGTTGTGGCGCGCTCTTGTCAGTCCAGCACTTAGGGAGCTGAGGAAGGGGGAGTGGGGTTTCAAGGCCAGCCTGGGCGTATAGAGGAAAACACCATAAGAAAGAGAGCTAGAAGATGGAAGGAATAGGAGGAGGGAGCAAAAGAAGGAAGGAGAGGAAAGTGGAAGCGAGGACTAATTCATTCCTTGTTTGGGTTAACAGTATAAGGTGGCATTCCATCTTCTCTGAATGCCTTGGAGGCTTGTCTCACTTTCAGCCCTCAATTCTGAGTTTTCTCAGTTGAATCCAACCTGATTTGAAGTAGTTTCGACTTTTTATAATGACCGAGTCTTTTGATGTAGTCTGGTTGCTGACACTGTGGCTCATGGTGTCCAGGACCAGCCCTCTGTTTCTAGTTGTAGATGTCCTTAGGCCCAGGGTGCTGATTTCCCCTCCTCCATGCAGGTGGCACATATGAAGAGCAAAGACAACAGAATCAAGCTGATGAATGAGATCCTCAATGGGATCAAAGTACTCAAGCTGTATGCCTGGGAGCTGGCGTTTCAAGACAAAGTTCTAAATATCAGGCAGGAGGAGCTGAAGGTGCTGAAGAAATCTGCCTACTTGGCGGCTGTGGGCACATTCACCTGGGTCTGCACACCTTTCCTGGTGAGTGGGACAATGAGGGATTTTTGTTATGTCTTCTGTTTTTAAGCTTAAATTTGGAAAAAATTTAAAATCAAACAATGTATTTGTATGCATGTGTGTAGGCACACATGTAGAAGTCAGAGGACAACCAGAATTTTCTCTTTTTACTGTTGGGGTCCAGGGATTGAACTCATCTTGTCAGTCTTGGCAACAAGTGCCTTTGCCATTGAGCCTGCACCTAAATATTTTTCAAAGACCGGACAGACAAAAGATTGCCATTTGAGCAAGGCCTTCCTCATCACTCCTCTCCAAGGCTGATATCATCAGCTTGCTTTATTTGCACCCTTGGCAGCTTCACGTGCCCAGGCTAGCAGCTGTCTGTTTCATAATGCAAACCTGTGCTGCTAGTTTCTTTCATTGAGAAAGTCTTACAAGAAAGCATGCTAGGGCTGGGGTGATGGCTCAGCAGTGAAAGCTTTGCCTTTCAAAAGTGAGGACCTGTGTTTGATCTCCAGTACCTTTGTTCAACAACAGAGCCAGAAGTGGTGGGGAGGCAGAGACAGGCAGATTCCTGGGTTCCCTGGCCAGCCAATGTAGCCTACTAGCTGAGTTCCAGGCCAGTGACAAAGCCTGTCTCAAAAAACCAAGGTGGACAGTGCCTAAAGAATGGCATCTGACATTGTCCTCTCTGGCCTCTACATGTAGTCACATACATAAGCACACACACACACACACATAGATATAAATGTATCCAAACACACATTGTTATCTGACCTAAACTGCATATTTGTTACTATAACTCATAGACTCCAGGGGACCAGTGCCTTCTTGTTACTGATTGCAAGCTGTGGTTTGTCAGTAGCCTAAGATGATCTGTCCAGTGGCACTGCCAAATACATTCTAAAATTACAGTTTTGTTTATTGCCTGTGTCTGAAATGTCAGCTCTGGGAGGGATTTGTGAACAGCCTGTCCCTGTTCCTTGGAAGGTCCAAGGCTAACACTTAATACCCTGCTGTTCATGGTAATGACCAGATCATATAGGAAGTTCTAAAGTGTGAACACATACTATCCCCCACATCTCTGCTGTGACAAGTCCTTTGCTCCAGTGAGATTGTTCTGTGCATCTTTGGAAAACAGTGTCTAAAGTTATAGGTATTTAAAAATACCTTTATTGGGGCTGGAGAGATGACTCAGCAGTTATGAATACCTGATGCTCTTCCAGAGGACTGAGTTCAGTTCTTAGCACCCAAAATGGGCTGCTTATAACTACCTGAAACTCCAGTTCCAGGAGATCTGATGTTCACCACTAGCCCCTGTGGCCATGCATACATGTGGCAATACACAGAGATAAACACAGAAAAGTAAAAATCAGATGAGTCTTTAAAATAGTTATATGTATTCTAGTAGAATTATACTTATGTGACCTGGCATGCTCAAGATTCTGGGTTTGATTTCAACTCTGAAAAAATAAAAAGTGTCTTCTGACATGGGCAAGTCACCCATCTTTCCTCACTCTGTCAAGCTGGCTCTTCTTCAGAGTCCATACCCCCCTGGGGCACCTTGAATTTCACTCCCTTTCTTTGACAGTAATTGGAGGTACTTCATTGTTGAGAATTAGGTGTGTAGCAGATGGATATGGGTGACAAGGTTTACCTGAGCTGTGTTCCAACTAAGAATGATATGGGCCTGTTACACTTTTTTATAACCCTTGATAGAATCTGCAGTTTCTAGGCTGTTACTGAACATGCTGGCCTCCAAAGGTGTTTTTCTCTTGTCTCCATTCCAAAGCCAGGCATACCTCTGAGCTTGCCCTCAGTTTCTGACTGAGTTGGGTCTATGTTACTTTTTTAATTGCTGCACCAAAAATCTCTTGACAGAGGCAACTTAATGGAGAAGGACTTAGGTTTGGCTCACAGGTACCAGTCCGAGGTGGTGCCTGGAATGAGGTGGTGTGCGGTGCATCGAGAGCTTTTAGCATGGCTTGCTCTCATCTTGCTGAATTAGGAAGCAAGGTCAGGCTATAATGTGGAAGGCCTGTCTGGGAAGCCAGTATCTGCTAGCCAGACCTGGTGTCCCAGACCGTGGTACCAGATAGAGAGTAGGTTTCTCAACACATGAGCCCGTGGAGGGATTTCATCCTGAAATTACAGTAGCAGGAAAGGCTGAAAATCCTGGGCTCCAAGGACAGTCTGCTGAGCCTTTTGGCAAGAAACAGTTGAGGGCAGTAGTCAGAGGGCAGCCTGTGGGGGTAGGCTGTCTTTTCACCATGTGTTTCCAGGGATGGCTCATTTAGTCTTGGTGGCAATTCCCGTTACCTGCTGAGTCCTCTTGCTGGCCCCTCTTTAAGTTTTTTTCCTATTTGAGCTATAGCCCCACATTAGCATATAGATTTGCAGTTTCTCTAGTAGGCAGCAAGTCCAGCAGCCATTTTTATTACCCAGTGGGAACCATTATACTTGTTACATGTTACCCCTAATTTATTATTCCCACTAATTCTGGTAATCATCACCCTATTTTCTGATTGTAGGGAACATTTTGTGTAAACAAAATAAAAAAATAGGAGGTAGCTTTCTGTATTTGTCACTTAGGATGGCATTTTTGATTTCAGTCATGTAATAGCATGTACAAGAATGGCATTCTTTTTATGGTGGAGCAATATTCCATTGTGTTGACTTTTTAAAGAGGATTTTGAGGAAACATTTTTTACGTGAGGGGGGATGGGAAGAGATTGATGGATAGGTATTAAATTACCGTTAGATGGGAGCACAGTGCCAACAGATAGACCAGATACTTCTGGTCCATTTGGAAAAGCTAGAGCAAAAGAATGTGCTTTTACTGCAATGGAGAGAGAAATGACTGAGAGATGGTGTATGATGTGAGTTCATGTGTCAAAGCATCACATACCACCTCATTAATATGTACAGTTTTTAATGTGTGAGTTAAAAAATAAATTTTAATCAGGTATAATGGCATACATCTGAGCACCCAGGAGCCAGAGGGTAGCCTGGTCTATGTAATGAGTTCCAGGACAGCCAGTACTACATAGTAGAAACGTCTTAAAAAAGTAAAAAGTAAATAAAATAAAAATCTATGAGGCTTGTATTTCCAGGCTGCTTGGGGGGCTACCATCTGGGGTTGCCCACATAATAGGGTGTTGGTATCCTCTGGAGCACTGCCTGCCTTCTTGGCCACAGAGCCTGGACAATTCTTTTAAAAGTCTCCCTGGGTCTTCTGGCTGGATAGTGATGGGCAGAGCAGGAAGTAGGTCTGCTTGCTGGTTGTATCAGACCCAGGCTTCCCAGAGAATAGAGCCCTTGGTAGCATGGTTCAAGGGACCTGGCCAAGAGTGTAAGGTGGAATAAACTCAGCCTCCTGGGTGACTCTGTAGGATTTGCACCCAGCACTTGGCTTGGCTGTCCCCATAGGTGTGTCAGCTCTGTGTCATATATGGGGAGACAGCCTACCTGAGGAGCAGAGCCCACACTCATCCACAGAACTGACATGCTTGTTCTGGGTGAACAGGTTCTAGTTTCATACCCCACTGCCTTCTAGAGGTGATTGAAATGGCACAGATGTGCATAGCTGCTCTTGCTTAGGTTATGTTCAAGGGAAAGCTCTCCGTGGCTCCTAGACCAGGGCTACCCATCTACACTATATATGCTTTTCAGAACTGCTTATTTTCTTGTGTCTCAGAGGACCCTCAGGGTAGCTGTGGCTGCCCACTACATGGTGTTAGGAGGCTCCTATCTGAGCAGTAGAGGAGGGATGTGAGACCAGAATCACCAATCACTTGTCCCCTTCTGAACCAAGCCACCCTCTGGGGTTGTTCAGGACTTTTTTTTTTTTTTTTTTTCTTTCTCCAGACAAAGGATGAAGTTGCCATACCAAAGCGGTTTTGCTCAGAGAGCCCTGATCTTGGAACATGACCAGCCTGTTATGTGCCATCCTCACTGCTGGGACTTTCTGGCTTTTCTTTTGTTTTTGAGACTGGGTCTCTCATAGTCCAGACTGGCCTTGAACTCCCTCTGTAGCCAGGGATGACCTGGCATTTCTGATCCTCCTGGTTCCCTCTCCCCAGTGTTGGGATTACAGATACGCACACCCTTCCTGGTTCATGCAGTGCTGGGGGTGAGCTCAGAGCTTTATGCATGCCAGAAGAACTCTCACCAATTGAGCTGTATATTTGTACCATTGGGAATGGACCCCTGCATACCAACAATATTTAACCACAGTGGACAGGTATTTGAAAATCTCATGATCATCCATCTTTCTGGTTAGTTCCTTATGATGTAGGTGTCCTGCTTTAGTACCCCTTCCCACCTCCCTTGGGCTTTTGCCATTTTAAGCTCCATGGAGAGGTCTGAATCCCTGCCTCCCTCTGGGGGTGTGCAGCTGCCTCCATCACTAACACTTCGCCTTGTTTGCAGGTGGCCCTGTCAACCTTTGCTGTCTATGTGACTGTGGATGAGAAGAACATCTTAGATGCAAAGAAAGCCTTTGTGTCCCTAGCCCTATTCAATATCTTGCGCTTCCCACTCAATATCCTGCCCATGGTCATCAGCAGCATTGTGCAGGTGTGTATCCGACAGGGAGCCAGGAGGGTAACGCGGGGGCTCTCAGAATTCTTCCACGGTCATCGGCATCATGCAGATGTGGGGGGACAGTGGACATCAGGAGTGGGCATGGGAGCGGCCATCCCCCTCCCATGGTCATTAGCAACATTGTGCATAGTTGTGTGGGTGCCGAGGAACCTGGAGTGGGCATGGGTGCTGCAAGCCGTGGTGTTCACAGATTCCTCAGCTTGGACTCAAGCTGAGCCACTAACTAATTTGTGCAGCCCTGACCACACTCTTCCTAATTGCTCCTGCTATGGCCTGGAGGATTCAGGTAGATCCCTGTGCATGGATCCATTTGCTGATCCCAGAATGGCTTCTATCTCAGCAGTAAGGGGTCACGTGATTCTACTCTGAGAAAGAAACACATTTTCCTCCTTGGTAAAGAATGTTTGGCTTTGTAGCCTAGGTTGGCCTAGAACTCAACTCTAGCTCAGATAAGACTTCGGTTTTAATTGCAAAAAATCTTTCTGGAATATTCTCAGTTCCTCTGGCTTCTCTCAGCTGATGTTTTTAAAAAACACGGGTCTTGACCTACTTCTTCAATTTCATATTCTGCTGTTGGGTCCTGATTAACAGTCTGAAATTTCTGAGGACTTCTCTTCCTCTTTCTGATTCCATCCCTCTCTTCTGCTTTCATTCTTTGCTGAAGGATTTTTAAGCAAACCCAGGCTCTTTGCCCATATGCCCGGCAGCCTGTATTGTCTTTCCGTAATTTTGACTCAGAAACCAGTAATTTGTTGAAGTCTGCCAGAGGCCCCATTGCATGAGGCAGCCCTGCCCTTCATTTCCTGCTTTCTGTGGACATCAGGTTTTATTTATTACCTAGGGTTAGGGTGGCAGGTGGCACAGATGCTATCAGGGTGACATATCCTGTGCTTCTTTTCCAGGCAAGTGTCTCCCTCAAGCGTCTCAGGATTTTTCTGTCTCATGAGGAGCTGGAGCCAGACAGCATCAAGCGGTGGTCGATCAAGGATGGTGGGTGCCTCTTCTCTACCGACTTTTGGCTCCTTATTCTGGCCTCCCCAGGACCTGATTCTGCCCAGCTTGCCTACAAGACCCAGTGTCCAGCCTCTGCAGAGGGGCCAGGAAGGGGCTTCTCTATTATCTGTGCCCCTCGATCCTGCAGTGTGAGTGACACTCTGGGCTTTTCAGCCCAGGCCTTGGTTCTGTCCTGGGTGAGGGATAGCCCAGTTTCTGCTTCTGCCTGTGTCTGTGTACTCAGAGCTTCATTTTCCTCATCTGGATTTTGGGAGTAAAAGTGCCTTTCATTGAATGTTTTTAGCTGATTGATTAATTAATTTACTGCTGGCGGTCAAACACGGGACTTAATGCATGCTAGGTAAGTGCTCTACTACTGAGCTGTAGCCTCAGCCCACTTTTTACTTTTTGAGACAGGGTCTAAGTTAGCCAAACTTTTGATCATCAGTCTCCTGAATAGCTGGGAGTTCAGGGCTGTGCCATCAGGCCTAGCCAGATATCCTATGGATTTTTATCACTGGGCTTATTTCATAGACTAGTTGATACTTCTCACTGGCCCCTGAGCTGTGGTCTTGTTTAGGTGTCTCTAGGCATTTTATAGCTAATGTTAATGGCACCAGGAATGTTGAGCCTTTTCTGGCATGTGTGTTTAGTTCAAATACACCCAGTATAGCATGGCCCTTGGAGCAGGAGCCAGGGTCAACAGACTTGCGTGAGGTCTCCAGCAGAGAAGCCCTTGGCTCTGCTGACAGCCTTTGTTCCTAGGCCTCTGTGTGCACGTGTGGGACTGCAGTGTTCAGTGAGGTGCCAGCAGCACAGCCCTAGTGTACAGGAGGAAAGAGGCCCAGAGAGACTATCCAGCTGGGAAGTTGTAGCACTGGGGTTCAACCCCACACTCTAGCTCAGAGCCCAGTAAACAGACAGTGCTTGGCCATTGGTGATGAGGTGTATGTAGAGCCAGGAGCCTAGTGGGCTGTTGTAGGATAGCAGCAGTGGTGTGTGAGTTACAGGTCTGCTGTTCTGTGAGGAGAGTAGCTGGTCTCCACTGGTCTCACACTGGGTGCCCCTTGGGGTTCACAGTTCTTGTTGAGAACTGCCTTGTGACTGTGAGTAGTATCCCTCGCATCTCCCCACTGCATCCCATGACAGCCATCCCAGCGTGACAACCAAAATTGTCTCCAGGAATCCCATAGGAGGACAGTTGTCCCCTTTTGAGAACTACAGCCCACCAAGCAGGTGTAGGAACTCTCCTCCATGGTTTGCTGTTGTCCTGAGGCTCTCTGGGTGTGGGACCAGTGCCACTGAACCAAGGCAACCATTCAGAGTTCCTGCAGCCCAACTGTACACAGTTCTCTGCTAGTACCCCTCATCCAGGGCCAGTCCTCCTGTGTCCGAGGGGATTGACACCGTGCAGCCCTGCCTGTCCTGCTCCATTGAAGCTCTGTTTGCTGGTTCAGCGTGACTGCAGCAGCTTCTGGCCAGTTCTTGGAGTGGCACACCTAGCTTCCTCTTTTGTGAGGGTGCAGATCCTGCCTAACATGCACTTTGGTTTGAACCCTACCACACTGAGAAACAAGCCCTTTGCTTTTGAGGGAGCTGTGGTTAGTTTCATTTAACTAGTAATCTCCTCTTGATGTGGATTTATGGCCTACGACACCCCAGAAGTGTTTAAAGGTAGCTGCTAATTAAGAGACTTTAAAAAAAATAAACAAAAAACTAGCCATAGAAGCAAAAGGAAAACATATAGAAAACAGACAGAGCAGGGCAAGATCCTTAGGAATCTGGACCTTTTAATGTAGTCATTGGCCAAGCTCCCACCCTTCCCTCTCCTTCCTGCAGCCTGTTCCCTAGCAGGCTTCTAATAATGTCTGTTTTCATTTGATTGTCACTGAAGTGACAGAAAGATTGACCTGCTGGGCTGTGGGCAGAGTGGAATGGCTAAGGGAGGGGAGCAGAAAGGGAAGAAGTCTTAGGACCAAGAGTTGAGGGGTAAAGAGCCTAGCTTTAAACTAGAGGACATCTTAGGACGTGAAGTGTGATGGTAGTTACCTGGTGGAGAGAGGTTTACATGAGGGTGCAGTTTTTTCTTCTTGACCTTGACTATGCTCTTTCCTCCCAGCCTGAGGTATAGAGGGTGTCCCCAAGCTTTTAATAACCAGTGAGAGTCCTCAGCCTCTGCAGGGGACCAGAGTAGGGCACCTGTTGCCATGCATGACTCCTGGCACACTGTCTCTGATATTTTCTAGGTGGAGGGATGAATAGCATCAGTGTGAAGAATGCAACATTTACTTGGTCCAGGGGTGAACCTCCCACGCTGAATGGGTAAGCCTGGTTGGTGAACACAGGTGGCCTACACTGACAATCGGGCTGTGAGCACACTCTACCTCCGTGACCCTGAGTTTCGCTTTTCTGAATCCCAGTTTCCCCTGGAATAAGGTCCAGTCACAACTGTTTGATTGTTATAAGGAGCAGCTCAGAAGGGTGCTTGGTAATAGGTGTTGCTTCTGATTGTGACAGGAAGTCATATTCCTGGGCAACAAGGGAAATTTGGGGTTTGGGGAATTGAGAAGGTCCATTTTCAGGTGAAGGTATACTTGACAAGGTATACTTGACAAGCTCCAGGACACTGACAGACTTTGTCTCAAAAATGTACAAGGCAGACAGAACCTGAGGAACAATGTTGACCTCTGGCCATCACAAGTACATACATGTATGTTCACACGCAGACATGAAGTCCATTTAGAGTTGATGAGGCTGTTCTAGAACTCAGTCTCTTCATGCAGCCATCTAGTCTCCTGGGCCTTCTTCCAGGTCTGGCCTGTTAGCCTAGTTCTCTGTCTAGACTTTCTCAGCCAGTCTCAGATGCCTGAGAAATTGAGTTCACCTGGAGGTGGCTTGTCAAAGGGACATTGTTGTGGACCCAGTGAGAATATACTTCATCAGCTCTCCCGGGTGACACGTAGCTCTTGGGCTCTGTGCTGGCCAGTCTTCGTCATGCATTTACATTGGGCCCCTCAGGCCATAGGTCACCTTGCTTCATAGTCTTGGAGGTCTCCAAGCACTGACCAGCACAGCTGGAGACCATGCACCACCCTCAAGGAGGGTATAGGGCACTGTGTTATTCAGGCTTCTCATTGTGTCTTACAGCATCAGCTTCTCCATCCCTGAAGGAGCCCTTGTGGCCGTGGTAGGCCAGGTAGGCTGCGGAAAGTCATCTTTGCTGTCAGCCCTGCTGGCTGAGATGGACAAGGTGGAGGGACACGTGGCTCTCAAGGTAGGATGATGCCAGGATGGGGAGAGATGGTCTGGGAGGAAGGCTCAGCTCAGTGTCTCTTACAAATTGTCCAAGGAAGCATCTGCCATCCCTCATTCTCTCTGCTTATCTAGGAAGGCAAGGTTTCAGTGACAGCCACTCCTTGTTTCACCCCGTGCCTTGGCTAGTGTGGCATGTGGTAGCTGCTCAGTAAAGAGGCTATGAGTGCTCAGATGTGCTGTGAAGGAGAGGGTATAGCTCCTGCCTTCTGATTTTGCCTCATTTCATTTCACATGATGATCTCTCAGCCCAACTTTTTTCCAGGCTGAATAATACTCTGTCTCGCTCTCCCTCTGTGCGTGCGTGCGTGCGTGCGAGAGAGAGAGTGATATGAAAGCAGAAAGGGAGCTGTTTGAAGGAGGAAGAAACCAAGGGAACACAAGGGTGACTATGACTGAAGCACAATGATATATATGCCTGAAAGAGGTTAGGGCGGGGTGAAGACTCCTGAATATATCCTGGCATCCCCTCAAGGCCATCACCCCCTACCCAGCTTGATCCTGTAGTCTCTGTGGATAGAGCCTCTGGCTTCTTCTTTCTTTTGAATCTTGTAACTAGAACATAACTTTGGTGCTGACTGCTGTGGCTAGAATAATCTCAGAACCGGGTGTGTGAAACACAGTTAAATAACTAACTAGTGTCAGTTGAATTCTTAATATGGGGCTGGAGGGGAAGAGTGTTTAGCAATGAGGTGTGTCATGCTCTGCACTGAGCTAAACTTCCCATGAAGTTTGGCTCATGGGAAGAGTTAAAAGCTGCTCTCAAAATGACTTCCTTGGGGCTTTTCTGCATGCACCTCATCCTCTCTGAGGCCTTTGCTTGGTATGTAAATAAGATCCTTACAGTGTTGCCAGCAGGCTGCCAGTTGAGCCAGCCTGTGCCAGATGTGTGTGGCTGGACCTGTCCGTCATCTGCATCCCTTCTTCTTGGGAACTCAAGTTTGTGGGTGTGGACTTATGTCACTGTTTGATTTCAGTACAGATCCTTCCCTTCCGGGTTCAGTGCTTTTTTAAGAAGGAAGTGGGCAGTGTCTGGATCCAGGCAAATACCTGTTGCTTTAAGATGTGTCTTGTTGTTTCTTCCAAGTAGTGGACGAGCAACTTGAACAAGGTTGACAAAAGGAAATTGCTTGTCACATTTAGATCCATGTTGCATTCTGTTTCATAGTTCCTGGGTTCCTTTTGTCCCAGGCTCTGATGTTTTGAGTCCAAGAACTATTTGTAGCATGTTTTGAGTCCAAGAACTTTCTGTAGCTGATGGTTTCAGAAAGTGTATTAATTTTCCCCAGTGTCTTGGTAGATGTGTCCTGTGGCTGACTATCTTGTGAGGTTACAATTGAGGTGTCCTGACACTTGGGGCTCAAGTGTCACTCGGGGACACTTGGGGTTCCCTGTTCTTGTCCTTGCTTTGTGTGTTTTGGACATTTGCTTTTTATGCAGGCAGGTGTGTGCTTTTGTCTTTTCATGAAGTCTTTTTCCTTTCTACTACCTGCCACACAGGGCTCCGTGGCCTACGTGCCCCAGCAGGCCTGGATTCAGAATGACTCTCTCCGAGAGAACATACTGTTTGGGCACCCTCTGCAGGAACGTTACTACAAGGCAGTGATGGAAGCCTGTGCTCTTCTCCCGGATCTGGAAATCCTGCCCAGTGGGGACCGGACAGAGATTGGTGAGAAGGTGAGTATGGCATGGGTACAATTTGTAGCAGTCAGCTGTTGTCATGTAACAGATAGGTACACAGTGCCTTCACACAAAGTGCTGTCCTTCTGCAAGTTAGATCATCAAGGACCTACTGTCTCTAGCCTGTGGCTCTGTTCCTTTGTCAAGCTCTGTGAGTTTGGTGAGGGTGTATACCATATGACTCCTGGTGCTATGGTCTGAGTTGAGGTGTCAGTGTCCACCCAAGTGGGAGCTTCTCCCATGATGATACAGAGTCCAAGAGAATAAGAACAAAAGATGTGCTGTACTTTTGCCACATACTGTCCCACCCACAGTCACAAGACACTAGAAGTGACTGCCCTTGTCAGTCACACAGTGTACCTAAGAGGCATGGCTATGAATGATAATGCAGACAGCTCTAGACTAGCTGATACCCACTTCTTCATTCTGCTGCCATGCTAACATTTTATCCTAAGTCATCTGCATAGCAGCTCATGAGGGGAGATTTTTTTTTTTGTGATCTCTAATGAATTGCTGAGGAAAGGGAGGCTCAGAGAGGCTAGGGGTCTTAAGTCCCTCTTAAGTCAGCTGTTCCACCATCACTTTTGAAGCGTGCCTCCCAGCCCACTTGTTCTAGTACAAGTGTTTGTCTTGTGTATGTGCTGGGAGTGTAGCCACCCACAGTGACAGGGACCTCTTGGAGAGCTGAGCTTGCCTCCAGCCACGAATCACCCCACTAACTTGCTTATTTGATATACGGTATCTTTTACTTGGTGTGAACCTGGAAATCTTTCGGGTTGGCTAGGGCCCTTCAGTTGTTACAGCTTGGAGGCACCAACCAAACTGAAGGATCTGAGTATTGTGTGGGGTCCAAGGCAGGATTGCCAGGCTCTCCAGGGCAGGCTGGGGTGGGTAGGCAGCCTGCTCGTTAGACTTGTCCTATTTTATAAATGTTGTGATCTAGCATTTGGAGACCGGACTGTTTCCTTCAAGTCCCAGTGCCAAACTCAAGAGAGTCAAGGAGTGACCAATTTTGTGTACTGCATCTGACTTTGGGTCAATAAGCTGGTTCCAAAGGGCATCAGAAAGGAGTTTTGTAGCTGGACCTATCATCTGAGTATGCAGGAAGCTGAAGTAAGAGAATCATGAGTTTGAGGCCAGCCTAGGCTGATCCCATCCACCAATCAAGATCCAATCTCACAATACCAAAAATGACTAGCAGCATATAGTGTGGTTTAGTGGTAGAACACTTGTTCAGTAGGTGTAAAGTCCCTGAGCTCCATCCCCAGCACTAACAAAAAATAAAATAAAATAAAATAAAAAAAGAATTTGAGTTAGCCTTGGCACAGGAAGACATATATGGACAGGCCCAAGAGATAGCCTTGGCACAAGAAGGGAGTGTCCATCTCTACAGGCTTGGGCAGTTTACTCAATAGGTGTTTGGGCATTTGAGCTGTACATGGTCATGGTGTTGGTCACCTGTTGGCAGGGGTGGGCTGCTGATGCTCAGTGCAGACCTTCCTCTGTGACTGGAGTGCTGTCTCAGTCTCAGTGCCCTGGGTGCCACCAGCTTCATTGTGTGACTTCAATAGGTACAGTAGCTCAGAGTGAAGCTTGTCATAGACCCTAGCAATAGTAGTGGGGTCAGCTATAGGCATACAAATCATAATATCTTTATCACATACACTGTGGACTCTTCTAAACGTTGATGGGTCTAGAGATGTCATTGGCTCTCATCTCCTCTTCTTTCTTGTGGCACTACAGACCAGACCCAGACCCTTGGACAGGCTGCCTACATGCTTTGTAACTGAGCTGCATCCCTACTTTTCACTTGGAGATTTTGCCTAGGCTGCCTTTGAACCTGTCATCCTTCTGCCTCTCAGCTTCTGAGTAGCTGTGCTAATAAACAGACACATGCCAGGAGGCCTGAGTATCTACTTCCATTCCCTGAGTACTTGCTGGGGGTCAGGTACCCAACTCAGCATCTCTTCTGTCCCCATTATTATTTTGTATGGTTCTTGGGTCCTTGGTATTCCAAGAAACCCACCCTCTCCACTGTCTTCTAGGGCGTGAACTTGTCAGGGGGCCAGAAGCAGCGTGTGAGTCTGGCCCGGGCTGTGTACTGTAACTCTGACATCTACCTCTTTGATGACCCCCTCTCGGCTGTGGATGCACATGTTGGGAAGCACATCTTTGAGAAGGTGGTTGGTCCCATGGGCCTACTGAAGAACAAGGTACTCTCCTAGGGCTAGGACTTCAGTTAATTGTCAATGTGGCCCTAGACAAGTCCTTGATTCTTGAGCTTGCTTTGTGTGTGTGTGTGTGTGTGTGTGTGTGTGTGTGTGTGTGTGTGTGTGTGTGTGTGTGTGTGTCTGTGTGTGCACGCACGCCCAAGCACTCGCAAGTAGTATTTATCTACTGGTGTGCATGTATGTATGCAGGCAGAGGCCAGAAGTCAACTGTGGGTGTCCTCACTCAGGTACCATCCACCTTGTTCTTTGAGACAAGATCTCTTCCTGAATATAGAGCTCACTGATTAAACTATGCTGACCCCAGAGATCCTCCTGTCTCTGTCTCCCTGGTGACAGGATTACAGGGGTAAGGGTGTGGCACCATGTCTAACTTTTTCACATGGGTTCTGTGTATCAAACTCAGATCCCTTGTGTGTGGCAGGCAGTTTATGAACTAAGCTATTTGCTAGCTCCCCAAGGCAGGTGTCTTACCTGTTCTTTTTAGGGTGAATTCTTGGCCCCACTTGTATTGATTGCCTTATTAGTTAAATGACCTTTCTTCCGCATGAGACCACCCATACCTTCAGTGAGGTTGGCATTCCTTCCTCATGATGGCGGGGCTTACGACGGAGCTTGGAGTAGGAAGATGGCTCAGCCAGCCTTAGCCAGAGAGGAAACCTTCTGTTTTTTTAGGGAGCTGGAGGAACATAATGGTCCTTACCTCCTAATTAAAAAGTAGCAATGTGTAGGAAAGAATGTTGTGATTCAAGAAAAGCAGCAAATCCAAAGCAAGTATTCCTACTCTTTCCCTTACAGATGGTATGCTGTGTATTGATTTTTAAACCATGGCTATCGCCACCTGGCTCTTCAAGAAGATATTGGTTGTCATGTGTTGATAGTCTGATACACACATATTTGCCTTGCATGTCAAAACAAGCAGAACTGTGCAGCATAGATCAATTTTGTGGTGGGTTTTAGCTGGAAGGATAAAGTTACTGTCCAAAAACAAACATGTTGGCATGTGCCTGTTAGCCCAGCACTAAGGAGGCTGAGATGAAAGAGTTAGGCTAGCCTGGCCTACATAGGAAGACCTTGTCTTTAAGACAAGGTCCAGTGATCCAGTGCCTGCCTAGTGTGCAGAAGGTTTTCAATTTATTCTCCAGCACAGCAAATACGCAATGGGCTGTCAAATGCAGATTTGTGTGGTCACCTCATATGCATGTGGTTTCTGCCTTCCTCTTGGAGTTTACTTTCCAAATAGTCTTTCTAACTCTCTGAAGTACCCTTTTTTCTACACTGTCCCCCCTCACCCCAACACTGGTTCTATGCCTGTGGTTCATTTTGCTGCCATTCCTGGAATCCAGGCAATGTTCTACTGGCTTTGTCCCCTCTTGCTCCTGCCCTGGCACAGGGTGGATTCTGCCTTGTGTGAGGGGTGTGTGTCCATCAGGTCCAAAGCTTTGGACCTGAGCCATGCCACTGGGTCCTGAGATTCTAGATTCTATAAGGCTGTGTCAGTGTCTCCTTCAGGTGCTAATGGGGCCAGGTCTATGCTTTGCCCATAGACACGGATCCTGGTCACCCATGGTATCAGCTACCTGCCCCAAGTGGATGTCATCATTGTCATGAGTGGCGGCAAGATCTCAGAGATGGGATCTTACCAGGAGTTGCTAGACCGGGATGGGGCCTTCGCTGAGTTCCTGCGCACCTATGCCAGCACTGAGCAGGACCTGGCTTCAGAGGATGACAGTAAGAATGGCTGGGGGACTTTGAGGAGCTGGCCCTTGTCATCATAACTACTTATGGGAGGCTCTTACCTGTGCTCTGGGGATGCCGTTCATGAGAATATTGGGTGGCAAGCACATCAGGCTTTTGGGGATCAAAAGATGGATATACTAGTTTAACCTTGCAGGACAGGTAGACAGGTTCTTAGCACATGACGCCCAGGTACAAAGGGTCAGGTTTTTGTTTTGTAACCTCAAGATAAGTCTCCATCCTTTCTGTAAAATACTTTCGTCTGTGGGCTTTAGGTTCCTCAATGACTAAAATGGGAACAATAATAATTATAGTTTTCTCTATTCCCAAGGGGGCTGAGTACCAGAGACAACATGGTGTAGCTCAGGACAGCATGAGGCTCATAGGATGTGGCCTAAGGCAGAATGCAAACACTCATGATGGCCATGTTCCAGGCCCTTCCTTGAGACCCTCTGGGATGTGTCTTTACCCCCACCTCTATTCCCAAAGAGCAGTGTGACAGCAGGGACAGCCTGGCATGTGCTGGTGATTAGTGTGGTGTTGGGCATCTGGGATGTCCTGAGTGCTTGATAACCGTAGTTATACTGTTTTCTGACACAGGTCTGGCTGTTGCAACCACCTACCTACTGTCCTGGGGCTCTGCTGTTATTTTGAACTTTAGGTGCCAGTTGAATCTGCCCTTGCAGACTTTGTTGCTGCGGGACTTGGGAAGCAAGTGCCAATCTCCAGCATTCTGGGTCCCTGTGTCAGTGGTTAGGGACCATTTTGCAGCCTTTTTTTTTTTTTTTTTTTGTCCTCTTAGTGAAAGGCTTTTAGGACCTTCTGGCTAGCTGCATCTTGGCTAGCAATTGCCCCAGTTGACATGCATAGGGATGATGCCAGCCAGTGTCTGCTCTGCAGCTCACAGCGCCAACCCTTTGATCTGGGATCCTACTTTGGTTACAACTGTTGTAAACTGTTTGAAACTTGTTTTACAGACCCCTAGCCACAGCTCTCTGGGACTTGTATGTTATCCCATGCATCCCCAGACAGATCTCAGGTAGATGACCCTCAGATGGACCTACAGAGCTACTCCCATTGCAATTTTCCAGGAGTAAAACTCTCATCAAAGTCAATGAATGGAAACCCTGCAGATGGCAGCCTGCAGCCCCATGGACTGGCTTTAGCTCTTGGTGTCACTAAGGGAAAGCTGTTTGTTGTCCATTTGAACACATATGGAACACTACTGTGTGTGAAGCGCTTGTACTTTCTTAGGCCCATACTGCACGCCTTGCATTGAAAGCATTGCCAGTGCCAGAGCTTTGAGGCTGGAAGTTGGTTGTAGTGTGTGGACTGTGCTGTGCTCAGGTCTCTCTTCATCTCTGTTCCCCTTCTCTACCTACCTGATCCTGTTGCCAAGTGCTGGGATTACAGGCATGTACCACCACACCTGGCTCAGTCACCTCTTTGTGGAGAATGCGCTGAAATGGAAGTTGGGCACCTGACTGCACCGTGACTTACTTAGGATCACTAGTCTTTCTTGAAGATTCTGTCTCAGACACTGTAACAGTCTGAGACTGGGGATGAGGGCTTCACATGGTACTTACAAGAACACATAGACAGTTCAGTTTGGAGGACAAAATACCATGAAAATCCCCCCTCCTAGTGGACCTTAAAATGTAGAAGTAGAAGATAGATTCATGCAGACCAGAGATTCAGCATAGGCTCTGGGAGCCTCTCTGAGGAGATGATAAGCATGGGAAGGAGCCAACCCAGAGACTTATCTAGGTATATACAAAGGCCTCAGGCCCAGCTTGTTTTAGGAAACAGGAGGATACAGTGGTCAGATCAGGTTAGGGAAGGGAATCAGGGTAGGAGATTGGAAGTGAGACAATGAGGTGCTCACCAAGAAGGACCTTGAAGGAGTAGATTTGAATTTTAGTCTAAATGTAGCGGGGAACTTTTATCGATCTATCGATCTATCTATCTATCTATCTATCTATCTATCTATCTATCTATCTATCTATCTATCTATCTATCTATCTATCTATCTATCTATCTATCTTAAGGGTATATGTGTAAATATGAGTGTGCTGTGTCAGGAGAACAGGGGAGGGAGTCGGATCCTCTGGAACTGTGAGCAGCCATGTGGATGCTGAAAGTCAAACCCTGATCCTCTGACTAGTGCTTGTAACCACCAAGCCACTTCTTCAGGCCCAGTGGGAGACACACTTGAATCTCAAGAATGTGAGAGAAGAAACATCTGTCTAAGGACACAAAGTGGCTGATAACATGACAGGTCTCAAATCTGGTGTTATGTTGAGGGGGGTGGTCATTTCTAGGTCAGCGTTAGGGTGTCATCAATGGCTCCTACTGTTCTTTTTTGTTTCCAGTAGGGGAAGGGACAGTTGGCGGTTGAGACAGGGTCTCACTATATAGTCCTGGATAGCTTGGAACTTTCTGTGTAGATCAGGGAGGCCTTGAACTTAACAAAAGATCCACCTTCTCAGTGCTGGGATTAAAGACATGTTCTACTATGCCCAGCATATCATAGTAGGTTTTTAAATTTTTATTTATTTATTTTATTAATTACAGTTTATTCACTCATATTAATAAATGTCCTATTAAGATACCAAGTGTGGCAGCGCACACCTATAATCTCAGCACTTAGGAGGCTGAGGCAGGTGGCTGACTGGGAGTTTGAGACAGAAACATAAAAGCTTTATTCAAATACCAACCTTATGTCCATTGGTTTGTGCCAGCTGGTATTTGTTAACATACTGTCTTGTAGCCACAATGATTAACTTTAGAACATTCTGATCGCTTCAGAGGAAAACCCAGAGTCCCCAGCCCTCGGCAGCTATTCCTCTACTATATCTCTGTCAACCGCTCTACTCTGAATTTTCATGTCTGCAATGTGCGGTGTGTTTTGGCTGCTTCAAGCCTCACGTTCTCAAGGCTGGCCTACATTGCAACCATACCTCCTTCCATGGCTGCATAATTCTCCATTGTACTACACTGTATTATATAGACTTATAGCTCATAGCTTACTCACTCATGAGGCGGGGTTGCTTCTGGCCATTCCTAATCATTGTTCTGCTCTCCAGTGGTCTGAAAGAAAAGCCACAATACTGTAATCCCAGCAGCT
Organism: Pachyuromys duprasi; assembly: GCA_028658305.1. Classification (NCBI taxonomy): domain Eukaryota; kingdom Metazoa; phylum Chordata; class Mammalia; order Rodentia; family Muridae; genus Pachyuromys; species Pachyuromys duprasi. The sequence goes on along the minus strand of CM053757.1, from coordinate 8,038,166 downwards.
GGGAGGCTGATGGAAGACTGAGTTTGAGGTTAGTGTGTGCTAGAGACACACCGAGACTGTCTTGAAGAAGAGGAGGAGCCATGCCTTGTGTTTTGCCTGTGTGACGGCCTGCATGTCTGTCAGCCTTCCTATCTGATTGGAATGAATTCTTTCCACATGTTCATGACCTTATGGTTACAAAGGTCTGGCCTATTTGTACTTAGGCAAAATTGTCCTTACCTCTTAGTTCAGGTGATAGATTATGGCAGTTTTCTCTGTCACAGTAATTCATTTGCCTGTATTTAACTCGATGTGTAAGAGTTTTTCCAAAGCTCTGTTTGTGAAGGAAGTCCGTCTGTCTTTCTCACTCTTCCTGTCTCAGACCCCAGCCATGAGGGCCCTTTGTACACAACATGGAGGACTCTGTGTTTTTTGTTTGCTTTTTAAAAAATATATTTTAAAAGTAGTTCTACATCTGGTCAGTGTTTATGTGGCGTGCACGTGAGTGCGTGCATGCATGCGTGCATGATCACGCAAATGCATGCACGTGTGGCACTCAAAGGACAATGTGTAGGGATTCAAACTCAGATCTTCAGGCTTGGTAGCAAGCGCTTTTACCCACTGAACCCTCTTGCTGACCCCAGTTTCTTATTTTCTATGAATGTCACTTTTTTTTTGGCAGTGAAAATACCACATTTCCACCCCAATGGTTGGCTCATTTGTCCAGTTCAGCCACCCAGTCTCCTGCCAGGTGAGATGAGTACTTATCTTCCATAGCCCAGACAGCATAGGCTCCTGTGTCTTGTCCTGGGAAACCCAGAAGGTCCCCGCTTCCTGGTTATCACCTGCAGCAGATGCAGGAGCTGTTGTCTTCATGGCCCTGAGGTATGGGAGAGTGATGCTGGAGGCCTAACGTTAGGGGCTAACATCGCACAGGTCTGTTTCGGAGCAGTAAATGAGGAATCCACACAGAAGCAGTTGAGCTGTTTTCTCAAGGGAGGCTAGCCTACTGAACCGAGGAGGAGTTCTAGAGCCTTCTTGAGTGCTGGTGCTATTTATTTGTGACTTTTTGGGGTCTGCTTGAGGGTGGCAGACAGTAAGTACATCTGTGCTGTAGATGGGGACAGTGCCTGCTTGTAGGCTCAGTGACCCTTACTCAGTGCTAGGAGAAACTCCAGGGACATATTGTGAATGATGGCTTTCATGTGTCAATATGTTTTTTAAAAAATTACTGATGAGGGACTGGGGCTGAAGTTGAGTAGATAAGAGTTCTTGCTCTGATGAGGATCTGAGTTAGACTCCCGGGACCACTCATGTGTTTGTCCCTGTGCAAACAAAGCTATAAAAACATCTGAGCGGAAGAGCTGAACTCATTCGTCCGTTTCTCTCAGGTTTTGCAGCCTGCTTTTGTACTTCATGTACTCTGCAGGCAGGGCGTAGCTGCTGTGGTGCCCCCTAGTGGCATTAGAGGTTCAGCTCCACTTCCTCATTGGTTGCCACTTCAGTTGGCCTATCTCCTTCAGAGGTGTACAACGTGCCTGTTGTACGCTGTGTTGATAGCGCCCCTTTTCAGTATTGTATAGCTGCATGCGGTGCACTAGCAGATAAGACCTCGCCATGGTCCTAGAGTCTGGCAGGAGAGATAGACTAAATTATAAAGTGTCATGGTGGTACCTGCATCAGTGGAGAAGGCTGAGGGAGCACCCAGAGGAAAGCTCCCACATTGCTCAGAGGAAGGGTCCAGGACACACCTGAGCCAAGTGACCTTTTCTCACCTTTGTGGTGAGCCACAGCTGGCCCAGTGGAAGGGTCTGTAGCGAGATGGATTCTCCTGCCTCCTACTCTCACACCTTCCCTGAGCCTGTGGCCTCCCACCCTCCCCCTCCCCTGACTGCAGGACTTTCTGCTCTCCCAATAGTGTGGGGATGGAACTCAGGGCTTTGCTCATGCCAAGCCAATGCTTTATCTCTGAGTTATATATACCCTTCTCTTTATTCATTATTGCCTATGCTGGAGACCAAACCCACACCCAGGTACAGGCTGGCAAATACTGTAACTGAGCTGCATCCCCAGCCCTCTCTAACTTTCCATGTTGAGATATTGCCCAGGCTGGCCTTGAGCTTGCCATCCTCCTATGACTCAGCCTTAAGAGTAGCTGCGACTGCAGGTCTGAGCACCCTGCTTAGCATTCCCTTCTCTCTTGATGATTAAACATCATTGGAGCTTTTGGAGAAGGTGCTACTCAGACCCAGCCCAGGTGAGATGGGGAAACTGAAGCACACATAAGGCAGGCCCTCAGCCCTCAGTCCAGTTTAGCAGTCTCCCAGGTGAGTTAAGTAGAAGTATGGCAAAGGGGTTGCCTATGGCTCTTAATATTTCCCCAAATTTTGTGACTTCTAGGCAGTGGAGTGATAGCCAAGGAAGGTCATTAGCATTTGGGCTATGATGTAGGAGGCTATAGGCATCCTGGGATAGCTGCTGTTGCTGCATGCTTGGTGAGGAGTCTGGGATACACTCATTTCATCTCGAGATTTTGTGGGTGGCTCTGGGATGTATTTCCAGATCCAAGCTTGCTTATCTCAGAGGGTAAGTGACTCGGGCCATTATACTCAGATGTCATGGTGGGGAGTGCTGAGCACACAGCAGATGGATAGGGAAAGGACAGGGTTCAAAAAGCTGTTTAATACGTCCCCGGACATGAAGGATGATGCAGGTGACTTTGGGAGTACAGGAGGGTTGTACCACATCCAAATCTTAATAGCTGGACTGAGGCTCCCACCCTCTCCATATGCAGTAGTGTGGGGCTGAGGTTCAGACCAAGGGCTATTATGCAGGCAATAAAACCTACTCAACCTATTTTAAATAAAGTGTGCAGGTAACCAGTAAGTCAGAGGCCTAGAGATGGAGTGGAGCTCGGGAACTGAGGGCTCTAGGCAGAGCCTGCTAGGACAGAGATCATTATGGCCAGTGATGGTAGTTTAGGATCTCAGGAGAGGGACTCTGACAAGCGCCTCCTGGGTAGGGGAGCACTGGGTAACAGGGAGAGGTGAACACTAATATCTCAGACTCCCTCTTGCAGAGTTGAGCCCCAAGGTGATCCAGGTAGACCATCAGCCCATGGGCTGGAGAATGAGTTTCCGCAGAAGCTTGTCTGGAACCGTTGAGGCAGGGACAGGAGGGATAAGGAGTGTGCCGTGCATGATCGTGCAGGCTATGTCTTGAAGTCCTGCTTGTCATCATTTACTCTAGTAACATGGCTGCTTTGGGGCTTGGGGCTTTCAAGAAAACAAAAAAAGCAAGAAGCAGTGGCTGGGCTATGGAGATAAAAGTGAATCAAGTGTTTGACTTAAAAGCATAAGGCCCTGATTCTGACTCCCAGGACCCATGGGGTATGCTTATAAACCCAGCACTAGCAGGTGGAGATAGGCAGTTCCCTGGGCCTCACTGGCCAGCCAGTCTATCGTTGTTACTGAGCCCCAGGATAGGAGAGCCCCTCTTAGAATTCAAGATGGACAGGACCTGAGAAACAACAGCCAAGGCATTGTAACCTCTGTCCATATGCATACACACACAGATATGTGAGCTCACAAGATAACAGTCTGAAATAAATATGGACACTGATGTTCAAGAGGATGTTTAATAGATCGAGTCTTAGTCCTGGCCAGGTCCAGAATTACCTGGAGCACCTTCACAGATGTTCATACAGCAGCACCTCTCTGAACCTTGTGATGTCACCTCGACCTCCTGCATATGAGCTTCAGATACATTCCCATTTTACCAATGTGCGACTTGAGGCTGGGAAAGGTTTTGTATTTCCTCAAGGCACACAGCTAAATGAAAACTCAGTCCTATAGTCCTGAGTTTCTGACTGCTGGAACTGAGTCCCTGTAAGGATCCAGTCAGGAGCCAGGTATCTGCTCATTTACAGAGCCACTTCCCCCTTGCAATGATCCTTCTTTAACTAAGACTAACTCAACTTGGAGTTCCTAGCCCAGGAACTATCCTGGGCCCCTCATCCCCTGTAGCCTATCTGGCTCTCAATACTGTCATGAGGGAACCTGGCCCTGCATTTTGTGTTGATCAGTGTGATCTGTGTGTCCCTCTTAGAGTGCCCGGGTCATCCTGATAGTGTTGGTAGCCCTGTACTTTTCCTCACACACACACACTTAAACACACACACCTCTGCCCCAGTCCTTGATGTGTTAATTGTCTGTCCTCCTCTCTCAGTACTAAAGAATGAGGAATCCAGTGTACGATGGGAGTTCAGATTGATGGCTGTTGAGTGGGAGGGACAATGGTGCCTGGTGCCACTAGTCACCGTCAAGTGCTGTTTGTTCTGATCTTGTTGATACCCAGGGGATCCTTCTAGAATTAGGGCAGACATCTAGCAGCTGTGCCCTGTGTGGTCTCATTGGTTGTTTAGACTTCAAAACCATCTTAATAGAGACATAGGCCTGGGCTATGGGCATCTCCTGTGTAATCAGACTACACGGGGTAGGTTCTGGCACTAAGGGCCTCAGGGCCTTTGCTTGTGGTGGATGCCATTGTCACAATGGTTGACATTTGTTCGTTTTTGGGGCAAGGTGTCAGCATATAGCCTAGGCTGATTTTTAGCTTTCAATCCTTAAAAGCAGTCTTAGATGACAGCCTGACATCACCACATCAGTGTGAAGTGTGTTAAGCAGCGACCCCTACTGGGTGTTTAGAGTCCAGCCCACTTGGCCCTGTCTCCTCTCCCTGCATCTCCCCAGTAGTTGAATTTGATTGTGGGTAGTTGCATTTTACCCATGGCTCCTGGTGCCATCTGACCCCAGCCAAACAGTCAATAGGAAGAGCCTTGCACCTCCCTGAGGGCCTGAGATGTGGATGGAGCTCAGAACACTTGGTTCTGTCTTCTCAAGCTCCCTGGCAGCCAAAGTCACAGTTGTCTCCTCTGGAAGTGACTGGGTTCCTGGTCTTTTGTTTGGCCTTGCCCGATGACACGTTCTCCCCTCTGCCTATCTTCTGCCAGGTGTCAGTGCTTTAGGGAAGGAGTCAAAGCCAGTGGAGAATGGGATGCTGGTGACAGATCCCAGCATCCAGGTGGGGAAACACCTGCAGAGGTAAGCACCGGGAGGGCGCCTGGCCCAGAGTTACTCCTGGCCCTGTCTCTGCCTGTGGGAGCTGAGAAGGGATGGGTAGCACCTGCACCCCACCCGCCATAGCTCCCAGGGATTTGGCAATACCTGTACATTCTGCTTGCCTTCTCACTCTTCAGGAACCTTCCCAGGAAGGACCCTGACCTTGAATTGTTTATTCCTACTTCAGAAACTTGCCTTCTGCATGATTTGGGTCTTTTCTCAGGGACCTGAGACAGGGCCTGACACATTGGGCGTTTCGAGCCAGCATGCGATCGCACACAGTCACACTAATGATGGTGCTGGTTTGGGAGCTAGGCACAGTTGTAGGCTCTAGCTTGCTGCTGGCCTGTTCTCATCTCACACCAAACAGACAGGCTTACCAGTTGTGCAACTCTAGAGATGCCCAGCTGAGATTTGAGCTCTGAGCCAGTGGCCCTAAGCTCTGTCCTGCTTCAAGGAGACTGTTTGGGTTTATTTTATTTTATGTTATTTTATGTTTTTAAGGTAGGGTCTTATGCATCCCAGGCTGGCCTTGGACTGGATAAATAGCTAAGGATGAACTTGAATGCCTAATCCTTCTGCTACCTCCTTGATGCTGGGATTACATATCTGTACCACTGTGCCTTCTTTAGGCAATGCTGGAGACTGAACCCAGGGCTTCATGCATTCTACCAGCTGAGCTATATCTCCAGCTTCCAAATAATTGCTTTACAGAAAGAGTGTTCCCACACACTTTGCCCATTGCTCTTCACATTGCCACAGCAGCCCTCATTCCTGACATACACATCCCTTTCCCTAGAAAGTTGTTTTTCTGGGTAGTGCCACAGAGAAACGAGGATGTGTGTTCATATGTGTGCTTACAACTCTCTAAGGCTTTTCTTTGACTGACACCCTACTCTTCCTTGGCAATAGGCATCTCAGCAGTTCTTCTTCCCACAGTGGGGATACTGGCCAACAGCACAGTAGCATGGCTGAATTGCAGAAGGCCGGAACCAAGGAGGAGACCTGGAAGCTAATGGAAGCAGACAAGGTGCAGACAGGGCAGGTGAGTGAGGCAAAATTCCAGGCACAGCGCACAGTGCTTTTCTTGGTATCTGACAGCAAGCCTGACATGGTGCTATATTCAGTTGCTGAAGCCACAGTCAGTGCAGCAAAATGACTTTTGCAGGAGTTGGGATTTGAGCTGCTGACTCCATGTTGGTACTTCAGTCTGTGCCCATGCTCATGACTAGCTGGCTATGAGCAGCCTGGAGTATCGAGTGGGACCGCCCAGGCTACAGATAGGGCAGGTACAACTACTTCACTTCCCCAAATATGTTGAGCTCCCTCATACCTCAGGGTCTTTACACCTGAGGGTCATCCCCTTCCCTGCCTATTTGCCATTCACAGCTGGTAAATTCTTCAAGATCACTTCTTCAGGGAAAACCTCCCCTGGTACCTACCTCTCTGGACACTTGCATGGAGTTCTGTGCCTCTGTGCTCATGTGTTTGAGTGGGTGATGATGGAGCATTAGCCTGTCCAGTGCTTGACTGGAAGGTCTGGGAGTCAGAAAGCCTGGCTTTGCCATTGCTGGCTGACATTGTTTACTAATGGGGTGGCAGGGTATCAAGGGCCTGGTCACAGGAGGGTCAGGTGGGCTGTGAGGACTCATACAGGAGATGCTAACCTTGTGCTGCCACTCTGTGGGTCCTAGGTAAAGCTGTCAGTGTACTGGAACTACATGAAAGCCATTGGCCTCTTCATCTCCTTCTTGAGTATCTTCCTTTTCCTGTGCAACCATGTGTCAGCACTGGCCTCCAATTATTGGCTGAGCCTCTGGACAGATGACCATCCCGTTGTCAATGGGACTCAGGAACAAAGGAATTTCCGACTAAGTGTTTATGGGGCCTTGGGCATCTTGCAAGGTATGGCTGTGATTGCTTCATGTGGAATTTCATAACAGTTTCCAAGTATTTAGGGAATTTACACCCTCAAACTGAACCAGACCAGGTGGATAGAGCCTGTTATAAGGTAGACCCTGAAATGCTTGCTGAATTCTTGCCTATCCTCCCTCCCAGTCCTTTCTTCGCAGAGCCACACAACTCAAACCACAGGGCTAATTGCTGGCTGAGCTGGCATTGAAATGAAGCAGCCCGTCTCTGGAGCTCACTCTGAAGCTGTGCCCGGCAGCATGTGAACTACCTATAGGTCTAGGTGCTCATAAGACTGCTCTGTACATACATGTCCTTTCCCTGTCTTTGATTCACTCATTTGGGCACTAAGTAAGCCTTCTTAGTATATGAGCTTCTCCTATATCCATGGACGCTGCTTGGAAGGCACTTAGTGTTGGTTGTGGCTCTGAGCTGAGTGTCGCTGTCCGCATTTAACAGATGAGATGGCTCACATTGAGCAGTGCTAGCTCCAGAGCCTTTCTTTCCCCAGTTCCTGGTGAAAGAGGCTCAGAAGTCCAGAAAGAATTTTGTTCGAGGATGTCTCCTGGTCTCTGAGGTAGCTTTGGAACAAGCCATCAGAAGATTAGGCGTGGTGCCTTGAGTTTCAGTATTTATAACCCCCACCCCTCTCCCACAGAGCCAGGAACTGCAATAGCCTTCATATGATATTTGAGAAAAAGCAAAGAACAGAGAGGGTGTGGTATTTCCTTGAGTTCACACAGCATTAGCATCTGTTATTAGAGCTATGCTGCCTGGTACAGTAGCCACCAGTTATGGATAGTGATTTGAATTTTAGTTCATTAAAATTAAAGGAAAATTCAGTTCTTCAGAAACCGCAGCACAGGACATAGTACACTGTCAGTACTGGTGACAGAGGGCCACCATCACAGGCTTGCTAAGACACCTAGGGCCAGCCTGCAGATCACACTTCTGTATTTCACACGCATATCTCTATTGTTGTCCTAGGTGTGGCAGTATTTGGTTACTCCATGGCTGTGTCCATTGGGGGCATCTTTGCCTCCCGTCACCTCCACCTGGACCTGCTGCACAATGTTCTGCGATCACCGATGAGTTTCTTTGAGCGTACACCCAGTGGGAACCTTGTGAACCGATTCTCCAAGGAGCTGGACACAGTGGACTCCATGATCCCGCAGGTCATCAAGATGTTCATGGGCTCGCTCTTCAGCGTCATTGGAGCTGTCATTGTCATCCTGTTGGCCACACCCATTGCTGCTGTCATCATCCCCCCCTTGGGCCTCGTCTACTTCTTTGTGCAGGTGATCCACAGGTGTTCCCTAGTCTGCCTTTTCCCCTGGCCGGTGAGAACGTAGGCACTGCAGCCAGCTGTGCTCTGGTTTGTTGTGAATATTTAAGCGGGCCGCTCTCAGTGTGCAGTAGCCAAGTGCACTTTTTTCTCATTGGTGTTATTCTTTAGTTGTATATTACGGGGAAAGCTCCCAGCTACCAAGACAGTTGTTATTAGGCTGAAATACAGAACTCTATAGTGGAGACATGAAAAATAGCCTCATCAGGGTGGATGCTGATGCTCATAGCAGATAAGGGTGTAGCTTGTTTTGAGACTGGTGTGGCCCTGTCGGTCAGTCAACACCTCAGGTTCTGCTTTACTGTCTTCACGTAAGTCTTTAAGTTGGTCTCATGGTCTACAAATACCTGTTATAGCTGTAGTTCAGATACTGAGATTAACACAAGGGAACAGAACAGAGAACCTGTGGCCCCTGGATCAGAATTACCCATTGAAGTCATCTAGTTCTCAAACGCAGTTGTGTGACTACTGCTATTTGCAAGGGGGGACAGGGCACATTGTGCCTCTGGGCACCAGTTTCCTCCGGGAGAGGGTAGCCTGTTCCGGTTTATGCCTTGTCTCTTCTGTAGGAACCACTATTTTTCTTTCCATATGTATACTTTTTGGGTCATTTCTATATAGTTTACAGATTTTTCAGGTGACAGATGAATGGGTAGAGAGTCGAGAGGAAGCATCTTTCTCATCTGGTCAAGTCAAGGGTGGAACTCTGGGTCTGTGTGGTTTTGAGGCATGTGCTCAGAGCCCCAGCTGAAGCATAGTCATTCATAGGTTGGCTGTTGAAATTATTGTGGGGGATGATAGCATTGTAAACTAACACCTGGTGCCACCTGCTTGTCTTCCCAGCACTCAGAGAACTAAGACAGGAAGATGGAGAGTTCAAAGCTACATACCAAGATCTTGACTCAAAAAAAATTAAAAATAAGAAATAGTGAAAAAAAAAAAAAAAAAGAAATAGTGAATTCTTGTCACGTAGGCTCTTGGGACCTTGGTGCTGCTATCCTGTCCCATACCTGGACCCTATCACACGGTGGGTCAGTGATATCACCATAAAGAAAGATGGAATTGTAGGACAAGAGAGGCCCACTCCCTTGTAGCTTCCTTAAATCAGTGTCAGCTGTTTAATGGAACATCTTGACTGCATTTACCAAAATGTGATAAATGGACTCATGGGTGCCTGGAAAGCTTCCTGAAGGCTCCAGTTTAGAACAGGCACACTGCAGCACGAGGAACTAGAAATGGTTTGACCTAGTGCCTCATGGAGGAATAAAGTGCTTACCTTGCAAGCATGAAGACCGGAGTTTGATCCCTAGAAAAAGCCAAGCTTGGGCCATCAAGATGCTGACAAGTCTGATGACCAAGCTGGACCCACATGATGGAAGGTGAAAACTGGCTTCCTCAAATTGCCTCTAACCTCTATGCATGCTCTATAGCATGAATGCTCCCTGTCCTCCAAAATAAGTATAAATTATTATTATTTTTTTAAAAGAAAGACCTTGGGAGCTTGCCAAAGCAGAGACATTGACAATCAAAACTTTAGAAGATTTTAACAGTGTGTTCATAAGCCCAGTGTTGGGGAGGCAGAGACAGAAAAATAGCTGGGGTTTATGAGCCAGACAGTCTAGCCAACACATGAACCCTAGGCGATGAGAGAGCTTGTCTTAGATATCATGATGTGGAAAAGAGATCAGGGAGGTTCAACATAGACCTTTGGCCTATCTGCATATTAACGTACACATACACACATAACTTGTGGTATGCTAGACATGGTGCTGTTGTAGCAAGGCATGAGCTGCCTACCCCCATACCAAGTGGATAAAGCTCCCACGCTGCAGTGATAGGGAAACACCAAGCCAATAGCTCATTCTGTTCCACCTCATGGGCAGGAAGTTTAAGAACAATGCATGACTGGTGACTGAAAGAGGGGAATGGTAATGCCTGGGGAAGGGGAGTCACTGCTAGAAGCCTCTGAGAAATGCTCTGAGCATGGAGAACTTGATGGAGTTCTTCAGATGGAGATGAATATAAAGGTGGTGGTTTTTATTTTGGGGGCTGTGAATGGAGGCCCACATGTCATGTGTGCTGGGCAAATCTGTGCTGTGTATCCTCAGCCTGAGCCTGGACTCTGTTTTACTCAGCTGTGTTGCTCAGAGGACTTAGTACATCCCACAGCTACTCTGTCATTTCTGTTACCATGACAAAATATCTGACATAAATAGCTTAAGGGAGGAGAATTTCTTTTGCTCACAATTTCAGTGCTGTTTGTCCATGATGGTGGGGAGGGCATGGCATGGTCAAGAAGCAGAAAAAGATGTTCTTGCCAGCTTCCATTTTCCTTTATCCAGTCTTCATCCAGACTCCCAGCCATTGGGGGCAGGTCCTCTGGCCTCGGTTAACCCTCTCTGGAAACTTCCTCACCTGTACCCGAAGGTGTGCTTCCCTGATCTTTTTTGGCAGCTTTCAATCATTGCTATAGTCACTGTTATAATAGTATATGTATACCACAGTTTAAAGTTGGCTTTGAGATACATATTTATAGGTGCTCCCAGCGACTGTCCCCCCTCTGCCCTTAGAACCATCTAAGCACCATATACTTAACATCTATCTGTCTGTCTGTCTGTCTTTTTAAATTTTGTGGTACTGGGAATGGAAACCAAAGTTCACATGTGCTAAGCCAGTGTCTTCCACTTAGCCACTCTCTCCTTTCTCCCAGCCCCTTATATATTGAAACTACTTAGTCTTTCTTTCCTTACCATTTCAATGTATTAGTTACATTCCCATGGCTGAAATAAAAACTGTGACTAAGGTAGCTTATTGAAGGAGGGGTTTATTTGGAATTACAGTTCCAGATAGAGAAGAATTCAACACCATCACATAAGGGAATCATGACAACAAGCACCAGCCATGGTGATAGGAATAGCTCAGAGCTCACATCTTGAACCATAAGCATGAGACGGAAACAAACTGGGAATAGCACATGTGGCTTTTAAACCTCAAGTCTTGCTCCAGCAAGGCCATCCCTCCTAGCCTTTCCCATTAGTGCTGCCAGCTGAGTGCCAAGTGTTCAAACATTTGAGCCTGTGGGGTACATTCTCATTTAAACTGTCACTGTCAGTATACTTTCTTTTGAAAAAATTTTTAAATTTTTTATTTTTTCATTTTACATCCCAGTCCTAGCCCCTTCCCTACTCTCCTCCTGGTCCTAACCTCCCCTGTTTTCCCTATCCCCCTCTCCTCTACTTCTCAGAGAAGGAAAGCCCCTCCCCTACCTACCCTTCCCAGCATATCAAGTTGTATCTGGACTGAGTACATCCTCTTCCCCTGTGGCCTGGTGAAGTAGCCCTACCAGGGGAAAGTGATCAAAAGTAGGCAGAAGAGTCCATGTCAGAGTCAGCCCCCATTCCCCTTACAAGGGGACTCATATGAGGACCAAGCTGCCCTTAGGCTACTTCTGTGTAGGGGGCCTAGGTCCAGTACATGCATGGTCCTTGGTGCTTCAGTCTCCAGTACCCCCTCTACTCCCCTGGGCCCTGGTTGGTTGGTTTTCTTGGTTCTCTTGTGGAGCTTTTGTCTCTTCTGGGTCCTTTTACCCTTCCCCCACTCTTCTATGAGGCTTCCTGCGCTCCACCCTCTGTGTGCTTGTGGGTCTCTGCATCTGTTTCCATCCAGTAATGGGTGGAGCCACTCGGAGGAGTCCTGTCTGTGAGCACAGCAGAGCATCATTAATCTTGTCAGGGGTTGGCTGTATCCCACGGGGTGAGTCTCAGGTTGGGCCAGTCATTGGTTTGACATTCCCTCACTCTCTGCTTTATTTTGTCTCTGTACATCTTTTAGGCAGGGTAAATTTTGGGTTGAAGTTATTGTGGGTGGATTGGCATTTTCCTCCCTCTACTAGGAGTCCTATCTAGTTAGAGGGTGGCTTTTTCAGCCTCTATGACCCCTATTACTAGGAGTCTCAGCTAGAGTCACCCTCACATCCTCCCAGGAACCTACTCTGTCATATGTCTCCAGCTTGTCACAGAAAAGTCCCTGCCAAAGGTTTCTCTTCTCTGTGAGCCACCCTCCCTTACTCTCCCCAGGTAGGATATCAACTCTCATTTCTCTGTGTTCCTCTCTTATCCTGTTCCCTTTCTTTAACCACTTTTGCTGTCTATTCTATTTCTGTATCTGAGTGGGAGTTAAGCATCCTCCCTTGGGTTTTCCTTGTTACTTACCTTCTTTGGGTCTGTGAGTTGTTGTATGGTTATCCTGTACTATATGGCTAAAATCCACTTATAAGTGAGTACATACCATGTATGTCTTTCTGGGTCTGGGTTGTCTTCACTCAAGATGATTTTTTCTAGTTCTATCCATTTGCCTGCAAATTTCATGATTTCCTTATTTTTAATAGCTGAGTAGTGTATCATTGTGTAAATGTACCACAATTTCTTTATCCAGGAATATCTAGGTTGTTTCCAGATTCTGGCTGTTATGAGTAAAGTTGCTGTGAACATAGTTGAGCAAGTGTCCTTGTTGCATGGTGGTGCATCTTTTGGGTATATGCCTAGGAGTGGTATAGCTGGGTCTTGGTATAGCTATTCCCAGTTTTCTGAGATAGTACCATATTGATTCCAAAGTACAAGTTTGCACTCCACCAACATCCTTACCAGCATGTGTTGTCACTTGTGTTTTGATCTTAACCATTCTGATCGGTATAAGATAAGATCTCAGAGTTGTTTTGGTTTGCATTTCCCTGTTGACCAAGGACATTGAGCATTTCTTTAAGTGATTCTCAGACATTTGTTATTCCTCTGTTGAAAATTCCCATTTTTTAATTGGATTATTTGGTTTGTTGGTGTTTAATTTCTTGAGGTTTTATAAATTAAAAACATTTTATTACATTTATTTGTTTTTTATTTGCATTCTGGTTGTAGTCCCATCCCACCTTGTTTCCCAGCCCCACCCTCCCTCCTCCTTCCTCTAGTCCTCAGAAAAGGGGAGCCCCACTCCCATTCACCCCAGCTTGTCAAGTTGCATAGGGACTGAGCATGTCCTCTTCCCTTGTGGCCTGGCAAGGTAGTCCTGCCAGGGGGAAGTGATCAAAAAGCTGGCAGCAAAGTCCATGTCAGATGGTCTCTGCTTTCCTTACTTGAGGACCCACATGAAGCCTAAGGTTGTACTTTGTAGGAGTGTCTAAGTTCAGTCCGTGCATGGTCCTTGGTTGATGCGTCAGCTCTGTAAGCTCTTCTAGGTCCTGGCTTTGTTGGTCTTCTTGTAGAGCTCCTGTCATCTCCAGCTCCTTTTCTTTTTCCTGCCACTCTTCCACAAGACTCCCTGTGCATCGCCTAATGTTTGGCTATGAGTCTCAGTATCTCTTTTGAGGTATTGCTGGGTAGGATCTCATAGGACAACTCCTGTCTACAGGCTTAGCTGATTATTGTTCATAGTGTTAGGGGTTGGCACTCTTCCATAGGATAGGCCTTTGGTTGGGCAAGGCAGTGTTTGGGCATTCCTCATTCAATGCTCTCTTTATCCCTGCACATCTTGTAGGCAAGGTAAAATTTGGGTTGAAGTTTTTGTAAGTGGGTTGTTGTTCCTCTCCCACTACTAGGAGACTGGTCTAGTTAGAGGGTATCCTCTTTCATCTCTATGGCCTCTGCTAGTAGGAGTCTTTGCTTGAATCCTCCTCATAGCCTCCCAGGAGCCTACCCTGACATAGGTCTCCAGCTTGTCAAAAAGATGCCCACCCTCAGTTTCTCTTTTTTCCTACAGGCTTCTGTCCACTTGCCCTTGCTTTCCCCAGGTCTGATCTCCACACTCATATTTCTCTGCATCCCCTCTCCTATCTTGTTTCTTCTCTTCAACCATTACTTCTGAATATTCTGTTTCCCCTTCCAAGCGAGATAAACGCCCCCTCTCTCGGATCCTCTCTGTTTCTTGTCTTCTTTGGGTCTGGGAGTTGTTGCATGGTTGTCCTGTACTGTACGGCTAAAATCGCTTATAAGTGAGTACATACCATGTGTGTACTCATGGGTCTGAGTTGTGTCACTCAAAATTTTTCTAGTTTTATCGATTTACATGCAAATTTCATGATTTCTTTGTTTTTAATAGCTGAGTACTATTTCGTTGTGTAAATGTGCCACAGTTTCTTTATCTGTTCTTCAGTTGAAGGACATCTAGGTTGTTTCCAGATTCTAGCTATTACAAATAAAGCTGATATGAACATAGTTGAGTGAGTGTCCTTGTTGTATGGTAGAGTTTTGGGTATATGCCCAGGAGTGGTATAGCTGGGTCTTGAGGAAGAGCTATTCCCAGTGTTCTGAGAAAGTGCAAGATTGATTCCCAAAGTGGTTGTACAAGTTTGCACTCCCACCAGCAATGGAGGGGGATTCCCGTTTCTGCACATCCTTGACAGCATGAGCTGTTACTTGAGATTTTGATCTTAGCCATTCTGACTGGTGTGAGATGGAATCTTAGAGTTGTTTTCGTTTGTACTTCCCTGATGACTAAGGATATTGAGCATTTCTTTAAGTGTTTCTCTGCCATTCGATATTCCTTTGTTGAGAATTCTCTGTTTAACTATGTACTCTATGTTTTAATTGGATTGTTTGGTTTGTTGGTGTTTGATTTCTTGAGGTCTTTATATATTCTGGATATTAGCCCTCTGTCAAATGTAGGGTTGGTGAAGATCTTTTCCCAACCTGCAAACTGTCATTTTGTTCTGTTGACAGTGTCCTTTGCTTTACAGAAGCTTTTCAGTTTCATGAGGTCCCATTTATTAATTTTTAATCTTAGAGCCTGAGCATGTTGGTTCTATAAGCTTACAAGCATTTTTTTCCCTTTAGGTTGAGGAAGTTTTCTTCTTTGATTTTGTGAAAATATTTTCTGGGCCTTGGAGCTGGGAGTCTTCTTCTTCTATTCCTGTTCCTAGGTTTGGTGTTTTCATAGTGTTCCAGATTTCTTGATTGTTTTTATCAGGAGCTTTTTTTCTTAAAGACTGGTTTTTATTTTTTTCCAGTTTACTTACTTCACATCCCAAGGGTGCCTCCTCCCTCCTCTCCTCCAAATCCCCCATTCACATCCTCCTCCCTCTTCCTTTTCTTCCAGAAAAGGGGAGCCCTCCTCCCCCTGTATCAACCCTCCCCAGAATATCAAGTCACATCAAGACTGAAAGTATTCTCATCCCTTGAAGCTAGGCAAGGCAGTACTGCCAGGGGGAAGTGATTCAAAAGTAGGCAATAGAGTTCATGTTAGAAACTGCCCCATCCTCTACTTGCCAGGTGTCCCATATGAAGACCAAGCTGCCCATCAGCCACATGTGCAGGGGAACCTATGTTCAGACCATATATGCTCTTTATCAGTTTCTATAAGCCCCTGTGGGACTAGGCTAGTTGTCTCTGTTGGTCTTCTTGTGAGGTTTCTGTCCCCTGTAGATTCTCCCATTTTTCCCTAATACTTCCACAGGATCCCTGGAGCTCTGCGCCATGCTTGGCTGCAAGTCCCAGCATCTGTCTTGATCCACTGCTGGCCGGACTCCCAAATGACAGTCAATAGTGTCAGGGCTGGCTCTCTACTGTGGGTTAGATCTCAGGTTGGGCCAATTGTTGGTTGGACTTTTTCTCAATCTTTCTTCCCTCCTTATCCGTGCACTTTTTGTAGGCAGGCTAACTTGGATCGAAGGGCCCAGATTTCTTGGTTGTTGTATGTCAAGAGCTTTTTAGATTTAACATTTTCTTTGACTGATGAATTGATTCCTTCAATCGTATTTTCTACACCTGAGATTCTGTCTTCCATCTCTTGTATTCTGTTGGTGATGCTTGTTTCTGTAGTTCCTGTTCTCTTCCCTAGGTTTTCCATCTCCAGTGTTGCATCAGATTGTGTTTTCTTTATTGCCGCTAGTTCTATTTTTAGTTCTTGAACAGTTTTATTCATTTTCTTCTGTTTGATTGTATTTTCCTATATTTCTTTAAGGGATTTACTCAATTCTTTTACCTGTTTGATTATATTTTTGTTTTTTTTTTTTGAGAACATTATTTTCCTTTTTTAAAGCCCCTATCATTTTCATAACCTCAGATTTAAAATCTTTTGCTTGTGTTTCAGGTTTGATAGTATCTCCAGGGCTTGTTGTAGTAGGACCGCTGGTTTTTGGTACAGTCGCATGGCCCTGAGTTTGGTTGATTGTGTTCTTTTGCTATCCTCTAGCCATCTGGTTGTCTCTGGCATTGCCTGTCTGTGTCGCATGGGGAGCAGGCAGAAAGATCTCTTAAGCCTAATGCTGCTCTGGTACCTTACAGGCTTCCTAGGGATGGAGGACATTGGAGCTTGGGTCCTGTGCCCAGCTTACCTCCATTGGGTTCACTATCTGTGTCTCAGGTGTACCAAGCACAAAGGGAGGAGGCAGAGACATCTTTAAGCTGAATGCTGTTCTGGCTCTCCACAGGCCTTCTCAAGATGGTGGACAATGGGGCTTTGGCTCACCTCCACTGGGCTCATTGTTTGTGTCCCAGGTGGAACAAGCAGATGGGGAACAGGCGGGAAGATCTCCAAGCCTAATGCTCTCTGGTGCTCCATAGACCTCCTTGGGAGAGGGGATAGTGGGTTCTGAAACCCGCACCCAGGTCACCATTGCTCAATTTGAGTTTTTTTTTTTTTAATATTAATTACAGTTTATTCACTTTGGATCCCAGCTGTAGCCCCTCCCTTGTTTCTTGAGTTTTTACTATATTTAGATATATTTTAGATATATTTGTCAGATGTAGGGTTGATGAAGATCTTTTCCCAATCTGTAGAGTGCCATTTCATTCTTTTGATAGTGTTCTTTGCCTTATATAAGCTTTTCAATTTCATGATATTCCATTTATTGATTGTTGATATTAGAGCCTGAGCTATTGGTGTTCTGTTCAGGAAGTTGTCTCTAGAGCCAATGAGTTCAAGGTTCTTCCCACTTTCCCTTCTAAGAGATACAGTGTATCTGGTGTTAGATTGAAGTCTTTGATCTACTTGGACTTGAGTTTTGTGCAGGGTGATAAATATGGATCTATTTGCATTTTTCTACATCCAGTTTAACCAATACCATTTATTAAAGAGTCTGTCTTTTTTCCATTGTATGGCTTTGGCTTCCTTGTCAAAAATTGAGTGTCCATAGGTGTGTGGGTTCATTCTGGGTCTTCAGTTCGATTCCCTTGATCAACTAGTTTGTTTCTATGCCAATACCATGCAGTTTTTATTACTGTAGTACAGCTTAAAATCAGGGATAGAGATACCTCCAGAAGATTTTTTATTGTATAGAATTGTTTAGCTATTTTGTTTTTTTGTTTGTTTGTTTTTCCACATGAAGTTGAGAATGGTTCTTTCGAGGTCCATGAAAGACCATTCTCATGGTATTTCGGTGGGGATTGCATTGAATCTGTAGATTGCTTTTGGGAAGATGGACATTTTTACTATGTTAATCCTACCAATCCATGAGCATGGGCGATCTTTCCATCTTCTAAAATCTTCAATTTATCTAAAATATGCTCAAGTACACAACAAGGACATTTGTTCAGCCATGTTCGTAGCAGCTTTGTTCATAATAGCCAGAACCTGGGAACAATCCACATGTCCCTCAATGGAAGAATGGATATAGAAATTGTGGTACATTTACACAATGGAATACTACTTGACAATTAAAAACAAGGAAATAATGAAATCATGAAATGCAAATGGTGGGATCTAGAAAAGATCACCCTGAGTGAGGTATCCCAGAAGCAGAAAGGCACACAAGGTATATACTCACTTTTAAGTGGATACTAGACGTGTAATATAGGATAAACCTACAAAAATCTGTACACCTAAAGAAGCTAAGCAAGGAGGACCCTGGGTAAGATGATTAATCCTCACTCAGAAAGACAAAAGGGATGGACATTGGAAGAAGGAGAAAACATTGGAAGGAGAGAGAGGACAAGAGCCTACCACAGAGGGCCTCTGAAAGACTCTACCCAGTAGTGTATTAAAGCAGATGCTGAGATTCACAACCAAACTTTGGGCAGAGTGCAGCAGCGAATCAAGTAAAGAAGGGGGAGATAGTAAGACCTTGAGAGGACAGGAGCTCCACAAGGAGAGCAACAGAACCAAAAAATCTGGGCACAGGGGTCTTTTTTGAGACTGGTATTCCAACCAATGACCATTCATGGATATTACCTAGAACCCCTGCACAGATGTTGCCCATGGCAGCTCAGTATCCAAGTGAGTACCCTAGTAAGGGGAACAGGGACTGTCTCTGATATGAACTCAGTGGCTGGCTTTTTGACCACCTCCCCCTGAGGGGGGAGCAGCCTTGCCAGGCCACAGAGGAGGACAATGCAGCCAGTCCTGAGGAGACCTGATAAGCTAGGGTCATATGGAAGGGGAGGAGGACCTCCCCTATCCGTGGACTTGGAAAGGGACATGGGAGGAGATGAGGGAGGGAGGGTGGGGTTGGGAGGGAATGAGGGAGAGAGGCACAGCTGTGATACAAAGTGAATAAACTATAATTAATATAAAAAATAAAAAAATTAATAAAAAACCAGAAAAAAAAATCAGGGATAAGAGATACCTCCAGAAGATTTTTTATTGTATAGAATTATTTAGCTATTTTGTTGTTGTTGGTTTTTTTTTTTCCCATATGAAGTTGAGAATGGTCCTTTCAAGGTCCATGAAGAATTGTGTTGATATTTTGATGGGGATTGCATTGAATCTATAGATTGATTTTGGGAAGATGGACATTTTTACTATGTTAATCCTACCAATCCATGAGCATGTGGGCGATCTTTCCATCTTCTGTTATCTTCTTCAATTTCTTTTTTCAGAGATTTGAAGTTCTTGTCATACAGTTCTTTGACTTGCTTGGTTACAGTAACATCAAGATACTTTATATTACTTGTAGCTATTATGAAGGATCTTGTTTACCTAATTTCTTCAGCCTGTTATATTATTTGTATAAAGGAGAGCTACTGATTTTTCTTTTTTATTTTTTTGAGTTAATTTGTATCCAGCCATTTTGCTGAAGCTGTTTATCAGCTGTAGGAGTTCTCTAATAGAATTTTTGGGATCACTTATATATACTATTGGGAATTCTCTGGTAAGTTGTTGGGATCACTTTTGTATTCTATCATATCATCTGTAAATAGCGATATTTTGACTTCTTCCTTTCCAGTTTGAATCCCTTTAATTTCCTTTAGTTGTCTTTTTGCTCTGGCTAGGACTTTAATTACTATATTGAAGAGATACAATGTGAACAGCCTTGTCTTGTCCCTGGTTTCAGTGGAATTGCTCTAAGTTTCTTGATAGGCTTGCTGAATATTCCCTTTATTATGTTTAGGTATATGCCTTGTATCACTGGTCTTTCCAAGACTTTTATCATGAAGGGGTGTTGGATTTTGTCAAATGTGTGGAGCCATAGAATGGCTGTTTGACTCCTGCCTGCTTGGAATCTGTGATGCACATTGTGCCTTGCATGGTACAGTGAGTTTCCATCCTTTCAATATCTAGATCAATTGACGATCTCAGCTGATCGTAATATCTATCTTACAAAACTAAAGAAGAAATTCCTGATCCAGCTCCAGCTAGGAGAAGAGCCACTGTAACTGCAGTAACTGGTTCTCTTTTGGGGCGTAGCAAAGCTTGATCCTGCTTTGGGTCCCAAAGATGAGAGAACTGATCAGAGGAATAAAATGTTAATCTTGGCACTAATTGTACTAAAACACAGTAAGAATCATAAAACAAATGCGCAGAAAGGCAGGGGATGAGGCCGTCGGAACAAGCCCACCAAGTATTGTTTGGAGGATTTACATGTTGTCCTGCTCC
>CM053757.1:7998088-8017512 GCA_028658305.1 Pachyuromys duprasi | reverse complement strand
AGGCCTTCTCTGTCTGGCCCATGGACACACACATGGATTGAGGTTTTCCCTGGCGGATGCCTGCAGTATGCGCCCGCAGTGTGCAGTCTGGTCAAAACGGTCCCCTGACCCTCTCAGTCTGAGGTGGTTCCAGCAATCGGTGTGCGCCTGCCGTATACCGTGGGTTGAAGCAGAACCCGGGTCCTTCCCAGACTTGCCTTCCCAGACTTGCCCGCGGACTCACACACACACACACACACACACACACACACGGACTGAGGTTTTTGCTGGCGGACGCGTGCAGTGTGCGCCCACAGTGTGCAGGTCAGTAAAAACAGTCCCCCGACCCTCTTAGTCTGGGGTGGTTCCAGCGATCGGGGTGCGCCTGCCATACACCCATGGGTTGAAGCAGAACCCGGGTGCAGTGTGCGCTAGCAGTGTGCAGGTCAGTGAAAACGGTACCCGGTTCCTCCTCAGACTGCCCGGGAGACTGTGTGATCCAGTCTATTATGGTGGCTGCGGTTGCCCAGCGTGGCTGCTTGTTCAGATCAGAGCTGTGCGCTGCAGGTCACCTGGAGATTTTTCCGGGTAATAACTGGGTGTCCCTAGGGTTTAACCACTTGACTTTCTCATCGTAGGAGTTCTGCTCACCTGGCAATTACAAATGCTGGCGTTTTAGGTCCCAGAGTTCAGTCTCCTGGTCGCTGTGTTGTTTCTGCTGTCCTACTCCTCAGACACAGTGTCCTCTCGTGGCAGCCATCTTGGATCTCTCTGGATCATATTTTTGATGTGTTCTTGGATTCGGTTTGCGAATATTTTATTGAGTATTTTTACATCAACCTTCATAAGGGAAATTGGTCTGAAATTCATTTTCTTTGTTGGGTCTTTGTATGGTTTAGGTTTCAGGGTGACTGTGGCATCATAGAATGAGCTTGGCAATGTTCCCTCTGTTTTTGTTTTATGGAAGAATTCGAGGAGTATTGGTATTAGCTCTTGGAAAGTCTGGTGGAATTCTGCACTGAAACCATTTGGCCCTGGGCTTTTTTTGGATGGGAAACTTTTAATGACTTTCGTTTCATTAGGGATTATAGGACTATTTAACTTGTTTACCTGATCTTCGTTTAACTTTTGTAGGTGGAATGTAGTTAAAAAAATTGTCTATTTCATTTAGATTATCCAATCTTGAGTACAAGATTCCTTGGATTTCATCAGTATCTGTTGTTATGTCTCTTTTAATTTCTGATTTTATTAATTTATATACTGTCTCTCTGCCCTTTAGTTAGTTTGGCTAAGGGTTTGTCTCTCGTTGATTTTTAGTTTCATTGATTCTTTGTTTCTAATTAATTGATTTCAGCCCTGAGTTTGATTTTACTCCTTTAGGTATGTTTGCTTTCTTTTTTATTAGAGCTTTCAGGTGAGCTGCTAAGTTGCTATTATGTGCTTTCTTTGATTTGTGAAGGCACTCAGTGCTGTGCACTTACTCTTATCACTGCTTTCATTGTGTCTCATAAGTTTGGATATGTTGTGTCTTAATTTTCATTTAATTTTAGGATGTCTGTAATTTCTTTATTTCATTCCTGACCCAGTGGTCATTGGAGTAGGGAGTTGTTTAGTAGGCAGTGTATAGATTTTTTTCTTTTAAATTTCTATTGATGTTGAAATCTAGCTTTAAGTCATGGTGATCTGATAAGATACAATTGATTAATTTGATATTCTTGTACTGGTTGAGGCTTTCTGTGTGACTGACTACATGGTCAATTTTGGAGAAGCTTCTGTGAGGTGTTGAAAAGGAGGTATATTCATTTATATTTAGGTGAAATTTTCTGTAGATATCTATTAGGTCCATTTGGTTCATAACCTCTTTTAGTTTTATTATTTCTCTTTAGTTTTCTGTGTCAATGGTCTGACCCTTGGTGATAGAGGTATGTTTAAGTCTCCCACTATTAATGTGTGTAGATCAATGTTTGTTTTAAGCTTTAATAATGTTTCTTTTACAAATGTGGGTGTCCTTGAATTTGGGGCATTAGATGTTCAGAATTGAGATGTTCTCTTGGTGGATTTTTCCTTTGATGAGAATGAAGTGACCTTCCAGATCTCTTTTGATTTTTTTGTTGAAAGTCTATTTTATTAGATATTAGGATAGCTACTCTGGCTTGTTTCTTGGGCCTGTTTACTTGGAAAACCTTTTTCCAATCCTTAACTCTGAGGTAGAGTCTGTCTTTGTTGCTGAGGTGTGTTTCTTGTATGCAGCAGAATGGTGTGTCCTGTTTACATATTTGTTCTATTAGTGTGTGTCTTTTTATTGGAGAGTTGAGTCCCTTGATGTTGGGAGATATTAATGACCAAGCATTGTTAGTTCCTTTTATTTTAATGATGGTGGTAGTGTTTGTGTGCATGTTTTCTTTTGGTTTTATTGCAGTGAAGTATTTATATCCTGTTTTTTTGGGTGTAGTTAACCTCTTTGGGTTGAAGTTTTCCTTGCTAAAATCTTCTGAAGGGCTGGGTTTATGCATAAATAGTTTAAATTTAGTTTTGTCATGGTATATCTTGTTTTCTCCATGTATGGTGATTGAAAGTTTTGCTGGGTGTAGTAGTGTGGGCTGATATCTGTGTTCTCGTAGGGTCTGTATGATCTGGCTTTCATAGGTCTTTGTTGAGAAGTCTGGTGTGATTCTGATCCATCTGCCTTTGTATGTTACTTGACCATTTTCCTTTGCATCTTTTAATATTTTTTCTTTGCTCTGTACACTTAGTGTTTTGGTTATTATGTGGTGGGAGAAATTTCCTTTTTGGTCTAATCTATTTAATGTCTTGTAAGCCTTTTGTACATTTAAAGGCATTTCTTTAGGTTCAAAAATTTTTTCTTCTGTGATTTTATTGAAAATATTTTCTGGTCCTTAAAGCTGGGAATCTTCTTTTTCTTCTATTCCTATTATTTTTAGGTTTCATCTTTTGTCCTTGATTTCTTAGATGTTTTATGCCAAGAATGTTTTCCGATTTCATATTTTCTTGACAGATGTATCGATTTCTTCAATTGTATCTTCTGTGCCTGAGATCCTCTCCTCTATTTCTTTTATTCTGTTGGTGATGCTTACCTTTGTAGTTCCTGTTCTCTTCCTTAAGTTTTCCATCTCTAGGATTTTCTCAGTTTGTGTTTTCATATTGAATCTATTTTTATTTTCAGGTTTTGAACCATTTTATTCATTTCCTTCACTGGTTTGATTGTATTTTCCTATATGTCTTTGAAGGCTTCTCTTTGATTTTATTTTTCCTGTTTTTTTTTTTTGAGGGAATTTATTCATTTCTTCTTTAAAGGTTTTTATTTGTTTGATTGTATTTTCCTGCATTTCTTTTGAGAGATTTTTTCATTTCCCCTTTAAAGTCCTCTAATATCTTCCTACGTATAAATTTAAGGTCATTTTCCTGTGTTTCAGTTGCATTAGGCTCTCCAGTGTTTGTAGTGGGTGGTGGAGCCATATTGCCCCGGTTTTTGTTGATTGTGTTATTACTCTGGCCTTTAGCCATCTGTTTGTGCTGGTGTTCGCTGGTTATTCCTAGAACCATATGAGATTTTCAGGCATAGAAGGGAAACCCTGCTCGGGGCTAGATCTCTGTGGTATGCTTGCAGCTTTTCTCTTCTGGTTGTGTCCCAGTTGGACCTGTAAGACAAGGAGATTAGGGTGTGGGTGTTTACCTTATGAACCTGAGGTTCAGTCCATCTGCTCAGGGCAGCTGGTAGAGCTGTGATCTTTGAGGCTCTGGAATCCGGAGTCAATCTCAGGTGGCCGGTTAGCCTGGATGACTGATGCTGGGGCCATGCATATCTGGATGCCAGGATCACTTTCTCTCTCTTGGGAAACATGGTGGTGTTTTGGAGTCAGCATGTATTAGGGTCCAGAGCTCACTGAAGAAAACACCCTAGACTCAAATAGTGTGCAAACAGCAAAGAGCGCTTTATTCTCCAGTGTACTGAGGTCCCTGCCTATGCAAAGCAAAATGTCGAAGAACCCTGAATTGAGCCAGCGTGCTTCTTTTATAGGTACTAGGGGAAATTTCAGGGTGGGTTAGGTAAGCTTTAGTATGATTGGAGCATTCAAATATATAAATGTGGGCAAAAAAAAATTGGTAACTTTTGGGCTAGTCAGCAATCATGAGACAGAATAGCAATCATAAAACAGGCTATTCCTAACCTAACAGTTAAGCAGCCTTATCTTTCCTGCCAGATGGTCTGGCAGAGGATCCGGCAGATGATCAGGTGGCCTCTGATTGGATACCTATTTTCTGTGTTTTTTCCAGTGAATGCTGATCTGTTTCTGGGAAATGGGACCTTAGGCTTGCACCTTTTGACAGAGAACTGAGGCCTGTCTTGGAGTAAGTCCAGATCCTATGTCAGGCTCTAGTGGGGTCTCAAATGGAGCTTAAGTTTCAGTTGGGGTTCTCACATAGGGTAGTCCTGCTGCATGCTTGCAGTTCCTGCTCTCTGGGGAGATAATCATATTCCATGGTTGCTGGGTTTTATCATCTTGGGACCAGATTTTGTATGTTCCTATTGTCTGGCTGGTCCCCACAGGGAGATGGGTAGTGGGCGGCTGGAGGCTGGTGATCATGTCCCTGGTGTCTGGAGGCTGTCAGGAGGAATCTGGTTTCCAGAGTTTAGAGCCATTGGTTCCTGGTATTCAGGAGTTGTGTTCAGGCAGGCGGAAGGCACCGGGTAACTGTGTGTCCCTTGAGCCCTGGAGTCATCCAGAGAGGTCTGGGACTGTGAGCCCCTAGCTGCTGGGCAGCCTCCTTTCATCCGGAAACACAGGTGGTTTTGGAGTCACAGCCAGGATACACGATGCTCACCTGCTTGTCAGATACAATGCACACTATACACCGCCATCTTGGAATTTCCAGTATACTTTTCTGTTTTTGTTGTAATTTTAAAAGCAGGCCCAGGTTCAGCAGGTAGGGTTTGCTCAGCTCTTGCTACACAAACATTATTCTCACATTATATACTAAAATGGAAAGAGAATTGACTACCAAAAATTGTTGTTTGACCTCTGCATGTGGATTCTGGCTGGGGCATGCACACGCATACTGTGCGCACATATCTGTAACACACACACACTCATTACCATCATTATATAAGATTTAAAATTCAATAAATAAAAACAAGTGCTTTTTCCTGAGAAAGTTGAGTGGAAGGTGAAATGATACAGAATCTAGCTAGCTAGTAGAGCATGTTTGTCATACTTGTTTGGTGTTCATGGGCCTTGCTTGGTTGCATATGCACTTCTGCAATGGTTATCTTATCTCAGGGTGCTCAGACCAGGCAGTAGTTTGTGTTCCTTTGCTGGGATTAAAAAGAACATATTTCTTTTTAGAACTGAGATCACTCCTGATCAGCTTGATTTTTATAATAATGAGATTGGAAGATTGGAACTGATCAGGGGAGAGTCTCTCTGGAGAGTCTATAGGGAGAGTGGTCTATGAAGACACCAGGCAGGAGAACAGGGGGCAGCTGATTCAGACTTCAGAGTTGGCAGGATGGTGCCCTGAGGCTGCCACATCTGTGTATGGCCTGGTGGGAACCACTGGTATTTTCTGTGCCTGGCTGGGGCAGCCCTTTGGGAGATATCTTTATTAACTTGCCCTGCTGCAGTGGACCAAGTCAGCACAAAGGGACAGGAGGGACACCAAGGATCAAGTGACTGTCTCTCAGTGGCCCTATCAACACCTTGGGAATTGGGCCCCTGCTGTCACTAGTTTCCTTTTTACAGAGGCCAAAAAGCATCCAGGTTTTCAAGTGGTCAATGTAGTGTGTGTTCATTGGTATCTGGTAGCTACCAGTGGGTGAAAAAAAGGAACTAGAATTTTTCTGCTTTCAGCATTTGACTAGAACAGGAACAGGATAAATGTGACATCTGTCTACAAGGATAGGCGAATCAGATCTTAAGGGTAATGTGGTGATGACCCAATATCTGAGAGGGTAACACAGAAAGAAAGTATTGGTCTTCCTCGTGTAGAATGACAAGCACAGGATAACAGTAGGCCAGGTACATGGAGTGGAGACCAAGTTAGTGTTACGCCCAGTTCTGAGACCCCCAGGGACCACAAGGAGTGGACTCCGCTGTAAATACGTGAGGGATGATTGTAAACGTGTTCAAACACAGTGCCCAAGTCTCACTAACGCAGCAGTAGAGAAGTGGGATCCTGAGCCCTGGGTGAACAGGGTTTTTAAAGGGAAAAACCACAGCAGGCGGTTTCCATGACAGCAAGCAGGGGGCTCATGCCTTGGCATTACAGGATTGGGTGAAGGTGACCCTCTAGCTGAGGCACATAATCACAATTGCCATTCTTCTAAACTACATTTGGAACAATGGGGACAATTTTCCCAACCGATTCTCATTGATGCCAGGGAGATTGTCTCTGTTTTCTACCAAGTATTTATTCTGTGATTATTTCCTAGAAGCTGTTGCTAGGAGAGTTAGCTTTGTTTTCTGCCAAATGCACATTCTGTGATATTTCCTAGTACCTGAGTTCAACTCCCAGTCAAGATGGCTTTTCATTTCAAAATGGAGTCACCCAATCTAACTTAAACTCTTCATCAGCAAGGAACAGTAGTGACCCCTATAGAGGTAGAAGAAGACAAGAATTTCTCAGTCTCTGAAAATGCCTAATGAGATAGGAAAAAAAAAGCCTACAAGGCCTCAACCCTTATATACAAAGAACTATACAGGTGTGCTGGATAGTTTTATGTCAACGTGACACAAGTTAAAGTCATCTAAGAGGAGGGAACCTATATTGAGAAAATGTCTCGTTAAGACTAGGCTGTAGGCAAGTCTGTAGGGCATTTTCTTATTTAGTGATTGATGGAGGAAGGTTTAGCTCATTCTGAGTAGTGCCGCCCCTAGGTGGGTAGTTCTGGTTTCTAAAAGAAAGCAGGCTGTACAAGCCATGGGGGAACAGGCTAGTTGCCATTCCTCTTCCGTGGCCTCTGCATCTGCTCCTGCCTCCAGGTTCCTGCCCTGCTTGAGTTCCTTCCCTCACTGCTTTTTTGTTTTGTTTGGTTTCGTTTTGTTTCATTTGTTTAATTGGTTAGTTGGTTGGTTTTTTTGAGACAGGGTTTCTCTGTGCAACCCTGGCTGTCCTAGAATTTTCTAGACCAGGCTGGAACTCAAAGAGATCTGCCTGCTTCTACCTCCTGAGTGCTGAGATTAAAGGTATGCACCACCACTGCCCAGTGTGCCCTCACTTCTTTTCATCATGAAACTGTTCACTATATGGAACTGTGAGTGAAATAAATCCTTTCTTCCCCAAGTTGCTTTTTTGTCATGGTGTTTTATCACAACAATAGTAACCCTAACTTAGACAATAGGCAACTGAGTAAAACTAGGAACAGGAAAGTTAGCTCCCCCCAAGGAAGAACACACCCACTGGTTGTCCAGTGCCAAAGAGTCAGTCTTGGAAACATACATAGAGGCAGCATCAATTGTCTTCAAACAGATTGTATTTGGGAATATATTTGTGTATACATACACTTACATGCAATAATGATTAGTGAAAGAAGAAGCTATGAGTTTGAAGGAGGACAAGAATGGGCAGATGGAAGGGTATGGAGTTGCCAGGCACATGAGGCTGCTGACGCCGGCAGTTGCTCCTTCTGCTTTATGGACTTCAGTGGACTTCAGTGGAGTTCAGTGCTTGTTGACATATATGTGTGTGTGGCGTGTGCAGTGTGTGTACGTGGACATGTGTGAGACTCACACAGAAGAACCCATGGCTCTTACCTGATTTCTCACAGCCCACTGTGCATAATGGCTTTAATGTTGCTATAGTACAGAAGAAACAAAAGCTGAGACAGTGCAGTGACCTGGCTAGGATTGTATGTTAGTCACAAAGGCTGTTTGTAAACCTGTACTGCTGGAGAGGAAAGCTCCAAACATTTAGGGCTTCTGAAAGGACAGGAAGTCTAGAGGTTAGCTCAGGTCCTTCCTGCTGCTTCTTAGCCATAAACCCAAAGGTCACTTGTGCCCTTGTGCAAGAACACAGCCTGTGTTTATAGGTGGCAGATGGGATACACATCCATGTATCTGTGACTACTGTTACGGACATAGTCCACCACATAAGCAGCACCCCCCCAGTGTTTTGGTTCCTGGAGGTATCAGTCAATATACTCCTAGGAGGATGGGATGAGGTACCAGCACTGATTCTGCGTCTCTCCCATAGAGGTTCTATGTGGCCTCCTCTCGCCAGCTGAAGCGCCTGGAGTCTGTCAGCCGTTCTCCTGTGTACTCACACTTCAATGAGACCTTACTGGGGGTCAGTGTCATCCGTGCCTTTGAGGAGCAGGAACGCTTCATTCGCCAGAGTGACCTGAAAGTGGATGAGAATCAGAAGGCCTACTACCCCAGCATTGTGGCCAACAGGTGGGTGCAGTGGTCAGTAGGATAGAGGAAACCAGCTGAGTGCCCAGTCCCTCAGCCTCCATTTCTTCTAGGAGAGGAATGGAAACAGAAGGGTCCTCCGAAGTGCACAGGAACATAGTGGCACATGCCTGCAGGAAGATTACCATGAGTTTAAAATGGCCTTGATTACGTAATGAATTCCAGGCCAGCTAGGCTATAGAATGTGAACTTGTCTCAAAAATAAAGTAATCTAGGGCTGGAGGGATGGCTTGGTGGCTAAACTTGTTTACTGTGCAAGTCTGAGAAACCACATCTGTGTCTCCACATAACCTTGCCATTGTGGGTGCAGATAGGTGCGGTACCAAGAGCTCAACCTTGGAAATAGCAGCTTGTTTCTTCCTTAATGTCGAGGTCTATCTCTTGCCAAGGGACTGATTTTTATATATTTATTTTTTGTAATTATTATTACTATTATTTTGTTGTAGTGACTCTCAAAATCAGGGCCTTGTGCATGTCAGGCCAGTGACCCATCCCTGAACTCTGCCCCTGCCTCAGGCTCTTGTTTGCAAATAGCATTGCCTTCTACAGTCTATGACCTCTTAGGAATTTCCAGGGAGTTGTTTTTTATTTTAAAGATTTTCTAAGAAAACGTCTGTCTTTCTAAAGAAAATCATGAGGTGCCAGGATGGGATTTGTTTCTGGAGAATTCTATTTTAGTCCCTGGGCAAGCTAGACTCATGAAGAGTCTAGTGGAGAGTCTGCGTGCCCGTGGCGCACTCCTTGTCTCCATCTAGTTGTCATATCCTGGATGAGCAGCAGCAGCAAGGCCTTTCTCTAGAAGTGCTGGGAAATTAGCTCAGCTGGCAGAGGGCCTCGCTCTGCCCCATGAGCTTGAAGCTGGGCATCTGTCTGATGCACTCCTACATATCTCCTTTATACTTCCTTACAGGTGGCTTGCTGTGCGCCTTGAGTGTGTGGGCAACTGCATCGTGCTGTTTGCTGCCCTCTTTTCCGTCATCTACCGGCACAGCCTCAGTGCTGGCTTGGTGGGCCTCTCGGTGTCGTACTCGCTGCAGGTAGAAGACTCTTGGGCTAAATGCTTTTCTCATGGCAACCAGATTTTGAGTTCCTGCACCTTGGCTGTGGGTACCTGCAGGAGTGGGGAAAGGAGACGGCTTGGATGGAATTTAAGACGCAGGTGCAGAGCCTGGTGACTGCAGCATGGGAGTTATGACACGCCTACATTCTTCGTCAGTCAAAAACTCTCAGTGCTTTCAAAGCTACGAATTTTCCTTTGAGTACTGTGTTACTTGTATTTTACGATGTTTCTCATACTGAGTTAAAAATGTTTTCGTTTGTGTAGCTGAGATATGGGTAATTACTCTGTGGCCCAGGCTGGCCTAGAACTTAGCATAATTATCTTTCTTCAGACTATAGAGCACTGGGATTAATTGTGGACATGAACCATCGCATGAAAATCACCTAGTTTAAAAATATCTTCCAGTTTTCTCTATGGCTTCTTTTTCTGTCTACCTTTTCCCTCTCCTCCCCTCATCCATCCATCCTTCCTTCTTCCCCCCTCCCCCCATCTCTCTTCCTCCCTTCCTTCCATGAGGGCATGCCACAGTGCATTTGTAGAGGTCAAAGGGCAATTCTGTAGAATCATTTCTCTCCTTGCACCTTTACATGGTTCTATGGGTAGAACTCAAGTCACCAGGCTTGCTCAGCAAGTGCTTTGCCCACAGAGTTACCTCACAGCTCCTTACTTCTTTCTGACAACTTGTGTGGATCATATATCACCTTGAAAGGTGTGATCTCTAAGAGGTGCAGTGTGTCCACTCTGGTGGTGGCTCTTTGTGGGTTACTCATTTCTCTATTGTTTGAATGATATCATGTTGCATAATTAATGAAAATGAAGCCATACTTCCCCCAAGAGACCTCACATGGTTCTCTCCACTGGCAGATAACTGCATACTTGAACTGGCTGGTTCGAATGTCCTCTGAGATGGAGACCAACATCGTGGCCGTGGAGAGATTGAAGGAGTATTCTGAAACAGAGAAGGAAGTAAGGCATAATCCCAGCCTGGCCCTTTGGGTATCCCCAGACACCCTCTGCCCACTTGAAGGGTGACCTGGATGCTTTCCAGGCCCCCTTGGGCTTGTCCTGTTTTAACACTTGCTTAGAACTACCTTGTTTTAGAGGAAGAAAAATCATCCACATGTTCTCTTTTCCCCAAGATACCAAGTGTCTATATATGAAATCTCAAGGTGCGCGGGACTGTGGGCTTTATCACTAAGGAGCCCTCTCCCTTATGATTCTTTTCTTTACTGATGATGCCACAGAGAAAGTCCTAGCCCTGCTTGGTGTTTGAGGCTCATGACCATATTAAGATGTTTTCCCCACAACTGACAGATAAACTGCAACATATTCTCTTAAAGCCCTCATCAGGCAACCTCTGCTTGCCGAAGCTGTCTGCTATTTGCTATGTAGATTTACAGGGACTTCTTGCTATGAGGAATCAAACTGGAATTAAATTGTATCTGTGTAGAAATTTTTCTCGTAAGTTGAAGAATTAAGTAGAAATGAACTGATTAGAAGTGTTAGAAGGGACCTGGGGAGACAGCTTAGTGGGGTAAAAGTTCAGATCCCCAGAACTGAGTATGGCAGCTTGCACATGTTGATTCCTCTTGTGATCTAGGCTCCTTGGCAAATCCAGGAAACGGCTCCACCCAGCACCTGGCCCCATTCTGGCCGTGTAGAGTTCCGAGACTACTGCTTGAGGTATCGAGAAGACTTGGACTTGGTTCTCAAGCACATAAATGTCACCATCGAGGGTGGAGAAAAGGTGGGTATGTACCATCCTCCATCTTCACCAACTCATAGTCAGTGGAGTAAGGAGAAAAGGTAGCTGTGTACCATCCTCCATTCCTATTGGTTTAAGGTCTATCATGAACTCCCACATCAACCAGTAGTTAGTCACAGCTCATACTATGAGATTGAGGGCCTTTTACAGGCCGGAATCATGGAAATAAATGTATTCAACAGGTAGCACAGTGGACTGCTGAAGGACAAGGCCCATGAACATGCACATAGGTTTTTCAGAAACATTTGCAATATTTCACATAATGGTCCCTCTGCTGTTTTTTGGACATTTAGAACATGTAACAGTCCTGGCCCAGCACCCACTGGGCTCCTTCTTGGAGATACTAGCCCTCCAGTTCATCCTATTCTCTTCTGTGTGGTCCATGTGCTTATGTGATTCCTTTAAGGCATTGAAGTTTGTAAACTCTAGAGTCACCATCACCAGGGTGACTATAGGGACATAGGAAATAGTTGGAATTTTAGGATCTTCCAAGCAATTCCTGGAAGCCATTCCAGACTATGACCCATGGAATTCTTTTTTCAGCAACTTGGTCAGAGATCACCCCAGCTACTTGCATCCTGTATATATTGATCTGTTAAACTATCCATCCACATGGGTCAGAGTACTCTGTTCCCATGAGATAGTCTTTATGTGTTATGGGAATTCATGCATAGGTGCTGGGCTGTGTTAGCTGTTAGAGGGGGAGGGAACCTATCTCAAGCCCAGATTGGGAATGTTAGCCATTGGCCAGTAACTGGTATGCCCAGGTCATATCAGAGAGGTTCAGGGGCTTTGCTTGATTCTGAGGTGTTATCATGGTTCAGAAAGGAATTCCTATCAAAGGAGAGAGGAACTGTCTGGGAAGCTAGGAAACACCTCATTATTTTCGGATACCCTAACTGAATATAACTCAACTAAATATTCCTCTGTCTGCCCCCTATCCCTTTGAACAAGTCTGGGGAAGCCTACAAAGCAAAGGGTGTTCTTTCCAACCTTTTGTCAAAGTAGTCCCAGAAGGTGGGTCCCAGAGAAGGTGGAGGGTGAGCACTTTGATGGTAGTTGGATCAACCAGATGACCACACAGCTCTGACCCAGTCACCTGCTGGGGGGGCAGAGTCTGCAGCATCCTCCCTCACCACAGCCCCTTTTTGTACCGCAGGTTGGTATTGTGGGTCGCACAGGCGCTGGGAAGTCATCCCTCACCCTGGGTTTGTTCCGGATCAATGAATCTGCAGAAGGGGAGATTATTATTGATGGGGTGAACATTGCCAAGATTGGCCTGCACGACCTGCGCTTTAAGATCACCATCATTCCCCAGGTGGGTGAGGCTGGTGTCCTGTACAATGAAGCCACACTCACCTTCTGTATCCGTAGGTTCAGCCAACTGTAGTTGGAGAATGGTGTTTTTCCATTTATGTATTTATTGAAAGGAAGGGAACGGAACATGTGTGTGAAGGTCAGCACAGTCTGCAGTCTGCAGGAGTCATTTCTCCTTCTACGTGTGGATTTTGAAGATTGAATTCAAGCCATCAAGCTTGTTGGGATGTGCCTTTAATCACTGAGCCCATGACTAGTTTTGTTTTTGTTTTCCACGTTTAACATCTGCATTTTAATACATAGATTTTTTTTATTTTTGATTTTTTTATTTATTTTATTTTTTTGTTATCAATCACAGGTTAGGTACTTTGCATCCCATGCGTAGCCCCCTCCCTCATTCCCTCCCACCCTCCCCAGCCCTCCCTCATCTCCTCCCCGCCCCCTCCAAGTCCACCAATGGGGGAGGACCTCCTCCCCTTCCATCCTACCCCAGCTCATCCTGTCTCCTCAGGGCTGGCTGCAATGTCCTCCCCTGGGATCTAGCCAGTCTAATACATAGATTTTTATCCCTAAGTGATGCACAGCTGTTTTCTTAGCATTTTCTTGGCATTAGGTATTATATCATCTAGATATATCAGTATACAGAAGCTGTGAGTAGGTTATGTGAAAATACTGTACTATTTCATACAAAGAACCAGAATATCTGTATTTTGGTGGTGGTAGCAGTTTAGTAAGACACTGTCTTCTTCGCCAATTGCCGGAGTCAGTGTGTTGATCTCTAACACTTCCTGGAGCTAAGCTACAAATAGTTTTCTGAACCAGTCCCTGTGGGCAGCAGTTCCCTAATGCATTGCTTGTGGCTGTGATTTTTTCCCTACATTTCTCTGAGAGTCTCTTCTGGAGGTGGGGTTGAGTGAGTGAATGTATTAGTTACTTTTCTGTTGTTGTGATAAAACACTGCTAAAAGCAACATTGAGGGTTTGTATATTGAAAGTTTGAAGAAGTTTTGTAAAAATACTAGTTTTAGTCCAGTTAACCCAGGGTTTTACAGACATTTTCCATTACAGAGTTCGTGCTTTGGAGGAACTCTGGGACCTGTTTCTTTCTGTTCTCATGCCGTACATCTGTTCAGTGCGATGCAATTATCATATGCTGTTTTTTGCTTTTCTGATAGTTGTGACAAAATGCCTGATGGAATCTGTATGAAGAGAGATTTATTTTGGTTTGTAGCACCATAGGATTGCATAGTGGGGAAAGCATGTCATGAAGCAGGGTGTGCGTGGTGGTGACTTCCCCATGTTAGGCAACTAGGGAGTAGGGATGCAGCCAGAATCAGAGCCAAGTCTAACCTTCGGAGGTTTGCTCCCAGCAACCTCCTTCTTCTGATCCAGGCCCCACCTCCTTTAAAGCTCCACAGCACCCCAAAATAACACCACCAGTTGGGGAACAAGTGCTTCAAAACATCAGCCTGTGGGGGAACCCTTGATTCAGACCCTAATACATGCTGTCTACTATTCTTGCATAGGATCCTGTTCTGTTCTCGGGTTCCCTTCGCATGAACCTGGACCCTTTCAGTCAGTATTCTGATGAAGAAGTCTGGATGGCCCTGGAACTCGCTCACCTGAAGGACTTCGTGTCAGCCTTGCCTGACAAGCTGAATCATGAGTGTGCAGAAGGTGGAGAGAACCTGAGGTGGGCAGGCATGAGCTGGGTGTGGGAAGATTCTGCTCTTTTGCATTTGTGCTACCTTCAGTTGTCCATCACCAGAGCAACCAGCCTCCGTTCTGCTTTAGTGCTTAGGGTGGTCAGCCAGTGGCTGGGCTCATTCATGGGGCAGGGTTGGGGGTGCACCTGACCATTGGCTGATCTTCTTGATCTCAGTGGGATCAGTGCATACGCTTTTCATCTCCTAGAAGGCATGTTGTCATGGTGATTGCAGATGTGTAAGAGTGAACATGCTCAATGTCCATTCCCATGTCAAGCCTCTACTGGCCATTTATTGATGAGCATCCCATTGGCTAAGGCCAGGTCCAGCCAGGCCCCTGCAGCTCAATGAGATGGTGGATACTGAGTCACCTTTGGTATCCTCTGTCATCCACACTGAACTGTGCTGATACTTTGAATATTACCACTGAGCCTTTTGTTGAAAATGATCCTAAGCCCATTTCCTGCTCACTAGAAAGTATAACGTGATTAATTAGTAATATCTGTCATCAGCAAGGATATGGGGAATGGGCTTGTTCTCCTGCCCAAAGCCCATTCTCAGACTGTCTGCTAGCTTTCTCTCCTGCAGGCCTGGTTCAGGAACAGGGTAGTTTGAGATCCTGTCTCTGGGCTTTTCTCCCTTTCTAGTGTCGGGCAGCGACAGCTTGTTTGCCTGGCCCGAGCTCTGCTGAGGAAGACAAAGATTCTAGTGTTGGATGAGGCTACAGCAGCTGTGGACCTAGAGACAGATGACCTCATTCAGTCCACCATCCGGACGCAGTTTGAAAGCTGTACTGTGCTCACTATTGCTCATCGGCTTAATACCATTATGGACTATACAAGGTGAGCTCCCTTCAGGGTTGAACTTGTTCATAGTCATTCATCACTTATACAACCCCAATTGGTTGGACAGTTCTGTCATGGGAAGAACTGGATTATTCAGTATTATTTCAGTCAGCATCTTTATATGCATGAGGTAATTGCTGTGTGCCCCATATTATTCTGGACTCTGTGGTCCCCTCTAAAACAAGGTCTAGGAACCACTTTAAGGACCAGGACACTTAACTAAGCAACAAACACTGATTTTGATTTTAGAGGGTGACATGTGTTAGGTACAGTGAAAACAAGGAGGTGGGAGGACAGGTACCAGGCTGCAGAGCAAGCGATCCCATGATGTCACTCTTTGCATAGTGCTAACATCTGCATCCTTCCCATGCAGGGTGATTGTCCTGGACAAAGGAGAAGTTCGGGAGTGCGGCTCACCCTCTGAACTCCTGCAGCAGAGGGGCATCTTCTATAGCATGGCCAAGGATTCTGGCTTGGTGTGAACTGAGCTCTGGTGTAACCAGTAAGAACTATAGGGCCAGCATCCCAGTGTCCAGGGATGAGCCAGCAACCCTGGGAACATAAGCTTCCCAGACCAAAACAAAACAAAACCAAAAAACAAACAAACAAACAAACAAACAAACAAACAAATAAAGGAAAAGAAAACCAAACTAACAAGCGAAACACACAAATCAGCAGTCACCATTTAGTCCCATCCTGGATCTGACCTTGAAGCAACTTGGGAGACAGATACATCCCACCTCAAAGTTATGTCTGGACTCTGGCACCACTTGTGAGGCTCCCTGGAAGTTCATCTATGCTCCTGCTGTAGCCCACAGCAAGACCTTGGGCAGCTAAATACAGTAGTGACCAAACACAAGCCACTGCCTCATGTCTCTTCAGCTGCATCCATGGATGCCCCTGCCTCAAGTGTCTTCAGCCACACCCATGGATTCCTTGGAATCCTCTCCTGGCCCTACCAGCTATCACCTCCACAGTCCTGTTGGTTATAGAAGAGTGCTTCTTTTCTTCAGGCCTTCAGTTGAAAGCATGGGAACCAAAACAAACAAAGAAAAAAACCCTGTTGCCTCAGTGAATATTCCCTTGCCATCTGGTCTTCAGGCACTGCAAACACTGCTCCCTGCACCCAGCATAGGTCTCACAGGATTTGCTTTAGAGGCAGCCTTCTTTGTGAAGGGACCAGGCCAGGCAACACTCCCATCACAAGGACTTACACTTTGTCCTACCATCCCTTCCATCGTTTTTGCCTTTTCCTGTCCATCTCTGAGGAGGTCTCACTCCTCACAGAAGGTCTATGAATAGTTTAGAGCAGCAAAAGTCAAGAGCATGAGGGAAGAATCTGGTAACAAAGATAGAGCCAGAGTACAAGAAGAGAAACAATCACAAATAGTGATTCCCGCTCCCCTCCCCCATTTTTGAGCATCTTTCCAGGAAGAAAGCTGATCCAAAGAATTTGATGTCTAGGGAGGAGATACTAGACTCAGGGAATGGCTACACCCAGCTCTGCACTTGATCATTAGTCTGCATTCTTCATAGTGGTCCTTTAGGTGTTTGGGTTATGGACCAAAGAGAAATCCCCAAGGGCAGCAAGAGCTTACTGCCAGCCACAGTTCATACTTGCTATGAATTTGGCCCTGATTTCAGTCCCAGAGAAGTATCCTTTTTTCTTTAGGTGGCAATGTATGTTTTTTTCTAAGTTAATACCATTCTTTCACATTAAAGGACCTAGATTTCTTCTGAGGGTCTTTTTGTAATGACACTGGAAACGTGAATATTTGCAAGTACTTTGCAGTAAAGAAAAATATTTTATTTCTTTCTAAACAACCACTTTTATTTTCTTTTGGCTACAAAAGTTTCCAGCTTCCACTCTAGAAGAACATCTGGGCCAGCTGGCAATAGTGGCAGGGGGCAGGATTAGGGAGGTGGTTCGGCACTGAAGAGTGCTTGCTCCTCTTGCGGAGGACTGGAGTGTGGCCACAACTGCCTATACTTCTAGCTCCAAGGGGTCCAGTGCCCTCTTGTGGGCAAACAAAAAATAAAGAACTGGGGAGGCCAAGGTTAAGAGCTGCGTGGGGTCTAGCAGTGAGTCAGAGTGGCAAAGTATACAAATACTTGAGCTTGAGTGTCTTACTGGCATTTTTTGGTCATGTGACCCTGGGCAAAAGACTTTTAAGCTATGTGCCTCAGCTCTAGCTGCCTAAGGTGGCCAAGTTCAGGTTCTGAGACAAAAGTCACAAGTGGCCCAAATATGTCTCCCTAGTAGGGTGGGGCTGATCTATAATAACGGTGCTTAAGATCTTGGGAAATGGAGCTGGTGAGATGGCTCAAGATGGTAAAGTGATTGCCATCTGTGCATGGCACCCTGCATTGCAGTCCCCGGCAAAGCCAGGTCTAACAGTATATACATATAGTCCCAGCTCTGGGGAGGAAACAGGAGTGTCCCTGGGGCTCTTTGGCCAGCCTGTTCAAATCGGTGAACTACTTGTTCAGTGATAGCATAAGGTAGGGGCTGGAGCTCAGTGGTTAAGAATGCATCATGCTTTTGCAAAGAACCAGGGTTCAGTCCCCAACACCCACATTGGGCAGCTCAGAACTACTTCTGGCCTCTGAAGTCACCTGCACTCATGTGCACATAAACACAAACTTACATACATACACATAATAAAGTGAATCAAAAAAAAATAAGCTGGAAAGATGGCTTAGTGGTTAAGAGCACTGGCTATTCTTCCAGAGGACCTGGGTTCAATTCCTAGGACCTACATGGTAGCTCACAACTCATAAACATCTGTAACTACAGTTTTGTCTGGCCTCTGTAAGCACCAGTCATGAACGTTGTACCCAGGTGCATATACAGACAGAATGCCCATACACATAAAATACATTTTTTTTAAAGGTAAAGAAAAATACTGAACAGTCTCTGGGCCACACATGCTTACAAAATGGACACAGGTTTGACAGTCTCCAAGGAGAGTTGGGCCCCTCTCTAGAGTAGACACCCACATTGTTCTCTTGTCCTTGACACTCAAGGGCTGGCTTCTGGGTCCCCATAGTGGGGGATCGGAGAATGTGGATAACAATCAGCCTCTCCATTTCTAAAATTGGAGGGGATATTTGTGTCCCCTCACAGTTCATTAGCAAAGTCAACCACATGCTTGGCCACAACCAAAACACAAAGGAAGCAGGGGAATGTGCTGATAGAAGGACATTTTCTCCAAGTCCTCATTCATAGTGGTGCAGGTGAAACTGGGTGCTGACTTTCTGAGTTGGTCTAGGTAAGTGTGGGTAGTGAAGAATGCCCCCTCCCATGTGTGTGTGCGTGCACACAAACTACTAAGACCATGCTCCAAGCACATATATATTGCCATTGTCCATCACTGAAACCATTGGTCTGCCTCAGGGACAAAGTAGGAAGGGGATTGTGTCAAAGCAATGGGGGTGAGGAGTCCTGACCACGAGACTCAGCATCATTTAGACCTGTTGGCTTGACTTGAACCTTACATGTGGGTTGTATTTCTGAGCTTCATTCCCAGCCAGATCCTCTACAGGCTTCAGAGCTCACTGAGGGAAGAGCTGGGATAGGGCACTGGATTCCGGGGTCAAGTTTAATCTCTGAAGAATCTGCTAAAGAAAGCAGTCACATTCTCAGGTCAGGACTTCAGAACACAGGAAGAAGGGAGCTCCCCAGGCTCTCCCAGAGCCTGTCAGCTGTCCTACTCAGCCACACTGACTCCAGGAATATAGGAGTGAGTAGTGTAGCTCCTGTCCCACCCTCGCTGTGTTCTCTCCCAGGTCCTGTTCAAGCTTTACAGTCCTCTGCTATCTGTGTTTTCTCTAGGCCCAGTGTCATCTAGAGCACCTCCCACAGCTCCGTCAGGGCCTCTGGAACATGACCCATCTAGGAACTGTAGATCTTGCCATGGTATTGGTGCCACAGAAGTCACACTGCTGCCTGGGGTTTAATGAATATGAAATAGTAGAGAAAAACAAAACAAAAACCAAACACCAAAAACAACGAAATATTTGGTTCTGTGCCTGGACCCAAGACCAC
Source organism: Pachyuromys duprasi (assembly GCA_028658305.1). NCBI lineage: Eukaryota > Metazoa > Chordata > Mammalia > Rodentia > Muridae > Pachyuromys > Pachyuromys duprasi. Next base: position 7,998,364 of record CM053757.1, on the reverse strand, counting down.
TTGCCATGAGAATGGTTATATTATCTAGTACCTCCTAGCTGTCCCTGGTTCACCCAGTCAGTGTGTATTGAGTGTCTTGTGTTTTGCACTGTGCAAGGTTCTGGAGACATGGCAGACAAACAACTTCTTAAGCAAATCTCTCAGTTCAAGAAGAAAAGGGAACAGCCCTAACCTCTTCCCTTGAAATGGTAGTCTAGGATGAAAGTCAGTTCTGGGCATGTGCTGAGGAGGTGGGGCTAGGTTGGCTGGAAAGTTAAAGGTAAGCTGCTAGGCAGA
>CM053757.1:7986894-7997988 GCA_028658305.1 Pachyuromys duprasi | reverse complement strand
CCATGTGCCAGCCACCCTGTGCACCAGGCTCTATTCTTTAGACCAATAGATGAGGCTTCCACAAAATCTCTTAAACATCCTCAGCTGAATTTAGAGACACAGAACAACCTCTACCTGAGTCCAGGCAGTGGAATGGTAAGCTGAGTGCCATGTTGCTCCGTCTCTACTTCCCCCAGAGCAGACTTGCCAACGGGACGTGGATGATTAAAAGCCCAAGGGCAAGTTTCCACTTAGTCACTGGGCACTTTGTATCTCTGCTTTTTAGTTTCAGTTTCTTTTGTGCAACAAAGGCAGCCATAGTGATGAGGCTGACTTTTAAAAATTTTTATTATAATTTATTCACTTTGTATCCCAGCTGAAGCCCCCTCCCTCCCTCTTCTCTTCCCATGTCCCTTCCCCAGACCCCTACCATCTGATGCTAACCTATCAGGTCTCATCAGGACTATCTGCATTGTCTTCCTCTGGCCTGCCTCAGTGGGGAGCTGATCAAAGAGCCTTAGTCTGACATGACTAAGTTCATGTCAGAGACAGCTCCTGTTCCCTTTACCAGGGAGCCCATTTATAGAGGCCCTATCAAGGTGACTGTGACTTTATAGAATGAGTTTGGTAGTGTTCCTTCTGTTTCCATTTTGTGGAATAGTTTGAAGAGAACTGGAGTTAGCTCTTCTTTGAAGGTCTGGTAGAATTCTGCGCTGAAACCATCTAATCCTGGGCTTTTTTTGGATGGGAGACTTTTGATGATCACTTCTATTTCCTTAGGGGATATAGGACTATATAATTGATTTACCTGGTCTTGATTCAGTTTTGGTAAATGGAATTGATCAAAAAAATTGTCCATTTCATTTAGATTTTCAAATTTTGTGGCATATAGGCTTTTGAAGTAAGATGTAATGATTAGATTTCTTCAGTGTCTGTTGTTATGTCCCCTTTTCATTTCTGATTTTGTTGATTTGGATAGTGTCTCTCTGAGGCTGACTTTTTGACTTGTGGAAAGCCTCTAAGCTTCTGGGCATAATAACAAAAGGGGATCAACCTGGGCTGAAAGGGAACCCTAAAACCCTATATAGGAGTAGGCCATCAGAGAAGTCTCAGGACATAGGTGGGTAGAGTAGACCTAGAAGCAGGTAGGAGCCCTCTCCTGACCTCAGCGTTAGTGCATGTATCCGTGAGTAATGGATGGTACTAGGGCAGCTTAGACCAGTGCTGGGGCCCCAGTGTGGGGATTGCTTTGGCACAGTGATGTTGTGATACTGCTCAACATACTTAGTATGCACAGGACCCACTAGCCCTAGCCTGCAGCCAACAGTAGCAGTGATGTTGCTAGGTAACAGTGATGAATCAAGGTGGGTATAATGGCACAAGCTCATTTGTTTCCAGCACCCTAGAGGTTGAGACAGAAGGAACTTGAGTTTGAGACCAGCCTGGGCTACATGGTGAGAGACTCTCAATTTTGCAATTTTAAATAGGTGTAGAATTGAATTCAGAGTTGGGGTTGCAATGCAGTTGGTAGAGTGCTTGCCTACCATGCATGGTTACACAGGCCTATAACACCAGCACTTTGGAGATAGAGACAAGAGCATTAGAAGTTCAAGGCCATCCTCAGCTACAAAGAGAGTTTAAGGCCAGGCTGGGTAATGTAAAACCCTGTCTCCCAAAATGGCAATGACAACAAAAGCACTGGATTCACACACAGACACACAAGTAATAGAGGAAATATGAACATGCTCAGTATCAATGTGCTGCCCATCTTGTCCTAGAGTTGGATATCCCTGGAACAAACAGGGTAGAGGGCCTGCATGTGAAATCTATAATGACCTCAAAATAAGGAGAGCTGTTAATGTGCACACCATCACCCAGGCTCAGGGTATATAGCATGTTTGTCCTGTGGTAGGTGTGGACATGAAGTAGACAGCTAGGGTTGAGAGTCACTGTCCACTTTGGCTGCAGAGTGAGCATGGCTGTGCAGCCCTTCCACAGTCCAATCTAGACATGTTGGGTCCTTCCAGGTCTTTTATTCCATTCTATCACTTTCTCTGCCATCTTCCTCCCACAGAGGAGTCAAGATTGAACACCCGGTGGAGCATTGAGGGCCCCTGGGTCTCTGGCATCTCTGGCCACTGCAGGCTCTATGGTTGGCTCCAAGGAGCCTGTCGAGAGTTCTGACTCAAGCCATTTCTGACTCCTGGGCTAGCCTGTAAAACAGATCTTTCTGGGCCAGCAGCTAGACTAGACTGCTACTCTCTGTCACCTCCTCATCATCCATGACCAGCACCCTGCACAGAAGAGGGACATGGAACAGTTATTGGGACAACAGCTGAGGGCTTCACTGTGAACCCAGCTCTGCTCCAGATTTGTTCCCTAGATGTCTGATTTTCTGAGCAGCTTCTTGACCCTGGAAGCACAGGTCTTAGGCTACATTCCTTCTTCTGGGGCTTTGGTTATGCCCTCTGCACAGTGGCCACTTTATGACTCATCCCAGGACACTTCCAGATGAGCGTGCTATCTGCCTCCATGGTCTGCATTACTGCCAGGAGGAATGCCTTACCTGTCACAGTCTGTTATAAAGCACAGGCATTGAGCGATGGCCTTAGTAAATGAGTACCCAAGTGTTTACTCCATCTGCATCCATGGGTCTATTGGAGGCAGTGGCCCCATCTAGTAGAAAGATCTGGGGTTTCTAGAGAAGGGACATGCCACACAGATGTTTTTGACCCATGCTGTGAATAAACTGCATAGTTAGGCCAGGCAGGTGTCATCACTTAGAATGGGCTTTTCCACAAGCAGGCACTAGGGGCAGTTGATGAGGACCAAAGTCTGAAGGGCTTGGAAATTTCAGTTTCTGTTAACTGTGGGCAAGTTAACAACAGAACTTGATTTCCCAACCTGTAAAATGGCTTCTCTCTCTCACTCACTCTTTCTCTCCCTCCCTTCTTTGTTCCATCTTTGGGCGTGTGCACTGACATCAGACATCTTAGTATATAGAAGCAGAGTCTCTCCCTGAACCAGATCTGGATGATTTAGCTAGGCTGGCTAGCCAGTTTGTCCCAGGGATCTCCTGTTTCTGTCTCCTGAGTGCTAAGATTGTAGGCAACTGCTACACCCACCTGGCACTTGTATGGGTGCTGGTCCTCACACTTGTACAGGAAGCACGTTATTGATTAAGCACCAGTCACCAGCCCCAGCTTCATAGTCCTCTCCTATAATCTCTAGCCATTGCTATGACAACTTAAGTGTTTATGTAGATAGCAGCCACAGAGGTGGATAATGTCACCTTTTGTTTTGTTTGTTCCAGACCAGGTCTTACTTTGTAGACCTGTCTACATACCAGGTCTTACTATGCAGACCTTACTATGTGCTGTCTTGGAGCACACTATGTAGACCAGGTCTTGCACTCAGAGATCTTCCTGCCCCTGCCTCCTGAATCTGGTCTTTATGATGGTAAAGTTTATGTTATGTATATTTCGTGCTGAAAATATTTTAGCAAAAGACATTACTGAAGCGATTGCTCAGTGAGCAAAATGTCTGCCAAACAAACATGAGGAGCCAAGCTTAGATTCTCCAACAGTCCATGAAAGCTGGATGCATGGCTTGTACCTGTAATCCCAGCTCTGGAGCAGCAGAAATAGGAGGATCCCTGGAGCTTACTGGTCAACCAGTCTAGCAGCATCAATAATCTTCAGGTTCAGTGAGAGATTCTGTCTTAAAAACTAAGGCAGAGAGCAATAACAGAATATACCCAAGGTTGAACTTTGGTTTTTCTCTCTCTTTTTCTTAAGGGCACATTAGCTCCAACAAATGTGAAATGAGTACCACATATCAAGCAAGTATTTTTACAGCAAAAATAAAGTGGGATAAAGAGTATAGATTGTGTCTTGTAGTGGGAAAAGGAACATGGCAAAGAGATTCTGTGAAGGATTGGGACCTGGACTGAAAGGAGTGGGCTGAGGAGCCCCCGGAGTCTGCTCAGAGCCCAGGAATGTCCCTGTCCTTTCCCACTTCCTGCTGCTCCTTCCACTAGTGGATAGCCATATTTCAGGTCATTTTCCTTGCCAGTGCATTCATATTGTAACTGTCCTGGTAGTCAAATCAGTCTTGCTATGAAGGCCTTGGCATGCATTGTTTCCAGGGCTGCCCAAGTGCCTTCATCTGTGGGCTGAAGTAGGACCAGATTTATACACAGGCTGGGAACATGACAGAGTCCTGGCTGGAGAAATGCTGGGTCAGAATAGAGCAATGCTATCACTCCCATACCCACCACCTCCTCTCCACACCCTGTCCAATTTGTGCATCCTCCTTCTAGCTCTTATCTTATCCTTTCTTCTATCCAAATCGTTCTCTCTAGTCATTCTCCATTATATCTATTCACCTCATTCTTTCCTATGATCTATCCTTCCTCATATAGGCCTTATCCATCCTTCTATGCAGCTCAACATCTGACATATTTGACTGTCTGCCCAAGGTGATGTAACTCTTCCTGTGTTAGGAGATAGCTATATGATTTCTCATCATCAATCAGCATTGCAGAGTTCTGCCATCACTGTATCCTGCTTTTCCAAGCCTTGGCTGAGTACTGGGCCAGAGTGCTTGTCTCTCTGCTCTCAGCTTCCCAGACCATTGTGCCTGATGTGATAAGTTTCTCTCCAGTGCTTCCACTGACCCTTGGATTCTGAAAAGAAAAGTTCCTTCCCTTGAGGGTGACACTCGGGAGTGTAGGACAGTAGTATAGACACATAAAATTGTAGGTGCAAGGAGCATGGTTTTGTACATATATCCATTTGTGCAGGCATGTGTGTGTGTGTTTTAGATAGGATCTTATTTAGCCCAGCCTTAAGATTTGCTTTGTAGGTAGGAATGACCTTGACCATGACTTCCTGATCATCCAGCCTATACCTTCTCAGCTTTGAGCTCATACCATACCTGCTTTATGTGCTGCCAGGGATTGAAACAAGAGATTCATGCTTCCTCAATTTCTATCTCATAAACTACGTCCTCAGCTCCCGGGACCCAGAATTTTAATATGAATATGGGGCAACACAACTCAGTCCCTGCACTTACTTAATCTCCTGTGTAGCCAGTGTCCAGAATAATGTGAACTCAAGTCATCTGACCAATGTGACTGTCTGCCCAAGGTGATGTGACCTCTTCCTGTGTTAAGAGATGCCTCTATGATTGCCCATCATCACTCAGCTTTGTGGGGTTCTGCTGTCCCTGTGTCTTGCTTTTCCAAGCCTTGGCTGAGTACTGGGCCCGAGTGCGTGTCTCTCTGCTCTTAGTTTCCTGGAACATTGTGGCCGAGGCAAGAAGTTTTTCTCCAGTGCCTCCTCTGACCCTTAGATTCAGAAAAGAAAACGATCCTTCCCTTGCAGATGACACTCTGGACAGTAAGACAGAAGGATACACACACAGAATTGTGCATGATTTGTGTGTACATGCACATGTGTGTGTTCGTGTGTGTTTTAGACAGGGTCTTTTTAGCCCAGCTTTGCAATTTGCTTTGTAGCAGGTGTGACTTTACATTGACTTCATGATCTTCCTGGCTCTACCTCCCCAGCATTGGGCTCATCCCATACCTGCTGTATGTGGTACCAGGGATTAAACCCAGAGCTTATTGCTTCCTCTTCAAATCTCCTGAATTACATCCTTTCCTCCTGAGCCCAGAATTTCAATATGAATCTGGGTGCAACACATCCCAGTCCCAAACACTTTCTGAAAGAAAAGTTCCTTTCCTTGCACATGACACTTGGAACAGTAGGACAGTAGGATAGACACACAGAATTGTGAGTGCAAGGAGCGTGCATTTTTGCATGCATTCTTCATCTATGCACATGTTGCATGTGTGTTTTACACAGGTTCCCATGTAGCCTCACATTTGCTTTGTAGCAGGTATGACTTTGACCTTGACTTCCTGATCCTCTTGCCTCTACCTCCCCAGTGTTGGACTCATACCATACCTACCTTATGTGTACCAGGCCAGGGATTGAACCCAGAGCTTCATGCTTCCTAGTCAACCCTCTAATTTCTGAACCACATCCTCAGCTCCTGGGACCCAGAATTTCAATATGAATTTTGGGATAACACAAATCAGTCCCTAACACATAAACGCCTGTGTAGCCGGTATCTAGGATAATGTGAACTCAAGTCATCTCACAAATGTGACTGTCTGACCCAGGTGATATGACCTCTTACTATGTTAAGAGATGCCTCTATGATTGCCCATCATCAATCAACATTGTGGGGTTCTGCTGTCCCTGCGTCCTGCTTTTCCAAGCCTTGGCTGAGTACTGGGCCCGAGTGCTTGTCTATCTGCTCTCAGCTCCCTGGACCATTGTGCTTGATGCCCCTAAGTTTTTCTCCAGTTCCTGAATCTTGGGTTCTGAAAAGAAAAGATTCCTTCCATTGTAGAGGGAACTCAGCATGATAGGACAGTAGGATAGACCCAGAGAATTGTACATGCAAGGAGAGTAGAGTAGTGCACGCATTTTTTTTCAAACATGGACATGTGTGTGTGTTTTAGACAGGGTCTTATATATACCATACTTAAAATTTGATTTGGATGCAGGTAGGACCTTGGACTTGACTTCCTGATCTTCCTGGATCTAACTCCCCAGTGTTGGATTCATACCATACCTGCTTTATGTGGTACCAGGGATTGAATTCAGAGCTTCATGCTTCCTTAAAAATCCTCTATTTCCTGAACTACATCCTCAACTCCTGGGACCCTGAATTTCAGTAAGAATCTGGGAGCAACACAACTCAGTCCCAAACACTTATTGAAAGAAAAGGTTCCTTTCCTTGCACATGACACTTGGGACAGTAGAACAGGATAGAAACACAGAATTGTGAGTGCAAGGAGCATACATTTGTGCATGCATTTGTTCATACATGCTCGTGTGCCTGTTTGCGTGTGTTTTAAATAGGGTCTTATTTAGCCCAGCCTTCACATTTGCTTTGTAGGCATGTATGACCTTGACCTTTACTTCCTGATCTTCCTGCCTCTACCTCCCTAGCGCTAAGTTCATACCATACTTGCTTTATGTATTACCAGGGACTGAACCAAGAACTTCATTCTTCCTAGTAAACCATCTATCTCAAGAACTACCTCCTCAGCTCCTGGGACCCAGAATTTCAATATAAATATGGGGGCAACATACCTCAGTCCCTAAAAATTACTTATGCTCCTGTTTATCCAGGATCCAGAAAAATGTGAATTCAAGTCATCTGATGAGTGTGTCTGCCCAAGGTGATGTGACCTCTTCCTGTGTTAAGAGATGCCTCTATGATTGCCCATTTGTGGAGTTCTGCTGTCCCTGTGTCCTGCTTTTCCAAGCCTTGGCTGAGTACTGGGCCAGAGTGCTTGTCTCTCTGCTCTCAGCTCCCCAGGTCATTATACCTAATGCAAGAAGTTTCCTTCCAGTGCCTGCCCTGACCCTTGGGTTCTGAAAAGAAAAGGTTCCTTCCCTTGAGGATGACACTCGGGAGTGCAGGACAGTAGGATAGAAACACAAAATTGTGTGTCCAAGGAGTGTGCATTTATGCATGTTTTTATTCCTACTTTCTCATGTGCATGTGTGTGTGTGTGTTTGACAAATTCTTATATAGCCCAGCTTTAAAATTTGGTTTGTAGACAGGTTTGACCTTGACTTGACTTCTTGATCTTCCTGGCTCTACCTCCCCAGCATTGGGCTCATACCATACCTGCTTTTTTTGGTACCAGAGATTGAACCAAGAGCTTCATCCTTCCTAGTCAACCCTCTATCTGGTGAACTACATCCTCAGTTCTTGGGTCCCAGAATTTCAATATGAATCTGGGGGCAACACAACTTAATCTCTAATGCTTTCTTAAGTTCCCATGTAGCCAGAATCCAGAATAATGTGAACTCAAATCATCTGACGAATGTGACTGTATGCCCAGGGTGATGTGACCTCTTACTATGTTAAGAGACGCCTCTATGATTACCCATCATCAGTCAGCTTTGCAGAGTTCTGCTGTCCCTGTGTCTTGTTTTTCAAAGGCTTGTCTAATTACTGGGTCTGAGTGCTTACCTCTCTGCCCTCAGTTCCCTGGAACATTTTGCTTGATGCAAGAAGTTTCTCATTGCCTCCTCTGACCCTCAGGTTCAGAAATGAAAAGGTTCCTTCTCTTGCAAATGACACCCTTGGGCAGTAGGACAGTAGGATACACACACAGAATTGTTCATGCAAGAAGCTTGCATTCGTGCATGATTTTGTTCACAGTTATGCAGGTGCGTGTGTGTTTTAGGCAGGGTCTTATTTAGCCAGTCTTAAAATTTGCTTTATAGGCAGGAATGACCTTGACCTTGACTTTGATCTACCTGTCTCTACTTCCTCAGTTTTGGGCTCATACCATTCCTGCTTTATGTGGTACCAGGTATTGGACAGAGAACCTCATGCTTCCTAGTCAACCCTCTATCTCAGCTCCTGGGACCCAGAATATCAATATGAACCAACATAACTCAGTCCCTAACAATTACTTACATTTCTGTGTTACCAGTATCCAGAATAATGTTAACTCAAGTCATCAGATGAATGTGACTGCCCAAGGTAATGTGACCTCCTACTATGTTAAGAGATGCCTCTATGATTGCCCTTCTTCAGTTAGCTTTGTGGAGTTCTGCTGTCCCTGTATCCTGCTTTTTGAGGCTGAGTACTGGGCTCAAGTGCTTGCTTCTCTGCTCTGAGCTCCACAGACTGTTGTTCCTAATGCCCTAACTTCTCTCCTCTTCCTCCCCTGACACTTGGTTTCTGAGAAGAAAAGTTTCCTTTCCTCGCAGAGGACACTCAGAAAGGTAGGACAGTAAGATAGACACACAGAATTGTGTGTGCAAGGAGTGTGCATTTGTGCATGCAATCATTCAAACATTCATGTGTGCATGTGTGTTTGTTTTAGACAGCATCTCACTGAGCCCAGCCTTACTTAGGCAGGTATGACCGTGACCTTGACTTCCTGATCTTCATGCCTCTACCTCCCCAGCACTGGGTTTATACCATACCTGCTTTTGTTGTACCAGAGATTGAACCCAGAGATTCATGCTTCCTTAACCATCCTCTATCTCCTGAATCACATCCTCAGCTCCTGGAGCCCAGAATTTCAATATGAATCTGAAGACAAGACAACGCAGTCCCTAAGGCTTACTTAAGCGCCTGTGTAGCCAGTATCCAGAATAATGTGAACTCAAGTCATCTGAAAAAAGTGACTCTCTGCCCAAGGTGGTGTGACCTCTTCCTGTGTTAAGAGATGCCTATATGATCATCACTCAGCTTTGTGGAGTTCTGCTGTTGCTGTGTCTTGCTTTTCCAAGCCTTGGCTGAGTACTGGGCCTGAGTGCTTGTCTCTCTGCTCTCAGCTCCCCAGACATGATACCCTAAGTGTCTTTGCACTGCTTCCCTTGACCCTTGAGTTCTGAAAAGAAAAAGTTCCTTCCCTTGCAGATGACACTTGGGACAGTATGACAGTAGGAGACACACAGAAGAACAGGGAGTAGTGTTACCAGGCAAAAAGGAGAAGAGCATCCAGCAGTGTTGCCGAGCTCAGGAGAGGCGAGCATGGAGCAGTGATACAGAGTTAAGGGGATTCATGCATGGAGCAGTGTTACGGAGATAAGGGGAAGAGCACAGAGCAGTGTTACCGAGCTGAGGGGAGAAGAGCTTGGAGCGGTTTTACTAAGGAGAGAAGAATAAGGAGCACTGTTACATAACTAAGGATAGAAGAATAATGGAACGGCATCATTGAGCAGAGGAGAGAAGAGCACGGAATGGTGTAACTGAACTAAGGTGAAAAGAGCACAGTGCAGTGTTACTCTGTTAAGGAGAAAAGGGCATGGAGTGCTGTTACTGAGCTAAGAAGGGAAGACCAAGAAGCAGTGTTACCCAGCTAAGGATAAGAAGAGTTTAGAATGCTGTTATGGAGAAAAGAGAATCGAGTTGTCTTACTGGTATAAGGAGAGAGGGCACAGAGCAGTGTCACCAAGCTAAGGAGACAGGAGCACTGAGCGGTGTTATTAAGCTAAGTAGAGAAGAGAATATAGCACTGTTACCAAGGGAAGGAGGGAAGGGCACGGAGCAGTATTACTGAGTTTAGGAGACAAGACCATGGAGCAGTATTCCCAAGCTAAGAAGATAAGAGCAAGGAGGAATGTTACCCAGCTAAGGAGAGGAGAGCATGGAATGGTGTTATGGAGCAAAGGAGAGAAGAACATGGAGTGGCGTTACTGAGCTAAGGAGAGAAGAGCACAGAGCAGTGTTACCTAACTAAAAGGAGAAGAGCATGAAGCAGTGTTATGTAGCTAAGAAGAGTAGAGCGGCGTAACTGAGCTAAGGAGAGAAGAGCATGGGGCAGTGTTACCGGGCTAAGGAGTGAAGAGTAGTGAGCAGTGTTACCATGCAATAAAGAGAAGAGCATCTGGTAGTGTTACTGAGCTAAGGAGAGATGAGCACATGGCAGTGTTACCAAGCTAAAGTGAGAAGAGCAGGGAGCAGTGTTACCACGCAAAGGAGAGAAGAGCCCAGAGCAGTGTGTCTAAGCTAAGCAGAGAAGAGCAAGGTGTGATATTACCCAGCTAAGGATAGAAGAGCATGGCAGGGCATTAATGGAGCAAAGGAGAAAGAGCATGAGGCAGTATTACTGAGGTAAGGAGGGAAGAGCACAGAGCAGTGTTACCATGCTAAGGAGAGAAGAGCAAGGGTAAGTGCTACCCAGCTAAGTATTGAAGATCATGGAATGGTGCTATGGAGCAAAGAAGGGAAGTGCCCAGAGCAGTGTTACTGAAATAAGAAGAGCACAGAGGAATCTTACGAAGGTAAGGAGAGAAGAGCAGCGAACAGTGTTCCCAAGCTAAGGAGAGGAGAGCATGGAGCAGTGTTACAGAGCTAAGGAGAGAAGAACAAGGAGCAGTGTTACACAGCCTCAGATAGAAGGGTATGTAACTGTGTTATTGAGCAAAGGAGAGAAGAGCACAGAGCAGTGCTGCCAAAATAAGAGAAGAACAGGGAGTAGTGTCGCCAGGCTATCCCTAATTCTTCTTTTTTAATTTAATTTAATTTTTATTAGTTACAGTTTATTCACTTTGTATTCCA
>CM053757.1:7892654-7986794 GCA_028658305.1 Pachyuromys duprasi | reverse complement strand
TCTCAGCATATGTTATGATACCCTGCTGGGTAGAGCCTTTCAGAGACCCTCTGTGGTAGGCTCCTGTCCTGTTCCCTATTTTCTCCCTTTTCCAATGTCCATTCCATTTGCCTTTCTGAATGAAGATTGAACATCTTACCCAGGGTCCTCCTTGATTAGCTTTTTTTAGGTGTACAGATTTTAATATGATTAGCCTACATTATATGTCTAATATCTACTTATAAGTGAGTATATACCATGTGTGTCTTTCTGCTTCTGGGATACCTCACTCAGGATGATCTTTTCTAGATCCCACCATTTACATTTCATGATTTCATGATTTCCTTGTTTTTAATTGCTGAGTAGTATTCCATTGTGTAAATGTACCACAATTTCTGTATCCATTCCTTAACTGAGGGACATCTGGGTTGTTTCCAGCTTCTGGCTATTACAAATAAAGCTGCTATGAACAAGGTTGTACAAATGTCTTTGTTGTATACTTGAGCATCTTTTGGACATATGCCTAGAAGTGGTATTGCTGGATCTTGAGGTAGCACTATTCCTAATTGTCTGAGAAAGCTCCAGATTGATTTCCAAAGTGATTGTATAGTTTACATTCCCACCAGCAATGGAGTAAGGTTCCTCTTTCTCCACATCCTCTCCAGCATGTGTTGTCACTTGAGTTTTTGGTCTCAGCTGACCCCTCCCCATGGAAAAGTTCCTGAGTTCCTGCAAGCACCCAGTCTCCAGCTTGGATCCACTACTCACCTGTGCCTAAACGCTCTACACACTACCCCAGATGGAACTGTGGACCCCAGAACACCGCAGACTGGGTGTCCCTGTTGGAAGGAAACCCCATTGCTAGGGGAAACATCAAGTCTGACCTCAGGACATCCAGCTCTGGAAAAGTTTCTGGGTTCCCACAAGCTCCAAGCCCACTGCACACATGATTACTGCTTGGGTACTGGGACACAGAGCTCCAATCTACAGAAGCCTGGAATCCCTGAGATCAGCCCCCCAGATACTGCTCCAAGGGGCAACCAGTTATCCCTAACTAAGCTGACCAAACTGCTGGGCTGCCTGGTTCTTCAAGAGGTTTGTGCCTAGAAAATAGTGTAAGAACAGCAGCAGCAGCTCACTAAATTCAGAGCAAGAAACAGCAGGACAGCTGTCTTCAATACTTTTCCGGGTAAGAGATCCCCCCTGACTAACAAAGACCAGTTATCACTCAGGCCTATCCCTAATTATAACCTTTACTCTAACCCTAAAAATAACATTAAATCTAACCCTAACCAGAATCCTAACCCTCTAACCCTAACCCTGACCCTTACCCTAATTCTAACCTTTAACCCTAACTATAACCCTAACCTAATCTAACCTAACCTAACCTAAACTTAATCCTAATCCTAACTCTAACCCTAAACCTAACTCAAACCGGCACCCTATCCCTAACCCTAACCCTGAACGATAACCCTAACCTAACATAATCCTAATCCTAACCCTAACACAAACGTTAACCCTAAACCTAACAGTAACCCTAATTCTAACCATAACTCTAAACCTTACCTAACCCTAAACCGAACCCTAACTTTAAATCTAACACCTAAACCTAACCCAAACACAAACCCTAAACCTACCCTAAACCATTAAGGAATGGATACAGAAACTGTAATTCTAACTCTAAACTTAAACCTAACCCAATCCCTAACACTAACCATAACCTGAACCCCAACCCTAACCCTAACCTAACTCTAACAGAACCCTAACCTATCCCTAACCCTAACCCTAAGCTTAACACTAACCCTAACTGTAATCCTAAATCTAACCTAACCATAATTCTAACCTTAAATGTAACCCTAAACTTAGCCCTGAATCCTAACCCTAACCCTTACCCTCACCCTAACCCTAAATATAAACCTAACCATAACCCTAACCTAACAATATCTCTAACCCTAACCCTTATCCTAACCCTAACCACTAAAACTAACACTTACCCTAACCCAGGAACCTAACCCTTAACCCTAACCATATTTATAACCCTCACCCTAACCGTAACCGTAACCCTAACCTTGACCCTAACCCTAACTTTAATCCTAACCCCAACCCCTAACCCTAACTAAAACCCTAATCCTAATCCTGACCCTAACCCAAAACCCTAACCTTAACCCTAGCACTAACACTAACTGGAACCCTACCCCTCTAAACCTAACACTAACTCTAACACTAACCCTAATCTGAACTCCAACGTTAAACCTAACCCTAAGCTGAACCCTAACCCTAACCCTAACCTAATACTAACATAAGCCTAACCTAACAATAACCCTGACTTTAACCCTCACTCTAACCTTCTAACCCTAACCCTAACACTAATCCTAACCCTAACCCTAAACCCCACCCTTACCGTAATCCCTAACCCTAACTGTAATCCTAACACTAACCTGAACCCTAACCATAAACCTACCCTAAGCCCTAACCCTAAACCAAACCCAAACCCGAGCCCTAAACTTAACCCTAACCCTGAAACCAAATCCTAACCCTAACACTAATCCTTACATTAACACTAACACCATTAATCCTAAACCTAAACTGTAACCCTAACACTAACCTAACAGTATCTCTAACCCTAACCTTTATCCTAACACTAACACTAACCCTAACCCCTAAACCTAACCCTTACCATAACCCTGGATGCTAACTCTGGATCCTAACCATGAACCCTAAACTTAATTATAACCCTAACCATAACCCCTAACCCTAACATTAAATCCCCTAACCCTAAACATAACATTAAGCTTAAACATTACCCTAATCCTAACCCTCTAACCCTACCATAACCCTAAACCCAATTCTGTTTTCTTTTCTTTTCTGTTTGGATACAGTGCTCTGTGTTTTTCTCTCCTTACCTCAGAAACACAAGTTTATGCACCCTTTCTAGGTAACACTCCTCAGTGTTCTTCTCTACTTAGTTTTGAATGTTCTGTGTTCTTTTCTACTTTCTTCAGAAACACTATTCTATGCTCTTCTCTACTTATCACGGAAAACTGCTCTGTGTTCTTCTCTGCTTTGCTAGACAACACTCTGCTGTACTTTTCTCTACTTTACTAGGAAATACTCATCTGTGTGATTCTCTTCTTAGCTAGATACCACTCTCTGTGTTCTTTTCTAACTAGCTCAGAAACACTGCCCTGTGCTCTTATCTACTTTGCTAGATAGTACTCTTTTGTGTTCTTCTCTACTTAGTTTTGAAACAATGCTCTGTATTCTTTTCTACTTAGTTCAGAAACACTGTTCAGAGTTCTTCTCTACTTATTTCTGAAACACTGTTCAGTGCTCCTCTCTACTAGATAACACTCTTGTGTTCTTCTCTACTCAGCTTAGAAACACTGCTGTGTGTTCTTCTGTACTTAGCTTGGTAATAGTGCTCTGTGCTCGTCTCTACTTTGCTAGATAACACTACACTCTCAGTGTCCTTCTCTACTTAGTTTGGAAACACAGTCCTGTGTTTTCTCTACTTAACTCAGAAACACTGCTCTTTCCTATTCTCTCCTTAGCTTGATAACATTTTTCTGTGTTCTTCTCTACTGATATTGGTAACACTGCCCTGTGCTTTTCTCTACTTTGCTAGAGGGTTCTCTTTTGTATTCTTCTCTACTTAGTTTTGAAACTATGCTCTGTGTTGTTCTCTACTTAGATTGAAAACACTGTTCAGCGCTCTTCTCTTTTTTCAGAAACACTGCTCTGTGCTCTTGTCTACTTTGCTAAATAACACTATTTTGTGTTCTCTATTTCGTTTGGAAACACTGCTCTGTGTTCTTTTCTACTTATATCTAAAACATTATCCTGTGCTCTTCTCTACTTTGATAGATAACACTCTTTTGTGTTCCTCTCTACTTAGCTCATAAACACTGCTGTGTGCTCTCCTGTACTTAGGTCAGAACCAGTGCTCTGTGCTCCTCTCTACTTTTCTAGAAATCACTTTTCTGTGTTCTTCTGTACTTAGCATGGAAACACTACTCTGTGCTCTTCTCTACTTTGCTAGATAACACTCTTTTGTGTTCTTCACTTGGGTCATAAACAATGCTCTGTGTTCTTCTCTACTTACTGCTCTTTGCACTTCTCTCCTTACATCGATAACATTTTTCTGTATTCTTCTCTACTTATCTTGGTAACACTGCTCTGTTCTCTTCTCTACTTTGCTCCATGACACTCTTTTGCGCTCTTCTTTTCTTGGTTCTGAAACAGTGCTCTGTGTTCTTTTCTACTTAGTTTAGAAAACACTGTACTGTGCTTATTTCAGAAACACTGCTCTGTGCTCCTCTTTACTAGATAACAATCTTTTGTGTTCAGAAACACTTAGCTGTCTACTTAGCTCAGAAACACTGCTGTGTGCTCTTCTGTACTTTGGTCAGAAACACTGCTCTGTGCTCTACTTTGCTAGATAACACTCTTCTGTGATCTTTCTTAATTCAGAAACACTGTTCTATGTACCTCTCTACTTTGCTAGATAACACTATTCTCTGTTCTTTTCTATTTAGCTCAGAAACATTGCTCTATGCTCCTCTCTACTTTGCTGGATAACACTCTTCTGTGTCCTTCTCTATCAAGCAATCTACTCTGTACTCTTCTCTATTTAGCTAGATACAACTTTTTGTGTTCTTTTCTACTTAGTTTTGAAAGAATGCTCTGTGTTCTTTTCTACTTTGTTCGGAAACTGTTTTCTGTGCTCTTCTCTACTTTTTTCGGACATGCTGCTGTGTGCTCCTTTCTGCTTTGCTAGATAACACACTTCTGTATTCTTCTTTATTTAGCTCAGAAACACAGATCTTCTCCACTTTGCTAGATAACACTCTTCTATTTTCTTCTCAACTTACTTTGGGAACACTGCAATTTTTTCTTTTCTACTTAGTTCAGAATCACTGATTTGTTTTTTCTACTTAGTTCTAAAACTGTTTTCTGTTGTCTTCTGTACTTGGAAACACTGTTCTATGCTCCTCTCTACTTTTCTAGATAACACTCTTCTGTTTTCTTTTTCTTCTCATTCTTCTGTTTTCTAATCTACTCAGGTCGGAAACACTGCTATATATTCTTCTCTATGTGATTCTTCTCAGAATCACTGCTTTGTTTTCTTCTCTGTTTCGCATAGAAACACCGTTCTGTCCTCTTCTATACTTATCTTGGAAACACTACTCTGTGCTCCTTTCAATTTTGATACTTATTTCTGAAATACTGGTTTGTGTTCTTCTCTACATAGTTCAGAAACACTGCTATGTCTGTACTTGGTTCAGAACACTGTTCTGTGCTCTTCTGTACTTATCTTGGAAATACTGCTCTGTGCTCCTCTCAACTTTGATAGATAACACTCTTCTGTTTTCTTCTCTATTTAGTTTGGATACACTGCTCTGTGTTCTTCTAAACTTAGTTCAGAAACAGTGTTCTGTGCTCTTCTTTTCTTTTTAATTAAATTTTGTTTTTTATATTAATTACAGTTTATTCACATTGTATTCCAGCTGTATCCTCCTCTATTATTCCCTCCCAACCACACAATCCCTCTCTCCTCCTATGCCCCTCTCCAAGTCCACTGATAGGGGAGGTCCTCCTCTTCTTCCATCTGACTCTAGATTATCATGTCTCATCTGGACTGGCTGCATTATCCTCTGTGGCCTGCCAAGGGCTCTCCCACCTCGCAGGGGTGGTCAAAGAGCCAGCCACTAAGTTCATGTCAAAGACAGTCCCTGTTCCCCTTACTAGGGAATGTACTTGGATACTGAGCTGCCATGGGCTACATATGAGCAGGGGATCTAGGTTATCTTCATGCATGGTCCTTGGTTGGAGTATCAGTCTCAGAAAAGACCCCTGTGCCTTGTTGCTCTCCTTGTGGAGCTCCTGTCCTCTCAAGGTCTTACTATCTCCTCCTTCTTTCCTAATATTTTCTGCACTCTGCCCAAAGTTTGGTTATGAGTCTCAGCATCTGCTTTGATACTATGCTGGGTAGAGTCTTTCAGAGGACCTCTGTGGTAGGCTCCTGCCCTGAGAATGCACCAGATTGATTTCCAAAGTGGTTGTACAAATTTACATTCCCACCAGCAATGGAGGAGGAGGGTTCCCCTTTCTCCACATCCTCTCCAGCATGTATTGTATCTTGAGTTTTTGATCTTAGCCATTCTGATGGGTGTATGGTGAAATTTCAGGGTAGTTTTGATTTGCATCTCCCTGATGACTAAGGAGGTTAAGCATTTCTTTGAGTGTTTCTCTGCCAGTCTATATTCCTCTTCAGAGATTTCTCTGTTTAGCTCTGTACCTCATTTTTTAATTGGATTACGTGGCTTGTTGCTTTTTAACTTCTTTAGTTCTTTATATATTCTGGATATTAGCCCTCTGTCAGATATAGGGTTGGTGAAGATCCTTTCCCAATCTGTAGGCTGTCATTCTGTTTTGATGACAGTGTCCTTTGCTTTATAGAAACTTTTCAGTTTCATGAGGTCCCATTTATTGATTGTTGACCTTAGAGCCTGTGCTGTTGGTGTTTTGTCAGGAAGTTGTTCCCACTTTTTCTTCTAACAGATTTAGTTAGTCTGGTTTTATGTTGAGGTCTTTGATCCACTAGGACTTTAGTTTTGTGTAGTATGATAAATGTGGATCTATTTTCATTTTTCTGCATGTAGACATCCAGTTAGACCACCAACATTTGTTGAAGATGCTGTCTTTTTTCCATTGTATAGTTTTGGCTTCTTTGTCAATAATCAGGTATCCCCTAGGTGTGTGGATTTATTTTTGTGTCTTCTATTCGGTTCCATTGATCCACCATTCTGTTTCTCTGCCAATATCATGCAGTTTTTATTACTATTGCTCTGTACAGTTTGAGACAAGGGATGGAGATACCTCCAGATGATCTGTTGTTGTACAGGATAGTTTTAGCAATTCTGGGTTTTTTGTTTTTCCACATGAAGTTGAGAATTGTTCTTTCAAGGTCTGTAAAGAATTGTGTTGGTATTTTGGTGGGAATTGCATTGGATCTGTAGATTGCTTTTGGCAGATGGCCATTTTCACTGTTAATCCTATCAATCCATGAGCATAGGAGATCTTTCTATCTTTTGATATCTTCTTCAATTTCTTTCTTCATAGACTTGAAGTTTTTTTGAACAGGTCTTTCACTTGCTTGGTTAGAGTCACACCAAGGTACTTTATGATATTAGTGGCTATTGTGAAGGGTGTTGTTTCCCTAATTTCTTTCTTGGCCCTTTTGTCTTTGGTATACAGGAGGGCTTCTGAGATTCTTGAGTTAATTTTGTATCCAGCCACTTTGCTGAAGGTGTTTATCAGCTGAAGGAGTTCTCTAAGTTGAATTTTTGGGGTTGCTCACATATACTATCTGCCAATAGTGATACTTTGACTTCTTCTTTTCCAATTTGTGTCCCCTTGATCTCCTTGAGTTGCTCTAGCTAGGACTTCAAGCACTATGTTAAAGAGATATGGAGAGAGTGGGCAACCTTGCCTTGTCCCTGATTTCATTGGGATTATTTAAGTTTCTGTCCATTTAATTTGATGTTGGCTATAGGCTTGCTGTGTATTGTCTTTACTCTGTAGGTATGTGCCTTGTATCCCTGTTGTCTCCAAGATTTTAAAAATGAATCGGTGTTGGATTTTGTAAAACGCTTTTTCAGCATCTAAGAAGATTATCATGTGGGTTTTCTCCTTCTGTTTGTTTATATGGTGGATTACATTGATGGATTTCTGTATATTGAACCACCCCTACATGCCTGGGATGAAGCTTACTTGGTCATGGTGGATATCTTTTATGTGTTCTTGGATTCGGCTTGCAAGTATTTTATTGAGTATTTTTGCATCAATGTTCATAAGAGAAATAGGTCTAAAGTTCTCTTTTTTATTAGGTCTTAGTTTTGTTTAGGTATTAAGATGATGTGGCTTCAAATAATGAGTTTGGTAATGTTCCTTCTGTTTCTATTTTGTGGAATAGTTTGAAGAGAATTGGAGTTAGCTCTTCTTTGAAGGTCTGGTAGAATTCTGCACTGAAACTATCTGGCCTGGGCTTTTTTTGGAAGGGAAGCTTTTAATGACTGCTTCTATATCCTTGGGAGATATAGGACTATTCAATCTATTTACCTGGTCTTGCTTTAATTTTGGTAAATGGAATCTATCAAGAAAATTGTCTGTTTCATTAGATTTTCAAATTTTGTAGCATATAGGCTTTTGTAGTAAGACCTAATGATTGTTTGGATTTCCTCAGTGTCTGTTGTTATGTCCCCCTTTTCATTTCTGATTTTGATACTTTCTCTCTGCCTTTTAGTTAGTTTGGCTACGGGTTTGTCTATCTTGTTGATTTTCTCAAAGAACCAGCTCTTGGCTTCATTGATTCTTTGAATAGTTTTTATTTGTTTCTACTTTATTGATTTCAGCCCTGAGCTTGAATATTTCCAGCTTTCTACTCCTCTTGAATATGTCTGCTTCTTTCCCCCCCCCCCAGGACCTTCAGGTGAGACATTAAATTGCTTGTATGAGATGTCTCAAATTTCTTCTTGAAGGCTCTTAGTGCTATGAATTTTCCTTTTAACATTGCTTTCATTGTGCCCCATAAGTTTGGGTATGTTGTGCCTTTATTTTCATCGAATTCTAGACAGTCTTTAAATTCTTTGTTTCTTCCTTAACCCAGCTGTCATTGAGTATCAAGTTGTTCAGTTTCCAAGTGTGTGTAGGCTTTTTGCTATTTCTCCTTTTGTTGAGGTCCAGCTTTAGTCCATGGTGGTCAGATAGGATACAAGGGATCATTTCAATCTTCTTGTATCTGCTGAGGCTTGCTTTGTGACCAAGTATATGGTTAATTTTGGAGAAGGTTCCATGAGGTGTTGAAAAGAAGGTATACTTTTTAAAATTTGGGTGAAAAGTTCTGTAGACATCTATTAGGTCCATTATTTCCCTTTTTAGCTTCTGTCTAGATGATCTGTCCCTTGGTGAGAGTGGAGTGTTGAAGTCTCCCACTAGTAAGATGTTGGCATAGATGTGTAATTTCAGCTTTAATAATGTTTCATTTACAAATGTAGGTGTTCTTGTATTTGGGGCATAGATGTTCAGAATTGTGATATCCTCCTGGTGGATTTTTCCTTTGATGAGAATTAAATGCCCTTCCTCATGTTTTTTGATTAATTTTGGTTGAAAATCTAGTTTATTAGATATTATGATAGATACCCCAGCTTGTTTTCTGGGTCCATTTACTTGAAAAACATTTTTCCAGTGTTTTATGCTGAGGTAGTGTTTATCTTTGTTGCAGAAGTGTGGTTTCTTGGATGCAGCAGAATGTTGGGTACTGTTTCTGCAAACATCCTGTTAGTCTGTCTTTTTATTGGAGAGTTGAGTCCATTGATGTTGATAGATAATAGTGACCAATGAATGTTGGTTCCTTTTATTATGGAGTTGGTGGTGTTACTGTGTTTCATTGTTTGTTTTCTTTTAATTTTTTGTTGTGAAGTTATCTGTATCCTAGGTTTTCTTGGGTATAGTTGTTTTCATTGGATTGGAATTTTCCTTCTAGGATATTCTGTGGGTTGCTGTATAGATATTGTTTAAATTTAGTTTTGTCATAGAACATCTTTTTCTCCATCTATGTTGATCTGAAGCTTTGCTGAGTATAGTAGTCTGGGTTTGTATGTGTGGTCCCATAAAGTCTACATGACATCTGCCCAGGCCCTTCTGGCTTTCATAGTTTCTGTTGAGAAGTCTGGTGTTGATTCTGATAGGTCTACTTTCATGTTACCTGGCGTTTTCCTCCTGCTGCTTTTAATATCTTTTCTTTGTTCTGTAGATTTAGTGTTTTGATTCTTATGTGACATGCGGAGTTTCTTTTCTGGTCTAGTTTATTTGGTGTTCTGTCGGCCTCTTGTATGTTTCTGGACATCTCTTTCTTTAAGTTGGGAAAATTTTCTTCTATGATTTTCTTGAAAATATTTTCTGGACCTTGAAACCTGGAATCTTCTTTTTCATCTGTTCCTATTAGTCTTAGAGTTCATCTTTTCGTGGCATTCTTGATTTCTTGGATGCTTTGTGTTTAGAACGTTTTGTATTTTATTATTTCGTTGAGAGAAGCATCAATTTCTGCAACTGTATTTTCAGCACCTGAGATTCTCTCTTCCATCTCTTGTATTCTATTGGTGATGCTTACCTTTGTGGTTCCTGACCTTTTTTTCTAAGTTCTCCCCATCCACAGTTTTCTGTTTGTGTTTTCTTTATTGATTCTAATTCTGTTTTCATGCCTTACACATTTCCTTCATCTGTCTGAATGTGATTCCTGTGATGGTCTCTATTTTTTTGTTGTTGTTGTTCATTTACTCTCTCATATACCACTACTTGTGCCTCTATTTGTTTGGCTATATTTACCTGTATTTCTTTGAGAGCTTTGTTCATTTCCTCTTTATTAGCCTCCATTTGTGTGGCTACTTTTTGAGAGATTTGTTCATTTCCTCTTTACATGCCTGTAATAACTGTATAAGCATAGCTTCAAAATAATTTTCCTGTGTTTCCAATGAATTGGAGTATCCATTGATTTTGGAGGTTGCTGGTGAAGCCATGATGTCCTGATTTTTGTTGGCTGTGTTCTTACGCCGATCTCTAGCCATCTGCTTATCTGTAACCTTCACTGTTTGTTCCTGGAGTCTGTAGTTCAGACTGGGTCTGTCTTTCTCTGGTGTCTGGAAGATGATAGAGGTTCACTGGTTTGAGAGTTTGTATTGGTGTTTCAGCTGTACCCAAGAGAGGAAGGTCCGTAGGTGCAGATGCACACATGTGGGCGAGCAAGCGTGTGCATATATGTGGAAGTGTATCTTGAAAGACAGGGTGCTAGAGAGTGTAGATGCCTGGAATGTGGCAAGAGCGCTGGCAGTGTACATGGGCATAATGCACAGGGCAGATTCCCTGAACACCTCAGTGGCCTATAGGCCACTGTGTTCAGCTCTGTCTGGGCACCAGGAGTTGTTTGCCGGGACTCCACTGGTAGACTCACAGAACAGGGGCTTCAGTGTTGAGAACGCTATCCCAAGAATCCCTCTGTTGCTTACAGTGGGTGTGTGGGTGGGAAAGATGTGATATCTGGCTGCTTGCATACCGGGACCTTGGATCTGGGGCTCTGCAGGCTCTCACTTGAAGACGCACTCATTGTCTAGCAGGTCTAATTGGAGAGCACAGGGTTTCCCGCTGTTCTCTACTCTCAGATTTGGGCCTGCTGGGGAAAATGTGGGTGTAAGGACTCTGTCAGCTCAGTGGTGCTGCAGCCGCAGAACTTGGAGGCTGGTATAGCGGTCCGCTGGGAGTCCAGCCACAGCAACAGAACTTGGAGAGTGGTACAGATGCCTGCTGGGAAGCCCTGGGGAGCCCCTATGGTGGTCAGTGGACCTGGGTGGCCCATACAGCCGGCTGTCCACCACTGAGGAACTGGGCAGCCGGTATGGGAGGCCCCGTGGGGCCCATACAGCTGCTTGTGGATCCGGGACCCAAAGGCTGGTACAGCTGGCAGTCACCGCTGAAGAACTAGGAGGCCCAGCCTCTGCTGTCTCAGTCACTGAGCAGGAAGTTCTGCCCTATGAATGGTGGGCTGCCTCCCTGGAGGAGGAGGGAGGCCCGACAAGGGGAAGTGTTCTTCTGTACTTAGTTCAAAACATTGTTCTGTGTTCTTCTGTACTTATCTTGGAAACCCTGCTCTGTGATCCACTGTACTTTGCTAGGTAACACTCTTCTGTTTTCTACTCAATTTAGTTCCAATACACTAAGTGGTTTCTCTACTTAGTTCAAAAACACTGTTTTGTGCACATCTGTACTCTTTTTGGAAACACTGCTCTGTACTCTCTACTTTGCTAGATAACATTCTTCTGTTTTCTTCTCAACTAACTGCAGAAACACTCTGTTCTTTTGTACTTAGCTCATAAACAAAATTATGTGCTCTTTTGTACGTATTTTGGAAACACTTATCCGTGCTCTTCTCTACTTTGCTAGATATCACTCTTCTTTTTCTTCTTCGTTCAGAAACACTGTTATGTGTTCTTCTGTACTTAGTGTGGAAAAACTGTCCTGTGCTCTACGGTACTTATCTTGGAAACACTTTTCTGTGCTCTTCTTTACATTGCTAGATATCACTTTTCTTCTCAACTTAGCTCAGAAGCACTGCAACATGTTTTTCTGTTAGGGTTAAGGATCGGTTAGGGTTAGTGTTGTGTTAAGGTTAGGGTTAGGATTAGGGTTGTTTTAGGGTTAGGGTTAGTTCAAAAATACTCTATGCATTCTCTGTACTTAGTTCACATCGCTGTTCTTTGTGTTTCTGTCCTTATCTTGGAAACAGGTTTCTGCACTCTTTTTTACTTACTTAGATATCCCTTTTTGTTTCCTTCTCAACTTAGTTCAGATATACAGTTATGTGTTAGGGTTAGGGTTAGGCTTTCAGTAAGGAATAGGGTTTTGGTTATGGCTAGGGTTATGGTTGTATTCAGGTTAGGGTTAGGGTTAGGATTGTGTTAGGTTTAAGGTTAACGTTAGGGGTAGTTAAAAAACACTGCTATGTGTTCTGTACTTAGTTCACAATGCTGTTCTTTGATTTTCTGTTCTTAACTTGGAGACATGTTTCTGTGCTCTTCTGTACATTGCTAGACATTGCTTCTTTGTTTTCTTCTCAACATAGTTCAGAAACATTGCTATGTGTTCTTCTGTACTATGTTCAAAACACTGTTCTTTATGCTTCTCTTCCTATCTTGGAAACACGTTTCTGTGCTTAATACTGCTATGTGTTAGGGTTAGGGTTGGGGATAGGGTTAGATTTAGGGTTAGGGTTGGGGTTAGGGATAGGGTTAGGGTTTGTTCAGAAAAGCTGCTTCATGTTTTTCTGTACTTAGTTCACAACACTGTTGTGTTTCTTTTCTTGGAAACACATTTCTGTACTTTGCTAGATATCACTTTTCTGTTTTCTACTCAACTTAGTTCAGAAACACTGCTATGTGTTCTTCTGTACTTAATTCAAAGTGCTGTTGTTTGGACTTCTCTTCCTATCTTAACAACACATTTTTGTACTCAACACTGCTATATGTGAGGGTTAGGGTTAGAGTTAGGGTAAGGGGTGGGGTTGTCTTAGGGTTAGAGTTAGGGTTAGGGTTGTGTTAGGGTTAGGTTTAGGGTTGTGTTATGGTTGGGGTTAGGGAGATATTAAGGTTAGGGTTAGGGATGATTCAGAAATGCTGCTATGTGAAGCCATTATGTTGGGACCCTCAAAGCAAATTGCTTTATTTGAATGAATGATTATAGTTTTTAGGGAACACCATGCTTCCCAATGTCTGGCTCCTCCATGTGTCCTCCCACCCCACCCCTGTTCCCCACCTTGGGCAGACAGACAGTGTGCAAGAAGGCTGATAAGGGCCAATAGCACACAAGCCACATGAACCATGCACACTCCAGTTATGAGAGTAGAGAGAAGTTGGCCACAGACAGCATAGCAGATAGGCAATCTAATCTGAAATCAAGAAAAATGATAATGACAAACATCCATTTTAAAAGAAAGAGTAAATCTATATAACAAATAACAAAACAAAAGGTAAAAAAAATTAATATGCTCAACCTTTACCTAGACATTAAATATTAGTTTAAAGATGTCAAAGTGGAGGCAGGCAGATTTTTGAGTTTGAGCCTAGCCCAGTCTGGGACAGCCAAGAAAATGTAGATAGATGGATGGATAGATAGATAAAGACTGGAGAGATGGCTCACAACCAACTATAATGAGCTCTGGAACTCTCTTCTGCTGATGCATGCAT
The DNA here is from genome assembly GCA_028658305.1 of Pachyuromys duprasi. NCBI lineage: Eukaryota > Metazoa > Chordata > Mammalia > Rodentia > Muridae > Pachyuromys > Pachyuromys duprasi. The sequence goes on along the minus strand of CM053757.1, from coordinate 7,973,022 downwards.
GCAGACAGACAGACAAGGAAAAGTTGAGAGCAGATAGATCTCTCCTGGTCAATTCATTATCTATTTATTCATTCATCCATCCATTTATTTACTTATCAATTATCTATCTATCTATCTATCTATCTATCTATTTAAAAGAGATAACTGGTCGACCTCCTCTCTTGTGTTAAAAAAGAGAGAAGTGAACCTCGTCTATGCTGGTGCATGCATGCAGGCAGACAGACAGACAAGGAAAAGTCGATATCAGGTCTCTCCTGGTCAATTCATTATCTATTTCTTCATCCATCCACCCTTTTTATTGCTTTTCTTTCTTTCTCTTTTTCCTTCCTTCTTTCCGTCCTTCCTTCCTTTCTTTCTTTCCTTTCTTTCTAAGGGACAACTGGTCGACCAACTCTTCTGGTGTTGAAACAGAAAAGCGGCCAACTAGTGGACCTCATTTATGTAAAAAGAGAGAGAGAGAACTGGTCGACTTCTTTGCATATGATGGTGCTTGGGTGTGTATGTGTGTGTATGTATGTATTTATGTGTGTGCATATGTGCGCGCGCACACACACACACATATTTTAAAAAAGGTCCAAGGCTCCACAGAGTCGGAGTCGGTCAGTTAGACAGGGACACAGCATCCTATCTGGCTTAGGATCCAGAGTCCCGCCGCCGATGAGTGGGACGGGCTCCAAAAACGAGCTTCAGTAGGCCCAGTTCCGACAGCTCTAAGCCTTCTGGTCAATCTGCCCAAGCTTCCCCCTTACCCTCGATTTGGTCCATCACTGGCAAACAGCCCTTACCACCCCTTACAATATCTTCCGGATACAGCACTCAGATCCTTCTGAAACACAACACACCCTCCTGCTCGCTGGGATGCTCATCACCCTGGTCACCTCATAGCAGGCACTTACGGGCGCATTGCTGAAAATTGTCACCGCTAGGTGTCGCCCGACAACCATCTCAAGCGTCCAAGGAAGCAACACCACAGATCGCTCAAGCTTCCCGCACTCTGGCACTCCGAAGGGTCCTACCTAGTTCTGGGGTACGCGCTTGCACAACTGAGCAGCGTACCCACCACACGCCTCTACGGAGAGGCACAAACGGTGGCCGTGGTCCTGCCCGGGCATAGCGGGCTGTTCTCCGGAGGCCCCCTTGGCTACAAAACCGAATGTAGGACAGGAGGCTGTGAAAACAAGGCGGTTCTTATGCTTGCTCACTAAGGGGGAGGGAGGCCCCAACATGACCATTAGTGGGACGGAGGACTTGCACAATTAGGGGAAGGTGACATCCCATCTCCATGTGGTGGAGGTAAGAGGAGGCCTCCGTTTCATGCCATTTAGGTCTCCTTTCAAAAAACAAACCGAACCAAACCGCTTCACAGCTCGGGGTTGGGGTTTGTTGCTGTTGTTGTGTTTGTTCCCACCATCGCTGCCCACCTTACCCCTCGCCCTATTCATTATCCTCAGACCATATACACAGTTAGAGCAAATTCAAATGGCAGTGGAATGGTTAAAATTCCCGTTTTTGTTTTATCTCCAGGAATTTGCTTTAAGTTGTGTTTTGTTCTACACGTTTGCACTTTGGTCAGAAAAAAATAGCTACTTCATTTCATCTTATTTTCAGAGGAGGGTCTCTTTTTGCCCAGGATGACTACTACTTGCGATGTTGCTGGAGATGTTCTTCTGATCCTTTTCTTCCCAGCTCCGGGGTGCTGGGATCACAGGCCAGAACCCCAAGTTTATGCGGTGCTGAAAGCATGGTGTACAGGGGCTTTTTGAAACACCCTAGGCCACTGTGCTTTCCCTTTCCCCTCACGGGTCTGGATCCCTGAGGCTTGCTGGCTACCAGATAAAATTAAACCAAATCTAAAAGTAAAGCTGAAAAGCGCCGGCATTGGAAAGCAGTATGGAAGCAGCTTCTCCCCACACGCACCCAAACCTGACCAACCCCCCACACCATCTGCTTATTTCCAGCTCCTGAGTGCTGGTGAGGTTACACACATGGGCCAGCATGTCGAGCTTACACAGTGCATACAGAGTTGGAAGACCCTAGCCCAGCACTCCCCACTCCCCTATAAGCCAGGGCACCAGCACTTCCTTCCCTCTTGTGTTTGTTTGTTTTATCCCAAGTTAACTATATTTATATAGATATAATTTATATATGTAATTAACTATATATAATTAAATGAACAGTTTTCTTCGTGGTGTTTCTGTCTTGTCATGCCTAAAAGTAATGAACCAACTAAACACTGACCTAACCTTCTGAGAAAAAAATCCTCCCTCTTTCCCCTAAATTGTTTCCCGCAGGTATTTTGTCAGGGTGACCAAAACTGGTCTAACATCTCCAAAGAGAAAGCTCTTCAGATACAAAGGCAAGGACAGCTACAGGCATATTGGGTCATAAGGAAATCCAATCTGCGGGTGCAAAGCTCCAGAGACCTCAGCTTCTTGGGTCTTCAAGGCCAGATGGAATCAAAGTTTTCAAGGTGTACCTGGGGGAGCCCTGAGATCCTCAAAACTGTCCATTCTCTAATGGACAAACGCAAAGCATTTGCATAGGAATTCCATGATAAGCTGCTGCCATCTTACAAATCCTCCAGAAGTACAGTTGAGTTTTCAGAGGCTCCACTCGGTGGTTCTCAGAAGGCTGAATGCTGGAGCAGATCTAAGAACCCCGTGTTAACCATCAATAGCAAAACTGTCAAGAATAGCAGCTAGGAATTCTTAATAAAAATGTCATCTTTTGGAAAAGTTATTTTTCATAAAACACGTTATGATATAATGTTTTCATGCTATTTTTAAAGTAGACTAAATATTTAAATCTCTGTGTTTTTATTGAATACACACAATACAAGTAGGTACAGCCTACAAAACAATAGCTCTTTGGGTTTCCTAGTGATTTTTAAGAGTGTACAGGAGTTCAGAGACCCAAGAGTTTTTGAACCACTGATTTAAAGATTCATGGCATTTCTTAACATTTTGCCAAATGTGAGGTCCTTTGAAGACATTTTCCAGGCAGAAGACAAAAGGAAATAGAGCAGTATCCCCTGACAGTACCTCATGTCCAGGACAGTCATCTCCTGTGGGCGCTCTGACAGGGTGCTTGCCTGGCACTGTGGCAGCTGTATAGACAGGCTCTGCCTCAGGGAGGGAGGGCAGAGTACCATAAGGAGAAATAAGGCCCCGAGGTGGAGAAGCCTAGAGAGGGAAACTGAGTCATTTGCTATCCCAAGCTATTCAATATTGCATGCTGGGATTGAGGGTCCGGCTCCAGAGTTCTTCCTGGCTAGCTGCTGGTACCTGAAATACCAATGGGAGCATTTTATCTGTGATGATTAATCTTGATTGTCAATTTGATTAGCTTGAGAAGCACCAAGGGGATTGGCAAAACATACCTCAGAGTATGTCTGTGAGAGCATTTCCAGAGAAGAGTAAGGGGGAATTCCTCCCATGAAGGTAGCTGGCCTCTCATTAGCTGGAAGCCTGTCTGGAATCAGAGGAGAAAGCCTAGGAGTGCAAACATTCTCTCTCTGCTCTCTGGCTGCCATGATGTGAGCAACTCTGGCCCACAATGCCCTCCCTGCCATGATGAACAGAAACCTCTGGAACCACGAGCCAAAAAAAAAAAATCCATCTTCTCATAAGTTGTTTGTGTTGGGCATGTGGTCACAGAGATTTAAAAAAATATCAATGAAAAGAATTCTATTAGTCAAAAACAAAATTCCATTTAAATAACATCAAGAATCATTTAAACACAGTAAAGGGCAAATAACGTTTGGAAGCTAGATTAAAGGTCTACAGCAGAAATAAAGAGCAAGGAAACCAAAAACATTGCTCAAAACTGGACCACGAGAACTGAGCAGAGGAGTAAGTCCGTCTTCGATGGCTGAGTGCAACCAGTAAAGTAAATTAACAAATATAACTCTAAAATCAAAGAAAATATCCAGGACGACAAAATTGAGACAGACAACAACCTGAGTAAGAGGAAGTGGATGTGCCACCTACAGATATCCCTTACCCACTCCAGCTCCGGTCTGCTGGGGAACATCTTCGTCGGGTCTTAGCAGATATGCGGAGGATGAAAGGTTAGTGCTAAAAAGATATGCTGTAGAGGAAGGACTATTGGATCAGAGAGGAGCAACCAGCCATCTCTTTCCAACAGGGTTTGATACAAAGCCCAGGCTGGCCTTGAACTTGAAATCTTCCTTCTTCTGTCTTCCAAGTGCTTGGGCAGTTGATTCTAACCAGGATGACAAGAGAAGGAAGCTGCCTCTGTTCAGAAGCACAAAGCTGCCTTTGTGGGTTCCAGGTAAAAAGGTGCCTGGCACACAGGCATGCAATGGGCCATACAGTCCTTCCTCCTTTAGTGAGCATCTGAAATCACTGGTAAGAGACAGGCCTCAGGGTGTCACCTAGCATGATAAGAAAGAAAGGGACAGAGCCTGGGAAGACGGAGTGTGACCAGGACAATTCATGAAGTAGATTTCAAGAGTCCTGGGTGTCTAGGATCTTGTCATACCCCATAGCTAGGTCATTGCCTGGGATGTAGCAGGTCCTCCATAAATGCTTGATGAGTGAATGAAGGCTAGGACACTGTCCCTTTCTTCAGGCTGGCTACAGAAGTGCTGCTATCTCCAAGCATGGATTCAGAGTAGGGTGGAGATGTTTAGGCATGCCTTCTCTGCTCTCTGAAGTAAACACCCAGACTATTTCTGAAGCTTGAACGTCTTTCTGGTTGTTAGCGCAAAATTTTATTTCTCCAAATAGATCTCCAGTGTCTCCTTGAGATTTATCATGGAGCCTATTTATTGACTGAAGTTGCCTTAAAGATGCTATTGAGATGTTCAGCTCACATGGTAGCCCATTTTCAAACAACTAACAAATGCCTTAACATTTGGTGTTCTGAGAACATCTGGCTGTCAGCCTCGTAGACTATTGCAAAAGTCCATTAGTGACTATGTAAAACCAGTATCTGGCCACATCTGGCTTAACAGAAATACATCTTGTATTGTGGAAATAATGTCCTCTATTGACTCTACATATCCCTTATTTGATTATTTATTTGATTTTATTTTTATATTCTTATGTATACCAGGCTAGCCTCAAGCCAGTATGTGGCTCCTCTTACACGTGGAGATTACAGACATGCACCACCACGCCCAGATTCCTTTAGCTGACTTCAAAGCCTGTTTCTTGTCTATTTCAGAAAGTAGGCACATTTCCTGTAAGTGCCAAAAAACTATATGCCTATTTCACAGCCTCATTTGTTCCTTTGAACTGGAGATGCCCTGTGTGACTCAAGAAGCGGTTAGAAGGGTCAGGCAAAGTTATCTCCATTTGCAGCTGAGGTGGCCAAGAGATAAGAGTTGCTTAAGGTTGCAGTTAGCAAACAACAAAACTGGTGCTTCCACACAGATCTCTGTCTCGGAGCCTGACTATCCACTTACAATTAGAAAACAAGAAAACTGAATTCCTGACTTTTTTTGTTTGTTTGTTTATCTGGTAATTTCAAAGGTAAGTGGTTTATAATCTTATTACAAATTTTTCTGGTAAATGACAACAGGATGCTTTATTGAACAAAAGCCAATGTATTATGGTAATATTCTGACAGGTAAAAATAGACATTTTCTAAGAAGGTTGACATTTACTTGTTTTGTAAGCAGAAGCAGAGTGTGTTTGCTAATGACCCATCCTTGCTTCCAACAGAAGAACTTTGCCAAGCATTTTGAAGGTTTAGCTTAGTTGGTTTGCTTGCTTGCTTGCTCTTTTGAGACCTGGTCTCACTGTGTAGGTCAAGCTAGCCTTGACCTCCCTTCAGACCTCTTACCTAGTGCTAGGATTACAGGTATATACCTTCCTCTTTTTATTTGTTTATTTATTTTATCCCCTACTAGTATTTGTGTACTGATGAAATTTAAAGTTTTGCATTCTAAGTAATATTGTTTGAATGGTGCCTTTCAGTTCCCAATTTAACTATGTCTGTAAGGTTTTTATTATAGCACAACTCATTTTTACTGTAATTAATGTTGATGAACCATTATACACCTGCATTTTATTCCGTAATTGGGGTGCATTTGTATATGAACTGATAATTGCATCACAGCTGCTATTAATGCAGTGCTAAAAAATTTCTTCAGGACAAAAATAACTGCTGATCCAGGTGTAGAGCTACATACATACCTTTGATCTTAGCATTATGAAGGCAGAGTCAGGTATTCTCTGTGAGTTCAAGGTCAGCCTGGTCTACATATTAAGTTCCAGTATATTCAGAACACATAGTGAGGCACAATCTTAAAAACAAACAAACAAACAAACAGAATACCTCATGGCAAAATTTCATAGCTGATTGTTTTTATTATACACTGTAGAGGGATGGCTCAGCAGCTGTTCTTTTAGAGAACCTGAGTTGAATTCCCAGAACCCATATGGCAGCTCGGACTATCTGTAACTCCAGTTCCTGGGGATCCAAGACCCTTTTCTGGCTTCCCTTAACACCAGGCACACACATGGTACACAGACACACATGCAGGCAAGACACCAGTGCAGAAAAATAAAAACAAAAATTATGCATTTTTAAAAGTTAAAAATAAATAAATTCTAATATAAAACATTATATATAATACATCAATTATATATAATATATGTTAATTCTATTATATTAATTATTCTCTAATTGCTTACAAATAATAGTTTATATATTTAATTATGTGATTAATGTAGAAAATATATTTATATGTTGTATATATTAGGTTAATGTTGTTTCTTTCAAGATACTTAACAGAAAATGAAAAGCTGTCTAGAGAAAAAAGTAAAATAAGACTATTTGAATTATTCACTACATCTGACAGGGAATGATATAGATCTTGCAAAAAAAACTGCACAGCTAGAAGCTGCTGACGTGTGTGTGATAGAAATAGGAGTAGAGGGTGAATTTACCTTTGAGTCCCATCCTCAACCATCACTTAGAATTTCAACAAAAGCTAATCTGTCCTCGGTTATATTGTGGAAATACAGGTCACGCGCATGCCCTGGGTGAGAATTTCGCTTCAAGGAAGAAGTTTTTACTTTATGAATACAGGTTAAAAGTCTTGGGAAATAGAATAAACAAATAATTTTTGTCCAGATGGTGTGGTAATAAATCATGCAGAAACTGCTTCTTTGTGAATCTTCAAAGGATTCTACATGTTTATCATCTTTTTGACAACAATGGAAAATTAATCAACTGAAAAACTAAAAAGAATGCAAAGATAAGGAGAATTTAGCACCCCCTTTTTTCAGTGAACATGAAGAAACTAAAATAAAACATCAACAGTTTCAAACTTCAACTCTGACTTGGAAATATCTATTTACACATGTTGTGAAATGGATTCTTTCTACATGAGAAGGAAAATGGGCATGCTGCTGTTATACACATAAACATAAATATTGTGAACAAGGAAATATCTGTCATTCCAAAGAGTATCTCAGAAAAAAGTCTGGAGCTAGGCTTGCTCATGTACGCCTATAAAGTTCCAGCTATGAAGGAGGCTGAGGCAGGAGGATGCTAAGTCCAAGGTTATAGAATGGGTTGAAGATGAATTTGAGCCACTTGCAGAGGCCCTATCTAAAAATGAGTAAAGCAGGGTTAAAGATGTGGCTTCATAGTAGAGAGCTAGCCTGGCATCAGACTTGCCCATCCCGAGGGCCACTAAGAAGAAAGAGGGAAGGGAGAAGAGGAAGGAGAGGAAGAGGAAGAAAAATTCCACAAAAATTTTAACAAGACTTTTCTTCACTATGGACATTATAGAAGGTCCATTGCATATACCAACTTTGTTTATTGAAATAACTTTTAATACTATAAGAAATGCTAAATACCACTGAGGTTTGTCACCTAGGCCAGTGGAACAGTTAATTACCTTAGCTACATAAATTTTCAAAACACAAATTTGTTTTCACATAAACATTAAAAGTTGTTTCCATAGTAAAATATATATAGCTGGAAAAGGATTATACTAATTTTTACTAGATTATCAGCAAAGACTAAACAGAGGCTATAAGCATTTGAGGGAATAGGAACACAAAGCTAAAGACAATGAAAACAATCATAATAGATTTCAACATAAGTTCCCAAAAGATTCTAAGACTGCACAGAATAATATATCAAAAAGTTCTGATGATGTTAGTGAATTCTATCATATCAACCGGAATGGCCTGACTTCAGCTAAGGCTTGAAAACAGAGTAGTCAAATTAAAGAATCAAAGCTCTAAGGACAAAAGAATCTACTTGAAAGCAGTGTGACTTTAAAAAGTCAGCGGCATAGGGGACATTTTTCTAGAAAGCACCAACATTAATAAGTACATAAGTTCTCGAACACAAACCAAGGCTATACCACTGAAAACGTAGAATTAATAAATAAGTATATTTTTTCTGCTCCAATTTGTCATAGTAGTTAAGAAAAATCCATAACAATATAAACACCATGGTTTTTGTGTTTTGGCTTTTGTTAATGTGTATTTTTGTTTTACTTTGTTCTGTATTAGGGATTGAACCAGGGTCTTCTGTGTGTGTCTACCCTGAGCCTTATCCCTGATACATCAACTTTGCCATAAGCAGAACTTAAATACTAATGTACAGAATGTCCCAAAAATATCAAGATTAAGAAACTTAGAAAAAATAAAATTTCACCTAGTTGATAAAAGTGTTGTTCCAGGAATATATATTGCTCATGCTGAACAAATGCCAGACTCTTGGCATTGTAGCAACTTCTCCAAGATAGAAAAAGAAAAGAAAGCTCATTTTAATTCTGAGTCACATGACTAACCATTCAGCACTCCAAAAGTCAGTATCAGATATTCCCTTCTATATTGGAAGTAACACTATCCCTTTAAAAGAAAGGCATTTTCACTATTCAGGATTGCATGCATAATTTGAAAATGTGTGGAAGATGTGAACCTCTGTAACCACTGAAAACACATGACTGACGTTGAGGTGTGCAGCCAAAAGTGTGATATTGAGACTGGTGCAGGAACCAAAGTTTGTGCTGGAGAGATGGCTCAGCTGGTAGCGTGCTTGCTGTACAAGGGTGAGGTCCTGAGTTCAGATCTCCAGCACTCACCCAAAACTGAGCATCAGATTTTTAATCCAGCTTTGGTGTTGGTATGGGGAATGGATACAGGCAGGTTCCAGGGTCAGATGCCAGGGGGTCGCTAGCCAGCCAGTCTACTTCCAGCCTCAGTAAGAGACCTTGTCTCAAGGAAATCTGGTGGAGCGTGATGGAGAAGGGCACACTTTCTCTCAACCTCCAATATGTGTACTTTGGCATGTGCACTTGTATAAATACCACACACCAAAAGTAAGTAATTAAATAAGTGAATAAAGTAGAGCATGCAAAGAAAGACAACCGATGTCAACCCCCAGCCTGTACACATGTGCACATACACACATCCATGCACAGGCACACACACCCTCCACACACAAGGACCTAAAGACTGTCAGTCACTTCTTGAATCTAATTGGCTCACACAAGTGTCACGGCTCTCCACAGAACAGCTCCACCACTCTTGCTGCTGCCGGCATGCACTGACCTGGGGAGCCAGCAATGGGAAAGGTACTTTTGACATCTGAAATTCAAAAGCTGCCTATCTGTGGTGCAGTAGAGGCTTCCATAGAAATAAGATGTTGGGAAAAGCAAACGTTGAAACTGCCTCAGGAAATTTTCCTTTTCCATGGGAATGAGTTTATGTAGTCAAAGCTGGCTTCGGGTAAGTTGTTATACCCAAAGACGCACATTTTTGATTACTGTGGGCTTCAACAATTTTACATATACTTCACATGGAATCAACCTGCAGGGACTAAGTTCTTGTTGCACCAACACAAAACAGGATGCAAATGTGCTGCTCTGAATCTTCACGCAGTGTGTTCCTCCTCCCACTGAGCAGTCCTTCCTGGCCACCTTCCACGCCCATGCCAGGTGCTGAAGTGGGTGGAAGGGTAAACGTCAAAAGTGAATATAATCTGTGAGTGGTGAATTGCATATTCTTTACTTTTCTATTTTGCTTTTGATTTGCCTGAGACAGAACCCCCATTAGGAAGCTCAAGGCTAGCCTCAAACTTCCTGCTCTCCTGCCGTGGCATCCAGAGCGCTACAGTTGTAAGCACCCACCATCTCACCCAAAACATCTTTTCTGGGGTGGAGAATCTCTATAATGAATACATTTTGAACTAAAAGGGAAACAGAAGAGGGAGTTCCCATGCCCAGCCCCAGGGGCTAATGATGAGGGGAGGTGGTCCTGCAACAAAGTCCAGCCGTAGACTGAGGAGGGCAAGGGCAGAGGAATGAGCTGAGAATTCTGGGTGTGCTAGACTTGTGCCTGGGAAAGACTTTTCCTGGCAATAAAATACAGCCTCTGAATTTCTTTCCAGTGCCAGGAATAGCTCTCTTTTGTGGCTACAAAATTCCTTTATCTTGCAGCCCTGACCTTCCTAGTAACGTCTGCTGTCTTGTAGATTGCTAAAGTGGCTTTGCAAAAAAAAAAAAAAATTCTCTTCTGATAGATGATGAGCAAGGGTTAGCCCATCGCTGTTTCCCTAGAATTCTATTTATATAATGTCACTCTCATCCAAGTTCACATAACATCTGAGCCTCCTCAGTGTCACTTGGTGTTTAGCTCCCTTCAAAATCCAAAGGCATGTGTGTTAAATGCAAAACATATGTGCGCTGTAAAGTAAGAGGGAACGAGAGCAGGCCAGAGCATCCTTGGTGGCTTGGGGAAGATCTCCTACTAAAGGAGCTTCTAGTTGAAGGTCCTCCAGTCCTCTGCCTACCTTCTGTCTGACCTACGTTCTCATCACCCAAAAGATATTTGAGTCCACTTTTCTTTATCATTTTCCACTTGTGTCAACTCTGATGAAGAGATCACCGGATCACTGGAGAAGGCTGGACCACCTCTCACCCGAGCCTCCCACCTCTCTGCTGCAGAGAAAACATGAGCCCACTCCCAGCAACTGTCCTATATTTTCAGCCCCCTCTGACATCACTGCGGATACCACACACCCTGGGCATCCTTGTCATGCCTGGGAGGGTCTCGGTCAGATGCTGCTTTGTCTACAGGAGGGGACCTCTCTATGTGCTCATTCTTCTGACTACAGAACAGCAGGGCTTTAGAAAAAGAAAATATTTTTATTTTATTTATTGGGAGTTACCAATGACATGTATTGCACTACCACGTGTGTGCCTGGTGCCTGTGAAGGTCAGAAGGAGGCATCGATTCCTTGGAACTGGAGTTACAGGCAGTTGGCAGCCACTGGCCGTGGGTGCTGGGAACTGACCGTGAGTCCTCTGTGCTCTCGGCTGCTGAGTGGCTCCTCAGCCCCAGGGCTTTGTTCTCATAGAACCATTTCCTCTCTTATTTTCAGCCATACAGTGCTAGACAAGGCTCTTGACTTTGTTTGGGGAGGCACTGACCAGCAAGCACTGACAACTAACAGAAGCACTAAACAAACAGGGTTCCAGAGCCTTGCAGACAGCGAATCTGTTCCTTTCCCCACTCCACCTCAGAGCCCCAGAGCCAAATGTCAAAGGGAGGTACATGAAGGATGCATTCACTGGCCTGTTTTAATTTTTCTTATTTATTTACTTATTTTTGAAACAGGGTCTCTCCAATATAGCCCTGGCTCCCGGAACTCACATGTAGACCAGTTACCTTTAAAAAAAAAAGTACCTCCAGACCCAAAAGATCATTAGTGGATTAATTTGTGGCTCAGCCTATTGAACAAAATCATCTTCACTTGGCATAAAACCCATTAAGAAATAATGACTACAGGATATTCAGATTTAACCTCCAGAGATCTGGAGCAAGAAATTGTAACGTATTTATCTTCATGGGCCTCCGTAATAGCCACCAGCAGATACTTAAATATGGGTAGAGCTCACAGTGGAGAATAGGTGTAGCGGCTCAACTACCTTTGCATCAGCCTCAGCTGAGAAGTACCCTGTTGGACACATTTTGAGGGCCATGAAGAGGGGTCCCCAGGGCCACTCAACTTGGATGCGCTTTAACGAAGCAGCTTCCTGTCAGGCTCAGTAAGCAGGATGACTCTGGGCCAGGGCTTCTCAGCAGATCACAGGGCTCTCTAGCCGTTAGAGTTCTTCTCCAGTTGTCAGATATATCAAATCAGTTTCCAAGGACACCTCAGCCAGAGTCTGTCTGGAAGCCACCTCCCGAGTGAGCATCCATCAGAACTCACTAATCCTTAAAAATGAACTTGAGGTTTTCTGCCAATCATGCAACAAAGACCATTTTGTCCAGAATATAGTGCCCAGAAGAGTCTACAAAATTAGGGACAAGAGGAAACACTAGGTATTCAGGCTTGGGTTTCTTTCCTTCTTTTTTCAGAGCTAGGGGTTGAACCTAGGGCCTTGGGCATGCTTGGGACGATTAAGTCCCCAGTAGGCCTTACCTACTTAGCTACCTCATAGACCTTACCACATTTTTTCATTGTTGTTTAACAAGTTCCTTTTCAGAAAAACTTCCTCTAAGTCTAGTGGCAAAGAATTAGGGACTAAGTTCCAAAAATAACCGAATGTGATTCCTCACCCAACAGTAGTTGTAAAGATTTTCTTTGTCTTCCAGAGGTGGGAAGTTACTCTTCTTGGGCTGTGTAGGAAGTTTGGGGTGATGCCAGGACTAGAAGGTGATCCAGTGCTCTCAGACCCTAACTGGCTGTTTCTACGCCATCTCAAGGTCTTCTTCCCATTCCAGATTCGGGCAGAGTAGGATGTACCAATGGAGGAGGGGGCAGTGCAGACTCAAATGCAAAAATGAGCCACTTTTGTGTTTGACTTTGGACACTTTACCTCTAACAATGTGGTATGGCTATTGGAGCTTTTATGAACCCCAATTTCTTCATTTGAAAAAGGAAGAAAATAATGCCATGAAAATATTTCTAACTATCTTAATATCACACAGACACATCTGGTAACCTAGATGTTCTATCAAAGATACGTACCCTTCCAGATATTGGAATTACAGAATTGGCGAGATGGCTCAGTGCATAAAGACACTTGCTGCCAAGCCTGATTGATGATTTGAGATTGATACTGGGTATCCACACAGTGGAAGGGGAAAAGTAACTTCCTCAAGTTGTCTTCAGAGCTCTACGAGCATGTTATGTTCTACACGAACACACACACAAATAAAAAATGAATAAAAAAGTCTTTGCTCATTGTGCATGTCTCTTCCCGTGATGCATTTGATGTTAATCATATGCATGCCCAATTATGCATAAACTAAGACGGTAAATAATTTTTTGCCTAAAAGTTCATTCAGAGGGCACAATTTGCTTTATTGAACACGGACCCAAAATCAGTCCAGACTAGATAAATCCCTGTCATTCATATACCAATATATGTTCTGGAATACATTTGAGGGAAAACAATCTTATTCCATTGTTCTGAGTGGGGTGTGCTTGCAAATTTAATGCTAACTTGTGGCAGGAGTGGGGATGGGTTCCTAAGGTGTGTGGTTAGAAGAGGAATGTGTGATAGCTTAAGCCAAGTTCCAGTTGTTAAGCTATTCCCTGTGCTTTCTTGCGTGTGTGTGCACTATTATATGCGTGTGGGTATATGTATACTGTATTTTTCATCTTTTATTCATCTTGTAACAGTCTGCTACACTTTTTCAAACTGAGCAATGAATCTAAAAGGTTTACCCCCAGAGCCTTTTCGTTATGGCCCCAAAGCATCTAGTTCGGAGATAACAACATTGAGACATACTGTCAGCTGTTTTTATACTCTCAATCACAAATGATGCTCTGGTCACCATCTTAAACCTGAAGCACTTTGCACAGTCCTAGGCACCAGTAAGACAAAGTGCAGGCTCCTCTTTGACCCTGGTTCCTTCATTATAGCTAATCCATGGTGTGTCTCTGGCATCTAGCACACTGCTTCTTCCCTGGGCCACCATGTGCACTTCATTCCAACCCACTCTCATCTCTTACGCAATAGGTACGACCATGTTTGACTTGGTCACTGTACTATTCGCTGTGAAGAGACACCATGACCAAGGCAACTTAAAAAGAAAGTTATTTAAATTGGGGGCTTGCTTACAGTTTCAGAGAGTGAGTCTGTGGCCATGATGGTGGGAAGCACTGCGGCAGGCATGCGGCAGGCAACCGTAAAGCTGGAGAGTAGCTGAGAGCTTACATTCCGATCCACAGACATCAGGCAGAGAGAGAGAGACCGGGCCTAGTGTGGTCTTTTGACTTTTCCCTAAAACTTCACTCAGAGGGCACAGCTTGCCTTATGGCAAGTCGCTGAGTTGACATTTTTAGGGAAAACTCAAAGTCCACTCCCAGTGACACACCTCTTTCAACGAGGTCACACCTAATCTTTCCTAAACAGTCCACCAGCTGGGGGCCAGACATTCAAATACACAAGCCTGTGGGGGGCCATTTTCCTTCAGACCACCACAGTGCTTAAATTTAGCCAGACAACCCAAAAGTTCCTATACCTGAACCATGCCTACTGAGGAACAGATAACTTGGGGCCTTGAGTGCTCCTTTTTCTGAAATTAGATCAATGAGACTTGCACCCCAATCTGTGAACAAATAAATGATGTCTGCCAAGACCTCCATGTGAAGGCTTTTTCCACAAGGGAGTTTGTTGAATCTAATAAGATGCGTATCTCAGCATCTTTGAACAGATATAATCTTTGCTCTTTTAGATGTAATTTCCTCCCACGGATTGCACCTCACTATGTAACTCAGGCTGGCCTTGAACTTTCTATGTAGATCAAACTAGCCTCAAACTTACAGTGGTCCTCTTATCTCTGCCTCACACCTGTCTGCTGCAATCACACAGGTGTGACCCCCACACACACTTCCCCTTTTATAACTGAAGAATCTCAAAAAATCTCAAAAAATATCGATGGCATCAGAAGCTGTTTGGTAGGACTCACACCCTGCTTTGTTCACATTCAAATGTCTAAGCCATTGTGGGTCACTGTATGTGAAGCATGGCTAGCAGCTAGCAGAGGCAGCATCTGCCAGGGTGCCTGCGCTCTCTGCTGGCGAAGATGCGCAATTTCTGGTCTAAAAGCCAATTTCCCAGAATACAGCTGCTGGTGGTTGTAGAACTAGCTCAAATCGACTGAGTTTGTGACCAGATGAAACCGTGGGGAGGTCAGAGTCTTCTGATTTCCAGTTGCACAAAAATAGGAGGCTTGAAAAGAAAAAGAAAAAGAAAACCAAGCTGTGTGGGGAAAAAAAGTGTTTCATGCCAAGTTCTCTCTTTCTGCATTAAACAGATGTTTTGATGAAATAGAAGTTTTAGTTTTTCATAATTCAATAAGAGAAGGATGGGGGTGTAATTTTTGCTCCTATCAGAAATACAGTAATGAATATTCCTGGGCGACTTATTGAAGACAATACAGAAAATTTTTTTTAAAAAATACATAATGAGGAGGTATATAGTAAGTACCTTGGGTACTTACAAACAATATGTGCCAAAGAACAAACACATTTTTATGAATATGCAATGAGGCCATTTATCACCACACCGTGCCCTAAAGATACGTTCTATTCTTCCAAACCTACAAATTGTCTGCCATGGCAGAAACCAATCTCTCCCTCTTTTTAGGCCTCTTTAGCTCCCTCTTTCAGGAAGACCCTCTAGAGCAGTGGTTCTCAACCTTCTTAACACTCTGACTTTTTAATATAGTTCCTCATGTTGTGGTAACCCAACCCTAAACTTACTTTCATCGCTACTTCATAATTGTAATTTTGCTACTATTGTGAATCATAATGTAAATATCTGACATGCAAGATATCTGATATGTGAGCCCTAAAGGGGCTGCACCCACAGACTGAGAACCCCTGCTCTAGATCATTCAGTACAGTGATGGTTAGGAGCATTGTCCTTAAAATCAGGCAAACCTGGGTTTGGATCCGATTTACAGTGCTGCATAGGAGCAACCCCGTGTCTCCATCTTCTCATATGTGAAATAGTTTTAAATATCCTCGAAGGACTGGTGTGAGGTGTGAAGGAATCCCTTTACACCCTTTTATATATATATATATGTATATATACACATATATGTATAAGTAATTTATTTATTTTCCTTTACATCCTTTAACACAGCATCTGAGCCACAGCTGTGCCCTCCCCAGTGTTCCCTGCTTTCATCATTCAAAATGTGACTGCATCATTTTATAGACGAGGAAATGAAGCTCTGAGAGAAATGGCTTCTATGGTCAGATGGCCAGTTAAGGCAAAACTAAGTGGAGCCAGGCACCCTTGCTGTCTCTTCTTGCCTTGCCACATGCTGCACAGTGGATGTTCCTTTATTACTCAACTCTGAGCAGAAAGGGCTTGAGACATTTTCCTGACTAGTTGTCAGGGCCATTTGGAGCTGATGCTGTTGCCGGAGCCAGGGACAGTACCCCCGAGTGGAGCTCCCTGCAGACAATAGCCAGCTCTTATCCCAATGTCCCCACACCTTTGTCCCCACAGCAGCCGACTCCACATGGCACTGCACAGCTGTCCCCTGTCATTTTATCTTCTGCAATGGAAGCTGTAGAAAGAGAAGCCAGCTAGGACACTACCAAAGCCTTCCCATATTTCAGGGAAGTGTCAAACCTATGCATCCAGCCAGCCATTCCTGAAGAGCCCTCTTCTCGTGGCCCCTTTGCAAGTGCTGAGAAACTGGATTGCTGCCTCCATTGTGCCCTTTGCCCTCATGCCACTCTTTCACTCTAATGTTCTTCCCTCCGCCATTTCCCAGAGGTCACAGCCACATAGCCACCCATAGGCTATCTATAGCAATCTATAGCAATGGTTCACAGTAATTTTCCATTTTAGTCTGGGAGAATCCAGGGGGCCACAGCCGCAATAGGTGAGGTTCCTGGTGTTTCCAGAAAATACAGAGCCCATCAGCTCTGACAAATGTCCCCACAGGCATTCTCCCAATTCTTGTCAGACTTTCCCAAGCTCAGTAGACCCCTTAACAGGCAGGCAGGCTGAGTCTTCTTCCTTGAGGTCAAGTAACCCATAGTTTCCCAGTCTCATTTAAACATGGGCTAACCTAACCTTCTACATTTGATAAACAGATGGGTAAAGGTCTAGAGATGCAGGAGGGAGGGATCAGATTTGCTGTCATCAATAGCTCAGTGATAGCATGCAGCAAGAGCCCTAGACTAGCAGTTAAGAGACCGGGTCACTCTAGCCCTGCCCTAATGAACTGTGCCCTTGGCGACTACTTCACCTCTCTGGGATCATATTCTCATCTGTTGTGAAAGTGAATTGGCTTTGAGGACCTGGAATAAATCTCCCAGAACAAGGTTTTCAGTGATGACACCATGCCCGTGGATGTATAAAGGTGGGTTTCCACATATCTTGCTTTGTGCACAGTACTTCAATGCATTTATCTTTTTTTGTGCACTTCTCCCTCCTAAGAACGCAGGTGATGACACTGAAGTGTCTGGAAGACAACTGTGGGCAGTTATGACAGAGCTTAGTTGTGGAGGAGTGACCCTGATTCCCAGCGCCCCTACAGCATGCTGCTCTTCAGGGAACAGACTGGGCACTAGCTCCCAGGAAATGAGCAAATGCTAGAGAGGGATGGTTGCTTTGAAATCAAAGGAAAGTTGTTTTTGTGTTTTCCTCCTACTTTTGGATATTCTGTTCAACATTTTGGATCTCAGGAAGAGCTTCAGACTGAATTTTGCCTTCTCCTGGGCTTCAGAGAGAAAAGGCAAGGCCCTGGCAGTTTGTCAGAACAGTATTGGTAAGAGCAGGGTTAACCCTAACAAGGGAAGCCTAATACATTATAAACAGTGCTGCCTGGAGGTACTGGCCTTTTCTGTCCCAACTCAGAGCTCATCAACTGGAGTCCAGTGAAGAAGGTTTTCCCTTCTGTCATCCTCCACCTCTCTTAAGTCAGGAAAGTCGCAGAAGTGACACCCACAGGTGGGGATTCATGGTAAGAAAATGTCCATTGTCAGGATCAGGAGAAAACAAATGTTGCTTAAGCCACTGGTGGTTATGGCAATCCTGATACACAAACACAGGCCTGTTCCAGTCTCTGCCCCTCTGTGGGGCCTCTGCAATCCCTTCTATACAGACGGCAGGGCCAGATCTATCAAGTTTAGACTGAAGAAAGCTTGCCCCACAGCCAACAGTCAAATGCTCTCATTTCAGGGCCTTTGGGGAGTACCAGCCCGGCTCGATTAGAACAAACTGCTTTGGTAGCCTCTGAGGGAATGAAGAGAGAATAAGAAATATGGGGACAGAAATCTGGCTAATGTTTTGAGTTAGAATCCTGCTACACGTATGGCATTTCAGCTTCTGCCCTTCTGGGGCCCTCAACTTGAACACTCATAGTAGCAGTTCAACAGGGTGGGACCCTCGTTCAGGGACCCTTTGCTCCCTTAGACAGCAAACATGGAGTTTCTTGAAACCACTGATATGTGTTCAAAGACCCTGGGGGAAGCTGAGGCTACAACAACCCCTCATTTTCAGAGGACACACACACATACATACATTCTCGCGCACACACATGTGTGCATGTCTTGCCCTTAGCTCCCCAAGCAGAAGAAAGGGACGTAGGAGCAGAGAAGGGACGTCCTATTACATGTACTGTTTACTCTGGGCATGGCTATTGATTCCAGACCTTATCATTGGGTCCTCAGACTGGGCAGGGCAGGTCTGGGCACCAGGAAGAGCAGGTGCCCCTGCCCTGAACACAAGAAGGAAGGAAGGTAGAAGAGAGGTCGAAGCAGAGTGAAAGAGCAGCTGCTGGTTTGGACCTCAATGAAGCCCATCCTAGTGCTCCTGCTGGTGCTCCTGGACCTGGCTGAGTCCCATGGAGTTCTACACAGGTAAGACCCTGTCTCCAGCACTGAGTTCAACAGAGGATCTCCCAACAACTCAGGGCTGCCCTGGGGGATTAAAGCTAATGAGAGAGTGAAAGGAAGAAGCTGGGATCTCATGGGAATCCCTAAAGAATGTCTCCCAGTTGGTCCCAAGCCTCTCCTTCATGTAGAGGCATATGCCTCAGTTCAAGGGGCTCCCTCTGTTGCTCAAAACCATGCCCATAGCTGTGGTTCATAACCCCAAGCCTTCAAATACGTTCCGGAGGGGAGCGTGAGCACTGGTATCCACAGAGTCCTTCCATCCCTTTAAGTCAGCCCTTTCTGGGGTCAGATAGGACCCCAGTCCTATCTCCCATTCCTTAGAAATTCATCAAGGACCAGCGTCCAGGAAGGGAGAACAATTTCTACTCAGGTGCTGCTTCTGGCCACACCTGTTCTTGAAGGTCCCTTTCTAGGTCTTTCTGTAGTCAGGCTCTAAACTGATACATGGAAATAGGGGTGGGGGAGCAGAGTTGGCCCCTTCACATTGGGCTTTTTTTCCAGGGTGCCCCTCAGAAGGCATCAGTCCCTCCGGAAGAAACTACGGGCTCAAGGCCGACTCTCAGACTTCTGGAAGTCCCAGAAAGTGGACATGATCCAATTCAGTGAGTCCTGTGAAATAGATCAGCGCACCAATGAGCCCCTCATCAACTACCTGGATGTAAGACTTCTTGGGTTAAGCCTCGGGTGTAGGGAGAAAAACGTGGGGCCTCCAGCATAGACAGGGGACAGCTCTGGCATGGATTTCACTGCTTGGGTGATTCACATGGATAATCCTTAGTTTTTAAAAACTAAACTCTGTAGAGCAGGATTCAGTGTGATTCAGGGTTTTCTTCAAGAGGAAAGAGATAAGGATGACATGTGCTCCGAAGGGAACAACCCTTATTGTGTGCTCAGCTAGGCGTTTTACTAGCTATGTCTTTGGGCGAAGAAAGCACTTGATTTCCTACAACCCTAGTTCCGTAATCTTTAAAATGGAGGCATACCTGTCTCCCCTGCCTTGTTTACAACGACATCATGAGAATCAGGCTAATGAGAGAATGGAGTTTCCCAAGCTATCCTGTTTCCTCCCTGATGGTCTTTGATCGGTTCCTTCCCTCCTTTGTCCCCAGCCTTGCCTCTTCTAGGCTCTGTAAGTTGCAGTCTATGGTACTCCGTGCTCTAGTTGCAGGCATGCAACTTCCTCTCCTCCCTTCCTCCCACACTTTAATTCTTTCTTCCCCTTCCCTGCAGATGGAATACTTCGGGACTATCTCCATCGGCTCCCCACCACAGAACTTCACTGTCATCTTTGACACTGGCTCCTCCAACCTCTGGGTCCCTTCTGTGTACTGCACCAGTCCTGCATGCAGTAAGTGGATCTGGCAATGGTGGGAGCCGCTTACAGGGTACTTGTTCGGGGTGGGGAGACGTAGGTTCCCTCCACTGGTGCTCCCTGCCATACCAGCTTCCACTTCCTATCTCTGGGCCAGGGACAGAGATGAAATGTAACTACTAGTCGAGATAACAATTTTCATGATAGTCAGAATTAATGGAGAGAAAATTAACCACTAGGAAGAGAAATCTTTGACTTGGTGACTCACTTCCTTTGGAACACCCAAAGGAATGTGGGAGAAAGTTCCTGAACAGGTAGGTAGGCTGAGTGCTAAGGAAGACTGTGCAGCTGCTTCGAGGAGGCCCCGATGCCCTGGTTGCCATGGAGGGTGGCTGATGGGCACAGTGGTCATGGGTGTGTCCATTCAGCCAGAAGTAAAGTAGGGGTCACAATTGAGACTGGAAACAGAAGCCCTAAACAGAGAAATCTTGTTCTGTGTGGAGACACATCCCAAGGAGAGAAGCTCTTTGAAACCGTGAAACTAGACATCTTCAAAGTTCTGTGAAAAGTTAGGAGTAATGGTGATTGTTCACCTCTGAGTTTCCTTTGAAGCCCAGGCTCTGACCCACACCGATGGCGGAGACTGTTGCCGGTGCCTGGTAAACGGTGCTTATCTTGTGTCTGTGAAGTCACTGTGAGTAACCAGGTTTGCCCAGGGACAAATATTTGGTCCCTGGTTAGGACACACCTGTGTCTAGAGGGAACACAGTAGCTCACTTGTAAAAGGCCGTAATAGGCCTTTCCAGGAATCCCCATCTCCCACTTCTTAGAGGGAGCTGAGGGAAGCCACT
Organism: Pachyuromys duprasi; assembly: GCA_028658305.1. NCBI lineage: Eukaryota > Metazoa > Chordata > Mammalia > Rodentia > Muridae > Pachyuromys > Pachyuromys duprasi. The sequence goes on along the minus strand of CM053757.1, from coordinate 7,951,983 downwards.
CTGCCCTCTGGGGCAGGAATGGAAGATGTAAGCAGCATTCTTGTTTTCCAGAGTCACACCCGGTGTTCCACCCTTCCCAGTCCAGCACATACATGGAGGTAGGGAATTATTTCTCCATCCAGTATGGTACCGGGAGCCTCACAGGAATCATCGGAGCTGACCAAGTCTCTGTGAGTACAATGCCTCCGTCTTTGTTCTCTTGCCCAGGGACTAGGCACAGGAGTAGCAGGATATGGTTCAGAGGTCTCAAGAGCACACTTTCAGATCTGCCTTGGGAAGATGTAGACAAGGCTTCTTCTAGGGTAAGGGAGTAATCCTTTCCACCCAAGATGGGTCAGTGGTCAGTCTTTTCAGCATGTTGAGCCCTAGAGGACATTGTGAGACTTCCTTCAGGAAATAAGGGTCACGGCACAATGCTTGGTGTCAGGGCTGCGTCACAGTCCCTGAGCGCTGAAAGGCTGAGAGCAGACTGCCATCTTGACAGAAAAGAAACAAGTGCAAGCCAGTGAGCAAGCTGGGGCTGAACTAGTGAAATAGGAAGGCAGGAGGCAAGAACCAACACAGAGAAGAATCCAGGTGACAAAAGCCCTGAAGTCTGGGAGCCTAAGAGCCTCTCCTTCGATCCCCTGTGACCAGTGGTCCCTGAAGGTCTCTGATTTCTGGGAATCAGAGAACTAGGGGAGTCCTGGTCCTATCTGGATGCAAGTGTTTAGGCCTAGGCCTTGGGAGAAATAGAGGCCGCCTCATCCTGGTGAGCTTTATTCTAGTTCTAGCATGATGCTATGGTCAGCAGACCTCAGTCTTCATCAGCATCCGTTCAAAAAAAATTGAGCATGGGATATATTAGTAACTGATAAAAGTGTTATGGAAGATGTGAGCCTCCCTCCTTCCATTAAATCCAGAGCAAATCTTTCTGAACTCTTATGAATTGTGTGGTGTCTGAGTGCTCTACTGAGCTGCTCATCAAATAATATAACTCAAAGTGAGTGTATTAATAGCCTTAATTATTTTCTTTAGGATAAGTCTCCTTAAAGTCTGTGTAAGTGGGCTGGAGAGATGGCTCAGTGGTTAAGAGCACTGGCTGCTCTTCTCGAAGGCCTGGGTTCAATTCCCAGCACCCATGGGACAGCTCACAAGTGTCTATAACTCTAGTTTCAGAGGATCCATCACACTCACACAGAAAAACATGCAGGCAAAACACCAATGCACATAAAATAAAAATAAACCACTAAAAATTAAAAGAAAAAATTTAAGTAGCTAGGCACACGCCTTTTCTCCCAGCACTCAGGAGGCAGACACATGCAGATTTCTGTGAGTTAAAGGCCAGCTCAGTCTACAAAGGAAGTGCAGGATAGCCAAGGCAACAAAAGAAACCCTCTCTCAAAAAACAAAAACAAAAAAAGGTTAACTAAAGCCAGTGTGACAGTACACATCTTTAATCCCAGTACTTGGAAGGCCGTGGCGGATGACACTCTGAGTTTGAGCCCAGCCTGGCCTGCAAAGGGAGTTTCAGGCCAGCCAGAGCTACATAGTGAAACCATATCTCAAAATTAAAAAAAAAGTTTCAGTAATATCTTCTTATCAGAAAAAAAGCTTTTTATGTAAAATTATATAGATAAAGCAGAACTTTCTGTTAGAGTTATACGTGTATAGGTAAACATATTATTTGTATATGTTACAGAATAAATAAATCACTTAAGAGCTGTATTCCAAATGATAATTGTAATAACTCTGAAAAACAGGGAAGGGGCTGAGGTCCACTTCGAGGTAGGTGTACAGCTTTTCACTTCTCTTCTAGTTCCCACAACAGGTCCTTAAAGACACAATCATAGCCTGAAATGCATAAATCAGAAAAACCAATGATCCAAGCTGTTTTGAGTAACAAAAACTACAAAAAACAAGATGTTAATAAACAGGCACAAACCAAGCCCAAAGAAAAGGGAAGGAAAGAAATAATAAAAAGGACAGGACTTCAGGGAAGTAGGACTCCACACTGTAAACAAAATCAACAATGTCACAAATTAACTGTTTGCAAAGAGAAACCCTCTAGCATGACAAATCCAGAAAAATGAACGATACATAACAACCTCAGAAATGAGAAGGGACATTACTAATGATCTTGTCAACCTCATAAAATATCAAAAACTGTTTAATAATGATAAACATTACAATAATTTTATCTAGTTCTTTTTCTTTCATCACGAAAGATATTTTATTTAAGTTCCCAACACAAATGAGTTATTTTGGTTTTGAATTACAGAATTAAGTCCAAACTAAAATTTGAAAACAAACATCTTCTGTGTAGTGAGAGCTGACATCTGTGAAGACATCCCGAGCAACTGAACTTCTGTTGCATGTCTTAATCTCCAGTTTTTAAGGGTCTGCCAGGCCAGGCCCCTTGCTGCGGTGGTCCTGCTTTCCCCCACTTTTTTTTCTTTCTCTGTTTGTCTTCAGCCTTTTTCTCTGCCTCTGCTTCGTCCACACTGGGTACTGACCACGCTGGTCTAGAAGAGCCCTTTAATTAAGTCTCCTGATTTCAGTCTCTGTTCTCATGTCTCCTCTTCATCTGCCACACACTGCGCTCCCTCCGGGCAATGTCTGGGTACCACAGCTGCTATTTCTCTCGTTACAGCGTCGCTGTCAACTTCTAAGTCGGCTGAGCTCCTTTGGGACATTCTTTCTTTTCTTTTCAGCACACATCTTCCTTTTCCTTACTCCATAAGCTTTTAGCCATCCTTTACATGAGAAACACAACCACACACCACCTACAATAATTTTAAATTGGTGAATATCTTGAGAAATATGGCATATCAAAACTGATGCAATAAAATAGAAACTATTAACAAACTTGTATCTACTTTTAATGTTTACTCTGCTGTTAAAACAAAACAAAACAACAAAAATAAACTCCTCACAAAGAAAATTCTAGACCCATCCTCCAGAGAATTGATAGTTTATAACTCATCTTATAAAACCAGAACAACTTTAATAACAAAATTTGAAAAGGTCATTATAAACACTAGAACTTGCCAGACAGAGTTGCAGACACCTTTAATCCCAGCACTCAGAGGCCAGAGGCAAGAGGATCAGAAGTTTAAGATTTCCTCTGTTGCATAGTAAGCTCTGTACTTAACCTGGCTATACAAGATCCTGTCTCAGAACAAACAAAACAAAATGGATTAGAGACACAGCCTTTCTACACTGATGATGTCAAAGTTTTTGTGTTTTGTGGCTAGGGCAGGCGTGCTCACTGTGAGCTGAACCTAACCCTGAGCCTGTGATCCTTCTGGCTGAGTGTTGAGACGATAGGCAAATGCCACTGGACACAGGCCAAAGTTGGGACTGGGTTCTGCAACTCTGAATTTTGGTTGGTTGTGGTTTCTATAACATCTCTGTTGCAAAGAGAAGTTTCCTTGATGAGGGTTGAGGACTACATTTATTGGTGGGTGTAAGGACAAATATTTAAAGTGTAGTTAGGGTTTATGTTGCTTTAGTGAGGTGACGGTTGTAGGTCCTCCAGGATCCCTGACTTCTCTAGCCCTCGGTAGTTAGCTAGGCATCCAGTACCAGGCATGATTTCCCTCTCGCTGAAACAGTTGTTTTGTTTTGTAGTGTTTTATTTTGTTTGAGGCAGAGTCTCACTGTGTAGCACTGGCTGTCTGGAACTCTGTATGTAGGCCAAACTTGCCTGGAACTCTCATAGAACTACCTACCTCTGCCTCCTGAGTACTGAGATTAAAGGCATGCACCATCAAAACTAGCCATAAAACAAAATCCTTTGTGTAGGAAGTCTAAAAACATCTGCAGACAGCATATTGAGATTAGTAAGAAAATTTACTAACATTTCTAGAAGAGGTAAACATACAAAAATCATCTGGATTTGTATGTCAAAGTGAAGACAAAACAAAACAAAACAACAACAACAACCAGATTTTAATAGTATTTATAATACCAACAAAACAGCTTACCTTTAACAAATATGATAAACCTTTACCCTAAAAACCCATAAATCATTATTGTATGAAATTAAAAGATTTATATGAATTTAAAGATGAGTCATGCCCACAGAAAGAATTGCTTTGATAAAGAACTCAAAATTTCCATGTTGATTTATAGCTCCAGTGTTTCCTCAATCAAGACAGTAATGATTTGTGTTAGAAATTAATAAGTTGATTCTAACATGTAGATGAATGTAATGATTACACCAAAATAATCTTGATTAATAAAAACACTGTCAAGATATTATAAAGCCACAACTTGGACTGCCATATTTTTATAGGCTACAGAAAAAAAAAGAGACAAATGTACCGGGATGTATGAAAAATCCAGAAATTTCCCACCAATCACTTCACTCATATTGAACATTTTACTGCAGCATGTAAAGGATAACACTGTTATTAAATAATGATGGCTCTCTCTCTCTCACACACACACATACATATATATGTGGAAAAATTAATCTTGAGAGCATCATATGTTGTCAGACTTTAGGTAGATTATAGATCTAAATGCAAAAAAATGAAAAAAATAAAGCATATAGAAGAAAACTTTGGAAAATGTCTTCATGACTATGGAAAAAATCTGAAGCAAGTTATAAAAAACACTAATAATGAAGCAAAAATCAAACAAAGTAGGTACATTAAAATTTATACCTTGTTAGTCAAATACAGCAAGAAGAATCAGTGACAGCCAGGGGAAAAAACTTGTAGTTTCCAGCAAGGGACTTGGTTCTGAAATATATCAACAACCAAAAGAGGCATTCCTAAAAGAAGATATCCAACTATCCAATTTCATTAATTGTCATGAAATGCAATTAAAATCATAATGTAACTCCGCATATTTGCTATAAAACCAACATGGAAGAGAAAGATCATATCAAGTTTTAATGAGGATATGGACCAATTGGGATGCTCAAAAAATCCTGGTAAATGAAAACATTGGAATCACCATTTTAAGAGACTCTAGAACATTTGCTTTGAGAGAATACTTATATACCCTGAGATCGACAGATGTATTCCAATGGAAATATGTGCATGTGTTCACCAGAGAAGGTGTACACAAAGCACCATTGCTGATAATCAAACACTGGAAACGGCCCAGATACCCACCAACAGCATAGGGCAGTAATTTCCCACGTGGTGGGTTGCAAACCCTTCAGGTCAAATTGTCAATGAGAATATAACCTATATATCAGATATTTACATTAAAATTCATAACGGTAGCAAAATTACAGTTATGAAGTGGCATTGAAACTAATTTCATGGTTGGGAGGGGTCACCACAACATGAGGGACTGTATGAAAGGGGAGACAAGTCACTCTTGAGGAAGGATGCAATGATTGGCAGGGTACGTGCAAGGACTGCTGGGACTTCGGAATATCCTGTCTTATTTCAGGAGGCATGTGTGGTGTGTGGAGTGTTATTAAAATAGACACATGTTTTCTGCACTGCAGTATATTTCAGTTTTTAAAGTCACATGAAGAAAGGATGTGAGCAGGATTAGAGTTGAAATCTGCGTGCCTATTTACCAAAGAAAGTTGAGAAAGGAAGAATTATCTTTAGATAGAATGGGGACCCAAGAATCTGAGCCCCTCATCTAATTAACCTTTGTGCAATTCTCCCCTCAGGTGGAAGGGCTGACTGTGGATGGCCAGCAGTTTGGAGAAAGTGTCAAAGAGCCTGGCCAGACCTTTGTGAATGCAGCGTTTGATGGGATTCTGGGCCTAGGATACCCCTCCTTGGCTGCTGGCGGGGTAACCCCAGTGTTTGACAACATGATGACCCAGAACCTTGTGGATCTGCCTATATTTTCTGTCTACTTGAGCAGGTGGGGCTAGCCAAGTCCCCTCAGTGATGTCAGATCAGTGATGACTACAGGCGGGTAGCCTGGTATACAAGACTTCTTGGTCCTAAGACCCACAAATCTCTTGAGTCTCTTGCTTGGCCTATGCTGTATGATCTTGAGAAAAACACTTAAGCCCCTCTGGATTTCAAGGATAGGTGGTTTGCCTCATAAAGCAGTTATTTCAAGCAGTTTGTGAACTATGCAGTGAGTTAAATGTATGGATCCTTGAGACTGGCTAGTGATTTATATGGTCAATAAATACTACAATCCTGTTACATGCCAAGTGTAGACACCAAAACACGATGAAACAAGGGTAATCTCTGTGGTTAGGAAAGAAGGGAAAGATTAGTCAAAAAGATGATACTAAAAAGCTGGACACGGTGGCACACACCCATAATCCCAGTGCTCGGGATGGCAGAAGCAGGCAGATCTCTATGAGTTTAAGGCCAGCCTGGTATACAAAGTGAGTCCAGAACAGCCAAGGCTACACAGAGAAACCCTGTCTTGAAAAACCAGAAAAAAAAAACGTACTAAAAATAAATTGTGTTGATGGATAGGAAAGAAAGTAGAGGATAACCATATAGTAGAGTATCACTTGGTCTTTGAAAGGAAAGAGAGTGGGGGATGAGGTATGGCGGTAAAGGACTTACCTAGGTTTCACCAGACCCTGAGTTTACTCTCCAGTAACTCACAGACATGTGCTAGAACATGGATTAAACTTCAAGACCTTGCTAAATAAAAAAGGCCAGTCACCAAAAGGACAGATATGATACTAATTAGATGAGATGCTTAGAACTGAACTCACAGGCAAGAAGAACAGTGGTGGTTTCCAAGGGGGTTTGCTCTTACTAAGTCTCAGTTTTACACTGTGAAAATGTGTGGGAGCTTGTCTTCACAGTGGTGAAAAATCTGAACTGCACACTCAAAAACGGCTAAGATTTTTTTTTCTTAGCTGTATTGCCATGAGTTTAAAACTTCATGTCCTGTAATTATGAAGAGCATGAACCTCACTGTCCCCGTACTGTTGCTTGGGGTGCTGAGACTTTCTTTCCCATGCAGAAAGATTTACCTTTTCCTCTCTGGCCGGGCCTGACTCTCCATGCTCCAATGTATGTCCCCTTTCCCTGTTCCCCTCCCACATGAAGAGTCCCAAGCTTGCTCTCTTGGGCTACATTGTATCTCCAGAGTGACTGCAGCTGGAACCAAGTCTGGTGTAGGCTTTTGAGCCAGGTACACTGTCAGGACCCATGCTTCCCCTTGCAGAGGCTCCTGCTCTCCTCCTGTTGGCAAAGTATGCAGTGATGGTCAGGAACAAGGCCAGAATAGCCTGGCTTTAAATCCTACCATTTGCATTGTTCTGTCTCCCAGAATCTCAGTTTCCTCAAGCAAACTAGTAGGGTGATGTGAGAATTCAACAAGATCAGGTGCTTAGATTTCTGGAACCCAGGACTCACGCATGTCCTTGCCAACCAAGGGCTCTACCCCTTAGCTACATCCTCAGTCCCCACTAAACCTAAAATCCCTACAGACATATGCTCCCTTCCCCACTACTACTAAGACCTATAGTTCCTCAGGCTTTGTATCTTTATGCTCCCTTTCCTCTTGGAAATGCCCCTTTCCCCACAATCCTACTAAATTTCAGCATATAACTTGAGAAATAGCTACCAATGAAAATTAACTGACATTCAAGCTCCAATAAGACATAATGTTTTACAATTCCCAGACACCACAGCATGCATAGCAGGGGTGATGCTGTGTGAAAGGGCATTGGGGAACAGCCTCAGTTGCACTGGGTTTGCACACCCAGAATGGCCCTGACCTTGGATCTACAGTTCTGTTGCCCCCTATCCCCTAAACTTCTATTCAAGAAGCAGGGGATATTCACAGGGCATTGGACAGAGAGGTTCTTATCTCTGATTCCCAAAGACTCAGGCTCGGTAAGTTTCTGCCCACTTAACATATGTGAGTGCCCAGATATACATCAAAGAGCCCTTGCCGACTCCTCTGTGTTTCCAGTGGCCCTTTCTTGACAATTTGCCTTTCTCTCTATGTAGTGACCCGCAAGGCGGCTCAGGCAGTGAGCTGACTTTTGGAGGCTATGACCCTTCTCATTTCTCTGGGAGCCTCAATTGGATCCCAGTCACCAAGCAAGGCTACTGGCAGATTGCCCTGGATGGGTGAGTATCCTTCACGTAGTAAAGATGGTTGAATGGAAGCACTCACGGTAGGCACACCTCAAGCTGGATTAGCTGAGTGATGCTGCCGGGCACTAGGGCAGATGCTGGGAACCTGACATTTGGAATGGAAGTGTAGAAAAGCCCAGGGAGGGAAAGAGGAGCGGCTCCCTTCTCTATGCCTTTAGCAGGCATCCATCTAACTCACACAGGTAGCCAGCCACGCTGCGTTCACGTACTAGGCGAAGGCTGAATGACAGAGGGAATGCAAGAGTGATTTGGACTCAGATTTTTGCTTTCTTGAGGCTTATATGTAAGATGGGTTGTGGTCCCAAATTGCCACAACACAAAGTAGATGTGGCCAATGTCCCCAAATCCAGCAGAATGGCCAGCAAACACACTGAGACATCTCTGTCTGAAGGCTCCTCAGGGTTTGGTAGAGGCAATGGCTCTGAACTTGAGCCTTGAAATACATGCATGGAGAAGTAGGTTTACACACCTGACAGATGATCGGCACTGTGCTAGATAATCCGGGAGTTCAGGGGAGAACCGTGTAGTTTCTGTTCCTAAGATGCTTTGGATGAAAAGTGAGCTGCAATGCTGATACTTTTCAGACTACAGAGATTCACCTATTTATGTTCATGGCGTCATTTCAAGGATTCTCTGTTCTTTTGCTTTGTTTCATTTTTTGAGACAGGATCTTGTCACGTAGCCCCTGCTGCTCTGGAATGCCCAGGTTCCTGTCGTCTCAGCCTCCTACAAGTTTGGGTTACTGGTGTTCCCCACCATACCCAGCTCTCAATCTGCATTTCTGAATGAAAACAGAGCACAGTAGAAAATACAAGAATGCATTTCAGCGTGTGTGCGCAGGCGTGCACTTGTGTGTGCGTGCGTGTGTGTGCTCAGTCAAGAAGTGTATTCCTACTGTGAATTTCAAACAAAAAAGCAAGTTGAGTCAGGTATAATGCCTCATGCCTATAAATCCAGCACTCATGAGGTAGAGACTGGAGGATTGCTAAGGGGTTGAGATTAGTCTGAACAAGGTGAAACTCTGTCTTAAAAAGAAGTTGGCGAGGCATGGTGGTGCAGGCCTTTAACCCCAGCACCTGGGGAGGCAAAAGCAGGTGTGTATCTTTGAATTCAAGGCCAAACTGGCCTACATAGTGGTTCCAGAATCATCAAGGCTATGCAAGGAGACCCTGTCTCAAACAAACCAACAAACATACTAGTTGGAAAACACTCCCGTGTTACAGAAGGGACCAAAGAGGATACCATTACTGTGCCCTGATAAGGTAAAGGGCCCAATAGGGAGTAGGAATGGCCTAGGATCAGGTACTAACTGTGGGACCACGGGGCCCTTTTTCCTCAGAATCCAGGTGGGAGACACTGTGATGTTCTGCTCCGAGGGTTGCCAGGCCATTGTGGACACAGGGACCTCCCTCATCACTGGCCCCTCTGACAAGATCAAACAGCTTCAAGAGGCCATTGGGGCCACACCCATGGATGGAGAAGTGAGTGTCATCCTGGGGAAGGGACAGGATAGGAGCAGAAGAGTCTGTCCTTGTTTGGGGAGAAAGCTGTGTCTGAGTTGATCCTTTTATGTTTTAGTATGCTGTGGATTGTGCTACCCTTAACGTGATACCAAATGTTGCCTTCCTCATCAACGGGGTTTCATACACCCTCAGCCCAACTGCCTACATCCTGCCGGTAAGAACTGTTTCCTTATTCTGTGAGTCACAGTACCCTCCCCACGTGCCTGCCACTTCCCCCTTCAGAGCCATCTACGCAAGTCTACAAGTAATCCAAGCTCCCTCCCACCTAGTCCAGTCCTAATGTCGCATTAGCTGCCTGTGGTAGAAACTGCCCGTCTTACTTCAACTTTCCAGTTCTGTCATGAAGCAGCAACTACTGAGGTGCAAGACACTTAAGGGGGATTTCTGATATTGGCATGAGGAATTTATCAACAAGCACACTAATCCTCCCCACTATTCGCATGCACCCAGAGATGTGATTATCCCATTTTATAGAGGAGGACGCTGAGGTTCTGAGAGTTAAATGAAGGCAATCTGACTAGAGCTGGGAGGTGGCTCAGCCATTAGGAGCATGTGCTGATCTTCCAGGACCACAGTCGGGCTTCCTGCACCCGCTTTGTGTGCCTCACAAGCCACATGTTACTCCAGCTCCAGGAGCTTGCATGCCCTCTCCTGATCTCTGTGGGACACACTCACACATGCACACAGAAGCACGCTGTGCACATACACATAAATAATATAAATTTTTAAAGAGTGACTTAAAAAAAAGACCTGACATGCAAAAACATGTCTTTTACTGCAATGATTCTCAAGTTCTGAGAATGAGGTAGAAACAAAAATCTGGTCACTTCACACCCTGTGGGCCTGAGTTTGGGTGTTGTGCTTCTTTGGAAACACACTTTAATGTGTTGATCTTTAACCAGAGTCACCCCTAAGATCAGGAACTGTGGCAGCGGAGAGGTGCCAGGGTAGAGGGCGACCTTCACCTTATCCCTGCCAAGCCACCAAATACAAATAGATTTCCAAGCAAACACGAGCATTTGCTCTAAAGCATGGCTTCATGGTAAACTACCTAAACCCTTGGGACACTCTGGGACAGCCTCTGTAGGCACCATGCTGAGAACAAGCCACATGTGAAACTAAGCCCTGTTCGCCAGCCTCCAGTTCCACTGCCACACCACGAAAAGTGCTTCTTTTGGACCCCAAGACTCAGTCACTAAATCCTATTGGGTGGAATTCAGTTCTGCAGCAGTGGCTTTCACGGGCTTGACATTCATCCTCCAGCTGGGCCCCTCTAGACCCTGTGGGATCTATAGCACCTATACTCTCACTTTTACCCAACAGGAGGCCCTGCTTGTGCCCATACCATGCCCTGTACCCAACACAGTACTAGGGTTTCAGAATACAGAAACCTGATTTCAGTACAGGTCCTGATTTCAATCAGGACCATCTCAGTACACAGAGGATGCTGGAATAGCTTTGAATTTTACCCATGTCCTCTCACGAGGCTGTACTTTTCCCACCTCCAAATCAGCAACTTTGAGTTTCAAATGGTTTTTGGGAAGACCACACCTGCCTGGTAGAACTCAAGTCTTTGCTAAACTGAGAACTGAGATTGTGGGTCGGGAGTGGTGCTGGATGCCTACAATTCCAGCACTCAGAAGGCAGAGGCAGGACAATGAGTGCTGGACAGCAGAGGTTACACAGGGTAAAAAAAAAAGTTTGGGGGAGATTCGAGTACCTTCATTGAACAATGGATGTGTGCTTGCCTTGTGATAAGACAGCCCATTCAAAAGCTTCTTCCCCAGATGTCAAGAAGGAAGCGGCAATGGCTAGCCATGTATAGAGCAGTTTCTGTCCTTCATAAATATTAAGTCATGCTCTTCTCAAAACTAAAGAAGATTGGATTTAAACCAATGCACTCTAACGCAATTGCACTCTAACCAATTTTGCAAAAAGGTCTCCATGTTTCCAGTTGTAAACTGATGGGAAAGTATGGCTGTAAGAACATACAGTTCTCAGAACTGTAGACCACAGATAAGTGAATGGAGCAAACATGCACGGTACTGAGCAAGCTGGAATACCAGCATGAAATGAGAGAAAGAGACCACCACTCACAATGGTGGCATTCACCAACCACCCAAGGCCACTGGATGGACTGCACCACCATTTAGTAGGGCTCCCAGACTACATTTATCTTTCCCTGCCTGCTACTAAGTGCTTCTTTTGGACCCTAGGACTTAGTGGATGGAATGCAGTTCTGTGGCAGTGGCTTTCAAGGACTTGACATTCAACCTCCAGCTGGGCCCCTCTGGATCCTGGGGGATGTCTTCATTCGACAGTTTTACTCGGTCTTTGATCGTGGAAATAACCAAGTGGGATTGGCCCCCGCAGTCCCCTAAATAGGAATGTATGTTTATGTATGGATGCCTGATACTCCTTTAACATGTTAGATCTGTTTGTACCTATCAAAGTCACCTCCCACAGGATGTAGCCAGAGTGTTCAGACCAAACAAAGCATGAGTGCACACACAGCCACCCATACATGCACACACACAGCACTTGTACCATCATCATAATGAAAGAAAGAATGAAGTTCTGGCTGTAGTCTTTATTGCTTTTTGTTGACTTTCTGTTATGGAAATCTCCAAGCATACACACAAGTAGACATGATAGCGAGATAAATCCCCATGCACCCTCACTTCACAACCCACCCACATGCGGCCAGGCGCCTCTCTATCTTCTCCCCCTCAGCTCCTCACATCTAGATTTGGAAGCAAATTCTAAGCACCATGTCATCTTATCTAATGCCTAATATCCTTAAACGTCAGAGTTTAAATCACTCTCACCCTCTCGTAAATGTACACCTGTTTTTAGAGTTGGTTTATTTGTATCAGGGTTCAAATCAGATTCATAACTGGAAATAAACATAAGTTGCATTATTTTGAAATGTCTCTTCAGTCTCTCCTCTTCCGTGAAATTTTCCGTATTCAGAAGTTTGCTAATTGGAACAAGCATGTTGTCACATACCTGTAATTTCAGCACTCAAGAAGCTGAGGCAGGAGGATCACTTCAAGTTCAAGGCATGCAGGGCAAGTTCAAGGCTACATAGCAAACTTCAGGCCAATCAAAACCATATGGCAAGACTTGGTCTCATAAAATGACCAGGAAAAAGAGTTTGACTGGTTAGAATCTAGAGATATCATTTGACATGGATGTCTGCACCCAGCCCTCCTGGGAAATGGTAGTTAGATCTAGAAGCTTTGGTTCAAGAGATGTAGATAATTTGACTCATGAGAGCTAGAGGCTTTGCTTCATTAGATCTAGAGGCCTGGCTTTGATTCATGGCAAAAAAAAAAAAAAAAAGGTTACACAGACGGCATGGGTACTTCTGTTGTATTCCGCCATGGTAAGTTGGATGAGTTAGATTTAAGGCTGTCAGCCTCGACCATCTAATACAAAAGCCTCCTTCAGCAGCCACTGAACCCCTCATGATGGTTAGGATTTCTCTAATTCTGTTTTTTCCCCATAAAATATAACCTTCCTTCATCACCCCTCTGCTCACCACAAGGATACCTTCCATATAAAAGAAAACAACTATCTGAGGCTTTCTCTCCCCACTTACAAGACATCAAAAATAATGAGCAGGAACCATGGCAGAGGTTAATGGACTTAAACCTACCCATTCTAACGTGCTACAGTAACTTTGCTCAGTTTTCAACGACCCTTTAACTTATTTCTTGTGAATTTTTCCATCTCATCTTACTTACGTCCACCCTATCAGGTGGCCTCAACCATTGTCCCAAAGAGTTCTTGTAGCATGCCTATAAGGTCACTGTAAATGAAAATACTTGGAAGAAGAATGTCAGACACAGAGAGGGGTAGAAGAGCTCCCCAACGTCTGTCCTGGGGGATTTCCCATGGACCGGAACCCCTGAGCTCCCCAACGTCTGTCCTGGGGGATTTCCTGTGGACTGGAGCCCCTCTTCGTTCTGGAGGCTTGTGTTCCTTCCTCCCTTTCCTTTTTACTGCTCTTAAAATAGAATCCACAGCCTTGTTCTGATTATAAAATATATGCACGTGTTCCACGACCCTGGAATTAACTCAGAGTCATTGATAAGATCTGTTGGGTTTTTTTGTTTGGTTTGGTTTTGGTTTTTCTGGTTTTTGTTTTTAACTAGAGAGCTAGCAAGAGGGCTCAGTGAGTAAAGATGCCAGCTCCCAAGCCTGATGTCCTGAGTTTAATTCCCGGAACCCACATGGTAGAAGGAGAGAACCGCTCCTTCAGGTTGCCCTCTAATATTATTGCCCTGTGGCTACACACACACACACACACACACACACTTAATTACTTTTTTCCTCTGGGCATATAAACAGGGATAGTTATCGGTATGCAAATGTTTTTATTTCTACACAAAAGCAATCATGGTCTACATATTCTCTGAACTGCCAATTTCCTTCCAAAATAGGGAAGCTAAGGCAGGAGGTTGGTAAGTTCAAGGCCAGTGTGCAGTGACTAAAAAAAACATGGAGGAGCAGGAGGAAAGGGGAGAAGAAGGGGAATTAGGGGGGAGATCTTGACATTACACATAAGCTGCTAATTCACTCTTCTAACATCTCTCTGCTGTCCAAGAGGTAAATAACTCAAAGGCTTCAGGGAGTTCCTGAAACTGACCAGGTATATCTGACCCCTCCTTCCCCAAGTATAAATAGGCAGTAAGAAATGCTGGGCCTCTTAGACGGGACAGAGACCGACCAAGCTGCCTGGATGAGGCAAGACCGCCTGAGACGCCTGGAAGAGTCAGCCTCCAACCTGTTGAGCCGCTTTCATGTTGGGTGGTATGCCCCAGTTTCCCAGCTATCACCGTGCTAGGGTGGGCTCTGGTGATGCAGCTCTTTGTGAGTCACTTCTGCTCCTGTAAGTAACCCCAACAGAACTCATCGGGTTACCAAGTTGGACTTTGATGGCATGCTTACTTTGCTCGGCTGTTGGCTCCCTATCTGAGTAGACATTTGTTCATATCTCCTCACTAATCGCTACATGACACACATACAAACAACTACACGAGCAAAGCTAGTCTCAGAAAAAGAGAGAGAGAGAGAGAGAATACTATTGGAGAAACTTCTCTCATCCAAGTTCCAACCAGGCCAACTCTACTTAGCTTATGAGATTCGGAGCATTCAGGATGACATAGACTTGGGGGAGCATCTAAAGGGTGACTCTCTAAGAGCCAAGCAACCTTTGTAAACCAGGAATTATCAGCACGCTGACTTGGCTTCCTGAACAAGCAAAATACCTCACTTGAGTAAATGGGCTTCAGAATTCCCCTCAGCTTTCCTATAGAATTCAGTGTGGAAATCGTTAAGTCGCTTATTCCAAAAGTGTCTGCTGGTTGGTTCAAGGAAATAAGCTTCAGTTTTGTTCCACCAAAACCTCTTCAGCGGGCTCCATACTCGCAGCACAATTGGCCAGCTGTGGGATCCACGGCTCCGCCCTCTGCTTTCCAAACGCAGGGTTCTATGGCTGGTTTAGACATGTGGTAGCTGGGAAGCCCCATTGGAGGGGTCACTGGAGCCAGGAAGAGCCTTCTCAGACAAAGGAATGGGTCTACAAGGAGATGAACTTGTGAGGAATGTGGAGTACATCAAATACACCTTAAGGGGGACCCCTTGAGATCTGGGGAGTCATGTCTAAACCCACTCCATCTGCCTTTCATCTGCTAACTATACTTACAAAGGCATGTCCCATGACAGTGAAAGGAGATGCTTACGATTTGCCGTGTGCTAACAGCATTTGAAGTTACTTTCTTCTTCTGGGGCTTCGGGTTGGGCCAACAACCTAACCCGAGAGGCCCAGGATAGGATTGTGGGGTGCCGGGCTATGCCTTACCTCTTTCTTACAAGCCTGATGTGGTGTGGTGAGCATGTAGTGAGTATCTTCTATGTGAGTGGGGGAGGGGGTGTTAGAGTGTGTGTGTGGTGATGAATGGACCATGTTTAGTGTGTGTATACGGCATGTAGCACAAGGGATATTGGGGTGTGTATACAAAGTATATGTGTGCTGTGCATGCATAGTGTTGCAGGGTGTGGGATGTATGTGTATGTGTATATTTTGTCTGTGTGTGTGAGCATGTAGCGTGAGAGGGATGCATGGGGTGAGGGAAATGCCTAAAAGCAGAACTTCTCCCAGCCTGGCTGGTTCGCTGGTAGTTGGACCAAATCTGGTTCATGAGCCTTTGGAAAAAACAAAGGACTCCTTTACTGGGACTCCCATGAGCAAAGGCAGATGCTCCTACAATCCCACCAATTGGACATGTCACCTTGAAGGCCCTCTGTCCAAAAGTTTCCCCAACTCAAACCTGCCGTTCATCATCCCCTGGGAGCAGAGTCCTTATGAAGTGAATATTTCTGGTGCCCTAAATCCAAACAGCTCGGAAGCCTCGCCTTCCCAGCGTGCTCCACCCCCTCCACCCACCCAGCTGAGATCACTCTGACCCAGCCTCTTTCGCAACTTTCCCAAGTCTGGGCACAGAAGGAGAGGAGGAAAGCTCAGCGGCAGGGAAGTGGCCTCTCACCAAACCCTTTTATGTTTTCAACACTGGACGGATTAAAACGGCCAGTCCGGGAAGAGAGGTGCAGACCTGTAGCTCCCGCCTGTATGAGGTGAGTACAGGCAGCCACGGCTGTGAGGGTTTTGGCAGCCTATCTGTCCTTGCTCTTGGCCAGGTGCTTCGGAACTGTTTGGGCTTTGGGGAAAAGGAGTAGAAACAGGCTGCAAGGCTGAGGCTAGGAGCCTGGCAGGTGCAGGGTTTTAATACAACCAAAAGACTCCCGAACTGCAGCAAGTTGGGTGTGGAAGAAAAAGGACCTCCCTGTCAGTCACAGGAAGCCGGGGCCCAACTCGGGGGATTTGCAAAGGCCACAGTACCAGACAGGAGGCTGGCAACTCAGAAGAGGGTGGTCTCACATCCCTAGACCTGCAGGGCCTGCCAGAAACTGGAGTCCTCCAAGAGGCTGGGTCCTGTATCTGGCGTCTGGCATCTCCTTAGCAGATGAGCTCCCCAAGTAGGAAAATAATCCTCTTGTTCTAGTCCATAAGAATTTCTCCTGGCAAAGAGCTACAATGAATGAGCTGATGAGCAGAATTGGGCAGGTCCAGTTCTACTCTAAGCTGGCTACTAATCTAGTTTTGTTGTTCAATGTGTGTGTGTTGTGTTGTGTTGTGTTGTGTGTAAATGATGGGTATGCACACTTAGCACAGCATATTTGTGGAGATCAGAGGACAGCTTTATGGAGTAAATTCTTTCCTTCTGGCAAGTACCTTTACTTGCTGAGCCATCTCACCAGCCCACCAACTAGTTTTTGACTAAAGAATCCACTGGGCTATAATAGCAGTTTGTAAAATGCAAGTGTTCTCTTATTGCTTGGCATTGCATATTGATAAAAATGATTGTTTGGGGCTTATTGATCAGTCCTCCAGTACAAGGAGCCTATGGAGATAGTAGTTTGTGACATATACTGTGCTACTGCATAGCAGGCAGTCAGTCCATGAGCATGTGGCTAGACAGATACAAGGATGGACAAATGAATGGATGCACGGTAGAAGGGTGACACATGGATGGATTCATCACTATTCAGGGAGGCTTCTATATTTCCAGCATCGGTCACCATGCTCTGGGGACAGGCATACAGAGAGCTAAGAGGCGCTGTCTACAGTATGAGAGGTCTACTTGGGGAAGCAGGACAAACACCTGCTCCCCAAAGAGCTTAAAGAACGAGAATGATGAGACTTCTGAAGCCAGCACTGTGGTATACTTTATGAAGAAGCAGGTTTAGACCTGCAGGGATTCTCGTGGGAGAGGCAGACTGTCAAGTGATCCTGGCAGGCAACAAAGCCTCCTGTTCCCAGAGAATCTCATTAAACAGAGATCCTTACACTCAGCCTGTGGGCTCACTGTTAGAATAAATATCGTAGGGGGTACAAACAGGAGAAGAGAAACAGAGCAAGACAAGAGGCTGAGGAAGATTATATACTGGGCAGGGAAACTGGGACTGCCGCAGACTTCTCGGCTGCCCTGTTCACTGGTCATCCTGACAATTTCCATGGAACCTCATCCAGGACAAGTAAGGGTCCTGGCTGGAACCAGTGAAATAGGGAGGGAAGGGATGTGGAAAAGTGAAGGCTGAGACACTCAAGAGTTCTTGCAGACTAATCACAGGCTCAAGAACTCTCAGAAACACAGCCTTCCTTGCTTTGCAAAGAAGCTCTAGCCAGGGGCCCAGCTCTGGCTTGAAAGTGCTGTGAGCTGGTCTGCGTGGGCTGGGCTGGCTGAGTAGGTCAGGCATTCCAAGCCTGCTACTCACTGTTAAGTAACAGTGAAGATGACTCAGCCTTGTTGACAGAAGGATGTCTTGCTTCCCTCTTTGAAACTCTGATTTAGCCAGTGGGAAGAGGTGGATGAGGACAGCCTAGCTACAGCCCAGCCAGAGACAGAGGACAAGAGAAGGGATCTCAACTACCATCTGAAACCTGGGAGTAGTCAAGAGAGCCTGTTGCTGTCTGCTCCCAAAAAGCCCTCCAAGCCCTGCACTGGACCAGCCCAGGTCACTCTCTGAAACAAAGATCAAGCCTATTTTTAAATGTCAGACTCATCAAATGTTTGCCCTTTTTGGTAGCAGGGTTTGGGAGTCTCTAGGGACTGTATACTTCCAGGGCACATCTGGAAAGTGGATCCAGACGGTGGAAGAGGCTGAGAAGTTACAAGGATTAGAAGAGGCAACTGAAATTCCCAAAGGAAAGACATCAACCCTCCCCCACCCCCAACTCTCTTCTCGAGCATCTGGTGTTGCAGAGGAATTGAGCATTTTTTTGTAGGTGGTCCTTAGGAGAAACCTGTCCTGGGTCAGAGGAACAAGGACTGGGGCATGTCTGGCTGTCTTCCACGAGCCTAACATTGCCCCACGAGCCTAACATTGCCCAGTGCTTAGATTAAACAACACTGAGGTCCTTCTACCACTATGCATAATCCACATTTGTAACTTGAAACCAACAACAGTGGATTTGTTTCCATCATCAAAGATAGCAACCACTGCAAACTGGATCCTAGGACTTCCTCTACCAAACCTCACCCCACAAAAGGTGTTAAACCATTACCTGGATCTTTCCCAACCTTGGGATCCTATTATGCTTCCATAATATGACACGCACATGCCATCTGCAGAGGAAGCCACAGCTATATGTGAAGTCCATTTTATCCAGGAGGGAATAGAGACTCCAAGGTTAGTAATACTCAAGGCTCAAGGTCACAGGTGGGTAGATTAGGGAGGAGAAAGGGCTCTCAGACCCCAAAAGTCACAGTCATTGCCTGGAATGAGGCAGCCTCTCTCTCTCCCCAAGTCATAGTGATTCATCCAAATAGGAAATCACACTCAGATGACTCTGGGCAACCACCCAGTCACACATGCTTTATAAAGAGAAGTTAAGTCAGGGCAGGACTTGCAGAAAAAAGAGAGAGGGTAAGTCTTCTTTTGGTATGTTTAAGTTACAGAAACAATGTAAGATTGCTGAATAAATTTGTTTAAAATACAAGGGAAACACTTAGTCTCTCTTCTGCCTTTCCTCATCACCCCTTAGATGGTATGGTGTATCTGGGCATTTCCAGGATGTACATGTATAGAATTAAGCACAGAAACACAAAGAGTTGATGCTTGTTCTTGACAAGCGGGATCAATCACACCCTGTCAAGTACTTAGATAGTTGTTGTTGTTTTACTTAAATTATCATGGTTTTTTTTTTTTTACTTGTCATGTACATCATCACTTTACCCTTTGTAAATGGCCTTATATTTCAGAATGTATGTGCATTTGTGGAGAAAGTCTGTTATTAAAAGGGGCCATGAATTTGAGGAGTGTGGCAAGGTTGGAAGCATGAGAAGGGTTGGAGGGAAGATACAGGCTGGGGGAAATGGGGTAAATACAGTACATATGTATGAATTTTTAATTAATTTAATTTTTAAAGAAGAAAGTATGTTATTGATAGAAATTCAGGTAGAGCAAATATATGCTCTGACAGGGCCTCTAAGGGGCAAGCTATGTTAGTCTCTTTCATCTCCACTTAAGGGCATAGTCTCTTGACAGAGTGGCACACTGTTACAGTCCTAAATACTTGGGGTTTTGAGGCAGGGAATTGCTGGTTTGAGGCCAGTGAGGGCAATGACATGAGACTCCACCTCTTTGTGAAACTGTGGCTTTACAAAAGAGTATTTGCCTAGCAGGCTCCAGGTCTCAATAATTTTTCTCTTATTAAAGAAACAAAAGCCTAATATATTGGCACCCTGGTTGCACTTGGTTTATGTCTCATGGTTATGACAAAATGCCTGACAAGGATATTTAAGAAAATGAGGGCTTATTTAGACAATCCGTTAAGGATGGGGAAAGTATAGTAGAAGGCTCATAGGGAAGCTGCTCATTCTGCATCTGCAGCCAGGAAGCAGAGAGATGAACATCGGTGCTCAGTTTGCATTCTGTGTATTCAGTTTGAGATCCTAGATGGTGGAATGGTGTGTCCATGTTTAGGGTTTATTTTCCCATCTCAGTTGACTCAGTCTAGAGGGTCACTCACAGGTGAACCCAGAGGATTATCTCCCAGGTGATGCTGGATCCTGTCAAACTTATGATCTGAATTAACCATCAATGCAGTATGCAGAGCTAGGCCTGGATCCATATCTCAGCTCCAACCCAGGCTCCCCGAATACAGGCTGTGTGTTGTTAGAAACCCCTAAATTGGCTCCTGTAAACATCTAGTTCTTAGTAAAACATAGATAAAAACAGTGCCAATCCCATAAATATTTTGTGTGCACTAAAATAGCTAATACTGGAAGAATGTAGCACTCTTAAGAAACCTCAGTTTATGACGGTGAATGTATCGCAACAATGCATCAAACACAGTAACACATTAATTCACTTTTTGCACACAACATACTATAATTTATTTGCATATCTTCAAAGCTCTCAGCACAGTGTCTGACCAATAAATGTCATCATATAGAGTGTGACATACCCTGGCAATGTGCATGGACCATTCCCTCCATCTCCACATGACACACGTCCACTGACTGCTGATCCTCACACACAGCTCCTGTTTAGCAACCCCAGATCCCTTGCTCTAACAGAATTTCTTCATCCCTCTGGCTGCCTTCTCCCAGTACACCTAAGGCTTTCTTGAACACAACAAATCTGAGCCCAGCACCCCATATATTCACGTACACAGACACCAAGGTTCCAAACTCTGGTGCTCAGAAGGCACCAAGGTCCAGAAGAACTTTCTCTGGCCTTCTATCCAAGCACTAGCTTATCCATTTACTACAGTGTGGGGTTATGTGAGTTATGAGTGACTTACCCCTCTCAACTCCCCCACCCCACACACTAGGGATGGAAGCCTTGTTCAGGTTAGGCCAGCACTATAGTAGTACTGAGCCATATCCCAGTAGAGCAACCCTTCTCTGAGCCCTGTTTGCACTCACCTCACGGCTATGGTGAGAATAGCTTGCTGCGCATAGTGTGGTACAACCCACTGCAAGTGCTCTGGGGGTGCTGTCCAGTCTTCTGGCCCCATTTTGAAACTCTAAGTCCTTCTAAGACATAGTGTTGGTCTTTTAAGCTAAGTTAATACACTGTACCAAAGTGTTAGGAAACAGCATTCCTTTGTTCTTAGCCCCCTTCCAAAGAGATAGCAGAAGCTCAGAAACTTGCCGCTTCCAAAGCCTTCCCAGCCACTTTTTGGTTGCTTACCTATGTGAGCAGCAACATTGTTGCAGTATGTCAGCCCATGTTAGAATCTTTAGTTCCCTACCCCTACATCCCTGGGAGATGGAGAATTTTTGCTAAGTAGCTAGAGGGATAAAGGAAGGAAGGATGGATGGATGGATGGAATAGGATAGTCATAGTCCTCCTTAATCTTGCTTCCTCCTCTGAAGTAAATCAATCACCTTTGCCATTCTCAATCCCCAGAATGTTCTTGTTTCATTCTCTCCTAAGAAATATTACCTCCACACCACATGCCTTGCTTCTTCAGGCCCACCATGTTGTCAGTACCATACCTTTTCTGTGTCTTGGGAACACTTTTCTTCTTCCCTGATGTTTCCTGGAGTAAATCCTTTGTGTTTCATTGTAGGTGCTCCCAATGGCAAGTGCAGGGCTTTCATGCATTCTCTTCACAGGAAAGGGGTATGTTTGTTAATGCTTAATAGTGCATTATTAATTAGTTGGATTTAACTATTTTACAATGTATACATTTTTTTTTATTTCATGGAAGTTGTGCATTCACAATGCCCTGCATTCAATGCCCAACACTGAAAAAAAAATCATGCAATTGTGATATTAGCTGACATTTAGATGATATTGCACACATAATTTATCAACAGCTTTTCACTCAGATCACAGAGCATGAATATTTCCACATATATAATAAAATACCCAAATACTCCACCCTAATGTCTACTAAGAAATTCATCATGTGTCCTGGTCTAAGTACCTCTTCACTGGTGGGTGTTTATAAGCAATACTGGAAGGATAGTTTTGGGAAAAAAAGTCTTTGCTTTTAACAGCAGTGAGGAAAAGGCAGATATGAGAAGGCCATGGTGAGGTCCTGGTCCAGGCTGCTGCCAAGAGCCATGTCTCAGTCTGTGGTCCTGCTGCAGCTGGGCTCTGTGTCTGTGGCCTGAATTACCACCAAAGGCCAAGTGGATGTTGATAGTCTAGGCTGCCACTGGAGACTAGGTGGATAATTGTGGACCATTGAGAGACTGATTTGAATGGCCTGAGTTGCCACCTGAGGCCCTGGGGACATCAGGGCCAAGGC
Source organism: Pachyuromys duprasi (assembly GCA_028658305.1). Classification (NCBI taxonomy): domain Eukaryota; kingdom Metazoa; phylum Chordata; class Mammalia; order Rodentia; family Muridae; genus Pachyuromys; species Pachyuromys duprasi. Next base: position 7,929,574 of record CM053757.1, on the reverse strand, counting down.
TGCTTCTGGGGCCATGTCTGAGTATTTGGTCCTATGGCATCTGGAGTCTGTGTTGGTATCCAGGCCTGTGTTACCACCAAAGATCATGCAGATGTCCCTAATCTGGACTGTTGCCTGAGGCACTGTGCCAATCTGGTCCTGCCTCTCACCTGGGCAGCACAATAGAGCTGTCCCTGACAGCCTGACATCAGGAGAGCTGTCCCCACCCTCATCTGCCCTGGGGTGGTGTGTGTGTGTGTGTGTGTGTGTGTGTGTGTGGAGAGAGGCCCTTGCCCCTCACTCCTTGGCACTTGTGGCAGATAGGAGGGCTAGTCCTCTGAGCACATGAGAGCAGGAGGGCTGGCCCCGTTCCTCACTGAGTACAGCACTCAGGAGAACAGGCTCTGCACCTCACCTGGGCAGCACAATAGAACCGACCCCTTTGGCAGGGGTAAGCCAGATGCCGAGGGCTTGAACACAGGAGTGCTGACCCTGTCCCTTGCTGGCTGTGGCATTGGGTGAACTATCTGGAACCGTGTCGGAGAGCTGGTGGTGTAGGTGCAGGAGAGTTGGCAGTCTGATCGACTCAGCTACCTCCCAAGTCCACATCTAGGGCTTTGAGTTGGCCCACCCCAACATCTACCTCATCTACCATCTGCTGAATCCTGTGATCCAAAATTGCAGGATCTCCATGACACAGGGCAACAACAGGATATCAGAGAGCAGTACTGTATCACAAGGATACAGTATAAACAGGGTAGCAGAAGCCAAAAGGCCTTGAAACAGACCAATGACTCATTACAATGAAAATTTTCAAGTAAAGGTGTGTGGACAAAAACATATACTGTGTGACACACTACAGCTTCCATGACAAGGTTATTTTTTTCGATTTTATTTTATTTTGTAGGGGAGAGTGCAAGGGTGAAGGGCGGAGATGAAGAAATGGGAAGTTGAGCGGGATTTGGGGTGCATGATGTGAAATTCACAAAGAATCAATAGAAAGTTTAAGAAAAGAAAAGAAAAAAGCCTTCGCTTAAGTTTCTGGTGATTTCTGTAGGAAACATTCCTAGAAGTAGAAGTCAGAACTATTTTGAGGCTCCACACACACGCTGCCAAGTAGCTTTCCAGAAACATGGACCAACCTTACCCCTTCCAGCTGCAGCAAGGAGCCTTGTGATTCTGCAAGTGCAGCACGCTTTGGCTGGGGGAGGGGCCCTCTTCCACCCAAAGCCTCCAGCAGATCTGACAATGGACCCCTTGTCCTGCCCACCCCATCCCCTCTTCCCACACTGGCCCAAGGCTGTGGTGTGTGTGAGGTCTCTGTTCAGATCTGTCCTGCCGTTTGGCACTGCAGGCTACCTCCCAGGGCAGGACTAGGGGAGCTGAAGGGTGAGTGAGCTGTGGGTTGTGGAGCTTTGGCAACGGAAAGTAAAGGGAGGGTGTGGACAGGGTAGGGTGCCGAGTCATAGAACAGCCCTGCTAGAGTCCTTAGCCAAGGACAGAGATCCTGATAACCTAAAGGAAAACAGAGCTCAGATGTGAAAGGATTCACAGGACGCTAAATGCTGCTGCTAAGTTGTGATGGAGGACACGTACGAGGGGTGCAGTGACTGGGTATGGGAGGGTTAGCCTCAGAGACAATGGCCACAAGCAAGACCCGTCCATGTGAAAATGACTTCTGGTTCCCCACAGGCTCTGAAGCCCCTCATGAATCCCCGAAAGAAAGTGGACCTGAAACTTATCATCGTTGGCGCTCTTGGGTAAGCCAAGCCTAGCTGCTGTGTGCTCGCTGGAAACAGCCTCACCTGGGAGCCTTAAGGCTTTCAGGCTGTGCTCCTGCCTCCGAGGGACATTTTCTGAGTCGGAGTGACAGCAGACTTGCATCCTACTTCAAGGAAGGGAGCTTAGCTGAGAGAAAGACGCTAGCAAAGAGTTCTTGGCTTGAGTCTAGCTCTGTAGTAACTATGTAGCTGCTCTGAATCTCCGGGTCCTCCCATGACCTGCTGCAGACAACAGAACTCTAAGCACGGTTGTGGGGCTCATTTTGGTTGGTTTCTGCTTCTAGAAACTTTATCATTTGCTCCCCAAAGGGTGGTCTCTAGACCATAGCGACTAGAAATTTCGAATCTGAGCAATTCTCTCTTAAGAAGCCTGAGTATGTACTATTGTCCTTCTGTGTCTCTCCCACCATAAGTCTCTTTCTTAAATGCAATTTAGGTTCCCAAAAAAGATGAAGAAAAGAGAAAAAGAAAGGACTGCAATGTCCTGAGAATGGCCTAGACGTGTGTGCGTGGGCATAAACGTGTATTTATGTGTGCATGTACATGTGTATTTATAAGTATGTGTTTACACATGCGTGGAATTTTTTTCCTCAGTGTGGGAAAGACCTCTCTTCTTCACCAATATGTACACAAAACATTTTTTGAGGAATACCAGACCACACTGGGGGCCAGCATCCTCTCCAAAATTATTATACTGAACGACACAACTTTGAAGCTGCAGGTGAGCAGTTCCCTCTTACTCTTTCATACACATGAACCTGAAAGCCACCCACATACACAGCAACATGTACTTGAAGCTCAGAGGGTCTGCAGAGAGATCAGCAAAATAGAACTCATGGGCTAATTCTAGTCTCTTCACCGGGCCACAAACTCACCTGCTTGTTTATCTGCTATATCAGAGATGAATAGTGTAACAGAGACAGATGACCCACAAAGCCAACAGATATTTATTATTTGGGACTGGGATAATGACCCTTGCCCTGATAACCTAAAGAAAAAGTAAGAGCTAAGAGCTGTGTTGGAGTATGGGGTTGGGGGGCCACAGCACCTACACCAAGGCTTTTCCCACCCAGAAAGGAAGCTTCCGACATGATGCCGGCTTCCCTTTAGTCACTGTGGGGGTACTGCTCTTCCCCTCCAGATCTGGGACACAGGTGGTCAAGAGCGGTTCCGCTCCATGGTATCAACGTTCTACAAAGGTTCTGATGGCTGCATCCTGGCATTTGATGTTACTGATCCAGAGTCCTTTGAAGCCCTGGATATCTGGAGGGATGACGTCCTAGCAAAGATCATCCCTATGGAGCACTCATACCCCATGGTGGTGCTTGGGAACAAAATTGATCTGGAAGACAGGAAGGTACTGTTCATTCATTCATTCATTCCACAGATTGTGTATAACAGTTGCATACCTGGTGCTGTGTAAAGTCTCACGTACAGTGCCTACAGAGTCCTCACCTCAAGAGGTCCACAGTCTAATAGTGACAATTATGGTACAACACGGTGAAAGCCATGAGAGGTACACACTGGAGATTTGAAGATCACAAGGAAAAGACAACTAATTCCAGAATAGAGAGCTAGCTTCCTAGGAGAAATGGGTTCTAGGCTATCGGAACAGTATGATGTGAATTGAGAAATGAGTAGCAGGGAGTAACAGAGAGTTAAGACTTCAGCGGAACCAGGAGTTAGGTCGTGGTGGAATTTGATTTAATCTTAGAATGGTATTTCTGCCTAGAGTCACACAGGGATCTAAAGGTATCAATTCGTGGATCTCCAAGTTTTCTAGGCAATTAATCATTTTTTCACTAAGTTATACATATCCAGGATACCCTTTAACAAACTGATCTACCCCATGACTGCAAAGGCTGTCCACCTGTGTGCAGTAGCCATCACAGGGCTGTTGAGTGGAAAGTTCCTTAAACATTTACTTGCTAGGAGAAAAGGAATAGAGTTTTGGGTTTTGTTTGTTTTGTTTTAATTTGTAAAGCTTGAAATGAAGGTATTTTGTGCCGACTGAAGCCCAAATAATAACCAAGGGAGCTGTTGGAACCACATTCTTTCAGTATTTCTAATGGAAAAGCATGACGGGGAACTGAGTCATTGTGTCTGAACTTTGTTTTCGCAATGCTTCAAACAGAAAACCTCAGGAGAACTGAACCAAAACAGTAGTGTGATGTATAGGGTGGACAGGAGGAGGGAGGGAGGCAGAAGGGATACGTCCAGCTGTGTCCACCTGCAGGAGGCAAGGTCACTGCTCAGAGAGGCCATGTTTAGTTTAGGTGTCCGGAACCCGAGAAGTCTGGACAACAACCTCAAGCAGCTAGGGAACTCATTAGCTTTGGAGTACCTAAGAACAAAACCTCAGGGGAGAAGCATGTTCTGGGATCAAGTCTTATTTCTTCCCCAACTGGGCCAGCTGCAGGGGACCTTCATTGTCAGCTTTACAAGTGCACAGTCCCTACCTGAGTAGGTCAGATAGAAGAGCTGGGGTACAGGCTTGTCTGGAGTGAAGCAGCAAGAATGAGAAGTGGTCAGGAGCAGGATGGTTCTTGTTTTGTGGGTCTTTCATGGTATATAGCTTTGTGTTCTCCGGCCCGGTGGGTATGGTAAGGTTCCTCTTTTGTGGGTTATTCCTTTGGGTCCTTCAGACTCCCTGAGTGGTATTTCGTTGGGCCTTACAGAAACAAGTATATTTCACTCTTCCTTCATCTTCAGTCACTCCTCTTAGGAGCACCAACCTGGCTGTCCCTCTATGGAACCCATGCCTAGACTTGGCAAACACACGCATTCTGGCCCTGTTCTAAGGAGCTCGTTCTTTCTCCACCTCATGACCTTTACCTTGGAACCTTTAGGTATATGCCAGACCCCATGGGGTCTTTCACATCTACCAAGCTCCGAAGGCCATATGTTAACAACCAATCTCAAGGCCCTCTTCCAATTCCTATGGAAGGCAGGAGTAACTATGTTTACAACATAGATTTCTCCAAGGAATCCTATCCAATCCTTCCTACCAAGTTCATGCAGTGAGTACTAGCATCATCTAAGAGACTCATGATCAAGAACCCTTGGAAATACATGTGGTCTTAAGGCCATCCTACTGCACATCTGAAGTCTATCAGATTACAATGCCAAGACCCAAACATCCTTTTTAACATATTCTTTCAAACATCTGTGTGTCAAGTTGAGATAACTTAGAGAAGGAGTCCAGAGCTTTCTCAATGAAATAAGAGATACCACCCTCTAGTGAGGAATGAAACAAAAAATGAGTCTTAAGAATCATGGTAAATGTTGGCCACTTAGAATTTCTCTAGCTTTCATAGACTCCAAATTAATAGAGTTTAGGGTTAGATTCTGATTACCTGGGTGGTTAAAGCCAAACACCAGAGGATGAACTGATGAAAAATTAATGGAACATGAAGGGCTCAGCTGGAGGAGGAGGCTGTGGCGTGTGTTTCAACAGCCCTGCTGAAGTAAATGCTGGGAACAAGCAGATTACAGGGTGCCTGAGACTGAAGCTATTCCAAGCAAGAGAATCAAAGGAGGGAGTTGGGAGGGCTCTGAGGAAACCTGAAGGAAAGGGGGCATAATTGGAGCATCAAAGATTAGAGCAGGATGGGTGTACAGAAGTTAAAAAGAGAGTGAAGCTCTGATTACAGAAGTTAAGGCCAGTTTTGTATTTGGATCTGATTCTGTGAAGAAGATAGACAAGTGGAGATATTGTTGGCAGAAAAAAAAATTCTGAGTGCTTTGAGTAGTGGCAGCCTTGTGCTGATGAAGAAAGGGAGCAGATTGTGTATGTTCAGTGAATGAGGGATGCCTGGCTGGCTGAAGAGCTGGTGATCTTTACTTTAGAGGAAGAGAAGGAGGAGGAAGAAGAGGAGGAAGAGGAGAAAGCGGAGGAAGAGGGGGAGGAAAGAAGCAAGGAGGCACCAGGCCAGCCAAACCCCTCCATCATCTATGGAGATATAGGAATACCTCAATGGAAATGGGGAGAGGGAGATAGAGACCCAAAGAGAAGCCAGGAGCAGCCAAATGGGGTGGATAAAGGATGATTTGGGGAAGGTAAAGGAAGTTTGTCTGTCAGCAAGGTAAGCCCAGAGGAAGGGTTTGGAAGGAAATGGCTTAGTAGGAACCAGAAGTAAGAGGCACTGAGCAATAATGAAATGAGTTCAGGGAAGCAGGGAAGAGGATGTGGGAAGAGAAAGCGAAAGACTTAACACAAAGATTCCATATTGCTAAAAACCAAAGAAAAAGGTGGGGCAGCTCCTGCCCTCAGACTGCCTTACTGTGATGCTGACCGAGCAAAGAGTTTGTCAACCCCTGGTTGGATGCAGAAAACGAAGACAAGCCAAGTGGCTATAGCTAGGGAGCTTGCACTCACTGGCACAGGGCTGAGGGGATAGCACCATGCCTTTCAGCGCCCTGTCTGAGCAGGGCACCCATGGTCTGCCATACTTCTAACATGCACTGGGTCCCCTCCAACCTCTTCTCTACCATGGAAACCAGAAGATAACTTTTCCTAGATTATTTGAGAATTAAGGAAAATGTATTTGTACTTTCCTTAGTATCACCAAGGAACAGGCCTGAAAAACACAGTTGTTTTTCCTACTTAATTAAAGAAAAATAAGTATTTAAAAGTGCATTGCTAGATTTGGGGAGGAGAAAATTTTGGACCCAAGTAGTGATGATGGTCACATAACTGTGGGTATATACTTAATGCCTTGGATTGTATGCTTAAACATGACCACAATGTTAAAGTTTTATGTGGTGTATATTTTACTACAATAAATATATGCATACATATGCAAACACACACATATGGCCAGAATGATTTTAAAGAAATTGTTTGCTTACATTTGTTTTTATTAAAAAAAAAAAGCCTTCTGCAGAGGCTAATAGTGGGAAAATGTTAGTTCATGAGAAAGGGTCTGTAACATTTATGCTGCAGGGGATTTATTCTCGGGAGTATTAATGCTTTGGTCTATGCCCAGGGAGTTGAGTTCTGACCTACCACCAAGTAGAATTAGGATGGTGTCTTCTAAAACAGTCTTTGTTATTCTTGAAGGTTTACTAACTATACTAATTCTTTTGAAGTTGTATTTGTTTTTATTTTATGTGTGTGAGTATTTTGCTTACATATATTAAGTGTACCACATGCCTGCAGTGCCTGTAGAGGCCAGAAAAGGGCTTCAGATCCCCTGGAACTAGAGTTCTAGTCAGGAACTGGGCTGCCATGTGAGTCCTCTGCAAGAGTGGAAAGGGTTCTTCACTGCTGAACCATCTCTCCAGACTCCAGACATGCTAATTTTAATTTTACATAGCAATCGTTTCCAATATATATGAGATGGAAAAGCACCAAAACCATGTAAACTGGGGCCAACATGAAGGTCCAGCAGTAAAGACACTTGCCACAGAGCATGACAACCTGAACTTGATGCTTGGGACAGACACGATGGAAGGAGACCCCTACAACTTGTCTCTGATGTCCACACATGTCCACACACACACACACACACACAGCAGAGAGAAAGAGAGAGAGGGAGAGATAAAATTTTGCAATCTGGCTTAGTTTTTGTGTGTTTGTTTGTTTTGTTTGTTTTATTTTATTTTTATCAAACATTGGTTCCCAATAAATGAGCAGAACCAACAGGTCCATTGTGAGCAAAAGGAAGATTCATTAAAGTAACACTACATCTCCAGGTACTATGTCTTCTATTTACTTTGAGAGTCCTCTGAGCTAAAGTTATGAATAACTATTATGCTTCCTAAATAAAAAATGATCTTCAAAGTCATGAAATCATAGCTGGAATTGGCAGAGCAAACTAACAGTGCTGTCGGATGGCTTCTTTCCGGGCCAGCCCTCTGTAGGAGGATGGGACTGGAGACCCAGAAAGACGTGACTTGGAGCAGAGTCTCAACTGGAGAAAGAGCTTGATTACCTAAAATAAATTTAATTTTTAAAGTATCTGCTAAAGCAAATATAATATATATGGTAATTTCCCCTCAAAAAAACTAATAAGACATCACAGTCTTTGGTATGAGTCACCCCCTCAAAGCAATTTAGAAGCATATGGGGAAACCCCAGCAGCTCCAAACTGTTTCCAGATGTCTGTCCTCTCTCAGCTGGCTCACATATGCAGGCTGTGAAAAAAAAGGGGAGGGGCCCTGAGCCAAGTTGAAGGAAGCTGCAGTCTCACAGCGCGACAGTAAAGAAGAGCAAGGTTCTTGCTACAACAGCATCACAGACACTAGAGGGGTGCCGAGCTGGGCCTGCATCCATGCTCTGCCTACCCTGAGCTGTGCTTTCCAGGGCATATATCTGAACCTCTCTGAGCCTCTGAGTTCCTGCCAATAAAGTCGAGTTAATTACATCCATCTCATAGTTACTGAGGGACTTAGGTGTGTTGACATATGAAAGTCTCCAACACAGAGCCTGACCACGGGCTAGCCTTAGTCACTGTTCCAGGGCTCTACCCAAAGAAAGAGTCAGGAGGGACTGAAGTCCTTCTGGCCTGGTTCTGCTCAGTCAGCATGGAGGCAGAGAGGAAGCTCTTACTTCCCACACTGCCTGACCTGTGTTTGTTGGGCCATCTCTTTTGGAGGAACTGAAGGAGCCAGTGTTGGAAGGAAGCTTCTAGCCAGACCTTAGAATCCAGAGAGTGAAGTGAGGTCTAATTCAGGCAGGTTCATGTCCAAATCCTGCCTGGGCCATGTTATCTTGCCAAAAGGTAATTCTCCAGATCAGTAGTTCTCAACCTTCCTAACACTGTGACTCTTTAATATAGTTCCTCATGTTGTGGTGACCACAACCATAACATTATTTTCATTGCTACTTCATAACTATAATTTTGCTACTGTTGTGAATTGTACTTAAATATCTATGTTTTCTGATGGTCTTAGGTGACCTCTGTGAAAGGGTCTTTCAACCCCTGAAGGGTCGTGACCCACAGGTTGAGAACCTCTCCTCCAGGTCCTTATCTGTAAAATGGTGCCAACAACACCCACCTCACAGATTCATGTTGGGAACTGAATAGATAAAATATGAAGCTGCAGGCACGGGGAAGACCCTCAGTCATCAAGAGGGCCAGTCGTCAAGCGGTATGATCATGGAGCTGAGGTGATGGTAGGAAGTGAGAGTAGATGTGACAGGAAATGGAAGAGAAAGGGGAAAGAGTCAAAACCTGAGGGGCGGCCCCCCTTTCTGACAAACAGCTCTCAGCCCTGCAAAAGAGAGACCTCACTCCTTGGGTGCTGATCATTTTTTATCTTTTCTTCTTAAAATATACATGTGTGTGTACGGAGCCAGGCATATGTGGATATGTACACACTGAGAAAGGAGTGTATGCTCATGCGTGTGCAGAGGCCAAGGAGGCCAGCAGCTGTCCTGCTTTATCATGAGTTTCCTTATTCCCTTGAGACAGGGTCTCTCATGGCACCTGAAGCTTGCCCTTTCTATGAGGCTGACTGGCCATTGAACTTCTCAGGATCCACCCATCCCTGGCCCACAGCGCTGGGGTTTCAGGCATCTATGGTCATACCCAGGTTTTATGTGGGTGCTAGGGATTTGAACTCAGGCCCTCACACTTGGGCCAGCGAATGCTCTTCTCTGCTGGGCTATCTTCCTAGTGCCATGTTGGTTCTTCCTGACCCAATCTCCTTTTGAGACCTCGCCTCCTTTACTCAGTGTCCTCACAGTGGGGATCAGTTTCAAAATGGAGGAAACCACCCACATTGAACAGCAGCAGCAAGGATGGTGGCCGTGGTGACAGCGCTACAGAAACAGTGATCATTTCTCTCCTTCAGGTGCCCAAGGAGGTGGCCTATGGATGGTGTAAGGAGAAGGACATGCCTTACTTTGAAGTTAGTGCCAAGAATGACATCAATGTGGTACAAGCCTTTGAGGTTCTGGCCAGTCGGGCTCTGATGAGGGTGAGTGATGTGGTGGAGCTGGTCAGAACTGCCCTAGGCAGGGTCCTTGGGCCCTTCCAAAGAAGACAATGTGGGGGTAGGTGAGGGAGTGGGGGTGGGATTGGCGTATTCGTCTTCGTTATTCAGGAGTCGAATGGTGCTCACCATTCTGGCACCACAGACGCAAGAGGCAGAAGCACCTTGGAGTTAGTAGTTGGTGGTCCAGTCTGGCTAGCTACCACAATCCCTTCCCTGTAGGGTATCCCGAGCAGGTAGTATCGCTCGTTCTTGTTAAAATCCTTTCTCTGCAAAAGAAGAGCTTGACAACCTTATTATAGTTCGTGATACTTATGCAGGAAACTGAGCTGAGATCTGGAGGTCACAGGCATGGTATCTGCAGTCAGACTGACCTGGATAAAGTCCTGTCCTAGTAGCTTTAGATGCATACCTGTCAAAGTGTATGACTGATCTAAGCCTCTGTTTTCCTGGGTTTAGAATGAAAACATCCTATCCCATACACATTTCCTGAGCTATCATGTGGAAGCTCTCACAATAGGGGCCTCATTGCCCTCAGGCCCAGGAGTGTGATACATGAGAAAAACAGTGAAGCAGAAGACTGTGGTGAAGGGGGTTGTGATTCGGAGGCAGCTGGCAACAAGGGGAACAAGGTGGCCATATCACAGAAGCAGGGTGTTTGGAAAGTGTTTGCAGGTAGATACAGCAGGTCTTTGGTGTATCTACCTTTGGGTGGGAGGAAAGAAGGACAGAGTTCTAGTGACCCAGGCTTCATTTCATGGGACTCATGCAAGAATCCAGGTAGAAAGGCAGCATTGAAGAGGATGAGGTGACTGGGTCTAGTCTAGACTAGAGGGAGAGGTTGCAGGTATGGTTTACTCCTGTCTGTAGTACCTGCTGTTGGTAGTGTTTGTGGGTGGGTGAGGGGTGCCACGCACATTTAGGAGGATGTCAGTGCAGGGCAGACTGTCAGGCAGACCACCATTCTCTCTGGGATTCATGCAGAACAAAGCACTTTAACTTTTTTTTTAGAAGGTCTATAGATTAGAGTGGAGTTTAAGCCAAGGTCTCTGGGGTTCCTGCTCAAATCCCACTTCTGAAGGAGGAAGAAGAGAGTGGAAGATTCTCCAGTTCCGTTTCATCTTCTGAGAGGCAGGAGGAGCTGGCTAACACAAGAACAAAAACTGTAGTCAGTGTAGCTGCCTTGGGTCTGGTGTGCTGAGAACAGGGGCATTATTCTGTCTGGAAAGGACACGGGCAGGTACAGACTGGCCTAGGGAGTGTTAGATTGGGGAATAGGCTCCTTGCTTCCTGGTAACCAGAGCTCCTCCCACAGTTCTTGCTGACCGCCCCCTTCTCCCAACCATAGTCAGTGCTTGTCCCACCAAAGAAATCAGGCTCCCTTCCGGCTGCCTCTTAGAGATTTGCATGGGATGTGCATAGGTGTGCATAACACAGGCCCTCACCACCACACTGGTAGGTACACGTGTCCCTCACACCCAGCGCCCCGCAGTCCTGACAGTAGCCTCTTTCCACACCCCAGTTGGGCCGTTTCCTACCACAGTCTGAAATTGACATCTGCCGGTGGTTTGTGTCTAGTGTATCAAGGAACCATCAAGCCTAACCGTAGGCTCTGAATTACTCATTAATTCTCTGGGAAACCAGGGATAGGTGAGGGGGCGATGGCCATGAGGAATGCTTGACACCGTGTTGGTTCTTGACTGACCTCAGCTTTCCCTCAGCAAGCATCCCTGGCAGCCCCTCCTTCCGCAGTCAGGCCACTAATACCCATGCTCCTTCAGCTGCCCGTTCCTGGTCCCTGCTGTCCACTACTTTTAATGATGGGTTTCAGCCCTCCGAGGCACATAAGGATGGAGAGAGTGAGGTGGTATGGACTGTTGGGGAGCTGGTATACATGTGGCTTTATTGCCTGTGAATTTCTTGCACTTTCAAGTCCTGTGGCTTGTGACCTCTTATCTAATAAAGTGTTAGAATCAAAAAGAAAGAAAGAAAGAAAGAAAGAAAGAAAGAAAGAAAGAAAGAAAGAAAGAAAGAAAGAAAGAAAGAAAGAAATTAAGAAGAGGATGATGAAGCCAACAAGGCCTTGCAGGCTATGACCACGGGAGCTAGGACTCAACATTGAAGAGCCAGGACTTCCAGGAGGTGCCTCTGTGCTGTCCATTGTACTCAGGCACCTGCCTAGGACACTGGTGCCCAACAGAGCACATCTTTCAACAATATAGACACACTCAGAAAATCAGGAGTTAGAAATTTCACATCAACATGTTTCAGGATGCAACGTAAGATCCACATGGATTTTCACAAACATCTTTACATGTTTGCAAACATATTTTGACATGTTGGAGAGGTCATGTGCTCCTTCACACACTCCTAAGGCTCATAGGAGGAAATTAGTGAGTTGCGACCGTAGGAAAGAGCCCAAACAGACATGGAGCAGGGCTCTGAGGAACCCTGCCTCTACCTCGATTCACTGTGACCTTACAGAGTTGCGCATCCTTTCCAAACTACTGCTTCCCTGGCTGACCCCAATCAACAATGGTTTTCTTCTGGGATTTTTGTGAGGCTTTATATAACATTGCACAGAGAAGGCATCTGATCAAAGATGGCTGCTGTGATGGGGAGTCATGGTTTCCAGCAGGAGAGCTGCATGCAGAGTGGGTGGGCTGACTGGGTGTGAGCCTAGAGCATGCTGCCCAGTGAAAGAGGGCATCAACCTGAGATGTGGGGACATCCCTGAACCTCCTTCGAGGGCAAACTTTCATCTCACACAACCCCAAACACAAGTTCTTCCTGTTTAAATATGCATCCTAATTTTAAATTCTAACAATTGAAAGGAATTTGCCAAGGGGTGGTCAGTGCTCATCATGTGTGGTAACTGATGCCCTGCTTGCCCGGAAACTTTATAAGGGATGGCTGAGAAATGGAAATGCTTTGGGAAAAAAGACTGGCCCTTGGGTGTCTTTGAGGACCTCTGTTATCAAGGTGCAGTAGGGGGGACCTGATAGCACCTCCTGAGGCTCGTGTTCACAGTTAGATTTGTTTGGCAATTATTAGACGGGAGCCTGACCAGCACATAGGTGTGGCAGGGGTAAACAACAACAACAAAAAACAGAAGCATGGCCTTGTCTTTGGAGTGTCTACTAAAAGGTGACTTGAGACAGGCCACCAGGTACAGTTCTGTCTAGCACTCTGTCTAGGCTTATGTCCAAACCAGGGTAGCACAGCTGTGGACACACAGAGTTGGCACACACTGTGCCCACACTCACTCCTACATTCTGCACTAGCTGTGGGTGGAGCGCTGTGCCATAGCTGCGGGACCAGCAAAAGCCACAGAGAGAGAACCTGGGTACCTTTAGCAAGAAACCTCTCAGGATAGAGAGATGGCTCCGTGGTTACAGCACTTCGAGCTCTCCAAGGAGGACCCAAGTTTAGTTCCTGGTACCCACAGCAGTTGAACCTGACACCTCTCCCCTCTGCCCTGTTTGAGAACTATCACTCGTGTGCACTTGCCCACATGTAGACTTGTGCTGCTACACATGATTTAAAAAATAAAAATAAACCCAGAAGCAGCAACAGCTACCTTTCTGGCTGTGAGACCCTATCACATGTGACTGTAACACCCAGGCAGAGGCCGGGGAATTGAGATTGCCGACCATGGGGAGACCTTGCCTTTAAACAAAGAAAGAACCCCATGGTTTTGAAGAACTTCCAGCCTTCCCTGGAGCCAAGGGATCCAGGTGGGCACCTTCTCTGGGTGTTTGTTGTGACAGGAGTTTGGATGTTTGGCAGAGAGGAAGGTGGCAATATTGAACTGGTAGGGAAAGTCTCCCTACATCTGGGACAGGGACTGAGGGCCAACAGGGCTCCTTCAGACACCCAGCAAGAAGAGCAGGAAGGGCCTGGGCACAGAAAACGCTGGGAGTATTGAAATGTTCATGGGGATGAGTATCCATCAGGGATGAGGGGTTAGCTGTCATCATCTCTGCCTGAGCCCAAATGTCACCTCAGTTGTCCCTTCTGGGGAATGGGAAGTTATGACACCTGACTGGAAGTCAGACCTGAGCTTCTAGGATCCTCCTGGTGAAATACTCAGGACTCCTGGGAAGAGGAAGGAAAGAGAGGGAAAGGGGAAAGGCGGGAAGGCAGGGGCTTCCCCTCCAGTCCTCAGCTTCCTAACAATATCCCAGAAAGAAGACAATGGGGGCCATTGAGTAGCAGGGCATTTTAGACCTCGAGTTGTGAATACTGATTCCTCTTTCATCCCCAGTACCAAGGCACTGCAGAAAATCACCTTGTAGACTCCATCAAGCTCTTGCCAGGCCAGCCAAGGAGCAGATGCTGCTGATACCTGGATTCCTCCTTCGGACTCCCACCCACAGGTGTGCAGGCCATTCATTCCGAGCTCAACCCCACCAGCCTGAACCCAGCTAGGAGGCTGAGCCACAGCCACAGGAGAGAATGTCAAAGGCAAATCCTGTCCCCAGAGAAGTCTGGATAGCTCAAGGTCTTCTGCCTCCCCTCCCCCAACACATTCCCACTCAGCCCTGCTCACTCCTTGAGCACTGCGGACCTACAGCTTTAGATGGACATGCAGCTCTGCTTCCCTCAGCAGCCAGGCTAAGGGGCCAGGGACATGGACCACTCTGATAGGCAGAAGCCTACAGACCTGAGACTTCCCACAGCTTCTTCCAGAAAGACAAAAGCTATTGTTTCTGATTCTCGGGTGCTCAGACAGCTCCTGTAACTGACCAGGCTTCAGTGTGCCCATCTGCCAAAATAGAATTCCCAAGGGCCCCATATCCCAGTGTGCTTTGAGGAGCAGAAGCTCCATTGAAATCCTGCTTGCTGCTGTGGACACACATTTACTCCATTAGCAAGTATTTTTGATGCCTTCTATGTACATTGCACTGAAGTCTGATAACTCACAAAACAGATGAGAGTCCTGGCCTCCCAGAGGCACACCTGGAGAGAGAGGCAGCAGGCAAAGGAGGGCAGAGAGGACAGCAATGAGGTGCTGTTTTAGATAAAGGTGTCCAAGAGGGCTTTTCTGTGACGGTGACTGCCAGGCTGACAGCTGCAGTGTGAGCTACAGGAACAGCATGTCAGGAGAGAGTGCAGCGAGGCCAAAGCCCTGAGGTGATGGGAAGCATCCAAAGCTGCAGTCTCAGAGAAGAGAGGCTCCAGAGATCCTGCCCCGAAAGGGTACCTTGGTGATTTGATGACTGGCCACCAGGGGGCAGACTTGCCCTCTGCTTCCAGGCTCTGGAGTTCTGTTCTGGGACACTTGAAAAACTGGTGTTTCTGTCAAGAAAATGGTTGAAGCTTGTTCCCAGGCTCTAGGAATGTCGAGCATGGATTATTTGGGTAAGAATTCAAATGTTCTGGGTAAAAACTTCAGGATCCTTGAGTCACGCAACAAATCAAAGTCAGAGACAAATCCCCAGAGCAAGGTACCTGGAGAACTATGGATTCTGTGTCCTGTACATTTCAAGGCTGTAACCTGCATCTTCTTCTGGCTTCACACAGCACAGATAGGATGGCCCAGTCTGAAGGAGATGGACAGGATGAACTTTCAGGGTCTTCAATGGTCAGGTGCATGCCTCATGCCTACCATAGACAGGACATTTCTGTCTCCACAGACGTGTCCTTCCCCAGGTTCCAAACAGTGTTAATCTCTAGGAAGCACCTGACTTAAAAGATTCATTGAAAGGCAGGTGGTCAAGGGCCACTAACCAGGGGAGTTGGAGCCCCATCTGCCTCCTCCTAGCTCTGAAGTATAAAGCATCTCACCAGGGCAGCAGTCACAGAGTGAGCCCCTAGCACACCATTGTCTGTGTCCCCTGTCACACTCACACACACACACACTCATACACACGCACATGCACACGCACACGCATACACACACGCACACACACACACACACACACACACACATACTGTGTGTGGGTGAGCATCAGCATTAGCACCATATCCAAATGAACACAACAACTAGGAAGTGCTTCCTTTGCTTTTCTCCTCTGTGGGACAATACTCCCTGTTGGTCTGTAGCAGTAGTCTCAGTTACACGTAGTCAACTGTGGAGCAAAATTATTGAAAAGCAAATTCCAAAAACAAATAACTTACAACTTTCAAACCACAAGTCATTCCAAGTAATGTGATGAACCTGTTTTCCATCCTACCCAGCCCAGTCATTCCTCTGTTCAGTGTATCTAACCCATCAGTCACCTTGCCTCTCTCTCACTTGTCATTATCAACTATCATCATCTCAAATGCCCCTATTAATAGTAACCTGAAGTTATTCCACCTATGTCACTATCTCATCACACAGATATGGCGTCACCCCATCTCATCACAAGTGTATAAGATTGAGAATAGTACAATATTTTTTGAAATATGCATTTACATCATTTTATTATTGTACAGTTTCATAGTCATTAATTTTATCAGTTTTTGTCATCTCTTGCTGTGCCTAATTAATTCATTAAACTTGATCATAGGCACGTGTGACTAGGAAGAAGAATAGCACCTAGAGGGGGTGATTTTAGGCATCTGAGGGGTGAGGGGGTCCAGGAGTGCTTCCCTGGACAAGGAGAGATCTATGGCGTTTACTTTTTAATTAAAAGAAAAACATATCAGCATATTATATCACGCCAGCACTGTTAGAGTGCAGGCAGCAAAAGATGCAACATGTCTACGGCCGGGTCCTACAATTATCTTATTCAAAAATTAAGAATTTCAAGACAGCGACAACAGCACCTGACATCAAGGATGAGCCCTCCTCAGTTCAGGCCAGCGCACGTGAAGTGGTCCTGAGATGATGAGTTTTCAGGTAGAAGGGCAGAGCTCTAGCCTGGCCCTGTTAGACACACTGCAGCGTGAAGGAAAGGCTCTGCCACAGCCTGCAGAGCCCATGGCATGTATTTTGTATTCTCTTCAGATTCAGAGCACGGACTAGATATTCCAAACGGGACTGGAGACTCAGCAATAGACCTATTACAACTGGGAGATATGCTGACCAGTCCTCAGAGCAGAGCAAACTGAGCTGAGGAGCAGATCCACAACAATGGCTCCCCGTGAGCGGCTGCAGCCCCGCCATGACTCTGAGTTGGAGACTGGCCTTTGGTGCCCATTCCAGCAGGCACAGGGACTTCAGCCCACCACAGTGGCACCCACTGGAGGCCCAGGGCAGGGGTTATGGCAGCACATCCAGGCCCTCTTCATAACCATCCCTTCAAGAGAAAGACAAGATCTTCTTGGCCCTGCTCACCACAGCCTTGTTCAGGGGAGTACCCTGGGCTGCTGCTGAAGCCTGAGGACTCAGGCCAGGACTCCTGTGGCATATATCTTTGGGGCCTGGGGAAAAAACACACACACACACACAAAGCCAAATCTTATCGCCAAACAAACCAGGCTTGGACAGCTAGGCCCCAGACTGCCCGAGGGAACTTGAGAAAATGCCCATTTTTCCTGCTGTTTGCTCCCGTGTAACAGAGCTGTCGCGCCACTGTCTAGTGGCTTGTTTATCCCTCAGCCACAGGCAGCTTCTTGGGCTTTGCCTGCATCAGACACCCAGCTCAGGCACTGGAAGAGCAGCCTTCTTTACAGTCATCGTCTGGTGGAGGACCAAAGCAGCCTCCCAGCTCTTATCACCCTGACCAGCATCAGCTCGACTGGGACAGAAGAGCCACAGATGGGGACTTCCATGGCTTTTATTCACCCTCATCTCCCACCCTTCGGTGCACAGCAGTGGCTGAGGGGCCACTGGCGCTCCAAAAATAGTTATGGAATGACTAGCACCTGTGATTGTTTGTTATGCTTCATCTCCTTGAAGGCACGCCCTACTTCTACTTTTGTTTGAGGGTAAGGGTGCTTTTTGTTGTTTTGTTTGTTTTGTTGTTGCTGTTGTGGTTATTGATACATAACTTTTAACTTGATGTTCTTCTGCCTCAGGCTCCCAGGGAGGATGTATGGTTTTGGTTCATCATTTTAAGCCTTCCATTTTTTAAAAAATAAATACATAGATTTTATTAAAACCAAAAGTTCACTACTTTTTTTTTCATCATTTCTGTTTTGCTGTTTGAGAATTTCATGCACCCGTATAATGTGTTTTGATGAAACCCAACCCTTCCACTCCGTCCCATATCCTACCCTCACTTTTCTCTCCCAATTTAACGTGATCTCTCTTTAAAAGCCTTTGAGTCCGTCTAGGGCTACCTGTATATGTGTATGTGTATGCACACATGGTCAGCTTGTCCCAGGAGCTGCATCCCAGAGAAAACTGACTCTCCCCCGCCCCCAGCAGTCCCCAACTGCTAGTACCCCTCAGCCAGGAATGGGACTTCATGAGGTGCCCACCCCCACCCCCAATCCTTGTTGGGATTTTAGCTGGCTTGATCTTGTACATGCAGTCACAGCTGTTTACACAGCTATTTTTAATCCAGGTGCATTGATATTTAAGAATGCAGTGCAGGTATCACAATCATGTTGTAATACCTTATCTGGTCTATCATAGAAAGTTTATATAACAGCTTTTACATAAAGAGAAGTCTAGGAGGAAAGGTGAGAAATCAATAAAATTGGTTACCTTTCATAGGAGAACCTGGATCAAGCCTTTCCAAAGTATAGTCCTTTGTTTTGAGTTTCCAACTCTCTAGATGTATTACTCAACCAAAGAAAGGAAGGAAAATAACCATTGGGAGAAGAGAGGGAGGAAGTGAAGACAACCACAGAGGAGTCATCAGGATCCTCCCGCCTTAGTCTTGGCCTTGATACCAAGGTGGATGAACTGAACTCTAGTTAGAAGGGTGCAAGCATAAATCTCTCCAAGCCCACATGCTGCGGTACAAATGCCAAACTTCCGGCAAGGCGAGATCACCACAGCTGCTGTTAGTTCTCCTGTGTCGGAGCAAAAGTCAAGTTTCTCTTAAGAGTCAGCCAATAGCAGCACATGTTTCCAGCCTCGGAGGCTCAGCTCTGAGATAAACTATCAAAAGTGTGCCGTGCTCTGTGAATTACCATGTAAATGATATGCTTAGATATCACCCAAGGGCAGTTTCAGGACTTTCTGTGAGTCAACACCTTGGAGCCCCCTTACCTAAGCCCAAAGTAGGCCTCAAAAGAATTTCCTTCAGTTGTGTTGGGTTTACTTTTGAAAGGTTTGTTTCCTTTCCATGTCTGAGTATTTTTGCCTCCTGTGTGTATGCCCAGGTAGCACATGTATACCTGGTGCCTCAGGAGATCAGAAGAGGGGGTCACATAGCCTGGAACCAGAGTTACAAATGGTTGTTAGCCACCTTGTAGGTGCTGGCAACTGAACCTTGGTCTTCTGCAAGAGCAAAAAGAACTCTTTACGGCTGAACCATCTTTCCAGCTGCCTCCATCCTTCAATTTTAAATGGAAACAGGTACAACTACATTCTGTTTGTATTAAACAAAATGGGCCCAAAGGTAAGCAATTCTGCCCTGTACACATGAGCTCCTGCCAGGTGCATCAAAGGACAAGATCAAGAATTTTCTTTGTGGCATTGACTGTAACAGGAAAAAAGAAAAAAGAAAAAAAGGCTGGAAATGACCTAGATAACCTTCTGAAGAGAAGCAGGTGAATAAAATGTAATGTAGTCCACAGTATAATTTCACTCTGTGAGTATGAGTAAAGTCAGGCCACACGCGTGGACATGGCAACCCTCAGAGTATGGGGAGAACAGCAGAACGAGGAAGGAGACACATGGTAGAACACCACAGTCAAGTCCAGGCCAAGCAAAACTAAATGGGGCCTTCTTGCTTGCGGAGCAAAAGCATATGTGACAAAGCAAAAGCCTAACCATAAAATTGAGGCGGCTATGCACCCAAAACGTCAGTGGGGACCAGAATGGAGAACAGGGCACTGTGACTAGAGAGGCACCCAAGGTGACTAGGCCGAGTAGAAAGGCTCTCTCTCTCCAGCTGGTGGTGAGGTCATTTTATCATAAAGCATTGTATCTTAGGTGGGTGTTAGCACATAAACCTTTTCATGACTCAAATATTCCAATTTCAAAACCTTCACCGCACCCTGAGCATAGGAGCCACACAGGCCTGTGTGGCTTACCTAGCATATAATAGGTGCTCAACAAATGGTTGTGATAAACAGTTATGGGGCATTTAATTTGGTTTGGTGTGGTTTTGTTGAGACTCTATGTAGCTCCTGCTGACCTGGAACTTGCTATGTAGACCAGGGTGCCCTCAAACTCATAGGGACCTGCCTGTCTCTGTCTCCCAAGCGCTGTAATTAAAGACATGCACCTCCAGACCCTGGTTTGGTGGGGACATTTGTTTTAAGTCTGTTTAGTTTGTAAGGTCTTAGCTATTTGGGTTTGATTGCAGAAACTAACACTCTCTAACACAAAAATAAATGTGACTTCAGCCATAGCCTGGGATCTCCACTGTCCAGTAAGGGAACAAGAAATGGAGGCTGAATGAATGAATGTGTGAGGAAACAAATGAACACATTCATGGATTCTTTTCTGTCTTCATACCTTCTTTCCTGGATAAGTCTGTGATTCAAAGCCTCTGGTGATCAATGTGATAACTTGAAATTAGAGTATGATTCACACTCACAACTTCTCAGAATCCTGAACCACAAACCTGAGACCCTCAGCCCTGAGAAGATATAGCCTCTCTCTTCCAAACTAGACCACAGACCCCTGTGTGCTCTCCTGTGGCACCTGGCACAGTCCTGGGTCCGCAAGAGCTGTTCATAAAAACAGCTGTTTATTGAGAGGAGCGGCTGCTGGTTGGCTGCGGAGGAACTCCAAGTGGACCCGCTGTAATCTGTAGTTTTCCTTGATGCTAAATCACCAGGAACCTTGGTCTTGCCTATATTGACAGTAAATGGATTTGCAAGTCCGGAAAAGACTGATAAATACTTCCTATTTCAGCGCAGATATGAGCAGGGGCTTACCTTCAGAGTCATGAGCAAAGCAGCCACCTGCTAAATCACAACTGTGCGACCTTGTATAGACTCTTCATTCACATTTTCAGTTTTCCACTCTGTGAAAGGGTAATAACTATTGCTTGCTGATTTCACAAGGCTCTATAAAGACGACATATGTGCAGATATATCTGGGATATCTGGTCAGAACAGATCCTGATTCAGCTTAAGTATTAAGAATGGTATGTGTATCACATTAATGATCACAACTAATGATATATATATATATATATATATACATTTAAATGCTTATATATTTACATATAATATCATGGACATGCTGGTGATTGAGAAGCCATGAGCTTTGATACCACAGTTATGGAAAAAGAACACCAGGCTTGGAATTATGAAGGTAATTTGGGAATCAAACGTGCTGAGGCTTACTGTGTAAACCAGGTACTGTCCTGAGCTACCTGTCCTCTGACAAGCAGGTAGGGGAAATAGGGCACAGAGAAGCTACCAGAAGTTGCACAGCTAGTGTGTGGCAGGGCTGAACTCTGAGAGCTGAGCCCCTCCCTGGTTAATGTGTCTCCCGATTGAGAGGTTCAAAGCCCAGCTCTGCAACACACCACTCGCTCCTCGTATCCAACTTCATTTGGTTTTCTACATAGACTCACAGAAGATTTAGCATTTAAGGGCTAGAGCAGGAAGCATGTGCAAAGCAGAGTGCCCTGGAGCTAGTGTTTTAGGAACCACATGGGGCACTGAGGAAGAGGAGTTGGGAGGAACAAGGGAGAAGTGTCAGCCTCTGCTTGGTTTTGCTTAGCCTGTCCTGCTGACCTCAACAGCTCAGGAGCTGATGAAGTGAGCCAGGTGTGAACACTCTATAAACTGTAAAGTACTGAGCCAGTGGACAGATTCTAGAATTCGCTTTGCTCTTGTCCCATTTGGCCATCTACACTCACCGTGACTTCTTCATGGCTTGTAGATCTCTGTGTCATTCAATAAACTGAATGGCTGGGACAGAACAGATCCTGGTGCAATTTAGGTAGGAAGTACAGTGCACTTATCACATTGATGACTACTGTCTGATGAGCTCCCACTAGTGCCAGACACTGGTGGACACAAACATGGTGCTGGGATTAATTCTCAATATGGACATTATTACTCGCCCTGTTAACTGAGGGACAGAGGCTGAGAGAAATGAAAAACTTGCCTGCGACTCTCCCTCAGTGAGTGACAGAGCCACCAATAGAACGCTCGGACTCTAAAATCTATGATCTGTCACTATCCCGACTCATTTACACTTTTTCATTCATTCAACAAGTATTTCTTAGGTGAGTGTAGTGATGCATGCCAATAATCCCATGAGGCAAGAGGATCATGATTTCAAGGCCGGCCTCGGTTAAATAATAAGACACTGTCTCAAAGTGGGCCGGAAGCCGGCCTGTATCGGAGAGATGGCTCAGCAGCTAAGTGGTTCTTCCAAGGACCTGAATTTGATTCCCAGCACCCATATTGGATAGCTCACAACTGCCTGTAACTCATATTTTTGGTTATGAGCCTAGCTTTTAACGGCTGAGCCATCTCTCCAGCCCAACTGCCTGTAACTCAACCTCCAGAAAATCCGACACCTCTGGCCTCCATGGGCACCTGCCCTCACATCACATAACCACCTGTATATACATATAGTTAAAAAATAATAAATGTTTTTAAATGTGTGTGTGCACATATTTCTTGAGCATCTGCTATATTCTGTGCCAAAAACTGCTTCCATCTATGTGGAAAACAGGCTAGGTCACCACATAAATAAGACAGGTGTCATTGTATTTACTAGGGGTCCTACCTATGCTGGGAGATAAAGGATTCTGGGAGCAGGGAATATTACTGCCAAGCCTGGACCAGGTGAGGAGACAATGGCTTTCACAAACCCCTGGAGAAAAACCAAACAATAGCAAACGAGTTGAGGTGTGAAGTTGTTGGGCAGGCTCCCAGGCAAGGGAGAGGATACCTAAGGATAGGAACAGAAGGAACAGAGCCAGAGCCAGCTGAGGGATAACGTCTTAGTTAGGGTTTCTATTACTGTGACTAAACACTACAACCAAAAAATCAAGTTGGGGGAGAACATGTCTATTTGGCTCATACTCCATATTGCTGTTTGTGACTGAAGGAAGCCAAGCCAGGAACTCAAACTGGACAGGAACCTGAAGGCAGGAGCTGATGCAGAGGCCACAGAGGAGTGCTGCTTACTAGCTTACTTTCCCTGGCTTGCTCAGCCTGCTTTCTATAGAACCCAGGACCACCAGTCCAGGGGTGGCACCACCCATAAGGGACTGGGCCCTCCCCCATCAGTCACTAATTAAGAAAATGCCTTACAGCTGGGTCTCATGGAGGAATTTTCTCAAATGAGGGCGCCTTCCTCTCTGATGACTCTAGCTTGCGTCAAGTTGGCATAAAAGCAACCAGTACAGGTGAGAAGAAAGGCTGCACCTATACCACACAGGGCCTGGCACACTGTGGAGGAAGCTCTCCAGACCATAGAGCAATTTGGCCTGATGTACATTTTAGGAGGATATTATTGCTTTGGAAGGGTATTATCATTAATGATGGTTTAAATAGCATGGAAGGTTACAAAAAAAAAGTTATGACAGTGTGATGCTGTTTCAAAATAAAAACTGGAAAACAGGAAAGAAGGAAGGAGAGGGCTTTGAGGTGACTCATAAGATAAGAGGAGGCAGAGACGGTGGGGTGGAATGAGCCCTTCAGCCAGCAGGCAGTTTCTAGCAGGTGTTTCTCTTCAGCGGGAACAAGCCTCATTTATCTTCCATACAATGATCATTGGCTGTAATTAGAAAAGCCAGATCAATTTTCAGTCCTTTCCTGTGAGAGGAACTGGCATTCTTCTCACCCCAACACCCTGGGAGAGAGTCCTTGCTGTGGCCAGGGACAGGATTCTTGTGGAGTAGTTAGAACTCGAGTAAAAGTCAGCTGCTTCTCCCTGAGGCTGGGCTCTGGATGCAAGACATAAACTAATCTGCCGCGGTTGTGGCCTGAGAGGCAAGCTCTTAGGGTTCTTGCTGGATGGCTGCCACTGGAAAAAGGAAGATGTCCTGAGAACATTTCTATGCCTCAAGATTCTTGAGCTTCCTAGAGCTGGAAGGAATTCCCGAGACCTGGCCAAGGCCCCAGGCAGTTCTACTGCTCTTCTCTAACTCAGGCATCTACATTCCATCTCTTCCTGTTTCCTTCATCGTGTCTTTACTGTCCTCTTTTCCTGCAGAGGAGGAGGTACATGACACCCTAACCAGAATCAGAAGACATCTGGCAAGGTGGTACATCCCTGTAATCTCAGCATCTGGGAGGCTGAGACATCATGAGCTCAAAGCCAGCCTGAGACAACACCTTGTTTCAGAATAAAAATAAAATAATTTTTTTTGTTAAATCTGGTTGAAAGTTACAACAAAAAGAAACTTATAGAAAGAAAAACATTAAATTGGAAAATTTCTAGAAAAACAAAATAATCCTACCTAAGCAAATTATATGGTATTATGCAAGTTACATGGTATTATGCAAATTAAACCAGCTACAGTTCTTTCTCTTTATTTACAACCCCCAAATTTTGAACCCCTGAAGGAATCTAGAGATGGCAATTCCAGCAGGAGCCTCCAGAGCTAATGCAAGAACAGCTTGAGGAGTGGAGGTCTCCAATCTTCCTTTGGTCTGTTTTACTCTCACTATAAACCACCCTTGGAAGGGCTATATGGAAACCCCTCTACCAATTACCTCCAGCAAAGACTCTGTCCTGGTGACTGAACAGAACATCTATGTGTCAGATGAGGTGAATGGGCAGATTTGAAGGAGGGAACAGCTTAGGATAGACTCCTGAGATACAATCCATTTATGCTAATAGCTACAAGCACAGCTGCTTTCCATTTTCTTGGTCCCCAGATATGAAGGAGATCAGGAAAGAGAAAGAGCTGGAGGGAGGCCAAGGGGAGAGAGGCCCAAGAGGCCTAGCTGACCTTCATTCTCATTTGCATATCCAGATACAAGTGACCCCAGCAAAGGACAGCTGACAAGGCAAATCCAGATTTCACAGAGAGAGCTGCAGATCCAGGAACGGGACCTAGGGGACATGGAGGTGCAGGGAATGTTGTCTGTGTCTCTGGGCTTGTGAGGCAGGTGCTATCCCTTTTCACTGCCCCCCACGTCCCAGGGAGTGCCCCTCACTGCCCTTCTCTGTGAAGGGTTTGTCTCCCCTCTACACCATTATCTCTCACAATTGCTGGCACATGGCAGCACCAAGCTCTTGCATCCTTTCTCATCAGGAGGATTAGCTCCTCTTTGGTCAGCTCACAATAGTCCTCCAAATCCTTTGTTGTCTCTGTTTGCATCAAATATTGAAGCTCTCTCCTGAAACTCATTACAGGCCCCCAGGACAAAAGCTTACCGTGGTCTCCAGGACAGACCCTGTACCAGGATGTGCCTCACAGCTTCACCTGCCACCTCTTCTCCAGTTACCGCCCAAGGGAATGAGCCTAAAGGAGATGACGAGGCCATGAGCAGAGCAGCTGCAACGGTGCCCACACCCGGGGCTGCCCACTAGAGAGGAAATGGGCACTGAGTGCCTTGAGGATAAGCACAGATCACAAGTGCTTCAAACACGAAGGGGTCAAAGGTCAGTGCCTAGGATAGCACTAGGTGCACAATAGCAAAATGCTGAGCTACTTTGCTCCACTGTCCACTTGGGACATCCCTGCCTCCACTCCTCAGTCTATTTTGCAGGGGCTCCTTTAGGCATTCTTTGAGTCTTGGCCTAGACCTCACCTCAAGATCTCCTGAAGGGACATCCTTGCCCCCCAAATTTGTGTGTCCCTTAGTCTCATATCTAGCCCCTCAGTTTTGGCTTCTTGCTCCTGGCTTGTGCCAAAGCCTCCGAACTCTCGTGTGTAGTTCAGTACTGTGTCTACACAGCTTTCACAGATCCTCAACGTAGCAGAAAAACATGGCTGAACTGATGAGTGTATACATGAGCAAATGAGTGAGGGATTGAATGAGGAAGGAGTGAGTGAATGAATAAGTTAATGAATGAGTGAATGAGTGAGTAAGTGAGTGAGTGAAACATCTCATTCAATACTGGCTATGCCCCATTCCTGGGTCCTCAGAATTCTGAGTCTAGTGCTGTTGGGTCATGGCATGGCTCTAGGAGAAGGATATGGCCTTTCATAGACACCTTAGTTGGTGGACACAATACTCTCCTGGACATGCCCCAACTACAGAACCCTGTGTGAGTCTCAGAACCAACTCAAACCCCCATTCTTCCTTGTGGCAAAGGCAAGAGTAGCACTGGAAAGACAGAGTGAGCAGATGCTCTGAAGGGGCAAGGAAATGGATATGTGGAGTTGAGCAGGCATGTAATGCAGAAGGTGAAACACATCATCAAGGGAAACAGCATCATGAGAAGAAACATCAGTCCTTCAGTCACCCAGCTGCCATCTTGTCACAAGCACTGTGTGAGAGAGGACATGGGGACCAGTCTCCAGGATCCTGGCTCAAAGCTTGAGAGCATGGAAGCCACTGTCAGGCCATTCTGCCTTACAGTGTCACTTTGCCAACTACTAGAAGGAAGGACTTTGTCAAGCTGTGGTTAAGCATAACCCTGACTGGAAAGTTACTCAGTTCTCTTACTTTAAGCTTCTTCCTTTATAACATAGAGGTAACAGCAGTATGGCATCACAGGCTAGGAGGCTCAGACGAGGCAAAGAACGTTAAGCACCCTGTCTGCCTCTACCCTCTGTTGCCACACTTTGGGGAGCCACAAGTCATCTCCCCATCATGAATAAGGAGATCCCAGTGGCTCCAGAACTTATCTGAGGTTACTTGTAATTCAAGAATCCTTGAACACAGGCCTAGAATATAAAAGTTTCTACTCCTGGTCCCTTGCGACTGAGCTTGAACCATTCTTTCACCATTCCATGCATACTGTTCCAGGCCACTCTACAAAGTAACAACAGAAACCCTTCCTGTGGGCCTCCTGGAAGTGCTGGTCTCTAGCTACCTTGAGAGAGGGGGGAGAGAGAGAGAGGGAAGGAGGGAGAGAGAAAATTGTGGCTCAGTGTGCTTACAGATGGTCCTTGCAGGCCTCACAGGAGCCTGTGCACAGCATCTGAGAGGTCAGGGTTCCAGTGGTGATCAAAGTGACTATAGAAGCCACAGGGCTAGAGGGCAACAACTAATGGGTCTGGCCAATTGGACTGGAACAGCTGTTGTGAATCAGCTTTCCCTAACATGACCATCTAAGCTCCAGTGACATCTGGGTTGCTCAGCTTGGCCACATGACAGGCCTTTGAGTCATGTGGGAGGCTCCTGTGAAAATGTGGTGACATACTAGAAAGCTGGCAGCCGGTCAGCTTTCTAGATGTGTGTGTATATGGACCATGGAGGCAGTTGGCACACACAGAGACCTCAAGGAGGAAGGTAACTCCACAGAAGGGCTTTCCAGCCTGCTGGACACTGCCTTCCACTCCCATCTGATCCCCAACACATCCTTTCCTCCTCTTGCAATGCTCCTTGGGGCCCAAGCCAGGCTTGGGCAAGACTTGCACCTCTGCATGACAGCCAGATAGCTACCCCTGGATAGGGACAAGGTGGCTAGCCAGCCAGGCAGAATATTACCTTCTGTGTGACCTTCAGTACATGAAGGAAGGATCCAGTGTCCCTTGTTTGTGATTCTCCACCGTATGCTGACCAAGTACTAGGCATGTAGTAGACCCTAAAACACATCGAGTAACAACCAAATAAACTACCCTCAAAAATCCCAGGAGCAGAAAGCCTCCATAGTCTTCTCCAACCAGGGCCAGGGCGTCACACGTCCCTTCTCATGGAGCCTCTTTCCTTTCAACCATCCTTCAGTCTTCAATTATTTGGTCAGAAGTCTAGTATGCCTCCCTAAATTTTGGGGTGGTAATAAAATGCCCCCTCATTCTTTTCTGAAGTTAGCCCTAAGAAAAGATCTTCCCAGACCTGATAAGCTAGGGTTAGATGGAAGAGGAGGAGGAGGTCCTCCCCTATCAGTGGACTTGGAAAGGGGCAGGGAGGAGATGAGGAAGGGAGGGTGGGATTGGGAAGGAATGTGGGAGGGGGCTACGGCTAGGATACAAAGTACATAACCTGTGATTAATATAAATAAATAAAACTGAAAAAAAATCTTCCCTTGCTTGCTTCCTCACTCTCCTTTGGCCCACATCCAGGCCCTTCCTCAGGTTTCCTCTTTGGACATGAGCCTTACTTCCTGGTTAGCTTGTGAGAAAGCACTTGAGAAGTCGGTGAGAAACCCCACAGACCTAGAGGTGAGAAAGCAGTTTTCTGCTCAAAGGGCGTTATGCCAGGAAAATGCCTTCCTTTCTAGGTTTCTGCTCATTCAACCAGTCTTATCTCACCGCCACCAACCCAGACACCTTCCTGGCATATGAGACCAATCCTCTCTAGCTCGGGACAGTGCCATGATCTCAGGCAGTGTCTGGAGACCTTGATTGTCCCTAAGAATCCTAAGCCACATACCCCATGATGTTCCAATTGAGTTCTGCCCAGCTCCTTCTAATCAAGGCCCCAGAGAAGGCTGACAGTTCTGGACTAGGAAGCCAAAGGGACTAAGGCCACCCACAACCAGGCAAATAGAGGTGGGGACAGTGTGTAGCCAAGACCTTGGCAATGACCACCAGAAAAAAAAGTGAAAGCCTTTTCCATCATCCCCAACTCAGGGCTTAGAGATGCAATAGCCAGAGGGAGGAAGGGAGAAAGGTCTCAGAGAAGAGACAAACAGACACAGCCTCACTAATCTGGCCAGCTTCTGCAGTGACAGAGGGTTTGTCTACTCAATCCCAGGACACCAAACAGACTGTATGTCTCATTCATAAAGATCTCTGATTGCAGGGTGAAGCAGGGCAAAGGCAGGATGATGGATGACTTCTGCCCTGAAAGAGGGCCTTTAGTTACTATAGGGTTTCCCTGTGTTCCACAAGCTCTGCTTCCCAGCATCTCAGCACATCCCTAGGCCCCCCTTACCTCCAGTACCCCTCAAGCCTTAGGCTGAGCAGCAACACTGCTCTAAACCATCAGCCCTACTCTCCAGCTGCCTAGATTCAGTCAGCCTCTACGTGAACGTGCACCAGTGCACCCCACCTCAGGGTAACTCTGAGGTAGGCAACCTGTACCCAGAAGCCTGGCTGTGCTGCTAACCAACCTCATCCATAAAGTGGATTCCTACCTTCTTATGAGGTCTGAGTAAAACTACTAGCCACTGACTTCCAGATAAACATAACTCTAACCAGTCTTCCTCCTGAGTGATGTCCAGGTGCCCTGCACTCTCTGCTAAGTGCACCTGGGGATTATAGAAATGAATAGCATAATCCAACAAAGCCCAGGGGATGTGGCTCCCAATGGGGTCTACCCTGGCCCTCAGAAGACAGGCACAAAAACAAGGAATTGATCATTTATTGCATGAAATGCTATAATAAGACTAGGCAAGGGCTTGGGGAGCCAGGGAGAGGTACCAGGCCAAGGCCACACGCTGAAAGCTAGCAACAGGAAGTGTGCCACATTCAGAAGACCATGCAGAAGCAGAAACAAGAAGATTCCAGGAAGCAGTGTAGACACTAAGAACAAAATCAAAAGCATGGTTCACATAGCTGTTTATGTGTGCTTAGAGAAGGGTCTATGAGTGTTCCACCCAGCTGCTAAGGCTAGTAATCTCGAAGAAGTAATTTAATGGAGACTTTTTTTTATTGACAGATTACTGTTTTGTTTGAGTGTTTATAGTGAACAAAAATTAGTTTCAGAATAAAAAAATACACGTAATTAGTAAAGAAAGAGCATTATGTGTCTGGTGAAACTCTGAGAAACATGGGGAGAAAATCAGGGAGGAACATACGAGGGGTGGTGGAGGAGAAAAGGCAGGGGCTGCCGTGGATCCCAGGCCTGGGGAAGTAACACCTGATAGCCTAGGGAGAGCCAGGCTGCTCATTCCTCGCATGGGAGAACCCCCTCAGCTCAACTGATACTCCATCATGATGCTCCACCAGCTGCCTGGGGAGTTCCAGGCTCCTTGTAGAGGAGATTTTTTTTTTTCTTGGCCTCTGACTTTCTCACAGTCTCACGCCCCTGCCTGAATCTGAGCTAGTGTGGAGGAGAGTGAAAGGCCTGAGCTCTTAGAACGAGGTCACTGGAAAAGGAGGGAAGCAAGCATGGAGGAGAAAGTTGTCTTGACTTTGCAAATTAGTTTTGTACAGACTGTGGTCACTTTTCTGTAGAAAATCCTTTATTTGTCCTCTGTCAGAGAAAAAGGAAATAGCTAGCAAGCTATAACTCAGGCGTGTCACTCAAACATGCACACAAGTACAGTTTTCTCTCTGTTCAGAGTGATCCTTAAGATATAGATATAATTTTAAAAACTACAACAATGTCCTCAATCCAGACCAACCTCTTCTTCAACTTTCACTGAGGTTGGAATTTTATTCTGGAGTGAGGTCTTGCTCAACCTCTTCCTCTCTCTCTCTCTTTCTCTCTCTCTCTCTCTCTCTCTCTCTCTCTCTCTCTCTCTCTCACACACACACACACACACACACACACACACACGAACAGTAGAGATGGCCTGGTCAGGTTAAGTAGAGTTATAACTCAACATTTCAATGAGGCTTGCTGACACAGTACCTAGTTTCCTCTGTGGAGGGATGGGACAAAATGGCATTATTGTATACACTGCTTCGCACAGGCTCAAGACCAGGCTGAGTTGGGGATGGTAAACAGTAACAGTACCTTCTCCTCAGCTTGGGGACTAAAGAGTAAAAAACAGGGTTGGAGAGGGAATGGGAGAGGCTGCTTGTACAAAGCTTGGTTGGGCCTGAGACTGGGGTCCTGTAAGGAATCAGTCCCCAACTTGCCTATTCCTTCTTTCTTATGAAGATGAAGATCACCCCCACTCAAACTGTTTTATGTTCTAAAGCCTCTGTCAACTAAGGGCAGCGCAGGACACAGGAGCATGATTTGTACAATGACAACACTGGCTAAGATGCTGGGTCTCAGTAAATAGGCAGAAGAGACAGCAGGAGGTTTCCAAGAAGGTTAGATTCTGAAACCACTAATGGGAAAAGTCCCCAGCTGCCAATAAACATCTGAGCATCTGTGCTGGGAAACACATATACATACTTGGGGGAAGAAGGCAGAGAAAACAAGACCAGCGTGAGGCAGGGTTTTGCTGTCCATGAGTCACCTGAGGAGCTGTCAGGAAAGAATGACAAGCCTCTTGTGTAATGGATCTGGGGTCCTATTAGCACAGCCCAGGGATCTGCATAATTATTTTTAAATCTTCTAGGTGGTTCTCAGTGGAACCAAGTTGAAGAAAACTAATTGTTCAAATGGGGGTGGATCAGAGTGAAGAAACAGAGACTAAGGGCAGCAGGGCCTGGGATCCCAGGTTTGGAGAGGGAAGGCCTGAGTGCAGGCAGTTTGAAGCCCATCTGTGGTGGCCCCTGATGCCAAGAAAAACCCAGACTCCTATACTCTATACTCTGAGCAGTTCCAAAAGCAAGCTTCCTACAGCTCAGTGGTCCCTGGGAGCAGGGCACCCTGTCATGAGAGAGCTGTCAAAACAGAGACATTTGTATCTTTCCACAGTGTCAGAATTTGCTAAACAATAATAAATTCACAGTATGTCAATTCCCTTGGCTGTAATTTACCAATACTCCTTACTTTGCTTAGGATTTATAGCTGGTGCAGCCACAGATTTTTTTTCTTTTATTCCAATCTTAATGACTAATACCAACTCTCAGATCATATGTTACAGTTCACACAATGACATATGGGTTAGAGGATGAGTCAGAAAGGGTAAAAGCACAACAGACCTAAAGTCGTCTTACCGAAGGCAATGCAGAGAGTTGATGCAAGAGCAGAGGGGGTCACCGTAGTGGTGCCAACCAGCCCAGGCACTGAGCTGTGAGGGAGCAGACTGCAAAGCACTGAGCTACTGTAAGGCACACCAGGTCCAGACTACCAAAAGCTGCCAGCGACTTAAGTGGGCCTCATCAAGCAAAACCGTCCTGTGGGGCTAAGGCCCCAGAGATGGAGAAAGGAGTTTGCCTCCTGCGGATCACTGGGATCATATGAATCCCATGACACGAGCACCAGAGGGTCTGATGGCAGGCAATTGGGTGCTGTCCAACCACGATTAGATAGCCTTCCTTTTACCTGATCCAAGTGAGGAGTTGTTTCATGTTGCTTCATGTACCTAATGGTCTCTTCCTGGCTTCCTGGCATGGCTGTGATGCATCCATGCACTCATGTGTTCCTGACTTAACTTGATAAGTTGTCAGGTGGAAATATTTTATAAGTAAATACATTAATATCAGTCTGGGCCTTGTGACCTATGCTGGACTGATAGCGGTTGTTTACTTGGCATAAACAAAATCTAGAGTCATTCTGCCTTGACCTAAGCACTCAAAATAGAGCAAACTGCTGTTTTGTAGAATGGAGTCATGCAGGGCAAGACACATCCTAAAAGCTTAGTGCATTGTGAGATGGCTTGGAGCAGCACCTAGCCTGGTGGCCAGACCCTCACCCACCATCCCACCATTCAAGTTCTGATGGGAATAACCTGCTTTTCCCTTCAGGAATGTGCTATGGGCAATGGTGTGGGCCTCTAAAGCCATTTCTCACTTTCTGCCAGCAACTAAAAGGTCTAGGAAAAGCTATGCCTCTCAGCCTAGGCAAGATGTATACAGTTCAAAGAACCCAAGCCCAGAAAATAGTGCCTCCTAGAGACTGAAGAGGGGGAGAGGTTGGTGGGAGGGCAGAGGGGGCAGAAGTGGGTAGTGGGGGAGGTAGGCATTGGGAACAGCAGAGAGGAGGGGAGTGGACAGAAAGAAAAGAGGGAGGAGGGGAGGTGGTTTCCCACAGATAAACCTGGGCGGGTGTGGAGAGGATACTTCTTGCGTAGGCATTCCTGAGTAATACACAGCCAAGACGATGACAGGGCTCCTTGAAGCGGCCCGCCCTCCCCTCCCCCAAGCCTTGTTATCTGGGATAGGGAGGTCTTCTAGCAGCTTCCTTTTTGGGTCTTACAAGATGTTCACTCCTGCATTTACTTGTTTAGCTGCTTGCTCTTCCAATGTGACCACTCTACGATTGTCACCTGCCAGATCACCTCCACAGAGTCACAGCCTGAAACCTTTGGTTCTTCCAGGGTTGAGTCTTGGGGGGAATTAAAATCTGTGACATCTCTTAAAGGAACCTGTGTCCACTGAGAGTGGTGAACTGAGCCTTGGGACCTGTGGGGACTGTTCCCACTCCCTCAGGAGAGTGGAGTCTGGGAGCCACAGAGCCTATCAGCTGGCTGGGAGATAAAGACAGAAGGAGTCAATACCTGTGGAGGAACACCTCAGGAGAGGCCTCCAGTTACGGTGTAATGTGGCTATCAGTTATCCAGTGTAAATGGCTGCTTATCAGATCCCCATGCTTCTGTCAGGGAAGCTGGAGAGCTCTACGTATTCAGAATTACAAGAATCCTGGGGAGTGAGGTGTTGGTGCCCCAAGAGGACTTTTACCCCTAGAAAGTGAAAGCTGGATACTGAACATTTGCCCACTTCATAAATATCCCTACACCCAACCCTGCTGACCTTGAGTGGATCAAGAACAAGCTAGTGGGCACACAGGCACTAGCGGCCCCCTTCCATTATTTAATGGAGAACATATCGAGGGATAAATCGTTTGGTGGATAAGAAAAATGTGTGGGGTTAGAAATATTGTATGAAGCCATGGGTTTGATCCTCACTGACTAAAAAAAGCAAAACAAAACAAAACAAAAGCTCCTTAGATTGTTAAAGAGTTGAACAACAACATCTGACTGTACAGAGCAAATTCTTTCTCAGAGCCAGAACCCCATATGCTAAGGGAAAACCTTTGCAAAAGCATACACTGAAAAATTTTACTTGTGTGAGAGAAGTTACAGAACAGCCAAACTAAATTAGAGACAGGAAAACCTCAGAACGGTTTGATGTAAGAATGGGATAGGGATTTTTTGGAATTGGGCAACCAGGGGCCTTCATCCTCATCTTCTGTGTGGGTTGATAGGAGCCTGAGTTAGCCAAGGGTAGGTGTGCAACACAATTGGATATATATGGTCCTGCACAGTAGATTGGTGTGTTTGCTTATAAATAAAAATTTTCCTCAAAATAGCTGTGAAAAAAAATACTGATCACTGGTCAATGATCTGGCGCTGAGGAATTGGCCTTAGATGGAGATGGATTGCTGCACCTTGCTTTGAAATTCATCCAGACATGTGGGCTGGTGATCAGCCAGGGTGTGGGCAGCCAGGGCTACAGGGGGTGGGGGGGTAGGTCTAAGGGATGCAAGATTGATTCAAGATTCCAGGTGACAGCCCCATGCACTGGCTGCAGAAGTCTGGCAGGTTTTGGTATGTTTGTCATTTCTTCTAATAAAATGTGGACAGGAAAAAAAACCTGACCTCCTAAGATCGTCCCAGCCCCCTGGACTCTGAGGGTCCCTGCAGGGTGAGCAGGGCTAGCCTCCATCCTCCGACCCTGGGGTCACCACTGTGTCTGTGCCTCACCAGCCCTCCAGCAGCTCAGAGCCAGACAATCCTTACTCCCCTCCAGGTCAGGCTGTCTGCATTGTTCTTCCTTTGTTCTCCTGCCTAGGCTTCAAGGCTTGGGAACCATGACTTCATACCTTATTCATCCACTTGGAAAGTCCCCTGATTCCATTCCTACCCCCACTACCAGAAAGAAAAGCAGCTCTCTCCCATTTTTAGAAACTATCACACATCCTTCTGAAGACCCACACTGTCTAGTATGGTATCCTCACCCTGAGAAGCAATTCTTTCTACCTCACCTAAATGCTGCTTTTCTGACGTCAATGGGACCCAGGACCTATGGTTATTAGCACATGCATGTGTTTGTGTCCGTGCACTGGGCTGTGGCTAAGCAATCAGTGGGGCAGAAAAATTAGGGGCTCTGGGATCAGACCAAGCTTTCTTCCTTGAAGGCCCTTTGCCCTGCACTCCACCCAGTCACCTGGTATGGCCAGGCCACTGTAGGTAAAAGAGCAAGTGTTCAGTCATCCAGTTGCTTGGGCTGAAGACTTCTCTTAAATGATGTATCCCCCACCCAGAGGCCACCCCAAGTGATTCTGTCTGCAGATGGCCCTCTGGGTAGAGAGACCTGAGACAGCACAGTGCCCTTTTCTTAGGGCCTTCCTCATGGCTCACACTTTTTGAACATAAGCCAAACACATTGCTATACAGCCTGGCTGTACACAGAAATCCAAGCCTGAGACCCTCTGTATTTACACAGGAAAAAGGGAGGTAGACAGCCCATGCTGCATCACAGGGACATGGCACAGGCGGATGAGATCACACTCACAGAAGCTCTCTGCGAACCCAGGGCTTCACAAG
Source organism: Pachyuromys duprasi (assembly GCA_028658305.1). Classification (NCBI taxonomy): domain Eukaryota; kingdom Metazoa; phylum Chordata; class Mammalia; order Rodentia; family Muridae; genus Pachyuromys; species Pachyuromys duprasi. The sequence goes on along the minus strand of CM053757.1, from coordinate 7,894,504 downwards.
GCATTTACTCACAACTAAGTGCATTGCTGAAGCACTGGGATCTTTTTTGTTTTGTTTTGCTTTGCTTTGTTCTTTTGAGACAGGGTTTCTCTTTGTACCCTTGGTGTCCTGGACTCACTTTGTAGACAAGGCTGGCCTCCAACTCACAGAGATCTGCCTCTGCCTCCCTGTATGCAGGGATTACAGGCATGTGCCACCGTGCCTGGCACAGGATCTTTGTGGTTTCTTTATTCATTTTTGGTTTTTGGAGACAGAGTCTTACTATGTAGCCCAGGCTGGCCTTGAGTCACTGAGAACTACCTGCCTCCGAAGTGCTAAGATCAAAGATGTGTGTCACTACACACAACTGATTGCTTGTTTTGAGATGATGTCTCATATAACCCAGGCTAGCCTCAGACTCATATAACGATGAGCTTCCAATCCTCCAGCCTCAGCCTCCAAAACACTGGAATTACAGGTATGTGTCATAACATCTGGCCAAAACACTGTTTGTTTTTAGACTTCTGCCATCACCTGCTTACTATTTCCAGGAAGTGAGTAAGAGTTACCTAGAAGCCACCAAGCCACAGGGTTCTTTCCTAATCCCAAGGACCCTCACTGCTTGGAGACAGAGGCAAGACCAACAGAAGGGCTGGGCCCTCTGCCAACCTTACTCATCCTACATCTAAGAAGCAGCAAGGCAGAAGTCCTGCTGGAAGTGATGTGTAGAGCTGGGATCCCACCTCACCTTGACTAAGAGCAGAGTCTGGTGTGTCCGGATCAGAGATCTGGAGGGGGAAGCAAGTGTCTGAGAAGAGCTCCTCTATGATCTCCCTCTGTCTAGAGCTACCCTCTTGGGTTCTAGAGGGTACTGAGAAAGGCACTGAGCTCCAAGAAGTAGTGGGAGCTCTTTTCATCTGGGTCTAAGTGAGATTTGCAACCAGATGTGTGTTAGAGACCCAGTTCCCACAGTGAAGGGAATGGCATTGCAGTGGATTATGATACAAAAAGAACTCCGCCAAAACACTCCAAGAGAGTGTCGGAGCTGGCAGTGACCTTGGCTTCATGAGGTCATGTTAGGCCCAGATTCCTTCTCATTTGCCAGACCACTGTCTGTGGTTCTCAGCATGGGGGAGCTCATAGTCATGGAGAAAACATGTAAGAATCAACACCCACAACTTAAGTGGCTTGTCACCTCCACTGGTGAGGACACAGTCATGTAGGGAAGGGAGGCTGGGTCTAACATCCTCATCACGATGTTACTTCTGATAATAACAGCTGGAAGTCTACACCACAGAAATCACCACACATGTTTCTGTTGTACACAACGTGGCTCCTGGCCTTCACTTCCCTGAGACATCTGTCCATCAAGGGCTGGAGCTCCAGGACACACCAGAAAGGCAGAATTTTCCAAACGGCTTTGTTCTGTGACTCATGAACAAAATAACCCTGCAAGTATACATTTTGGGTTGGGGAAGGCTGGAATGTAGACACATCAGCCTTGGGGTCAACCCAGATTCAAAACAAAACATGCTTGATGGAGAAAGACTGTGGAGAACCTCAAAGCAAAGCCCAGAAAACTTCAGTCCTAAGTCCAAGGGAGATAGAAACTGGAAAGAACTTGAGGACCCCAGCCAGGGGAGCCATGCCAGACCCCGTGCTACTCTTTGGAACACTTGGCTCTCCAAATCATGTAGCTGAATTAATTATGCTTCTTCTATCTGCTCTGGGGCAGGACCCAGGTTGGCCACAGTTAATTGAATCAGTAAGAGTTAGAGCTTGCATCCAAAATGCCCCCAAAGCTCATATGGCAAAGATTCGTTCTGCTGCTGTTAGTGAATGCTATACAGTGGTTCTCAACCTGTGGGTCA
>CM053757.1:7828801-7892554 GCA_028658305.1 Pachyuromys duprasi | reverse complement strand
GATCCCTTTTTTTCTCTCTATGCTTCCTGCTGGCTTTGTTCCACCATGCAGTGCCTGCCAGGAGGTTCTGCTTCCCACAGACCAAAAAACAATGGAGTCAACTGACCATGTACTGAAACCTTTGGAACTGTGAGCTAAAAATAAATGTCTCCTCCTTTCAGTGGCTTCTCCTGGTATCTTATCAGGGCCACAGAAATCTGACTAACATGACAAAGCACCACACCAACATGTTTAGTACATTCGGCCCAGGAAGGAAACAAAGGGAGCACGTGCCCAACTCCTACGTGCAAGCGGCAAAGGGATGAACCCAAGGAACAGTATGACCATGAGAGCCAAGTCCCTGATAGCACCTGGCCAAGCATCAGCTGACGTCACCACCTAGAGTGAGAGGGTAGGCCAGCCTGAGAGGAAACGCAGACACAGCTGAGCAGTCCCTGTTCAGATATGGCTGGGAAGAGGGCTTCTCACAAAGGGCAGTGTAGGTGAGGGCTTCTCATAAAGGGCAGTGGGTGGAGGAAGTGATTTGAGCCCTGTGCTTTTCCAGGAAAGCCCATGTTTAATTTCTCCTACATTCCTCTGAGGTAAGTGCTCTTGTTACCCACATTGTACAGACGAGGAAACAGCTCAGAAATTTTCAGTAACTTTCTTTTTTTAATTAAATTTTTATTTTTAATATTAATTACAGTTTATTCACTTTGAATCCCAGCTGTAGTCCTCTCCCTCCTCCCCTCCCAATCCCACTCTCCCACCCTCATTTCCTCCTATGCACCTCTCCAAGTCCATGGATAGGGGAGGTCCTCCTTCCCTTCCATCTGACCCTAGCTTATCCATTCTCATTGGAACTGGCTGCATTGTCCTCCTCTGAGGCCTGGCAAGGCTGCTTCCCCATCCGGGGAGGCAGTCAAAGAGCTAGCCACTGAGTTCATGTTAGAGACAGTCCCTGTTCCCCTTACTAGGTGAATCTATTTGGATACTGAACTGCCATGGGCTACATCTGAGTAGGGGTTTTAGGTTATATCCATGAATGGTCCTTGGTTGGAGAATCAGTCTCAAAAAGACCCCTATGCCCACATATTTTTTATTTCTGTTGCTATCCTTATGGAGCTCCTGTCCTCTCCAGGTGTTACTATCTCCCCCTTCTTTCATAAGATTCCCTGCACTCTGCCCAAAGTTTGTTTATGAGTCTCAGTATCTACTTTGATACAATGCTAGGTAGAGTTTTTCAGAGACCCTCTGTGGTAGGCTCCTGTCCTGTTTCCTGTTTTCTCCTTTTTCCAATGTCCGTCCCGTTTGCCTTTCTGAATGAGGATTGATCATCTTACCCAGGGCCCTCCTTCTAGCTCACCTTCTTTAGGTATACAGATTTTTGTAGGTTTATTCTATATTATATGTCTAGTATCAACTTATAGGTGAGTATAGACCGTGTGTGTCTTTCTGTTTCTGTGATACCTCACTCAGGATGTTCTTTTTTAGTTCCCACCATTTGCCTGCAAATTTCATTTTCAGTAACTTTCTTAAACTTGAGTGTGGTAGCACATGCCTGTACTCTAATCCAGCACTTAAGAGGCTAAGGCAGGAGAGCTGTGAGTTTTAGGATAGCCTGGGCTACATCGAAAGATGCTGTCTCAAAAACATTAACAACAAAAGTCATATGGCCCATGGGAAAGCCAGAGCTAACCTTCCAGTGCTCTGGTTTCAGGGTCTGACAAGCTCAGTCCCTGCCAAGGCCAGAGGTGGTATCGAATATTCTAGGAGCTTCGTGCCCATCCTAGGAGATGTGCTCTTGCCCTTGGCAAGCAGCCCCACCCACCATATCCCAGTCTAGCATGAGCACTGGCTGCTTCTCAGCTCCTTGTTCAGTGGAGCAGTCCAGATCCCACCCACAAACTTGGCACCCTGCCTGCACCCTGAAGATGTCTTTGACTGGAATCACAGCCAATGAATGTATCAGCAGGATGAGACAAACTAAATGCTGTGAGCAGACCTGGCTAGAGCCTGGTCCTGAAGGAATGGTGTGACTCGCCAGCAGGGTTTCCTACCCTGTGGGCCTGTCCCTGTACTTTGGAGGTAGAGAAATACCTAAAGCTTTGGACCCCAACAAGATGCAACCCACTTTTCTCCTACCCACCCAGGGCCTGCCTGCTGACCCGGAGGATCCAGAGAGGTACCCTTCCTGATTTCACCTCACTAGGGAACTACACACACATGACCCCTGACTCCTGGCTCCAGGAAAGCAAGGGGTGTTGAGGCTGGTCAGGGAGAGCCAAGCAGCCTGAGAAACCCTGAGTTTGTCCCAGCCTTCTGCTCCTCAAAGAGGGCTGAAAAGCTGCTGCCTCCACCTTGGCACTCATAAATGGTTTCGGGAAGAATTCTGAAAAGAGGGGAAGGGGGAACCTGACTCCTCAGTGCCCTGACATCAGAGGTAAAACAAAACAAAACAAAATGCAGTAAAATGATGTTTACCTCGATGAGGCTGTGGGGAAGCCTAAGCTCAGCCCCTGAGGGAAACTCAGAATAGACTCTGGAGTGGGAACTGGTTGTGGTGGGGCACAGCTGCAAGATTTCTCACAAAGACACCCTTACAGAGGCCGAGTAGCACCCTAAAGAATCTGGTTTATTCCAGACGGGAGAGACAGCACCAGGCATCTACAGGTCTGGGGGCTCATCCCAACCACGTAGGTGGCCGTACTCATCAAGAGCTGGAAAGAGCATAGGTCACTGAGGAGCATGTGAAGGCTAGCAGGGGAGCAAAGAGGAGAGCTGAAGTGTGTGTTCCCTGCCTTTATAAAGGAGTTATCACACGGCACACTCAAGCACAAACACTCACGCAATCTCCACTTGAATAAGAGAAGAGGGAGGTGCAGGGGCCAGGGTACCCGAGTGAGAGCACGTGTGATAGTGTGGTGGCACTGTCCTGCTGCAGAGGCCCAGGGGAAGCCCCTGCTGAAGGTGCCTGGCACATGTCTGCAAATCTGGGAGTTATGAGGGAAGGCTAGCAACTGGGAGCTCCATGCTCCTGGCTTCATGGAACTGTCCACTGCATGAGATAAAGGTGGCACCTGGCTGGTGTGTGGTTCTGAGGCAGAATGCTGAGTTATATCAAGAGGGGAAGAAAACAGGCAGATAGCCATTCAGTATGTGGTGACTTAGAGCAGGGGTTTGTGCTCAAAGAAAAGGAATTTGCTTTAGCATAGCACCTCCTCCTGTCATGAGACCCTCTTCACAGATGGACAAACTGAATTTCAAGTAGGCTAATGCTGCTCCTGAAGTCACAAGACTAGTAAACCCCAAAGTCAGGGCAGCAGCCTGAAGTTAGCCTGTTGCCTCCTGGGGCTTGTCCTCAGGAAGCTGTGGGGAGACTACACACCTCAGGACACCCAGAATTTCCCTTTCAAAGAGGTCTGTGGTTAGTGGCACCGGGACCCTGGGAGGAGGATATATTAAAAGTACCTCCTAGGCTTACATTTTTTTCTAGAGGGTGCAGACTAGAAAAGGAAAGACAGACTTACACCACCTTCTCCCAACTGACCCCAAACCAGAAACACTATTTTCCCATCTAATCCCCACACTGCCCAAGCCAGATGTGGAGACAGAACACAGCCCTGGAACCCCAAACTACCAAGTTTGTGCTTCCCCACCTATTTCAATTTTCCCTGAACTGAAGGTTTGGGCTCTCTACACCCTGCCCTTTAAAGTATCCCCTATATCTAGTTACTAAGCTATAGGGCCCCAATGTCAGAATTGCAGCCAGGAAGCCTGGCCTATCCATCAGCAGCCTAGAACTTGTCCCTACCAAACCTGTCCTCATGCCTGGTCTCAGCATTTCCAGGCTGGCTTAAACTGCCTTGAACACTCCCACCTAGGCCACCATTTCTGGTTCTGAGCAGTATCACTCTCTCCTTCCCTTCATTCATCTGTATATGTATACTCGCACTCGAACACACACACACACACACGCGCACACACACACGCACACACAAGTCAGCTGTTCTTCATTCCAGCATGTGAGTCCCAGGGATTCAACTCAGGTTATCAGGCTTGGCGACAAATGCCTTTGCCTGGTGCTGTGTTGTCTCACCAGGCTTCCTCTTTCTAGAAGCTGCAGAACTGTCCCAGTTAGAACCTCAGCCCCCAAGTTTCCAAGCCCAACAGACCTGCTCCCCTCCCAATAGTCAGTGGGGAGACAAGGAGCATCACCCACAGAGAAAAAAATGGACTGAGTGGTACGGAACATGAGAGGTGGGCTGTGTGTGTGTGTGTGTGTGTGTGTGTGTGTGTGTGTGTGAGAGAGAGAGAGAGAGAGAGAGAGAGAGAGAGAGAGAGAGAGAGAGAGAGAGAGAGAGAGAGAGAGAGAGAAAATAGCTTGGCCTGTACTCCCAGACAGATGAGGTACTGTAGGCCACCAACCAAGCTGCCTTCTTACTCTCCTGGTGACCTTAGGAAGGCTGCTGACCTTCTGTGTGGACTTGGTCTCTCTTCTGTAAAATGAGGGAGGCGCATCAGACAAGCTCCTGCCTCTCTTCCTCTCCCACTACAGGGCTCTATGGCAACCTTTCTCCTTTGGGTGGTAGACTCTACGGACTATTCTGACCTGACTAGAATCAGGTGCTGACCAGACCATCCCACCTCACAGGTCGCGTTAAGCTCACTTTTGGCCTACTTGTCCCCAATCCTGTCATGTATATTCTTTAAGCCTCTTCTGTCTGCTCCTGTCAGGGTCTTGACCTCTCAGGACTGGTTCTTGCTGGGTCTCAGATCCCACATGTCTATCACAGTGCCAGGCAAATGGTATCAGCTCAGGTTCCCTGTGTGGGAAGACTGGGCCCCAGCTAGCATCACCCTGCTCACCCTGCTCACCTTACCCCCCCAACACACACATTCTGACCAGACCCCTATGCCCCAGCTGGACTGCTAAGCCCCTCAGCTCATTTCCCTGGGGAGAGAGGTGAGGGTTTGTCTTCGTGTGAGAAGCGCTGCACCCTGCCAGTTCCTATATGCTCCCAGAGCTGGCAGCCTTAGGCTCAAATCAGATCCTGCATTTCAGGGCAAGAGTAAAGACTTTTCTCTCTTTGGCCTTGAGGTGTTTGTTAAAGTCACTGGGCTACTCTGCCCAAAACATGATCCTGGCCACACCCTTGGCACAGGCTCCACACAGGCACTCATGCAAGAAGCCACAATGCCAGAGGCCCAAGGATGGACAGTCAGTTTGAGGAGATCTGGTGTCTGTCTTACAGGTTCTAACTTCAGCTTACTCATCTGAAAAATGATTGTTCCTTAGCAGGAACAGCTCAAAGACAAGGTGTGTCAAGAGTGTACTTGATGAACACTGGCTTTATCTGAATAACTCAGAAAATCCCCAGACCTGTTTGATGTGAGAATGGCATGTGTGCAAGCTGTGTGTGTGTGTGTGTGTGTGTGTATGTGTGTGTGTAAGTGAGAGAGAGAGAGAGAATGTGGTGTGTATGTGTGGGTGTTTATGTGCAATGTAATGTGATATGTTAAAGCACAGAACTGGGAACACTGAGGAAGCTTAAGGTCAATAGGGAACCCAAGGACAGACTCAAGACCCTTGGACTCATTCAGAAGTCACAGAGGACCAGAAACAATCTGGAAAAGCCCTCTAGAAACAGTGCTTTCAACAGCATCACCCATCTACCTTCCTGGAAATGACTGCTAGGGATTATAGCTCAGGTTTCCTCTTGCCCAAGTGGTCTCACAGACTGGATATTTTATGACATGAATTCTGTCTTAATTATGTTGGTATTTAAAAGGCAAGTTCCTAGTACTAGAGAAGGGGTTTGGAAGGAAGGAAGGACTCAAAGGAAGGAAGGAACCAATACAACTTTCAGCCCTAAGGTGAGAATAAAACAGGTGCTTCCAAAAAAGACTCTGTACTGCTCCAGAGGATGATGAGGGACCTAAATTGGCCTCTTTTATCATGGAAACAGTGAGCTAATGAAACCCATGACTGAGACACTCTCTGTGTGAGTGGTTTTGCTGCTTTTCATTTCAAAGAATTTGTCTCTTTCTTTTTCTCTTTGTTTCTAGTTCAGCTAATTTCTATTTCTCTAAATTTTTGTGTCCCTACTCAACCCTGTCTCATAGCTTATTCCATCTAATATGTTCCCAAGATGCCCTTTCAGCCGCCAAGGAAAATTGCCCTCTAGTACAACCTCTGACTCCCCACTTTTGGTTCAGGTTCCTCCATCCTGGGCCTCCCACCTACGACTCATCTTCAAAGGACCCTCTGAGTTCATTTGTCCTGTCCAATTAGGTAAAGGCTCCCTGCCTAGAATTTTTCTGAAACTGTGGAAAAGTTAAAGAGAAGAGCAAACAAGTTCCTAACCTGTTCTATAGCTATCTGCATCGAGATCACCTTAGGACTTGGTCCTGGTTGGTTGTATTGAAAAGGTTGATGTGGCTTAGCATGTAATCCTTACTTCTACAGGTTCAAAGTGACATAACCAAATTCCCTTCCCATCTCTTCCATGGAGATCTTTGTGATCTTGGGCAAGTTACTTGACTTCAGTCAACCTCTGTTGATTCACTCAAACATAAGAGTAGCATGTGTATACCACAAGGCTGACTCTAGAATTAAATCAGATAGGCTGAATGAAAGCTGAAAGGTATGATAGCAAGCCAGACAAGGCACAGCGGGACCAGCTTAGAGACTGAAGCTCACACTAGACCAGTTGCTAGCCCAGAATATCCATGGGTTGTTTAAAAGAAAGGAAATAATTGCCGATAACCCTCTTGCCCCAGTCAACTGGACAGTACTCTCTCCGCCCAAAACAAGTACAGCCAAACATTCCTTGATAAACATGGTGCCTCAACAAAGAGACACTGTTTGATCTTGATGGCCACTGTCCCTTGGCTACAGCAGGAATCTGACTCATCTGCTTTCTAGGAATTTCCTGACCAAAATGCCTATCAGGCTACACTGCCCATTGCACTGGGCGGTGCTGGATGACAATGGACAGATTCTTGGTTTTAGGTTTTGATTCGTTCAAAGGCTCCATCACACCATCACTCACCCACTTCACAGACTCACACTTAACTCTTAATAAGTGCTAGACAGTGGGTTAGGTGGTCAGAATGCAAAAGTAATAAAGCCCACTGACACCTTCTTACGGTAACCGAGTTTAGAGGACTGACCACTAAGCATATCAAAAAACTAAGCATATCACACACAATGGCTATACTCTCCCTTTATGACACTGAGGCAGGAAAGGCTGCAGAAGGAGACATGCTGTCTATGTAGGAGCACGGTGAAGGGCTCATAGTCACCACCTCCCCTCGCCGAAGTGGCAGGCATACTTGGGTCCCATGCATTCTGGCTTTCTTCAGCAAGCTGTCTGGTTACACCTTGACAACTTTGAGTGACCTTGGGTGTTCCCTTAGTCCTCCCAAGCAATGCATCTACAAACTATCCCTTGGGTTGGGCTTGCAGACAATTCATTCTTTCATTCATTCAACAAATATTTGTTGAGTACCTATTATGTACCGAAGCAAGTTAATTTCACCTTCCCAGGGCACTTTTAAGAGTGCTTTACTTGAAGCACCCCTATATTGACCGCATCACACTTCAGAGTGTCTGTTTAATCTTAGAGAGATGGAAAAACAACCAGGGCTAGGACAGTCTAGCACAAGATATCCTAAAAAAAAAAAAAATCCACCTGGCCTCAGGGAGGGACGCTCACACGGTGGACTCCCACACTGCTTTCAGAGGCTTCCCACTGCATCTATGGCCATTGGACCCACAGCTATGCTCCAAAGACAGTTGGAAGCCTAAGCGTTGCCATCGGCTCTGCAGCATTGGGAGAAGGGGAGGCCTGTGGTCTAGAAAGTTGCTGACTTCCAGAGCACCTTGCCTAGATCTGCTATAGGCCCAGGCTTCTTTATGATGGCAATTCAGAGCCTCACAGAGTTTCTGATGGTCCTAAGCATACTGCACCCACAGCAGAGAGACAGATTTCATAATGATTTAAGATCAGGGACAGAGCTGGAAACCAAGTCTCCACCTCAACTCCAAGTATTTCAGAGCCCTCAGGGCCTCCAAGCATACCATTCATGCCCTCTCCCAGGGTACTCAGAGGTCCACTGTCCCCCACCTCCAGACCCCCAACCTTCAAAGCAAGATCCACAGAGCCCCACCCCTCAGGTGGCTTCAATGGTGTCCATTGTCCAGGAGGCTGTGTGGCTTGACCCCCAGCCCCATAAGGAGTGGGACAGCAAGCTCAGAGAGGAATCTGCCTGGTGCCCCTCCTCTGTTGACTCCCTTGGGGGGAGCCTATGGGGTAGTGGCCCCACTGAATGTGACCTATTGTCTTCAGGGCGGATTTAGGAAGTGCCAAGCTCCCATCAAACAGCCCTGCTCCCCAGGTAAAACAAAAAAAGGGCTGTTCATTTGGGACCTTTTCCCCCTTATCTTCTTTTCCTATCTCCTTAGGCTTAGCTCTGGTGTAGTGTTCAAAACCACTTCCCCTCTGAGCCAATCAGAAGCCGGGGCTCACCCGTGGCCCTGAGGTAAAGTTATTTATAAACGCCTCCCTGGATTATTTGAGCAGAGCCCTTTCACACACCTCAGGAACACCTCTCTACCTGCTGCCCGCTGCCCAGACACACCTGCAGCCCTGCCCAGCCAGCTCTGCTCACCCAGAGGTAAGCTCCACCCAGCCCAACCCACCCAAGGGCTGGGGGTTATCCAGAGAAGAGGGCAGGCTCCAGGGGTACCTCCAGAAGAAAGATGACAGGGTGGGGACTTGCCAACCTGAGCACAAATGGGAGGACACTCTGGTCCGGAGCCTGTGAGCAACTCTCCATCCCTGCCCTGTGTGTAGCCCCCTGTAAAGACCTCAGCTGCTGGGCTGAGCTCAGCTGGAGACGGACACTGTATTGGAGGAGGTCAGTGACACCCCAACAGAGTGGGGGAAAACAAGGCCTTCCAGGAAAAGGAACAGAACCTGGGCCACCGGGGTCTCTTAAGCAGCCACTACCTACGCTCCCCACTTCTTTTCAAGTCCTGGAAGCAGACAGCTCTCGGTGCGGTGCGTCTCAGTGTGGCTGTGACCCTTCCCTCACTTACTTTCCTGACCTCAGGACTCCGCATGAGCTCTATGGACTCCTATTTGATCCCTGTTGCTTCTGTGAGGCTTGAAGAGATAGATAAAGAGGAAGCTACAGGGCAGAAGGCAAGGCAGGGACAGGATCCATCAGGCACGTAAAGTATTTGGTGGTGCAGCACCGGAGGGGTCTGGGCCAGCACCGTGGGTGAGGAGCCAGACTCACAGGGGCCCAGCTTCTGAACTTCCTACTCCACAGCTCTAAGGAGCCCCAGGGCATCCTTGGATAGTGTCTCTCCTGGAAATTAGTCCAGAGGCTTCCTAGGCCAGGCCAAAGCAACCCGTTTATCATCACAGCAGCGATCATCCTGTTGATCCTGGGCCTGTTAGAAGCGAGTGCCTGGAGGAGACCAGCTTTAAGGATGTGCCCCCTTGGTGTGGCAAAGCCTTCTCCACCCAGAAATAGGGCAGTCTGAGAGAGGACTTTCTTCCTAAGTGTTTTTACTCAAAGATAAGCCTCTCCCAGAGCCTCTGAAGCCCCTCACATGCTCTCAAAACCTGGCCAGAGCCTGCTTGGGCAACGTGAAGACCAGCACATACCAGAACCAGATCCACTGCTATGCCAGTCTTTCTGGCACGGCTCAGGGTCTGTCCTGACCTGAGGCCCACTGTATGAAATCTTAAAGCAAAACTGGACCCTTTTATCTCTGAGCACTCAGGGGCTCCCAGCAGAGTGGCATCTAATCTATATTAAGTAAAATTGTATCTAACTATACAAAATAATCTGAGGAAGCTTGCTAAAGGGATGGAGACCAGCTGGACATGAGCTAAATTGTGGAGGCTGATGTGGTCATGACTTAAAAGATATAATCCTCCAGGGGAGTCAGCCTTCCCTCAGTGCCCCCTGGGGCTTTGACCTATATTCTTGTATTCACTGGTCTCTTTAGGAATTTCTAAAGTCTAACCCCAAGTGTCCTTACAGGGACCTTGTGACCTTGTCAGGTCTCACTGTTGGAAGCACTGTTCAGCATCTCACCTTAGCCCCCGTTCATCTGTTCTCAACAGGAAGAACAGATGGGCTATTGGGCTTAGATATGAGGAATGGAGGCTTGAGTGTCCCAGTAATGAGTCCCCTGCAAAGGATACAGTCCCAGAACAGCCAGAGTCAACATTTGAATGAGGACATCAGCCTGGGCCTGGGAGGGGACTGCAGACTCAGGAGAAAATTGGTGACAATTGAAGGAGTGTTTCAAAATGCCTTAGGGGTGCACAGGCTTCTAGAGCCTCCCTCCGGCTGCTAGGCACACAGTCTCCAGCCAGGACCCCAAGTCACCAGTGTACCCCTCCTCTGTCCTGTCACCAGTGTATACCCCTACTCTGGTCAGACAGAAGCTGCCTTTTCTTGGGATACTTATCCAAGATGAAGAAGGCAAGCAGCCAGCCCTTGGAACAAAGGGAACCTCAAGGTGACCTTTCCTTTCCCCAGCACATAGCCATTAGACAGGTAGAGAGACCTGTGACAAGGACACCTGCAGTCTGCTAAGCTAGGGCTGCCCCCGTGTCTGGCACAGGTGTGTCAAGGAACAACTCCCCTCAGGTGCCCTCCCCCCAGCAAGGGCTATGGAACAAAGTCATTCTGGGCTACAGTGACAGGGTCACCTGTAGACATGACATAAATCCACAGGCAGGTCTTCATCTTTCTGTTCCCCAATGTCCCCCCAGAGTGTGAGAGCCTGAGACAGAAGCATAGGAACAAGTAGGAAAAGGAGGCATGAAAAGCACAGTGGACGCCTAAGGCGGCAGAACTCGGAAGGTTGCCTTCCAGAGCGCCAGAAATAAAAATAATGGCCAGAATTGATTGCTTCCCAGGGCCAGCCACCCTGCAGCTCATTTTCTTGGGCATTAGGTTGAGCCCACCCCTAAACAAACATTCTAAGGGGATCCACAGACCTACTCAGACACAAGATTGGGAGGAGATCTAGTGGGCTTTCTTTAGTATAAACTCATAGGAGGGGTCCATTTGTCATTTCCTCCCTTTCTCCAGCTCCTCAGCAGTACAAGATCCCTACATTCCTCCAGCCCTAGACTGACCTCATTCCTTTCCTAGCCCAGGCTTGGGAATTGTCTGTGGAAACACAGACACCTCCCAGCCTCTCTCCTTCCTTTCTTCTTCTCTCCCTCCCTCTCTCTAACCCTCTTAATTCGTAAAGAACCCACCTCTAGCTCTTCAGGATCCCCTCCCCACTTCTCCACAGTGAGAGTCATCTTTCTGTTCCTCCGTACTGTCACAGGGGAAGTGGGGAAGCTGAGGTTGTAACAGAGTGGGAACATACAACAATGACCACAGAACACTCGACCCACCAGGGCTATGTGTTTAACTAGGGATCAAATCATCTTGTTCCTGATACCTCTCTCACTGTCTTGCTTTTTGTTGTTGTTGTTTTAGAGTTTTAAATTTTATTTGTATAAGTGTTTTGCATGTATGTATATATAATATATATTGTATGATATATTACATATTATATACTACATGTGTGTCTGGTGCCTGTGGAGGCAGAAAAAGCTGTCAGATTCCCTGTTACTGGAGTTAGGGATGGCTGTAAGCCACCATGTGGATGCTGGGAACTGAGCTCCAGTACTCTCTGCAAGGGTAACAAGTGCACTTAGCCCTGAAGCCATCTCTCCATGCTTCTTGTTCCTCTTTCACCTCCCCACCCAACCCAATATCTTTTTGTTTTTTTCAAGACAGGGTTTCTCTATGTAGCCTTGGCTGTCCAGGATTCAGTTTGTAGACCAGGCTGGCCTTGGACTCACAGAGATCTGTCTGCCTCTTCCTCCCAGAATTCTGGGATTACAGGTGTGCTTCAACACAATATCTTAAGGCTCTCTTAGTGCCCTGAGAACCCCTGAAGCCCATCTACAAAAGGTTGAGATCCCTGCACATCATGATAGTTCATCCACTTTCTCTTCTCATGTTCCCCTTTACTCCACTGCTCCAAGGTTTGAAAGGCTGCCTGGGAATGAAAGGACTGCACCTGTTTTGCCTACCCCATGTCAGCCCTTCCTTCCTGAGAACAGGAAGGATGATGAAGGTGACCCCTCTTTAGGAACCAGGGCTGCCCCTGAACCTACACTTATAACTTAGTTTTGTCATCGTGCTGGACAAGCAGAGACCAGGATAGGAGGCGGAATCCAGGCAGAGTCCTCAAGAGGAGAAACAGAACCCAGAAGTCTAGTCTGATCAGACATTATCAGAGAGCACAGGTCAGTGGTTTCCCTGGGGGTCCTGGAGCCCTTTCTCCATTGGCATTGACAGAGCCTAGTTCACACACATCTGCTGTTTTCCATGACTCAATTTCCTTATGCACAAAATAAGAGACTTGGGCCAGCACAGTCCTCAAGTCTCCTTCTAAAGAAAACCTCCTGACTTCAACCAACTGTAGACTTCTCTTTTTTATAAACAGGTTTGTGAAAGGCTCTGATACCCTGCAATGTTCTAACATGGAATAGAAGAGGAGAAATTTGGGAAAGCAGCAGACCAGGGTTACCAGAGGGACCTTTTTCCTTCTGTTAGCCTGTGTCATTGGGGACTCCCAGAATTCAGACTTCAGGGAAGCCTTGCCCAGAGAGGCAGAGACCATGCTGAGTCACCCATCCATTACTGTCTAAAGGGCTCACACCCCTGCCCCTTTCCTCCTTCCCTTTCCTGGACAGGCAGACAGAAATGGTTGGAATCCACCACAGTACCTAAGCTAGACTAGCCATGAAGGAGATTGGAGAGGAAAGAGCAGTTGCCCTAGGCCAGGGGAATGGGAAAAGTTTCTGGACGGGGGATGGAGGAAGAATCCAAGCAGGTCTTCTCTCACTGACAGGCAGGTCTAGAAAGGCAGCAATGAGTCAGAGCAACTGGGGTGAGGAGGAGCTTTGGAGAGAGACCCAAGCCTGTTTGGGGTTGAACAACCTGCCTACATGGGGCAGAAGGAACAACCAACTGGACTGGCTAAAAACAAGGCAAAAATGAGGAGACTGGGCTCAGTCCTCCTGGAAATGATTACCAGGGTTTCTGAGCAGGACATAGGTGCCCAGTGGAAGAGCAGGCCAAGAAGTCAGTTAAGAATGGTGTTTGAGGGAAGTCAGACCTGGAAGGTGGGGGCAGGGTAAAGTCAATGCACAGGAGATAAAAAAGTGAAAGAGAAAAGAAGGCGCTAGAAATAGGATCGGTGAACAACTGAATGTGGAGACAACCGTCAGGAAAGGAGTGACTGGATAGCAGGAAGAAAGATGACCACTGGGCAAGCAGGAAAGCTGGCGAGGGATCTGGAATAGTGCCATGGGATATCCCACCCCACAGGTGAACTGGCAGAACATATCACCTTTAAAAACAGCCTAGGGCCATCCTTCAGCCCACCCACCCCACCCTACTGGCTGGCTTTGGTCCATTAGCTCACCTTTAAATATTTGGCTAGTTCGTTCAATCTGTTCAGTGACCTGGGACACACTCCCCACACTGCAAGCATTCCTGAAGACAGGACTGGCTCGATGGGTTCCTCTGGAGTGCCAGACTTCTCTTTCACTGTCCCAATAAGCCTGCCAAGCAAGCCAGCTAGAAAGCCAGGCCCTGGCAGACCCCAGGGACTTTGGGAGGAAGAGTGGAGTGAGGCTCCTCCATGGAGCGTGAAGACTGGATGCTGGAGAATCATCACTCATAAGGAAGAAAGCATCCTCCCATCTTAATAATAATAATCAGTGTCATTGCTGCTCGCTGGGAACCTAGGAACACACGAGCTCACTTAATCCTTACAGCAACTGCTGGGAACTGTTATTATCTGCACTTATGGAATGAAGAAACGACACCTTTGAACCCAGGTCATTCTGCTCTTAAACTTGGACTGTTTTCTTGAAGCCACTTTGAGTTTCTCCCACCACATGTCTCACATACCACGGCCCTTATTCACTTCTGCCCATGTCTCCTCCAAAACCCCATTGGTTGGTTAACTCAACAAACATTTGCTAGGTACTAAATACCAGGGAAGGGGCTGAGCAGGGGCTCTGTAGGTAGGTTCATCCACCCATCTTACCCCCCCCCCGGGGGGGATATCATCATGGGGTTTCACTAACAGTACAACCTGCCATTCCAAAGAAAGGTTTTCTCAGCCCCTAGACCAAAGGAATGGATACACCAACCAACTGGAACACAACACTGCTGTCCTTCTTTCCATTTTAGTTAATTCCTTCTCAGCCATCACACCTACATCCCTGAGAAGTAAGGAGCTCACCCCACTTTGCTGATGAGGGACTGAAGGCTCAGAGAGGCAATACAGCCCTTTCCTTCTCTCCAGCATAGCCAGAACCAGTCTCAAGTCTCTGTATTCTTAGCTCTTTCCAGTGCCCCCTTCCAAAAAGGCGTATGCTAAGCCACTCCCTAGGGCCTTCACCTGGAAAGTCTGGTGGGATAGGTACCGCTGTGGTTGTGCATCTTCAGCCTTATCTCAAGCCTTTTGCGATCACAGCCACCCCAGGTCCCCCGGGGACCTCTCAAATGTAAGTCCTCCCTCAAGCTGTCCCATCCTTCTCCTCCTCTGAGAGCCTCCACACAGCTCTTGCCAGCTGTGATTGAGGGACAGGGAAGGGCTCAAAGTTGGAGGACGATGGAGGAAAGGTTCTCACAGGGAACTCCTCTGGACTCCAAGGCCCTGGCACGAAGCTCTGCCCTGCTCAGCTCCTGGAACATCAGTGAGGTTGCGCAAAGAGTGAGGAGGAGAGAGACACCAGTACACAAGGGTGGGGGGAAGGCTAGGCCCAGGAAGCTGTGGGAGAGAACTGAAGCTGACCATCCAGACTTCCCCAAGCACACCATTGTCTTCCTGGGGAAACCTGTTGGTGAAGTCGTTGTAGGCAGGGAGTCTTATCCAACAAAGGTCCTCCTGAGGTCACATTAGCCATCCCCCTGCCTCTAGGCAGGCTGTTTTCCCATTTGTTCCAAGCTACCTGGCTGAATGATATGAGTCCTGCTGGCAGGGAAACAGAGGCCTGGGGCAAGAAGCAGCCTGTGGAGCCATCCTGGCCTAAGGGAACTAGGATTACTGTGTGGAAACCAGCTGTGACTTTTGTCCTTGAACTCCCACCTTCTCTTTGCCTGGTGTTCAGCGGGAGTGACAGTGATGTCACGGGTGTGGAGTGCCAACCACATGCTAGGTGCCAAGCAAAACAGCCAGGGCAAGTGTGTGTATCATCAGTGCCTGAGAAGGAAGGCCACCAAAAGAAGTGAGTCTGGCGGAAAGACTTGACTGAGGAAGGGAGGCACCTTGCTGGATGGGGGCGGGAAGGCTGGAATAAATCTCTGTTGCAGTGAGGATCAGAGAGAGGAGGCCCCAGCCGGCCCTAAGAAGGGATGCCCCTCACCTTTCCACACTCTGCTTCTCTCAAAGCTTGTCAATGTCCCAGACATGAGCCAGACCAGGCCCCGCTACGTGGTAGACAGAGCTGCTTACTCCCTCGCCCTCTTCGATGATGAGTTTGAGAAAAAGGACCGCACCTACCCGGTGGGAGAGAAACTTCGCAACACCTTCAGGTAATGTGGCCCAGAGCCCAGATGCCCTCTTTCCTCTGTTCCTCACCAAAATTCGTCCTGCTCAGGTCAAGGCTCCTGGACCAGTACCCAAGGAGTTAGGGAAGCCCCAGGGGAAGGGAGAGTCTGAAGGGAAGAGCCTGCAAGCTAATATACTCTGAGACCTGTAGGGAAGACGGAGCGGAGACTCAAGAACCGCTAGTTGTTTCAGAGGGTCGTAGGGTGTTTCTACCCCCTACCCTGGGTCTCCTGTGGTCTCAGTCCTCCCATACCTCTCCTGGGTCCTCAAATGATCTGTAGTTGGGTGTGCTGCAACCTGGAGTGGTAGGAGGCCCCTCCCCATCCCCCATTCCTTGCATATCAAAGAGCACCTGAGGAACCATCTCTCCATGGCTCATCCCTCTTGGATAATCCTTTTTCCATCTGGTTCAAAGAACTCCTAGAGAAGGCCCTAAATTCCTAGGCTGTACTGAAGAGGACCTCACCAGCCTTCAGGGTCCCCCACTCTCAGGTCCCTGGACGGTGGTGGTGGGTTTTGCTTCAAAGGAAGAAGCTGTACACAGTGGCCCATACCCACACCCCCAGGGCTTGAGGCCACAGGCTTCACCCCCCCCCCTTCCCTACACCTTCCCAGGCTTCCCTGGCTCCCTTGGGGAAACAGCTGATTCAGTTACCTGGATTGAGGTCACTGGCAGTAGCTCAAGCAGAGCCACAGGTGGAACAGGTTGAGGCAGAGGGAATCACCCACTAGAGTCTTCACTGAAAATCCTGGTCCAGCCCTGCCTCTCCTGGGAGGCTCCGTCTCTGCTCAGCAACACTCAAGAGCTGTGTGCCCAGTGTCTGAGACATGTCTCTGCCACTGTGCTCCTTAAACAGATGGGCTCAGCCAGTCTTTGTGCCCAAGGAGACTACATTTAGATTGTTAGCACGCTGGAGGGATGGAGGATCTGACATTTTCCTGAAGGTTAGGGATGATTCAAACTATTAAGAGAGGCAGAAAACTAACAGTTCCCATGACGCTGGCACAAGAGCTTTGAACAGTGCCTCGCAGACTGTGTCCCAAAAAATCCTGGTTGGATGGATGGATGGATGGATAGATGGATGGATGGATGGATGGATGGATGGATGGATGGTTGGATGTCTGGAGCACTAATCCCTCCCTCCAAACCTGTCCTGGCATCTGAGACTTCTGTATAATTGTCTGGGATCTCTTTCCAGCACTTGTTTCAGACTTCAGGTTGCTTTGCCTGACATATGGCAGAGGTTTGAGAAGGCTGGGCTCCTTCCCCAGCCAACTGTCTACCGGTGAGTCCAGTTTTCTCTGCCATAAGCGAAGCTGACAGAGCGCCTGCAGGGCTGCTGCCTCCCAGCACAAGGCTTTCAGTATGCATTAAGCTGTTCAGCATGTCCCGGGTGTGAGAGACGCACCATAAACCCCGGAAGAGGCTGAGCTGACATAGGCTGCCCCAGATGCTGTTCTACAGAATATTTAATTGGGACGGCGGGGGGGGGGGATCTGCCTAGACTTTCCAGGATACAAAGCATTGTCTGTGTTAGTTTCAGTCTTGGGTGACATCCAGGGGCCCCAGTGTCAGGGAAACTATTGTTGAGCAACAGCAAAGAGTAAAGATTGGTGCAGCACGGGAAAAGAAGCCTAATCAGACTCATGAGTCACCAGAGAGACCCAGAACATTTGACTTCCCTCACTCTAGAGAAGAAAAGCAACCCCCACCCCAAGTCATCAATCTACTGGCTGTCACCCTTGGGTTTGTAAGCCCTTGTTCCAGCTACTTATGAGTTTCCATGAAAGGCCCTCAAACAGAGACAAGATCGATACCCCTTTCCCTCTTGGCCCATCTTCCTTTTTTCTCTGATGCTTTGCCAGGGTTGAACACCCATGCAAGACTCACTGTAAGTGGAGGACAGCAGGTTGGCAGAGTGCACCTCATGGGAACAACAGAGTTTGCCTTTTTGAGAAGTTTAAAGAGAAAGGGACTTAACATTTTAAGAAGGCTGAGCCACCATAAAATCAACAGCTTGCAACCAGGCCTTGTAGGCTCTCGAGTGTGGAGAGCCAACAATGACGTTCAGGGTGTGCAGCCAGGCTCTCCAACAAAGCTTTCCCTCCTCAGCGGCCTGCAGCGTGGGACGTGGCCTTGGGATACTGATTGCACCAAGGAGGAGTGGACCAGGGACCAGAACCTTAGCATCTCTCTGCAATCTGCCCTCTTCTCCCACAGGTGTTCCTCCACCAAGTTCAAAGCCATTGTGTTGGGGCTGTTGCCAGTGCTCTCCTGGCTCCCTAAGTACAAGATTAAAGACTACATCATCCCTGACTTGCTGGGCGGACTCAGCGGGGGATGCATCCAGGTGCCCCAAGGTGAGAGTACTCTCAGCCTAGCCTAGCTGGCCACTCCCTCTCTCCTGTCCTTTCCCCATCTCTGTCCCACCCCCATCCCATTCTGTGACCCCTGTGAACCAGATGCTCTCCTGAGATAAACCCAGTTCTCTTTGTCTCCTGCAGGCATGGCATTTGCGTTGCTGGCTAACCTTCCTGCAGTCAATGGTCTCTACTCCTCCTTCTTCCCCCTCCTGACCTACTTCTTCCTAGGGGGTATACACCAGATGGTGCCAGGTAAGGTCTCTCTCCACTGGCAAGCACAAGGACTCAGGGCATGGTGAGGGAGGTTCAGTTTCCACCTTTATTCTCCTGGAACTGATTTTTCTCCAACCTGAAAGGATGGTTGCTGCATCAGTCCTAGTTCCTCGAAGACCTTGGAGAAATTGTGGGCATAGCCTGTTCTATCTCCCTCCCAGGAAGGAGAGCAAGGTGCTTTGACAGAAAAAGATAAGCCATATGTTATGCAGACCAAACAGATTCAAGAAACAGCTGCTTTCAGCAGGCCACTGCAGGGATGTTTGGAGTTGTCTAGTGTCAAATGAGATGAAGCAAAAGAACTTGCATGTGGGGCTGGTGTCTGGCCCGGGCTCTGCTAGCACTGAGTCGGTGTCCAACAAGATAATGTCAACAAGGATGTATATGATCTGGGGAAGTGTCTGTGGCTGCTTAGATACAGCTTCTGGTAGTTGTGCTGGCCAAGACCAATGTAGGGAGCCATCCAAACGGGCTGGTATGTGTTCCTGGGCTGGACCTCTTGGTCATTTCCATAGGCATGCTGCAAACTTCTGACTTTTGCTGGCTGGGTGGGGCACCACAGGTACCTTTGCCGTTATCAGCATCCTGGTGGGTAACATCTGTCTGCAGCTGGCCCCAGAGTCGAAATTCCAGATCTTCAACAATGCCACTAATGAGAGCTACGTGGACACAGTGGCCATGGAGGCAGAGAGGCTGCATGTGTCAGGGACACTTGCCTGCCTGACTGCTGTCATCCAGGTGAGAAGCATAGCTCTCAGCCTTACTGGTGACCCACACCTCAGAAGGTGGCAGACTACCTTACCTCTACCTCAAAACCCCCAGGGTGATATTAAAGCTGGCTTAGAGCTCGGCTATTGTTTCCATCCTAGGGCCAAAGGGGACCTTTAAAATAGCTTAGCAAATCCACACACTCCCTGTGCCACTGATGGAACTACCTTGAGCATAAAGTCTGCCCAGAGACTTTCAGATGCACCTTGGAGAAACCCTGATCTCTGCCAGCATCCCTCCAACCCCTCCAGCCTCCTCTGCCCCAACCCCAGCCCAGGTCCGCTCTACAGAAGCTGACCATCTAGCCAGCAGTTCAAAGAGTTCCCCCGATGTTGATGAAAGAGATGTAGTATGGCAAAATGTGAGCGTGCCAGCCACTTCAGAGAGTACCTATCATTCAGTCATCACTCACCTAATGTTTTCTGGTTGCTTCACTCTGCCAGAAATTGAGCTAAGCCCTAAAGATACAAAGATAAGTTTTAAAAAGCGGCCCAGTTCACAAGTGGCTCCAAGCAGGACAGAGGAAGTGGCCTTGTCGACAGATAAATTTGTGTGCCATGGTGAGATAGGAGGCACAGTACAGCCATGAACAAGAGCCTATAGGAACCTAGAAATGCTAGGAAAGTCCTCAAAGCGGAGGGGACATCTTATCTGAGGAGGCAAGGATGAGGGAAGTTTGCCAGTGCCTAAATGAACAGGTGCAAGGGCTGCTCTTGGCGGAGAGAACAGCACCCAAGAGCACTGGGGCCCAAGACAGTGCAGTCTGACCAGGAAGGAGAAAGCCAGGAGCCTGGTGTGGCTCAAGGGCAGAGGGTCAGCGGAAGTTAGAAAGGCAGGCAAAGGCCCAATAATAAAGCCTGTAGTCTGTCCTTTTGGAAGCAACTTAGGTCCTTTTAGCTACAGAAAGATGGTTGGCAGGTGGATCTAAGGCAGGAGGGACAGAGTGGTGGCAATGGAGAAGGAGATGGGGGAGGGGGTAGGAGGAAGGCATATTTTGCCCAGAGCATTAACAGTTCTCGGCAGTGAACACCATGTGGGAGGAAAGACACTGAGACTCTTGAGTTTTCAGTCGGGCGACAGGTGGCAGTGAAGAAGGACCTTTTTTTTTTTTTTTTTTTTTTTTAAGCTAAAGGAACTGAAGCCAGTGTAATGAAGTGACAGAGAAGCTGTGTTGTAAGGTCTGGTGGCAGGCACCCAGGTCACAGTGAGTCACACAGAAAGGTTACAGGGGCCTGCTATCTCTGAGTCACATGAGGCTCCAGGCCTGGCTGTGTGTCAGGCAAGCGTTGGAGGAGATGACCCATTGTGGACTGTCCACTTTCTTCCTTCCAGATGTCCTTGGGCTTCGTGCAGTTTGGCTTTGTTGCCATCTACCTCTCTGAATCCTTCATCAGGGGCTTCATGACAGCTGCTGGCCTGCAGATCCTGATCTCTGTGCTCAAGTACATCTTTGGTCTGACCATCCCCTCCTATACAGGCCCAGGCTCCATCATCTTTGTGAGTCCAGAAATGGCCTTCAGGGAGGGGCGGGATGGGAGCAGAGTTCACATCCTTAGAAGGTTGTGATCAAGTCATTCTGATAGCTGGCTGGGCCATTGGCAGAAAGGAGCCCAATGCATTTTCCTTGTGGGAAGGGGTCTAACACAGATTCTTGTACACTCACTGGGGTTCTCTATGGTCAATCCCTGCACAAAAGGAGACCACCATTCTGGTGCCTCACCTCCTTTACCTGGGAAGCCCTTCCTTTTTTAGTTTAAACTCTTGACAAGAAAAAAGAAAATATGTCATCTTATTATCAACAGCTCCCACATCAGGTGGACCACCCTGTACCTATAACTCTTCTTGCCTCCACGGGCACCTACACACATGTGACATATATCCTACACAGACACATACACATGAATAAATATAAGAAAGTTTGCCATCTTAGCATTCACGCCTGACACACCCCGTGGGAGAGGTGAGTTGCTGATGGGACAGTATTCACAACCAGGGCTGTGTTCTGCCTTTGTATGTCTCCAGCGGCGTCTCTCCCCTGGGCCGGGCACCCAAGGGCAGGGCAGTATGGGAAGAAAGGATGAGAGCCTGTGATGCTCTCTCCCTTAGACCTTCATTGACATTTGCAAAAACCTCCCCCACACCAACATCGCCTCACTCATCTTCGCCCTGGTCAGCGGTGTCTTCCTGGTGCTGGTGAAGGAGCTCAACGCTCGCTACATGCACAAGATTCACTTCCCCATCCCTACGGAGATGATTGTGGTGAGGATCCTCCCTGCCTGGAGATGGGGTTCTGAGGGTTAGGATAAGGGGGCTGTGAGCAGAGGAGCCTTTGCCATCCCCCTGGCATCCAGCAGGACCAGAAATCACATGTGAATGTGTCCTCTGTCCATTGTGTGCCTCCTCGGGTGGCTCATGCACACACTACCCTATGGAGGCAAGACAGTGGGATCTGTGGAAATATAGGAAAGATGCTGGCCTCGCCCCAACTAAGCACCAACATCCATTTTCCACTTCGGGGTTTGCAGGTGGTGGTGGCAACAGCTATCTCTGGGAGCTTCAAGATGCCAAAAAAGTATCACATGCAGATTGTGGGAGAGATCCAACCCGGGTGAGTCCAGATCACTCAGAGGCCAACTCTCCCCATTTTCCACCAGAGCCAGGACCCCGATGGAGATGAGAGGCTCTTGGTGAAAGTTCATTAGAAATTAGAAAACCCTGACTCAGAAAAGCCACATAATCAGCCAGTACTGGCCACTTATGGAGAGTGAGTCTTAAGTGAGGCTACCCTCCCAGCTCTGTAAGTTTCTTATACAAAATACAAAAAAAGTCCTTCTGATCCACCCATCACTAGCTTTCCATTTTGCTCTAATGCACACTCTTTATCCATGCAGAAAGAAAGCCACTAAGATCACCCAAATTCTTTAAGCATATGTGCTATGCAGGCACCACACTGGACCCAAGAAGACCAGGGCAAAGCTGTCTCACAGAGTTAGAACAGGGAGGGAGAAGGCAAGGTCTCACAGCTATAGAGGTCTGTGGGTCTAAAAACTGGTACGTACAAAGAGTTCAGAATCTGGTCACACACATATGAAGTCCTCCCATTTACCACCTTGTTGACCTGGAAAAGTTAGGTCTCTTATGCACCAGCTTCCTCTAAAAATCAAGAGTCCTGCCCTCCCTCTGATTATGGTGAGATCATGTGGAGCAAGCCTAACAAATAAGACCGTGGCGTGTGGTGGGAGCTCAGCTCCGTCCCTTCTCATACCCCTGGGCCACGCCTCTTTTGGATCCCTGGCAGGTTTCCCAGTCCAGTGGCACCGGTGGTTTCACAGTGGAAAGACATGTTGGGCACAGCCTTCTCCCTGGCAATTGTGGGATACGTTATCAACTTGGCTATGGGCCGGACCCTGGCCAGCAAGCATGGCTATGACGTGGATTCTAACCAGGTATCTCCAGCTGCCCTTGGCAGGGCTTGGGGTTATAAGCCCGCAGAAGCCTATTAATGATGGCTTGGGGTGGGGGTGGGACATGATTCACTGGTAGAGTCCCTGGCTAGCATACAAGAGCCCTGGGTTACACCCCAGCACCTCAAAAAGGGGAGAGGAAGATGAATTGGGACTCTTTGTGCTAATATGAAGCAGTAAGGGTTGGGAGACTAGACCTAAGGGGCCGATCTCTTATTTTTAACTTTCTCTTTTTTCTTTTCTTTTTCTTTCCTTCTTCCTTCCTTCTTTTCTTCCTTCTTCCTCCATTTCTTTCTCTTTCTCCCTTTTTTTGGTGGGAAGTTTTACAGAAGAGTTTACATGTTCAGTGTGCACATGTATATGCAATTTTATATACATGTGTGTGTGCTACAAAGGGAAGCCAGAGGTAGTGTGTAGTGGAATAGCATTACTTTCAAACCACAGGACCCTGCCCTTCCTCACACTGATGACTGACTACATCTGATCCCTACTCTTACCAACCCTGTCCTCCCTCCACAGGAGATGATCGCCCTAGGCTGCAGCAACTTCTTCGGCTCCTTTTTCAAGATCCATGTTATTTGCTGCGCTCTCTCGGTCACACTGGCTGTGGATGGGGCTGGAGGAAAATCCCAGGTGAGCCTTGTCTCATAGGACTCGGGTAGGAGTGGAAACAGAGCAGTCATCCCAGAGAAGTCCAGTTGGCACAGGCATGCCATCCTTAACCAGGTAGCTTCCATGCCACCAAAAGATCAGCTGGGAAACAGTTGAGTCGCAAGACCTCCACACCCACTCACTCCCAGTTCTTTCTCTGACTAGGTGGCAAGCTTGTGTGTGTCTCTGGTGGTGATGATTACCATGCTGGTCCTGGGGTCCTATCTGTACCCTCTCCCCAAGGTAAGAGCCTAACTGAGAGCAAGAAATACTGACAGCCACCAGCAAAGACAATCCTTACGGGTGGGAGTAGATAGATTGCAAAGGGTCACCATTGTCAGGTGTCAGGTGTCCTATGAGAGGTAAACAACACAAATTTTATTCCTCCACTGTATGGGAGAGACTGAGGCTGACAGCCTTGACTTGTCAGTGTGCCAGCTCACCGTGATTTCACTGTGTAGGGACTGATTTCAACCTCTGGCTTTCTGAGACTTTTATCCCTAGGCTGGACGATAGAGGGGCAGGGCACCCACAGAGCCTCTCACAAGGATCTAAGGTCTGAGCCTTTCAGGGATACAGCAAGGGGGGAAATACAAAGCGGGGTACAGAACGAATTGTATGGCTCAAAAGGCTACATTTTCCAATCCTAAGATTGAGGGGAGGTTTGCGGAAAGAGTCCTAGGAGTCTTACTTTCCCCGCCCCCACCAGACTTCGGGGTCAGTTACATGTAGGAAGGCCAGGATAAAGGGGGCACTTCAAATGGCATGACGCAACGTTCTGCTTCTCCAGGCTGTGCTGGGAGCCCTGATAGCTGTCAACCTCAAGAACTCCCTCAAGCAGCTCACTGACCCCTACTACCTCTGGAGGAAAAGCAAGCTGGACTGTGTAAGTGTGGGGTGGTCTCCACTTGGCCACAGATGCCCCTGCCCTCCTGGAACCCCGCAGCTCTGGCCTAATGCAGAGCCTGTTGTTCCCTAGTCCCCAGGGTTTGGGAACGCTTTGGAGAGAGCCATTCTTTGTTCAAGCCTAACTCAACCTCTGTGTAGGATTGCAAATTCCTTCACCTCTCTAAACCTCAGCGTCCACACCTCTGGAATAGGCATGTCATGTTCTCCCAACTTTGGGATGGGCTTATGAAGGAGATGGGCTCAAACTAGCAAACTGTATGTGGTCTGGGTTGCATGCGTGATCAACAAAACTTAGTATCTATTATTTTTACAAATTTCTGGGTTCCTCCTCCATCAAAGGAGATCGTTCTGTAAAAAAAAAAAAAAAAAAAAAAAAAAAAAGCTTAAAACATAAAATGGAAGACCAGGGTCCTGAGCAAGTTTCTCTCATGTTCTACTTCTTCCTCTGGATATGG
The DNA here is from genome assembly GCA_028658305.1 of Pachyuromys duprasi. Taxonomy (NCBI): domain Eukaryota; kingdom Metazoa; phylum Chordata; class Mammalia; order Rodentia; family Muridae; genus Pachyuromys; species Pachyuromys duprasi. The sequence continues at coordinate 7,868,021 of CM053757.1, read as the reverse complement.
GATGAAGGTGTGTTCTGCATCATGCACTGGCTCTGGGGGTTAGATGAATCACAATGGGAAAGCACCATGCTACGTAAACATCCTGCTTGTGACTTCACACTGCAGCTGTGCCTTCACAGGCAGTCCTGATAAAGGTGCCTGGGTATTGACAACGCTGCCTTATTTCCACTGAAGCCCACCCACCACAGCCCAGAGACAAAACTTACTCAAAGCTCTTTTTTTTAAATTTATTTATTTTTATATCAATCACAGGTTAGGTACTTTGCATCCCAGGCGTAGCCCCCCCTCCTTCCTTCCCTCCCACCTTCCCTCTCCCTCATCTCCCTCCTTCCCGCCCCCTCCAAGTCCACCAACAGGGGGAGGACCTCCTCCCCTTCCATCCAACCCCAGCTCATCCTATCTCCTCAGGGCTGGCTGCAATGTCCTCCCCTGGGATCTAGCCAGTCTGTCACTCCCCGGCTTGTATGGGGGAGGGTCAAAGAGTCAGCCATCCAGATCATGACTGAAACAGTCCCTGTTTCCCTGAATAGGGTCTTCAGTCCGACACCGAGCTATCATGGGCCCCATCTGAGCGGGGGTTCCAGGCCACATCCACACGTGGTCCTTGATTGTAGAAACCGTCTCATACAAGCCCCCTCAGAGCTCTTTTTGAGGGTGACAGAAATGGAGGTGCAGCATAGTCAAGTAAATAAACCATCAGAGGCCATAGAGGAAGCAAGTGCCAGGGTCTGGCTGGAAACTCCCTGCTGGGCTCCAGACTTCGGGGCTGTCCTGCCTCTAGGATACAGAGGCTTGGCTGCTCCACGTAAGGAAGGAAATCTTTAAAGTCAGGAAATGTGTGTCCCCCTGAGGGCTCCCAGTGAGTGGGAGAGACAGGAGAAAACTAAATGTTGCAGTTCCTAGCCCTAGGATCTGCTTTTACCACATGGCCCCCCATCTCCTGGCTCTGGCCATAAGTGTCTTGCGGCCACAGGTACCATATGACTTGATCTTCACTGAACTTCTACAAAACTCCCCCCAGAGGCTGAGTCCTTTAATCGCCGTTCTCAACCTCCGGGTCGAAACCCCTTTGGGGATGACCGACCTTCTCATGGGGTGGCATTTCAGATATCCTGCGAATCAGATACTTACATTGCACAACCAGGACCCCTGCTCCACACTTCGTGTTCAGGAGCAGAGTTCCCATCCAAGCATGGACACCTCACCGTTAGACAGGAGGAGAGCTCACATTTACTCAATGACACACGGCAAGGCTAAGACTGGACTCTGACTGTCCAGTCTTCTAGCAGAGTAGACTTCATTTTCTCTTGTGTGGACTAAAAATCTGGCTCACACAGCTGTGCAGTTCAGAACCCAGCTTTGAACCTGTGCTCTCGAGCCAAGGATTTCTTACTCCGCTCACACCACCCCCTCTGTGCACACTTCTATAGTCTACTAAAATAGGAGGCTGGCTTTCTATTTTTAAAACTAAGTCAAGCACTGGGGCGGGTTAGGGGTGGAACTCGATAGTAGAGGACTTGTCTTGTATGTGAGGCCCTGTATCTAATCCCCAGCTCTAGAAGGAAAGAAAAAAAAAGACATGAGCTGCACTCAATGTAAGAGAAACAAGCAAGCAAACCAATGCACCAGAACATGACTCATCGCAAAGTGAAGCAAGAACAGGAGAGATCTGAATTGGGCAGGCTGACTAGGGCCTTGACTAACCCCAAAAGACTTCCAGAAAGAAGCAGTTTTTCTCCCCAGCCTGCCTCTGACATCTCTCTCCTCACAGTGTGTCTGGGTGGTGAGCTTCCTCTCCTCTTTCTTCCTGAGTCTGCCCTACGGCGTAGCAGTGGGTGTCGCCTTCTCCGTCCTGGTTGTGGTCTTCCAAACCCAGTTGTAAGTGAAGACCTCATTCCTCCCTGACACAGTATGGGGTTGCTAGACCAGTCTGCAAGGAGACTTGCAAGCCAAGACCTAGCACAGGCACTGGGCCCAGCATGGGCCCAGACCATGGGGCCAGACCTCAGAAGTATATAGCTTAACCAGTACAATGGCATGGACTAACTCATTTGACTTCTGTACCCTAAAACCCCAGAGCAAACCAGCATGGTTTCAGGGGGCTGGGGAGGAGGGAGCCCTGACAAGGAAGAGTGAGTGAGACTCACCACCCTTCCAGAAGCACTGTGAGAACCCCAGCTCAAATGGGACACTACCCTGGAGAATGCTAGGTCAGAAGACCGGCTCTGTGCTCTTCCTCTAAAAGAAGCTGTCAATGCAAGCAAGGAAGCCACAGAAGAGGCCAGGGGGGTATGAGCAAGAATGAGTGTTGGAGAAACTTTGTCTTTCTTCTTGTAAACTCAGAACCACGAAGTGCTGGCTTGTCACCTATATAGTTCTCTTTCATCTTCCCCAAGACCCAGTTTGGGGGGGCTAAGTCAAGATATGCCTAGTCATAGACCAGCCACAGACCACTAGGCCTAGATCCCTAGGGAAGAAAGATTAACAAGCCTACCTAAGGACAGGAGTCCTGGCTGATTTTTCCTGTCCTCACTCCAGCATCACCCCACGCTTGTTAGTATCCTTACTTCCCATCCTTCTCTTCTTCTTCTAGTCGAAATGGCTCCACATTGGCCCAGGTCATGGACACGGACATCTATGTAAACCCCAAGATCTACAACAGGGTACGTGATCCAAGTTGAGACCCTCCCTCCTTCGTTTTGTCCCCTCCTCAAGACCTATCTGTGACCTGAGCTCAGTCTCCCTGTCACAGGTCCAGGAAATTGAGGGAGTTAAGATTGTCACTTACTGCTCCCCTCTCTACTTTGCCAACTCAGAGATCTTCAGGCAAAAAGTCATTGCCAAGGTAAGGCTCTGTCCTTGCTGACCGGAAGGGCTGAAGAGAGAAGATGGAAGCAGAAAGGGGCTAGGAGCCAAGGGCAGGCCATCCCACAAAGGTACAGGTCAAGATTGCTGTTGGCCCTTTCCCCACAGACAGGTATAGACCCCCAGAAAGTATTGCTCGCCAAGCAGAAATATCTCCGGAAGCAGGAGAAGAGGACGGCAATGCCCACACAGCAGAGGAAGTCCCTCTTCATGAAAACCAAGGTGAACTGAGGCTGGGAGCACCTCCATGCTCGTTTTCATCTTGACCCTGGCTCCCGGCCTGCAGCATCTTGAGAGGGAAGGAGGGAGCCTCTGCGAGCATTACTGGGCACTCTGGTAGGGAAAGGCTGTGAGCTCCAGGGTTCCACGGCAACCTGTCTCCAGCGGGAATTTCCTAGGTGCCTAAGCTGTGTGACGGTAGGAGGTGTGGGAGAAGCGGATAGGCTTGGGCAGCACACAGAGAGTCCTGCTGTCTCTAGGGGGCTTTCTCTCAAGCAGAGTGGCCAAGGCTTCAGGCTTTTCTGGAAGGTTCTTTCCACCTAGGCTGGGAGGGAAAAGACTACAGGCCTCACATAGGAAGGCGCTTTAGGAAAAGCCTGTATTTACCACCAAACTGAGATGCTATGCTCCTGCCTCTGCTTAGGGCTCAGTGCCACAGTCCCTGACTGCCTGTTCCCTTTCCACCCCCAGACAGTCTCTCTACAGGAACTCCAACAGGACTTTGAAAGTGCCCCTTCGACCGACCCCAACAACAACCGAGCTCCTGCCGCTGATGGCTCTATATCCTATATCACCTTCAACCCCAATGCCTCAGCAGCTGCCCCGTGTGAGCCGCCTACCTCTGCTCAGTCCCCCAGGGAGACTAGTGACACTCTAGCCAGTGTCCCACCTTTCGTCACCTTCCACACTCTCATCCTTGACATGAGTGGAGTCAGTTTTGTGGACCTGATGGGCATCAAAGCCCTGGCCAAGGTGAGGCCACGTGGGGCTGGAGGAGGGTTGTGCCCCACTCCTGCTCACTCCCCTCCAGGCCCTCATTTGAGCTAGCTAAGGGAGGTTCCAGACACTAGGGACTCCTTGCCCAGGTACAAACAGGGTGGATTCACTCTTCAGGGCAAGTTGAGGGCAATGAGGTGTTGGAGTAAGCTCCCTGAGCTTCAGCCCATCCACCAAGGCTATTCTGAATTCTTTATGGAGTCGTCACTCCCCAGAACACACCTTGGGTCCTCTGAGTGAGGCCGGTTTGGCCCCTGGTTCTGCTGCCCCTTCGCACACTCATCAGTAAAGCCAAGAGAGAAGACAACATAACACTAGTGTTCCGACACTTAGGCCAAATGGGCAGCCTGGGGCTGCCATAAGCACAAGGACCATCTGATCACTTCTCAGTGGCCCCATAAATATCAGGTTGACAGCAAGCCTCAGAGTGTCTCAGATGGAGGTGATCCAGGAAAGCAGAGGAGCACAAAGCATGTACTGGCTGATGTCACTACCAGCCAGGGACAGGGAAGGCCCTTTTCTGGTGTTGAACTCAGCTGGCTTCTCTGGGCTGGACCTAGATTCCAGGCCTTCACTGAAAGCTTGCCTCACTGAGCCTTAGTCCTGAGCAGAGATCTGACCCCTAAAACAGGCCATGGTAACTTCAAGTGCCTGCCACACTGGTGAAGCCTCATTTCCGCCCCACTTTCCAAAGAGGCCTTTGGCCAACACTCCAGAGAGACGTGGGGTGCTCTTTGCCACGCCTGCCTGTGGCTGCCAGGGCCCTCTGGATTGCATGTCTGTTTGTTTTCCCCTCTGAAGTATGTTTTATGAGTCACTTTTAAGACCCACTCAGAACATTCCTTTCCTTTCTTTTCTCCCTGTTTCCTTCCTTTCCTCTCCCCTCTCCAACCCTTTAGCTAAGTTCCACCTATGGGAAGATTGGAGTCCAGATCTTCCTGGTGAACATTCATGGTAAGAAAAGTGGGAGTTGGGTGGACATTAAGGGCACCAGAGGCTGGAGAAGGGATACGGTGGGGACAGGTTGGCCAGCATCCTGGGCATGGGACATGTTCATGTACTTGAGAGTAGACAGAATTAGAATCTGCTCACCATTAATCTGTGTGTATCCTTAGTCAGGACATACAGGTCACTTTATCTGTCTGGGGATTTCTTTCCAGCCATGTAGACTGCAGGGGATGGGAGTGCTAACTGGCTGAAACTGGGATCTTTTTCAAGTCAGAAAGTCCATGAATCTGTACAAGCCCAGAGAACGCACACACCCAAACTTCCTAGGGACTTTGTCTTTAGAGGGTGCTTTAAGCAGCTCCAAAGACATGCCCAGATCGAAGGGCACGCACGAGATTTGCACAGATGCCAAGTGCAGATGGCACACACAGACCCCAGAGAAATATGAAGGGGATGCACACATATCCAGACGCTACCCAGCAGAGCTCTGCAAGAGTCCCTGATTACTCTTACCCTGGATGACTACTCCCAGGAAACCATCTCCAGGATGTAATAAGAGTAAGGGCTCTGCCGCATGTTGGAAGTTTGAGAAAAGAGGAAGATTGAGCCTTGTGGGCTGGAATTGGCAGCCATCTCCCATGGGTGTATTAACTTTTCCTTGACAAGCAACAACTCCTCAAATCCGACTCCTTCCTTCTGCACTGGATTGAGGGCTCAGCATTTTTTAGTTCATACTTCCCTCTGTTGTCCAGAAATGTTATTGCAGGGCCAATTGCCCTCTGCTTTACCACCGGCCTCTCCCTCCAGCTCCAATCCGCCCTGGCTGTTACCTTTTCCTTATGATACCTACCTCCTCCCAGCCCAGGTCTACAATGACATCAGTCACGGAGGTGTCTTTGAAGATGGGTGTGTACAGCGCAATCATGTGTTCCCTAGCATCCACGATGCAGTCCTCTTTGCCCGGGCCAATACTAGAGAAGCCCCAGCCCTCAACTTCCAAGGGGTAAGGTTTCCATGTCTGAAGAATCCAAAGCTCCAGCTCTCAAAAACAGGAGTACCAACTGGCATTAGATGACTGGGAGGTTTGCGATCCAGCACCAATTCTCCCGTCTCAGTCAGGTTCCCTATCTGTAGAATGGCCTGCCACACACAGCGTTTCTGTTTAGGACTGAGTGCTAAGCTTGTATAAAGATATAACTTTATTGATTGCTACTTACATGTTTCTTGCCAGCCACCACCTTCACTCTTTCTGCGGGGCCCCTGATTTGGATATTTTAGGGTGAGATGGATGGAAAGGCCGAGCTTCGTCTCAGTCTCCCGTCCTTTAACTTACCAGCTCAGGGGGTGGGATGAGAGGGAGACACAGATAACTCTGTCTAAAGCTTCAGAAAGCTGGAGAGTCTGAGAGAGCCACCCACCACCTGCAGGTCCTGGGAGACCAGGGAGCTTTCTGATTCATGAACCTTGTCCACGGGGACTGTTGGAGAGTTCTTGTTAGGCCATTACACCGATAATATCCAGTCATTACAACTTAAATGTAATGTAATGACTTTTTAACATTTATTTAATGTGTGTGTACAAACACATCATGTCATGCATGTGGAGGCCAGGGGACAGCCTGTCCTTGTCTTTCTACCAGGTGGGTCCTGGGAGTTGAACTTGGCTTCTTCAGCTTGATGACAAGTGTCTTTACCCACCGAGCCATCTCTCCACCCTTGTTTTAATAATTGTAAATAATTTGCATTACATATATTCTTTACTTACCTATTATAAGTCACACACACAATGCATACACACTCCTTACAACATGACAGTGAGGGAGAAAGCCTGCAGAGGGAGTGTGATTACCCTGCTTTATAGATTCTGGAAGAAAGGAATCCCAGGGTTAGGTGCCCTGTGTCTCCCTGCCTACAACGCTTACAAGGGAGGACAGGCCCTATGGGCATGTGCCTATAGCTGTTCTGTAAAATGAAGCAGGCAAGGGAGGACCAGAGAATTCGGGAGGAGGGAAACAAGGGGTCCTCTGGAGCCTGCCAGGCATCTTCCTGCCACCGTGCACCTACAGCTGCTCTGATACCCGAGCTCATCCCACACCCACTTCCTTCCCTTCAGGCTCCAGGGAACACTGAGTTCTCCTTGTATGATTCAGAAGAGGACCATCCCAACTATTGGGACTTAGAGCAGGTAAGTACAGGGGCAAAGGTGAGGGAGGGGAGGGAAGAGGACAGGTTTCTCGCTGAAGCGTTTGCTGGCTGTCTTCTCCAGTTCAGAGCCGTAACAGGTGGCAAGGTTTCACCTTCCTTTTAATAATGGATCTTCTCAGCATCAACACACACACACACACTTACAGAGGCATCCTATGGAATGAGAGAACTTCTGGACCAAGTGCTAGAGAATTGCTATCCATGTTGTTGTCGTTGTTGTTTTGAGACAGGGTTTCACTGTGTAGCCCTGGTTGTCCTGTAACTTGATTTGTAGATCAGGGCTGGCCTTAAACTTATAAAGATCCACCTGCCTCTGCCTCCCCACTGCTGGGATTAAAGACTTGTGCCACCACACCTGGCTAAGAATTGCTATCTTTTTGTGTGTGTATGTGAAGTTGTTGATGTTGTTGTTTTAAGATTTATTTCTTTATTATGTATACAATGTTCTGCCTGCATGTATACCTGCATGCCAGAAGAGGGCACCAGATCTCATTCTAGATGGTTGTGAGTCATCATGTGGTTGCTGAGAATTGAACTCAGGATTTATGGAAGAGCAGCCAGTGTGCTTAGCCTCTGAGCCATCCCTCCAGTCCCTTGCTATCTATTCTTAACTCTCCATCATACCAACCCTGTGATTGGAGCCAAGTTACACTTGTACCACTGGGGCCTGTTATTGTCTGTAAAATAGACATTTGGGTAAATTTGTCTCCCACGTGACTGGCAAGAGAGGCCACTTGTCTTTCATTAATTCATGAGCTATTTATGGAACACCGACTGCGTCCCTGAGGCTGTTGGTGGTGGGAAAACAGCAATAAACAAAGGCCTCTGTTCTTTGGAAGCTGCATTCTTGGAGAAGCAGAGGATTTAGGGGCACAGATGAAATATTAGTGCAACTGGATACACATCCAAAGCGAAGAGCTCCGCAATACAAGCTGCACTGCCTGCTTGGGGCCTTTGAACTCTATCACCGTACCAGTGCCCAGAATTAAAAGAAAGCAAGTGACTACATTTAGAGAAATCTGGCTTTGGGTCTGTTAAAAAAAAATAACATTTCCTCCCATTCTTTCTGAGTTTGAGTTCTGTGGTCCTCTGAGGATGCCACTCGACACTTGAGGGTGGACAGGCTGCTTTCTGTGCCATCTTGGAATCTCCAGCACATTAAAAAGAAATTTAAAAACCTGGATGGGACAGAAATAATACAGCTCCTCTAGTCTTGACACTGGTGTTATATAATTAAAAAAAAAAAAAGAAAGGAAGAAGAAGCTGACACTCTTAAAAGACAACACAGCACAGGCAGGAGGGACACAATTAAATGCGCCTAGCACCTTCTCCCATCACCCGGTATGAGTTCATGTCTTCTGCTAGCCTGCCTCTCCCCTGCTCAGTTGCACACTTGCACAGTCTCACCCAGGGTGCTTCATTCTGGCCTGTGGCACACTATTGCAGTCACTTGGTTGCAGTCACTCTAACTCCAGCAGCTCTAACGCTCACCCTTCCTTCCTGTGGTCTCTGCAGGAGATGTTCGGGACTATGTTTCACACAGAGACCCTGACTGCCCTGTGAGGGCCCGTTTGGTTTGCATACTGCCTCCTGAGCGCCTGGCACCTGGGATTTCCATGGACAATAAGCTCAGGACCACAGGAGTGACAGAGAGAAGAGTATGTCCACCAAGATGCTAGATCCTCTCTCAACTCCTGTCCTCTCTCCCACCTTTCGCTCCCTCCCAGTATCCCTGGGAGAGAGCCATCTCAGCCTCTGCAGGCAGAAGAGCCCTGAAAAGGATGAGAGTCTGATGAACCCAACTCATCACCTTCCCCTTCCCAGTCAAGCCTGGGCCAGCAACAAGCTCATTTCACTCCATCCATGCAAGCCCCACCCATGGCAGCTGATAGACACCTTGACTTCCAGCCTTAAGAGTGAGCCAAGGGCAGAATGATAAGAGCAACTGTGCTGAGCTCGGAGGCAGTTCAAACGCATCTGTGGCCTTTGCGGTTTGACCTCGGAGTCGGGTTGCCGTGGGATACAGGGATGAACTGGGTTAGAATGTTAAAGCTTATCCCTCCACTTGCCTTCTAGTTGTCAGCTCTGTGCCTCAAAGAGATGATACTATCCACAGTCCAGGAGCCTCTTTCTTTGTGCCCATTTCTCTCTCCTTGTCCTAAGAATGCTGAGGTCTTCTGCTGCTGTCCAGCACTTGAGCCTCTAGTGTGGGTAGTGGGCAGGACTTAAAGCTATCCTGCTCCAGGGACAGCCCAACAAGGGGCTGACTGAGCCTCTTGAATCTTCCCCACCTGGAGGCTGCCCCATTCTGGGAACCAGTGACCGCTGAATCTTCTGATGATACAGCCACAGCTGTTCTGCACAAAATGTTTTGAGAAACCCTCTGTGTACTTGAAACATGGAAGAAGTAGGTTGCTAATGCAAACTCAGGACAAGCTGGTGGGTTCTAGGCCCTGGGAGCCCACCTGACCTCGGAGCTCATATCACCTCTACTTTGGAAATCTGCCATGTTCATTGTCACTTGGAAAGAGCCAGTCATTTGAACTCTCCCTTGTCACCCCAGAGCTGTGATGGGAGGTCCATGGAAGGAAGTCCTAAGGAACCAGCTTCAGAGCCCTACTGAGTACAGATGTGAAGGACTATCCCAGACTGGGTCCCTCTACAGGGAACTCTTAAGAGTCTCAGGACCTTTTTACCCTAAGAAAAAGGACAATAAGAATTAAATTCTCATGTAAACAGGGAGATAACTGGAGATAGCCCACTGTTGGCTTGAAAGTAAATAGCTCTCTCTCTCTCTCTCTCTGTGTCTCTCTCTCATGTGTGTGTCTCTCTCTGTTTCTCTGTCTCTCTCTCTGTCTCTGTCACATCTTGTGAAACTACCATGCAAGTACACAGAAAATCTGGCCTCTCCTCATTGGTCTCCAAGTTCCTACAGTGTAATGAGCCCTGTGCCAATAGGCTGGACTGGCCTAGCCTGGGAAAACAACCCAATTACTAACTTCAACCTGACCTTCATTATGTGTCCATGTGTTAAGTAAGCTGGTGAGCTAGCAAGTCTTTGCAGAGTTAAAGAACAGGGCCAACACATTCTTGGCTGCAGCTGTTGCTTCGCAGTGAACTCATTATGCCATCTGGCTGCCAACGGGGTCCAAAACTTGGAAGGTGGAAAGACAAAGTTATCTGGGATTCACTGTGCCCAGCACTCAAAGTGCCAAATTCCAGGAGAAAAAGAACCCCAGCCAATGACAATTTGTCCTCCTCTACTCCACCTCCTCCAAAGTCCAGGAAGTAAAGGAAAGTCAGAGAGCCCCAGGACATTATAAGTCCCCTTTGAACCAAGTATCTATATCTCATTAACCTGCAGGCCAGGCCTGGACTGAAAGGGACTCACAGTGGCCTGGGATTGGGGGTTGGCAGGGAAGGGTGTCTGCAACATGTTAAGTCTATACACACTCACAAAACCCATGGTGAAAGTATGATTAGAAACATAGGTGCAGGGGTAGGGGTACAGAAAAGGGGCCGAAGAAAACTCTGCAGTTGCAACTCTTGGGAAGAATACAGACATGACTAAGGCAGGAAGGGGGGGGGGGTAGACAAGGGAACAGAGTAATCCAGATTTTCAACACATGTGGATGTTCTTGCAGACTGACTTGTGACATAGATTCCCCAGGAAGGCTGCAAACCTTACCTCTTGAGATATCTGTATAATTTATTTAAACCAGTCTCCTTTGTTTGTTTTGGTAATAAAGTGGTCTTGAAATGTGAATTAGCATATGTGATGAAGTGGTTTTAAAGAGTGGAAAGAAGATCTCTCCAAACAGCTGGCTTTTGCTCTGTGTCACCCTGAGAGGAAGCCATGGGATGTGAGGTTTTCTCATGAGTCTCCCAGCCAGTCACCAGATCTGTTTTCCTTGCAATGAATACATTTTCACGAGCCTGGCAAAGCGCAGGTTGGAGAGAGGAGACTGAGCTGAAGGGCCACTTCCTCAGTGCCTGTTCTGAGCACCAACTCTGTGCTTCCATAACTACAAGGGAGGCAACAGTTCAGTGTTCAGTGTCGTGGGGCACACCTGTAATCCCAGTACTTGGGAGATAGAGGCATGAGGATGGAGAGTTCTAGGCCTTCTTGGCTACATAATGATTTTGAGGCCAGCCTTGGCTACATGAGATACTATCTCAATACAGAGAGAGAGGTGGGGGAGAGACAGAATCAAACTCTCCTCATACCTTCTGCACACTCTCCCCTGCCCAATCCACTTGTGAAATATTTATTACATATCAATACCACCACTGCCCAGAAAAGCCTTCATGGGAGACGTGATCTATTCCTGCCTTTCCCTCCCAAACATGACATATTACACAGATAACAGGTCTAGGGCCCCAAAAGCTAGACTGATAAGAGACTCAGGAAAGCACAGTAATGGTGTAGAAGAGACAGACAGAGGATAAAGTGGAAAGGGACAAAGAATCCAGAGAGGCGTCAAAGCAAAGAGAACAGACAGAAGAGATGCGGTGAACAAAAAAAGGAGAAATATAAATGAGGGGGCTTTCTGTGGTTTGTGTATTGGTTTTGGTTCTGTTGTCTTTGCCACCGCCGGCCACTAGGCACCACTGTCACTGGCTGCTTCAACAGCCAGGACTCAGAATGTCCTATCTCTGGGCTTTCTGGTCACTGTTTATCAGGAATTCAAATGTCTTTTGGGCGTGGATAGTATTAAAGCTGTTTTACGCTGTTCTAATTTACTGAAAGGCTGGCTCTGGGATCAGGTTGTGGGTCTCCCTTCTCTAGACCCAAGCATGATTATATCAGGTACCACCTGATTTTGTGACAGGGAACAGCAGACAGCAAAGCAAAACAGCCAAAAGAGATTAGATTATTGATTTAATTTAATTGTCTAAAATTTTTGCTAGAATATAAACCTTATCTTAAGATTTGTAAGATAATTATGTGAACTTTCTGTAACTCAAGATTTGTACATTTATTGGGTATGGTTGAATATCTGAAAAAATGTGCAACAAAAAAAAGTTATCTTAAAACTCATGTTTGTTTAATAAGGTACCAAACCTTCACCTCCATGTGTTCATATACAAGAACATACCTCACGTTAGCAGCCAAACTTTGTCATGTAAGAGTCACCCAGGTGGTATTGGTTTTAAAGGCATGAAGGGCTTGTGGAGACGTGGAGAGCAGCTGAGGCTCAGCACTGTGTGGCAGTGTTGGAAGTCCTCAGAGAGCATAGGAGAGGCTATTGGTGAAAATTCAGCCCAGCTGCAATAGGGACATCAGCAGTTTTGGAGATGACAGTACCACATGATGGCCACCAGGAGCAACATCCACAGTGAAATGGAGCCAGCTGGAGCCTGGAAGACAGGGTATGTGCCACCAAGAGCAGAGCCAGAGAGGTGAGCCGAGCCCCTTGGAGAAGGCTCCCAGATATTGAGTGTTGAGATGTTTGCACTGTTAGAGTTTGGTTTCACCTTGTCCAGATTATGGTTGTGCCCCGTTTCTTCTCTCTTGAAGTAAAATAGGTACTTAAACTTAGTTTCTGATATCGTGGGATTCGATAGCTGAGAGATTTTAAATATTTTTAAAAAGGAAATGCTGGAGTTTTACAAAGAATTCAAATTTTAAAAACTGAATTTAAAAAACAACTTTTAAATATTTATGGGACATTTTAAGTTTGTAGAATGTTTTCTATTATGATGTTTTATTGATATGTAATCTTAAAAACACACACACACACACACACAAAAAAAAGCTAAAGAGTTAAGGGCATAGCTATGAGCACCAAACACTAAACACTAGAAAATGGGATATTCCTGTCTTATGAGGCAGCAGGACAATGACCTAAGCAGTCTGGCAAAGAGCCTATAGGACATCTGTGCTTACCTAATTCTATTCAGACTAACAGAGACTGACTCAAGAATGTGTTTATAGCCACAACTGGCCAAGGGTGAATAAAATCATAGCTAGTGAAACCATCGTGGATAGAGAAGATGGGAACAAGGAAAGAGCTTGTGGTGGGAGAACACAGCGAACCTTCATACAGGCGCGCACCCGCACGTGAACGTGTACAGAGAGAGATGCAAATGCATTTTTTAAGGTAAAAACATCAACATGTTCTTAAATATTGGCTTAATGTGAGCTCACCTTCCTAGCAGGTGATCCCTTGGCCAGGCAATTGACTTTGCTCAACTGACATGTTAGGTCTCCACCCAAGCAAGAGATTCTATTCTATTGACCAAAGAGAGTTTTCTCTTAGCAGGCTCATTGCTGCTATAACATTACCCCTTCTAAAGATACCCAAGAACCATTTAGAAGCCAGATCAGAGATCATAGCCCCTCAAATGCTTTTGTTATGTCTAGCCTCTTGCAAGGATGAAGTGTTAAGAGTTCCAGGAACATTTCTGGCTTTTAGCCAAGAGATAAGCTGGTTACTTTCTTTGGGGTTTTTTGCCCTAGCCTTACCTCCTGTTTTTTTTCATCCTCCTGTCCCCAAAAGATAACCCTGTTTGTCATTATGGACTTAGAGCAACAACCAAACCAGCTTTTTACAGATGAAGGGGGATGTTGGATATGGCAGTCAAAGTACTCTCCAGCAGGCCTATCTAAAAAGCCCCAACATTGATCAGTGCTTTTATTTATATACCAGCAGATACATGGAAGAAAGGAAGTCCTTGACTCATGCCTGTGGAGAGATGTGAGAGAGAAGTAAAGCAAGAGTTATTAGTATTACGAGAACTTGGGAGGGAACCAGAGAAGTCAAGGGGGAGATTATTTTTAATGCCCAAAGCAAAGTCCGTTAGAACACTGCTGATTCACAAGAGCATCCATCTATTGACATTTCCTCACCACCCCCGTGGCCTCCGAGGCTGAACCCCAGAGTGATGACCCCAGGGTCTACTTTCAGGCTCTTTGATAACCAGTGAAGTGGGTAAAATCAGTGTAATGCCCCTCCTAATTGGCTTCTAGGCAGAGAGAGAAGAAAAATTTATTCATCATTTAACTTTTAGATTGAAACAATAGGGTGTCTCTCTTGGCTATAAGTAAGTATTTCAGTGAACCTAGGTCTAAAGTCTTAACTCCAGGCAGCATTTCTAATGAAACTGCCAAATGATGAATGGACCATTGAAGAAATCAAGCAGGAAATGTTTTAAATTTCTAGAATGGAATGAAAATGAAAGCCCCAGCCAGTGATGTACACTCACCCAGAGAAAGCCCCTTCCCACTCTCCGAAGGTTTAAGTAGACTTTGTTTCCCACCTTTAAACAAGCTGCCTCAATAAAGCTGTCTCCCAAGAGTCTGTTACCATCACACTCACGGTGCCTGAGGTCTCTCCCGCTCCCTGCCGTTCCTGCTTCACTTTCTCTATCAGGATCTGCAGGTTGTGGTGCAGGGGTATTGGTGCCAGGATGGGCAGGAAGGCAGAGGCTGAATAGCAGCCTGGGCCGAAAAGTGGGTCACAATGAGAAGCCGAAAAGTTTAAAGCCCCGGCCACCTGGGAAAAGAAACTAGCTGAATGCAGTCTTTCCTCGCCCACTAGTTATACAGCTGCTAGGAAACCAGCCCGTGTGACCAGGCCAGAACTGTTTGTAGTCTTGGCGCCTAAAGTGGACCAATCATTTCAAAAGTCGATCATTTTTTTCCCTTAAAAACTCTATACCCCTAGACCTCGGGGCCCCATTCCTCTCCTGTTTCCACAGGAAGTTTGTGTCCCATGTTCGAACGTGTATACAATTACAAAAAAACAAAAACCCCTCATGTATTTACAGCAGAGTCTGTTCCTGGTCTTTTGGTGGTCCTGAACTCAGCACAGCAACAAAGACTTCCACAGTGTGCAGGAAGAAGCTGAGTGATCCTCCCCCAGGGGACATCAATTGGCCTCCCCATCTTGCCTCCCTGTGATGAGGGCTGACACGGGGGGGGGGTGTTTGTTTGCTTGCTTGTTTTGTGTTTTCTTTCTTCTCTCTCTATTCCAGTTTGTGCTGTTGAGAGGGATCAGATACAGAGAAGTAGCAACTGATAACCTCTGGCCAAGGCTACTTCTTGGCTTGGATGGGAGACCTCCAGCCCTCTGTTGGAACCCCAACTACTCATATGAATATCAGCTACAACCATTATACTTCTTGTCATAAAAATA
Organism: Pachyuromys duprasi; assembly: GCA_028658305.1. Lineage (NCBI taxonomy): Eukaryota > Metazoa > Chordata > Mammalia > Rodentia > Muridae > Pachyuromys > Pachyuromys duprasi. The sequence goes on along the minus strand of CM053757.1, from coordinate 7,852,867 downwards.
CCATGACGCACCTGCCAGTTAAAAAAACTCTAGGGTAGCTGCCGGCTTTCTGAAATTTGCAGACAGGCTTGCATCTAGACTCTGTGCCCCAAAGAGCGGCACAGCTCCCTTCGAATGCTCTCCTTTGACCTTGGCATTTCCACACTCTCACTTTATCATGAAAAACTTTTCATCTCATCAAAAGGAAACCTAGATCAGGGGCCTACAAGCATTACTCAAAGCTCTTGGCATGGAACTGACCCAAAGGGAAGCCACTTCCTTTTGGAAAGAAGTCCTTGAGGCAACCCCCGGATGGTAGGAGACCCCTACGACCCTGGTATATGGACTCAGGTCACTTATCTCGACAGCAGCCAAGAGAGCCAGGAAGAAAAGTCCCCTCCCTCTATTTTCTGCCCATTATAGCTGCTTTTCACCAAAAAGTGGGTCCCTCTAAGCCAGGCCCCACCAAAGAAGCTTCCCCCTGCCCCATCAGATAACTGATGTTGGTGACTGTCCTGAGGACTGCCCCACTGCAGACCTGGGAACCTTAGAAAAAGCCATACAGGAGTTCCACCAAACAACTGTTTCCTCAGTCTTGGCAGCGCACTCTGACCGCACCCCATCTGCCCTGTACCCTCCCCTGCCCCTCCACACTGTACCCCAGGACAGCCCTCCCTCCACCACTCAGCAGCTCTGCAATCCCCAGGACGCCAACACTGCATGTCTAGAGACCCAGGCATTTCCAGTTAATGTCCACCCACCTGGTCTTGGCCTCTAAATCGCTATCCTTATCAGGCTGGAGACTTAAAAGAGCTCACTCAGGCAGGCAGTCAAGGAGGACAGCATCTATGTCCTCTAGACTAAAGCCCTCCTCCAAAGTCAAACGGCCATTTTAAACGTTCCCCCAGATTGCTGAGATATCTGCTGATATCTGCTCTCTATCCGGCCACCTTTTCCTTTTCCTACAACGGGAGGCTCTCTACAAAGATGGATTCTTCCAGCAGGTCAGGCCAAGATGATATCACATGGGCTATGATGAGCTTTTCGGCCAGGGAGCTTTCTCCATGGAGGCCAGAAGACAGCCCGAGGCTATCACAACCAGGTATGCCTCTGTGGGCTTCAATCCTGGAACAGAATCGTCCTGCCCTCTGACTCACAAGACCCTGCCTCTTACCTATTTTTCCCCCACCAAACACCAAAACAGAATCTCTCTCTGACTTTATTCTTAGAACTAAAGTGAGCTTAGAAAGAAAATTCTTGACCCTGGATCCAGAGACCTTTTAAAAAAAATAATTTAAAAAAATTTGTGTGTGTGTGCATTGGTATGAAGGTGTCAGAATCCCAGGAACTGGAGTTATAGACAGTTGTAAGCTGCCATGTGGGCACTGGAAATTGAACCGGAGGCCCCTAGAAAAGTAGCCAATGCTCTTTTTTCTAATTTTTATTTTTCTTTTTTATAATAATTACAGTTTATTCACTTTGTATCCCATCTGTAGCCCCTTCCCTCATTCCCTCCAACCCCACTATCCCTCCCTCATCTCCTCCCATGCCCCTCTCCAAGTGCACTGATAGGAGAGGTCCTTTTCCCCTTCCATCTGACCCTAGCCTATCAGATCTCATCAGGACTGGCTGCATGGTCTTCCTCTGTGGCCTGGTAAGGCTGCGCCCCCCACCCCTAAGGGGAGGTGATCAAAGAGCAGGCCACTGAGTCCAAGTCAGAAACAGTCTCTTTTCTCCTTACTAGGGAACCCACTTGGATACTTGGAGCTGCCATGGGCTACATCTTTATAGGGGTTCTAGATTATCTCCATGCATGGTCATTGGTTGGAATATCAGTCTTAGAAAAGACCCTTGTGCCCAGATTTTTTGGTTCTGTTGCTCTCCTTATGGAGCGCCTGTCCCTACCAGGTCTCCCCCTTCTTTCATAAGATCCTCTGCACTCTGCCCAAAGTTTGGTTATGAGCCTCAGCATCTGCTTTGATACACTGCTGGGCAGAGTCTTGCAGAGGCCCTCTGTGGTAGGCTCCTGTCCTGTTTTCTGTTTTGGTGGGATCTAGAAAAGATCACCCTGCGTGAGGTAACACAGAAGCAGAAAGACACACATGGTATATACTCACTTATAAGTGGATATTAGACATATAATATAGGATAAACATACTAAAATCTGTACACCTAAAGAAGCTAAGCAAGAAGGAGGACCCTGGGTAATACGAACAATCCTTACTCAGAAAGGCAAACAGGATGGAAATCGGAAGGTGTAGCCAGTGCTCTTAACCACTGGGCCATCTCTCTAACCCCCCAGAGACCTCCTTCTTAAAAACATCATTTGGGAGGGTGTGACTTCTCAGTGCAGGCTTTCATACCAAAGCCTCAAAGATGAACGCTACAATAGACAGATTGTGGCCACACAGGATATTGGGACAAAACCCACAGCAGGCTGCTAACACTGGTTAAGCTTTTACAGCTGCAACAAGAATAGAAGGGGTTTGCTTTAAGTGAGTCAAAAAGGGACACTGAAGAGGTGACTGCTCTAAAGGGTCTCCCTCCACCAGAAATGCCACTCCCCCAAGACAGTCTGTCCCGGATGCCATAGCAGCTTCCACTGGAGGAAAGACTGTCCCTCCTGTTATGATAAAGATGACAAGCCACTGGAGCCTTTAAACTTAAAACATGGCAGTCCTCAGCCCTGACAGTAAGAGGGAAAACTGCTCCTATAAGGCTTTTGGGTTTCCAGCATCTCCAAAGACTTCACCCGAAAATAACCATGAAAATAGGCAACAAATAATTCAAATGCCTCATTGATACTAGAACAGATAAAACAATTTTAAGAAAGAAAAAAAAATCCCACAGACTGGGAACTAATTTCTGGGTTCCATCTTCTAGGCATAGGAAGCTCTTTCATGCCTTTACCACCAAACAAGCCTGCAAATGGGAGGACCCTGGGGGATCTACAGGCATAATACACACTCTTGTGGCCAACATCATCACCACCAATATTCTAAGAAGAGATATCTTGGAGGCTCTGGAACTTACTTTTCACTAGTCAGTCAAAAAAAAAAAAAAAAAAAGAATTACAGCAAGGTAAAGGATTATACCCATAGTAATAAAAACATTGAAAACCCTCCTCCAGGTTACTCACAATTCTAAAGGCCGTGGTTAAATATAACACTCCGTACCTTCACTGGCTCTTCAATGAGCTTATCTGGGTTGAACAATGGCCCCTATCAAGGGAGAAACTTGAAGTGCTCACACAGTTAGTAGAACAACTCTAGCTTCACCATATTCACCCTTCCCACAGCCCATGGAACAGCTCTGTGTAATGAAAGTTTTGTTTTCTTTAAAACAAAGTATTCTATAAATATGTTTTGTAAATGTTATGTAAATATGTTTTTGCTATAATCCAAAATGTGGGATGTGGTGATATGGATATAAACATGTTTTTGTTTTAATCCCAGGTGTGGGATGTGAGAATGATTCAGATAGTCCACAGCAGTAAACTATTTGCCTCATGTGGGCTCTGAGAAGAGCTCTTTGCCAGCTTCAGATAGTTTATGGGTGAGGACTCTAGAGAGAGAATAAATGCCAGATCCCAGAGAGTGTTGAAGAGCTCTGAGAAAGAATAAGGTTGCTGCTGCTTTCCCCCTGTAGCTTCTGGTTGCTGTTGTTGCAATGAGACAAGAAGTTGAAGATCTCCTGAAACAAGGATTAGATTGGCTCCAGGGAACCCAACAATCCTAACCAGCAGGAAACAGCTAAGAGGACTGTGCCCACTATCCCACTAAGCCTTTCCCTTTCTCTCTCCTACCTGGTGCTGGGGTGTTGGAAGGGATTGGGGTGGAGTAAAGAGGTGTTTTTTAAGCATGCCAACAATGTGGGAAGGCTTTTAGTTTATCCACAACTGATAGCAGTCTCATAAGAGGGTGACTGATCTTTACCAGCTAGAAACTGCCTTGTGTGAGGGGCGTGGTCCTTGCCAGCTGGAAAACATCTTTGTGTGGACGATGAGAGGGTATACATAGGAGCAGAAAGGGGTGGGGATGCTTTGAGACATTCCTAGAGAGAAACACTTCAGAGAACACTTCAAGGAGGTTGCTGCTGATTCATTCTGCTGCTGCTGTTTGCTTTTGGGATGAATTGCTGAAATCCTGATGACAAAGAGTAGAATCACCCCTCTCCCCCCGCAAAAAAAAAAAAAAACCCTAAGTCTAAAGAGGTCTACATCCCCTGTCCCTACTAACCTTCTTTTTCTGCCTAGGGTAGAGGGTTTGAAGAAAGACAGAGAAGTAAGTTTTTAAAAAATCAAAACTTACAAATAGCATCTGGATGTGGCTTAGGCATAATGGGAATTTGGTTTCTAATCCTATAGAGGAAGTGGCAGGTTTTGAAGGTATAAAATACTGTTTCAGGATGTCAACAAAATGGCAACTGTTGCTGATCACTCCTCCAGCCTCCCCAGGCGGATGCTCTACCTTTGCTTTGTCTTCTTTCTGAATTCCATTTTTTTAAAAGGTTGGAAGAATGACTGAACCATTAGAAAAATGGACATGGAAGGGTCTGAGAAACAAAAAGTGGATGAAATAGGAAAACCAGAAGTATCACTCATTTCTCTCTTTTTATAAAGAATTTCAAAGTTAGCTGTACAATAAGAGAGTTTGCAGGTAGAGGTTGAAGTGTTTGAAAAGCGAATAGCACCACTGGTAAAGGAAAAACAAAAAGGTGACTGACAGCCAGTTTCCTGCTCTTGCTGCCCCATCCAGCTCTATGCACTTTCACTGCCAGAGGCTTTAACTGTGGTGAATTTGGCCATTTATGGTATTTGTAAAGGAGAACAAGCAGTATCTGGCTGCAATGGAATACCAAGGCTTCCAGGGGGTTGTAGCCACTATGGAAAGGGAAAACACAGGACCAGGAGAGATATACAAGGTAACCTCTTGCCATTAGGAAACAAATGGAGGAGCCTGTCAGCTTGAGGCTCTGCAAAAAAGATATGAGCCATTTTCCTTTGGTGAGCCAGGAGGTAACAAGCAGGCAGGAAGATGAAAAGTAAGTATTGCTGATCTTATGAACACTACTGAAAGCAGTGCAACTTTGGATCTGGCCACAGATAAACCTCTTATACTATCCCCAAAAGATGAATGTTACAAAATAACCACTGGTATTTATAGTTCCTTTACCTTCAAGGACAGTAGGAAGAAGTAGATTAACTTCTCAAGGATTTATTGTACATCCAGGTATTATATATGGGGGTTGGATGTAAGAAATTAAAATCATGGCATATGTACAAAAGAGAGAGAGAGAGATGAAAATTAATGCAGAGGAGAGAATTCCTAAGCTGTTACTGGTTCCTTACATTAAGGGCAAAGCTGCTGCAGTATAAAGAACAGAAGCATTTGGGAGTACTGGGAAACGTGTGTTCTAGAAAACAATGGTTAACAGACGCTCAAATTAATATTACAAATGAATGGTGTTAAAATAGAAGCTTTGGTAGATACAGGAGCTAATGTCAGTATCCTTTTCCAAAAGTCTTGGAATCCAAGTTGGCCACTTCAGAAAATTTATACACAGTCTATAGGACTTGGTAAATTATCTCAAATAAGACAAAGTGTACAATGGATTAAATGCATGAGACCAGAATGGCAAACATATACCCATAAATTTATGGGGAAGGGATATTTTTACAAGAATGGGGTACTCAAATTAATATTCCCACTATCCCTGAGACAGCCAGTGATGGAATTAGGGGTGAAATAATAGATGCACCTGGAGAAGGTATTGATACATGTGATAAAAAACAATCACAAGCTGTGCCCATTGTCCAAAAGCAGGACATCACAAGGATTGAGTTTTCAAATTTATAAAAGGGGACACTGCTGAAATACCAACAGCCCTACCCCTAAAATGGATATCAAACAGAAATGTGTGGCAAGAGCAGTGGCCCATAACAAAAGAAAAATTGCAGACACTTGAACAACTGGTGCAAGAGCAGTTGCGGGCTCAACATGTAGAAGCGTCTACGAGCCCATGGAATTCCCCTGTTAGTTGTAAAAAAGAAATCAGGAAAATGGAGGATGATAAAAGATTTAAGAGCTGTGAATAAGAGTAATTCAACCAGTGGGTCCATTAAAGCCTGGAATTCCTTTACCTTCTTTGTTACCTAGATCATGGCCTATAATAATAATTGACTTAAAAGATTGCTTTTTCACAATACTCTTGGATAGGGAAAGGTTTGCTTTCTTAGTACCTACTCTGAACAACAGTGGTCCAATAAATAGATACTATTGGAAGGACTTCCGCAGGGAATGTTAAATGGGCCAACTTTATGTCAATATTTTGTGCAATAACCATTAGAAATAATTCATAGGCAATTTCCTCACTCTATCATTAATTTATCATTATGTGGATTATATTTTGTTGGCTGATTCTGATGCAGATACTTTAGAGAAAATATTTAAGAAAACACGAAGCATTCTGCCATGCTGGGAGTTACAGATTGCTCCAGAAAAATACAAAGAGGAGATTCAATTAGCTATTTGGATTATAACATAAGTCAACAAAAAAAATTCAATCACAAAAGGTTCAGATCTGTAAAGACCAGTTGCAAACTCTTAATGATTTTCAAAAATTAATGGGCGATATTAACTGGCTGAGGCCTACAATTGGATTAAGTACTTATGAGTTAAGTGATTTGTTTCAAACATTACAAGGAGATTCAGTCTAAGATATCTAACAGTTGAAGCAGAAAAAGAGTTAACTTTGGTAAAACAAAGAATGCAAGATACATATGTGGATCAAACTGATCCTAAATTTGATTGTATGTTGGTCATTTTGGCCTTCAACTTATTCTCCTTCTGGGCTCATTATGCAAAGGGAAGAGAGTATTATTGAGTGAAATTTCTTAACACATAAAGAAAGTAAAAAAAGACATATATAGAAAAGATTTCTGAATTAATTATAAAAGGTAGAACAGACCTGGCTGATATTGTAATGCCTCTTATTAATGCTGAGATTGTGTCATTGTGGGTAATCAGTGAAGATTGGCAAAGAGCTTGTAGTAACCTACTTGGTAGAAATTAATAACAAATGTCTGAAAAGAAACATATACAAATTATAAAAAGAACTAATTGGATTCTTCCACATATAGTAAGGGGAACACTAATTCCAGAGACATCAACATTCTATACTGATGCAAATAAGATGGGAATGGCAGGATATAAGTCAGCAAAATAAGCAAGGTGATCAAAACCCCATATAATTTAGTTCAAAAATCAAAATTGTTTGGAATCCTTATGGTATTATTAGATTTTCCTGAGTCTCTTAATATAATTACTGACTCTCAATGTGCAGAAAGAGTTGTTTTGAGTATAAAACTGCTGAATTTATTCCTGATAACTCAGAATTAATTTGTTATTTACGCAATTGCAGCAGACCACCAGAAGTAGAAACTATCCATTATATCCTATTCATATTCAGTCTCATAAAGGTTTGCCAGGTCCATTGACACAAGGAAATGAGGAAATTGACAAGTTACTAAAAGGAAATGTATTAGAAGCCTCAAATTTTTATGAAAAACAAAACATCATGTTATCAATAAAAGTTTAAAGAAAAACATCTCTATCACTTGAAAACGCCAAAGAAATAATTTCAAAAATATGTCCTGTGTATTCTTTGTATAGCCAAACTCCATTACCTGCCAGTAGTAACCCTAGAGGTACCAAAAGAAATGAAATCTGGCAGATGGGTGTTGTGTTTCATTTTGCAGAATTTGGAAAACAAAGATATGTATACCATACCATTAATACATACTCATGATTTCAATGAGCAACTGCTTTAAGTTCTGAAAAGACCGATTGTGTAATTACAAATTTATTGGAAATGGCAATTATGGGGATACCTGCACAAATTAAGACTGATAATGCATTTGTATGCGTAAGATGAAACAATTTTTTTCGTATTATAATATAAAACACATTACTGGTACATACCACAAACTCCTACAGGACAAGCAGTTTAGCTAGAGCTAATCATACCTTAAAAGGGATGCTTATTAAACAAAAATAAATAGTAAAGAATCCTTGGGACAGACTAAATAAGGCTTTGTTAACTCTAAATTTTCTTAATGTTAATGAAAAAGGAACAGCAGTTGAGAGACATTTCGGTTATAGAAAAACCTGAAGTAGGTCAACCAATATACTATAAGAATGTGTTGACATTAGAATGGAAACCTGCAATAATTTTGAGATGAGGATATGGCTACGCTTATGTATCTACAGGGAATGAAAAAATATGGTTCTCAATAAAACTTATAAAGATTAGATCTGACCAGGGAAGACCTCTTATTAGCTGAAACATGAATATCTTTGCATAGCAAGTGACTCTTATTAGCTACCTGGTCCTCATGACATTTCATTCTTTCATCTAGCATGGATGGAGATTTATATTAAAGTTCAAACTGACTTATAAAGTTGATTGATCCCACAGAGACCTGACAGAAAAAGATATAGCTAGCTTTCCCAGAACTTGGTCAATATCCCAATTTTTATAGGGTACCCAAAAGATGTCTTTGCTTCAAGACAAAAATAGGTAATTTTTAAAACATGATATCTCCATTCCCAAGAGGTGAGGTGGATATTTGCTGTCACCTAGGGGAGTTGGTTATAAGTTGTTATTGGTTATGGTCAGGGAAGAAACAACATAAAGGTTGTAATCAGGGATTTCTTTCTTTTTCCCCTTTATTCTTATTTTTCTCTTATCTTTCTCTCTTATCTAGTGATAGGGAAAAAAAGGAAAATGGAATGAAAAAAGGGGGATATGGGATGATAGGATGAAAGGTAGAATCTACTGGTCTCAAGTATTTGACATTGGTATGGATTTTGTATATTGATAGAAATTTAAGGTTATTTTGTTCAACTCTTACTTTAATGTATTGTACATATGCAACACATTTATTGTATATTAATATAAATTTAAGGTTATTTTGTTTAACTATTGTTTAATTTATTGTATATTAATAGATATTTAAGGTTATTTTGCTTAACTATTGTTTTTTAATATTTATTTAATTTTATTTTATGTGCATACTAATGAGGTTATCAGATACTCTGGAACTGGAGTTATAGACAGTTGTGAACTGCCATGTGGGTTCTAGATATTGAACCCTGGTCCTCTGGAAGAAAAGCCGGTGCTCTTAACTATTGAGCTATCTCTCCAACCCCTTGTTTAACTATTGTTTAATTTATTGTATGCTGATAGAAATTTAAGGTTATTTTGTTTAACTATTCTTTAATGTATTGTACAAATGCAGCTCATTTAAAAATGTGATGTAAAGTTCCAGTTTTATAAGTCTCTTAATTATTTTTATTGTATATAGTTTATTAATTTAGAGAAAAAGCCATTTTTTAATAAAAGGGGGACATGTAGTAGAAATTTTAGTTTCTTTTAAAACTCAGTTATGTTATGTAAATATGTTTTTGTTGTAATTCCAAATGTGGGATGCAGGAAGGCTTTTAGTTTATCCACAGCTGATAACAGCCTCATGTGGGATGAGTGATCTTTGCCAGCTAGAAACTGCCTCCTGTGGCGAATGTGGTCTTTGCCAGCTGGAAAACATCCTTGTGTGGACTATGAGAGGGTATAAATAAAAGCCCAGAAAAAAAGAGGATGCTTTGAGACACTCCTAGAGAGAAATGACTTGGAGAACACTTCAAGGAGGCTGCTGCTGATTATTCTGCTGCTGCTGTTTCCTGTTTGGCTGGACTGCTGGAATCCTGGCAATGAAGAGTGAAATTGCTCCAAGTAATTAAACCTAAAGAGGTTTACATCCCCTGTCCCTACTAACCTTCTTTTTCTCCTACCTAGGATTCTGGGCTTGAAGGGAGGTAGAAGTGTTTAGGAATTCCAAATAAGTTTAAAAATCGAAGCCTGTAGTCAGGCCTGTATTCTTTATAAAGAAGAGCTCAGGAGGATGGAGCCTGCTACAAGATTTAAGGGGGATTAATAAAACCATGTGGGTTTGGGGGCCCACCAAAGGGGGCCAATCCTTGTCCCAATCATTACCACCAATGTCCATCTCTTAGCAATAAAAATTAAAGACTGCTTTTTCTCTATCCCTCTCCACATTAGGATTGTCAACGTTTTGCATTCTCAATACCTACCTCCATTAACAGCTCTGGGCTGTCCTTATGATATGAGTATACATTCCTCCCCCACGGGATGGCAAACAATCCCACCATCTGCCAGGATCTGCCATAGCATTAAGGCCCTACTTAGACAAAGGTCTCCACATTTATCATTATATGGATGATATCTTGGTGTGGGGAGACTTTTCCCCTCCCCCACCTTGTAACTGACAGTTAATATTTACTATTGATATATCTTTTAGTAATGCTGCTGTTAGTCTTAAACAGCAGTATAACCAAATCACCACACAGAGACTGGGTTTATTTAGTTAACCTAGAATACAATGCTGGGCAATAGTTGCTCCTTTTTTAAACCTCAAAGCCCTCATAGTTTCCTAACATTTAGATTTTACCCGTTAAACTTGCTTTTTGTGGTATATTGTGTCCAGTCCATCTCCTCCTAGTTCCAGGATCTGTCCTCCAGCTCTCTCTCCTAGCTCTCTCTGACCTTTTCTCCTCCCACTCATTTCCTGCCCTTTGGCTCCTCCGCTCTTTCCTGTCCTCTGGCCCCTCCCATCGTTCAACATTATGGCTAGTTGCTTTATTTTTGGCCTGTTTACACAAAGTTGAGACAAGATGCTTAGAATAAGTATCACAAAGCAATATCTGGATTGAAACCAGAGAGTGGGGGGGGGGGGAAATCAGCATTTGAATGAACAAGGATAAAGTGTATACATTTCAAAAGAACATTATACCAACACCCTCCTAACATAAGGATCAATTAATACCTTCCCTATCCTCCCTAGGACTTAGAATATCTCCACACAAAACACAGCTCATTCTACCCATCAAATTCTTGGGAACAGAAATCTCCCTCAGCTCAATACTCCCTCCTAAACCCACCCTTTCCTTCCTTTAAACCTTAACTCTCCCTTAACTCCAAAGCTTTTCAGGAAACCTTAATTGGCTTCCACCATGGCTTTCCCTCCCCATCAGTATCCTACAGCCTCTCTGATCTCCTGAAAGGGGATGAAAACCCCTCCTCCCCCAAAGCTCTCTCTTCTGAGGCAGTTGAGTCTTTAGGTGCCATTAACGCAGCCCTAAAAGACATGACACTCAGTGGGTAGAATTTAACAATGCCCATACAGCTTCTTATTCCTAACTCCTCCCCTACTCCCATGGGAGTACTGTATCAGCCCCTGGGAGTGCTAGAATGGCTGCAAACCCTGGTGGGCAGTACACCTAGAATTCTGAGTTTAATGCGCCAGCTCCAGTGGTTAGAAATGGCGGGAATAGAGCCCTGCAGACCTTAGGAAAAGAATCCAAAGTCCTTGTCATCTTTTTCTCTCTCTCAGATATTCAATGGCTGCTCAGAAATCACTCCCACTTCACTATTAGTGTAATTGGATTGCCGGGACAAATTGGTAATCATTATCCTAAGAAAAGATGAATTTCTCTGTTTCTCCAGCTCTTTGCAAAGAGGCCCATAACCAAGGCCCCCTGGGCATTTACTGATGGAGGAAAGAAGGGAGCTGAGGCAATATATACCATTCCCCCAGGGATGAGCACCTTTGTTTGATAGAGAGTTGCTCCATCACTCCCGCCAATACAAGGAACCACATGCCATTTTTTAGCATGAAAATAAATCATTTAATCTTTTCTCAGACAGTGTATATATGTTAATTTGTTTCCCTCGTTATCAATATCCTTTGTCAAACTAGATGACAACCCACTATCCTCTCTACTCATCCATGTCTCTACCCTTTTACAGTGAAGAGTCGCGCACCCCCCCCCCCTTTGTTTAACAAGTCAGATCTAACAGTCCCCTGCTGGGGCCAATCTAAGGGAAATGCCCTCACTGGCCAGAGGGCTCCTACAGGGGTGTTCATAGCCTCCCTTGAGCAAGCAGATCAATTCCATTCATGCACACACACACATAAATTCAAAAGGACTTGATGTCCATTTTCCCCAGGATCCTCTTGCTCAACTTCAGAGGATAATTAAAAAAACAAAAACACGCCCCTCAGATGAGTGTGGTGCCACACAGCTGTCATCCCTGCACTTGCAGAGGCAGGCAGATCTCTGTGAGTTCAAGGCTAGCCTGGTCTACAAAGCAAGTCCAGGACAGCTAAGGCTACACAGAAAAACCTTGTCCTGAAAAACTAAGTCAAAACAAAACAAAACAAACAGAAAAACATGTTCCTCTTATGCATCCCTTACTATGCCAGCTTTACAAACTATGTGCACTAAGTCCTAGGCCTCAAATTTAATGTCTTCTGGCAAACTGATGTAACCCACATTTCCCAGTTTAGCCACCAAAAATGTCTTTTTCACTGTTGGCACATACTCAGGAGGAGGAAGGTCCCGACAGCCAGTGCGGGGCCAGAAGGTCTGAGTGCCGTGGTGTGGAGGTACCTAGGTGCGTAGTGGGCTCAGAGCTCACTAGAGGTCCTTAAGTACCTGTATGTTTTGTTCTACAAGCCCAAATTCATTAACTTAGAAACAACATTCCTCCGCAGTACAGCACAAGCCCCCCCCCCCCCCAGGTGTTAGCAGGTCAAGAGCTCTGCTGTTTCGTAAGGCAACCCCCCGGAGGGAGGTTATCAGCTACTGGAGGAACTCAAGGCTATCTGAGGTGCAGGCCATGGCCTGGTTAAGGTTGTCCTGGAAGTCGTCAGCAGGTGTTGTGTCTGTACCAGGACCACCCCAGCAGCCCTCGTTGCCCCTGCTGATTTATCCAGGCTGAATCCGGCGAGCAGAGGGGTGAAGTTCTCTTTCTTTTTCCGGTCCCCTCCTAGCCCCCAGGCACCTGTCTTCAGACTCACACAGGTGGACCTGTGCAGTAATCATTACAGGCTTGCAAAAACCTTGGGGGAAGAGTCAGCCCAGGGACTGATGGTGTTAGTGTACCAGAGAAGCAAATGGGGGAAGGACAGATTAAAAAGAGGAATGTTTCATAACTTTTGTGTGGGTAAGGGCCCAAAAAGTGGGTTCATGAAGTGAAATATTAATGAGAACAGCTGCCAACAATAGCTGGGAAAAAGAGGTACAGAGAAAGCACTAGGAGGGGTTGGGGTAAGGGAGGAGGTCAGCCACGTACTTGATGTATTGTAACCAGGAATGGATTCTTGGTAACTTGATTTCCTGGTTCATGATAAATCAGTACACAAGGATTGATTGTGGAGCCTGATCAAGTTGTCAAGAAATGTGGAAGTCAGCCAACGGATGAGAGTAAAACTTGCCAACTACTCCCATCTTCCAATGTTTGTTCTAGAGGTCTGGGATATATATCTCTGGGGGTTTGGTTGTATAGTGGATCCTGCCATTTGTAGTCTGTAATTCCAATAGTGGCAATCCCCAAAGGTGTCAAGGTTTGGGGGACAAGATTTATCCTTGTTTGTCTGTCGATATGGGAAATAGACAAAGTGGTGATCAAAGCCAAGAGAGTCTGGATATATTGGGATTATTAAGCTTCTGTCACCCTTTTGGAGGGCACAAAAAATCAACTCCAAATATATCAAAGACCTTAATGTAAGACCTAAGACTCTGGTAAAGAAAAAGGAAGGAAAAACACTTCAAGATATGGGCATAGTCAGGAAGTAGCACACTCCTTTAATCCCAGCACTCAGGAGGCAGAGGCAAGTGTAGCTCTGTGAGTTTGAGGCCAGCCTCGTCTACAGAGTTAGTTTTAGGACAGCCAGAGCTACACAGAGAAACCTTGTCTTGAGCCCCCCCCCCAAAAAAAAAAGAAAAGAAAGAAAGAAAAAAGAATTTAAAAAAAGGAAAAGATACAGGTATAAGTAAGGTTTCTCTGCTCATACAGGTGTAAGATGGAAAGACAGTGAAGAGATTCCTCCATAATATACTCTTGCTGAGGCCATTTTTCAGGTTTTACTAGAAGTTGATCTCCTTGATAGAGACTATCATGGAAAATTACCCAACTCTATTCTAGGAGCTCCAGGTCAAGGTGTACCAATTAACTTATCTTAGCTTCTGCTAAGCTGCCTGTTTATGCAGAACTTCACCCTCCAGCCAACTGCTTATCTCAGCTTACGTTATGCTGCTTGCTTATGTGCAGCAAACTCACACCACCACCCCAATTGCTGAGATTCCAGGACTTGGTTTCTGCCTTAAGAATCCCTGTGCTCTGGATTTAAATACTTGAGTATAGTTCCAGCTAAAATGGAATAAAAACTTTCAACTGGCTATAAATTATAGCTATTGTGTCTGAGTGGTCATCTCTAGTGAGTTCCAGGACAGGGGCTACATGGTGAGATCCTGTCTTGGGAACAAAAGAAAAGAATCAACAAAAATGGTGACTCAATGTGAGCATAAGGGAGCCCTTATACACTTGGTGAGAATGCAAGCTGGTCCAATCTCTTCTTTACAGAGGTTTTTCAAATACTAGAAATCGGGCTGGAGAGATGGCTCAGAGGTTGTTCTTCCAAAGGTCCTGAGTTCAATTCCCAGCCACCAAATGATGGCTCCTAACCATCTATAGTGAGGCCTGGTGCCTTCTTCTGGTGTGCAGAATGCTGTATAAATAATAAATAAATAAATCCTTAAAAAAATAAACTAGAAATGGGGATGGAGAGATGACATAGTAGCTATGAGCAATGGCTATTCTTCTAGAGGACCAGAGTTCAAGTCAAAGCATATCATCCATGATTTCAGTTTCAGGGGAGAAAATGCCCTTTTCTGACTTTTGAAGGCACCAAACAGGGATCAGGTACAAATAGGTTCTTGGTTAGGAGTAGGACCTGTGTCTACTTCCTCCTGTGCTGGGACCCTGTCTGGCTTGGAAATAAATAAATAAATAAATAAATAAACAAATAAGCAAGCAAACAAACAACTAGAAATAAATTACTACATAGCCCAGCTATACCACTCCTGAGTATTTACCTGGAGGACACCAAGATAACAGATTATGGAGACAAGATGAGAGCCAAAGTTGTTTTAAGTTTTAATTGCTGTGCCTAAGAGATCCATGAAACCAAAATGCCTTGCTCAAAGACAGACACTTCCTGAAATGCTAGAGGCTATTGTTTGTGTTTTCACTCCCCTAAAAAGTTTGTCTTCTCAACTGTACCAGATGTACTTAACCACATGTGGGCAGGAGGATGTCAGGATATATGCTTGCCCCTGATTGGACCTGGTAGGAAATATAGTGGTTTACTGGGTGTGACTCATCAACATTTTCTAGGAACCCCAAGACAGTCCTGGCCAGAATTTATCATCCTGCCAATATTTAGTTAAAGCTTGCTTCAAATTTGACTCAAAAATTGTGGAACTGGTCTCTTACGATTTTCAGGTTTAGCATTTGGAGTTCCCCCTTGAGATGGACTGTCCACTAAAGCTGGATCTTTCACTCAGGGACCTGTGATGGACCAGGCTCTCAGTGGTGGGCACTTTGGAAATTTTAACCAAGGCTCCAGGGCAGGCCGGCAGGCCTTAGGACTCCTGCAGTAAGTGGCCATGCTTGAAGAAGAAGAGAGCACGCTGTTGTTGTTGTTGTTTGTTTTTTGTTTTTTCCCCTTAACGAAGGCTTCCTTTTGAAAGCCACAGAAGTTTTGTGGGGGTTTTTTGTTTTGTTTTTTTGTTTTGTCTTTTGTTGTTTTCTTTTTGTTTTGTGTTTGTTTTTGGCTTTCTATGACATTTATCATCTTGATTTCTGGATTCCAGTTCTGGAGAATCCCAATCTAGGAATGGGGAGGATCTGATGAGGACTATGCACCGTGTTCAGGAAAAAGGGAGAATCTCATTCTACCACCCACTGGGTATTTTCGCTTGATTGGGAGTTGAGCCAGAACGGTTTGTTTGTTTGTTTGTTTGTTTGTTTGTTTTTCTGACCTGCCTTGGAACCCTAAGGACACTCTGGTGACACCAGAAACAAGGAAACTTGGAGAGGCCTGGCACCTGGTTGCCCATCAGCACAGTTGCAATGCCTAGGCTGCACAACAAAGCTGAGGATGCCAGGACACTGGGGGTTAGATCTAGAGTTTGGAAAGACCTAGTGTAGGACTTCAGGCAGACCAGGGGTTGTGCAAGGAGACAACTGAGACAGCTGCTTCTGTGTTAAATTTTCTTTATCAGACTGGTGAACTTCTGAATCACTCCAGTTGCTGATGTCATTGTTGTGTGTTTTCTGATGTCATTTTGGCTCTGTGTCTTGTGTCTGTACCTGTCTTTATGTGACTTTGGACAGCTGGATGAATGAGAAGACTTGGTATGCTGGATAGCCCTCTGGCTTGTGTTCTGAAAACTTCCCCCTCCAGTTAAGGATCCTATCAGCAAGACCCACACTGGTGTTGGAGAGGTCACTCCAAAGATAGCAGAGCTTTAGGGGCATGGGGTTTGTGGCAGGTCTGTGTTTGGCAGGTGCAGAATGCAATGCCCAGGACTGGGTTTGAAGCTCAGTGGACAGCCTTCAAGAAAAGCCCAGCGGCAGGGAGAGCTTATGCAGAGGCCCTCTGGTGGCTCTGACTGTGGCTAGCCCACTTCTGCACTGCCTCATGACTAAAGCTCAACTCCAGCACCATGCCCTGTAACTGATTACTACAGCAGCTCATGAGGCCTTTCAGCTACAGCTCTTACAGCCTCAAGCCACATAAGTTTCCATTGCCTTCCCTTCCCCCTATGATGTAAGCAGGCATAATGTCCCCCTAACCACTGGATTCAACAAGCAGCAGCTGCTGAGGCAGGCCTGCCTTGGAATACAACACTGAAAGAGGTAGGAGAAGTTTTGTTTGGTTTGTATATATGGATGAATCTATGTTTTCTGATGTGTCTGTAAATTTTGTTGCAAACATGGAGCCCAGACGAAATTGGGTCAAACTCAATTGAATGTATGGTGGCCACCACATGTTTTGTTTCTGACTGGCATTCTTTAAATGTGTGTGCTTATTTTTTTGTATTTCTTGGGGGTTTTGTTGTCTCTGTTGCCACCAACCACCACTACCAAGGCAGCTTTGATGGCCCAGGCTCAAAATATATCTCTAAGCTTTCTGGATACTGGATCCAACATAATAAGGATTCAGATGTCATTTGGATGTGGATAATATTAAAATGTTTGATGATGTACTACAAAGCTGGCTCTGGAATTGGGTTATGACTCTCTCCCTTTTTCAGACCCAGGCATGCTTTTTAGAATCTATGTTTGGGTCAGGGGCTAGGATAGGGGAAAAAAAGCAAAGCAGAACAGCTAAAAAGATTTTTGGTTTCATTTAGTTGCCTAAGACTATTATAGGAACTTTCTGTATCTAAAGATTTGTAAGTTTATTGGATATGGTTAAAAATTTATGAAATTCATGAGAAAAGTTAATCTAAAACTTGGAACACAGGGTTGAAA
The DNA here is from genome assembly GCA_028658305.1 of Pachyuromys duprasi. NCBI lineage: Eukaryota > Metazoa > Chordata > Mammalia > Rodentia > Muridae > Pachyuromys > Pachyuromys duprasi. The sequence goes on along the minus strand of CM053757.1, from coordinate 7,835,425 downwards.
TAAAAAATCCATGCATAGGTAATCTTAAAGGAACCATAGGGCATGACTCTATTTTGGGATACAAGCAACATGGTCTGCCGCCATCTTGAGGCACCCACATGACTGGCAGCCATCTTTGCCACGGTGGAAGAAGATGGAAGTCATGTGACTTCATCATCATCATCATGATTAAAGGTGACCATAAGGTGTGGGTCAGCAAAGAAAGCAAAGTCTCCAAGAATTTTGGATTAGGATGAAGTTTTGTATGAAAATACTGTCCTAAAACCAAGGTTTATGAAAGGATTTTAAAACAACGCTTGTTTACAGCTAGGCAGGTAATGCACACTTTTAATCCCAGCACTCAGAGAGGCAGAGGTAGGCAGATTGCTGTGAGTTTGAGCCCAGCCTGGTCTACAGTGCAACTCCAGAATGGCAAAGGCTACACAGAGCAGCCCTGTATTGAAAAATCAAAAACACAAACAAACAAACAAAAACCCAATGCTTTTTTAATGAGATATTAAAACCGCACCTCCATGCATTCATATATAAGAACTTTGTAACAGAAGAGACACCCAAGTGGTATTGACTTTAAAGGCATGAAGGGGTCATAGAGAAGAGCTAAGGCTTTCCGGTGTGTTGCAGGAGTGGAGTTCATAAAGACAGCACAGTGGCAATGGGGGACCCCAGGAGTTTTAGAGATGCCATGTAATCGTAACCAGAAACACCAGCCACCTAGAAGGCAGGCTGCATATGCTGCCAAGTGTTGGGCCAGTGAGAATTAGGATAAGTCACAGATATTAACATTGAATTGTTTGCACTGTTAGAATTTGATTTTGCCTTGTCCGGATTATGTTTAAGTCATGTTTTCCCTCTTGAAATTTAAAAAAAAAAAAGGTACTTTATTTTTTAATATTATAGGAGCACACAGTGGAAAGATGTTAAACTTCTTTAAGAGAAAATTTTGTAGTCTTACGGAAATTTTAAATTTAAAAATTGGATTTTTTAAAAAGATGAATCTTTTAAAAATATTTAAACTGATAAGGCTGTGGGGTGTTTTATTATAATTATGTGATCTTTAAATACAAATAAATAAGACAGATAGGTATTTTCTGCTAATTTGAAGTTAATTCAAGCCAATTTAAAGTATAAAGACATGTTGATTAGGGGCAGCTCTCGGGTGGGTTCATCGGTCTCAAGGAATAGGGCCAGGGAAATCATGCACACAAGGGAGGGGGACAAAGAAAGAGTTTGCACACAGAGAGTGGGGAGAGAAAGAGAAGGGAATCAAATGTCTGGATTATATAGTGAAGAGCCTCGGGGAAGAAGACGCCCCAACTCTGCCCTACAAAGTTCAGGGTATGGCAGCCATGTCCTGTAACAGGTAGGGACTGAGGGATGCCAGAAGACTTCAGAGGCCAGGTCCTCTTTGATATGTTAAATAGGCAGCTCAGCTGCTTGTACTGGGTCTGAAACCCAACAAAAAAGGTTAAAATTAGGGCTACCAAATACCAAGTACCAAAACACCAGAAACCGGGAAATTCCTCGGTTATAATGCAGCAAGACAATGACCTAAGTCTGACAGAGGGTCTCGCCTTACCTTAGGTCTATTCAGGCTAACAAGACTTATTTAAGAATGAATATCTAACCTCCTTGTCTTTGCTGCTTTGTTAAGCTTTAACTATTTTGATAAACTGAGTCATATAAGAAACTGTGATACTCTGTAATAGTGCACTATATGAAAGTTATGTTGCCAATTTCCCTATGGACTGTACTTATGATTAAAATTTTATTTCGATACTAAAAGAACTTCAATTCAAAACAATATTTTTAAAGTTTTTGTTGGTTCTTTGTGAATTTCATATCATGCACCACAATTCCACTCATCTCTCTGTCCCCTCGTACTCGCCCTCTGTCCCAAAAGGAAAAAAAAATCTCACAGAAGCTGCAGTGTGTCACAGTGTGTCCCACAGTATACCCTTTTGTCCACACTTCTTTGCTTGCAGATGTTCATTGCAAAGGTCTAGGTCAAGGCCTCTGGCTTCTGCTACGCTAGCAATACTGGATCCTCACCAGGACTCTTCTTGGATATCCTGTTGTTGTCCTGAGTCATGGAGATCCTGCAGCTTTGGATCTGTAGGACAGGCCCTTCACATACTCCAGCAGTTCATCAGTGGGATAGGTGTTGGGGGTGGGCCAACTCACAGCCCTGGATCGGGGCCTGAGAGGTACCTGAGCTGCTCAGCCCACCAGGCGCCTTACACCCACACCACTGGAGTGAGCTCCCCACCTTCCCCAGCTGGCTCATCCAGTTCTCCACTCTCATGACCCGGGGCCAGTCTGCCACAGGTGGTGAGGGACAAGGGAGGGAAGGAGAGTATCTCTCCCTCATCTGTGCCACTGCATGGCAGACAAGTTGAGGAGCCAGCTCTCCCACGATCCTGCCCTCAGCCATCTCAGCCATGTCCCTGCCACCAGGGTCAGCTCTACTACCAGGCGAGGTGCAGACCCAGCTCTCCCACCTGCTGCAGGTGGCAAGGGGTTAGGAGGGTGCCTCTCCTCCTCACCCATGTCACCGCATGGCAGACAAATGATGAGGCCAGCTCTCCTATGTTCATACTTGTGGGGACAGCTCACTCTCGACACCCACAGTCAGGGCCAGCTCTACTGTGCTTTCTCGGTGATGTGCAGGGGAGAAGGTGCTCTTTCGAGTACTGCAGCTGGCAAGGGGTAGAGTCAGTTCTCCTGATGTCGTGCCCTCAGAACAAGCTCTCCTACAATGCCCAGGTGAAAGGCAGTGTCAGTTCTTCAAAGTTCTAACACAACAACATGGCCCTGAGAGCAGCCCAGACCAGGGATGTTCACCTGGCCTTTGGTGATAACAGACCTTGGCTACTGCAAGGACACAGACCCTGCCCTCAGTGGCGGCAGCACAGGCCAGGACCTACCATGCCTTAGGTGGCTCAACAGCTGCTCCTCGCTACCCTCGAGTCTACAGCTCTGCCTCTCCTCATTACTTTTTTCTAGGCAAAGTGAGGCAATCAACTTCCCAGCTCCCTGCTTGTCCACAGTTTGGGCAGGGTCCTGGCAGTGGGCATGACCCTGGGGCAGTTATTCCCAGTGGTTAGCATTACCATAAGCCAGGTGAAGTTGTTATCATGCATACATTAGTCTGCCTCTTTTTCTTCCATTTCTCCACCACTTACTTGCTCCTCTTAGTGGTGTCCAGGGTCTCTGGGTGTCTAGGGTCATCTCAGGAATGCTATGCCTAACCCGTGCAGTGTGGCAGCAGCCAGGAGTAACCTTGGGTGTGGTCTTCCCACCCAAGCCTGAGTAGAGGCAGACTGGTGATCATCTCAGACTAGCTCCCTTCCTAGGGTTTTGGGGTCAGTCTGGGCTGCACAGCCCCAGGCAGCGGTCTTCCCCTCTCAGATTCGCTCCCTATCCTGGCAGCGGGGCCTCTGGCATGGGTTGTCTTGGGCATGGTCTGCTTGACCAGGGAGCTACACAGTGCCAGTCTGGTGATCATCTCAGGCGTACTCCTATCCAGCTGTGTGTGTGTGTGTGTATGTGTGTTGGGGGGAAGGGGGGTTTGCGGGTGATCTAGAGCTACTGTATTCAAGTGTTGGTTGCTTGCCCACCAGGATCCCTGTTGACCTATGGACAGATTCTCATATTTTCAGGTTGTCAGTTATGTGAACCTTGCCTCCCAAATTGTCCCCGGATAATAAAAGTTGCTGACAGCCTGTAGTTGGACAGAGAGAGAATGGAAGGTGGGACTTCCTGAGAGAGAGAAAGGAACTCCAGAAAGAGGATAGGGGAAAGTCTCTTCCCCAGGAGGAGAGGAAGCAGCAGTGACTATGGGCCTGGGAGGTATAGCTAGCCATGTGGCTGGGTGGTGCTAGGTGGATGGATTAAATTAGATGAGCCAGTTAAGACTCTGCCTTGCTAAGGCCTAAATTTGGTGTCTTTATTTATATGGCCAAAGTGCTATCCAGGGTCTTAGGCCCTTTCACCAGGAGACATAGGCCAAGGTTCTACAATGGGAGAAGGGGTGTCATCTCATCTTGGGCTCAGTCCTACCTTGGCCTCTAGACCCTCAAAATTGTTTGTTTGTTTGTTTGTTTTAAAGCTCAAATCTAATAGTAATAAAGCTATAAAAATCCTAATTTTGTAAATGCCATTAACTTGCTGGGCAGTGATGGCACATGCCTTTAATCCCAGCACTCAGAGGCTGTGAGTTCAAGGCCAGCCTTGTCTACAAAGAGTCCAGGACAGTCAGAGCTACACAGAGAAACCCTGTCTCAAAACAAACAAACAAATCAATAAATGCTATTAACTTATTGTAAACTACTAAAGATGATTAAGACATGCAGGTTAATGGTCAGTTACCTCATAAAAGATCAAATTTTTAATGTGTTTAAAACTATACTTGTAGTCATTCTAAGTACTAATGTAATTAATTACAGAAACAAGCATTATTTGGCCTCTTGTGTGTGTTTTTAAGGTTAAGCCTAAAGTAAGTAACAAAAAACAAGCAAAGTTTGTTTAGCTTAGATATAGTTAATAGATAATTGTCCTCAACCTTGTCTCAATCTGCTGAATGCGGCATTTAAAATGTTTAACGGGAAAAGCTTACTACAGTAGACACCAGCAACTAACAATGACCCCATGGTCTCCCCCCAAAATATGGGGCACAATGACAACTCCATCTGGATTGTAGTAATGCTAACTACTGAGAATAACTGTGCCAATGCCTTGCCTCCTGCCAGGACCCTGTCCAAACTGTGGACAAGCAGGACACCGCAGAGCTGATTGCCCCATGTTGCCTAGAAAAAGTAAGGTCAGTCTCTCAAGTTCCTCTCCTACAGGAAAATCTCTCAGACCTGAGCCTGGCAGTTGAGGATTGATGCTGCCTTGGGACCTCTGCCCCCAACAAAGACATGGAGACCACAGGAGTCTGGAATGACCATCTAGATAATTGACTAGTCTCTCTCATTTTGATTGATGCATAGGTCATTTTGATTACACTTCCTGTTATTTTTTTCTTTTTAGATCTTTGATGATGTTGATGGCTTGACATTGTAGCTTTGCCAGCTTGGCAACAGTAAGCAACCAGCTCCTTCCCCCAAGCTGCAGGCGCCTTATCCATTAAATTTCATATGTAAAACTCAGTCCTTGCCTTTTCTAGAGCTGCTAGGTCTCTTGTTAAGAAAATGAAAAGAGGTTTGCCATGCTAATAGTTTTTATAGTAAAGGACAAACAGGTTTCGGGTGTGACTTTTCACTCTTCCTTTATTTAAAAGAACTTGTTTTACAATGACTGTTCTCATAATAACTACTCATGTCTCTTCGTAAATGATTAGATGGAAAGAAAAAGGTTTAAAGTCTACACAAGTTCTGGGGGTCTAAGATGTTTTGAGATGTATGGAAGTCTAAGGATATGAAATCTTAAATAAGTTCTGAAGGTCTAAGAAAGGAATTTAAGATACATAAGTGCAAGTTGCAAATATATAACAACAATTTAAGACATGAAAATGGAAAATGTTTCAGGTTTTCCCCTTCTACGAAATTGTTATACTAATATTTTCAAAGGTTCAGAGTTTTAATACTGATCAGTGAAGTTCTGATAAGGTGGTGAAGCTACTTTTTCTACAATATAGATTTTAATACAGATTACAAGCAATGGCAGTGCTAATAGATTTAAAACTTTTACGTTTCCCCACTGTCTATTCCTGAGAATGGGATCTCTCTCCTGGTCTTGGGACCTCCTCCCCTCCCCCAATTGTTATGACTATGAAAGTTCCAAATGTAAAATTTTCCTCTAAGTTCCTAAACTTTAACTTCGGTCCCTTGTCTATATCTGCCTCAGTAGATTCCCACCACAGCCCTCACAATGTTCAATGCAGAAATTAAGGTAACAGCGTCTGGTTCTTCCAGCCACGCCTGCACCTTGGTCCCTTGAATCCATCTGTGGGCTTTCTTTCTCCTCCTGCTGCGGCTACAGAGTGAATAATGGTTTGGTAAGCACAGTGAGAGTGGATGCTGGGTGGCAGAGCTGCAGAGCAACAGCAGGACACGGCCCTGACTTCCACCCGTGACCAGGGCATGCTCCTGTTGGTTCTCTGAATCTTCAACTCAGGCTGCTGCAGGTGGGAGGCAGGTGGAGGAGTGGCCTGGCTTGCTGAAACTTGTGCCCATCTCCCTAATCTTCAGGAGGCTGGTCTCAGTCTGGAAGAGGCCTGGTCTTGAGAACTTTGTTTCTCTTCCAGGCTGGAGAAGACACCAATGCCAAACATGTTTGGAAGTGGACCATTGAAGAAGACATTGAATCTACTGGCAAATGAGGTGTGGGGGGAACATTGCCTGCTCCTGGCCAGACCCTGGAAGAGAAGCAGAAAAGTGGGTGGAGAAGGAACTGCTGAGTAGTGAAAGGGTCACTGTGTCAATCAGGTCTCTGCCTGTTCCCAGCCAGAGGCTGAGCCAAGAAGGGGCTTGTTGTCTGAATCTGATGGGACCTATCCAAGGTCCTACAGCCTAACATACCCAGGTCACCTTGAGAGCTGGTTCCCACTCATCCTTGAGGCTGCTGAACAATTGTTCCAAATAGTCAAATGTGCCCATCCAAGTGGAAACTGCCTCATTCCAG
>CM053757.1:7778841-7828301 GCA_028658305.1 Pachyuromys duprasi | reverse complement strand
ACATACCCAGGTCACCTTGAGAGCTGGTTCCCACTCATCCTTGAGGCTGCTGAACAATTGTTCCAAATAGTCAAATGTGCCCATCCAAGTGGAAACTGCCTCATTCCAGCCTCACTCAGACTGAGCCAGCTGACCTGAGAGGAGGGGATGGGGTGATGGGGGTGAGGCTGATGAGGTTTGAGTGCTGAGATCCCTGAGGTAGGCCTGAAGTACAGAGACTCGGGCCTCCACAACAAGCAGCCCTGTTGTACTTAACCCTTTCCTCCTACTAACCTTGTCCCTTCCCTTTCAGTTTTCCTTTCCTACCAATATAGTCCTGAAAAACCTGTGGCTATTTGGTCCCATTGTAAGCAGGTAACATATTACTGTTCCTCCTCTAAATCTCCCACCTCATTTACCTGCTCCCCAGCCCCATTTCTTGGCTTACCTGTCTTGATTAGCCATCCCTCTGCCAAAGATACATCATGTTAGTAATGTATAAGCTGATGTCTCTTGTTCTTAAAGGTCTACAAGATTTAGAAAACAGTGAAAGTCTTTCTTTTCTCCATTGTACAGTTCTTCTGATGTCTAACCATGGCTTTTTTGCTTTAGGTTACTGGAGAAGAATCATATAACCAATGCACTAATCAGAACCACCGCAGCTCCCACCATGTTCAAAGCAGGAATCAAGGTAACATCGTCTACTTCCTCCAGCTACACCTGCACCTCCATCCTTTGAGCCTATCTATGGGCTTTCCCTTCCCACTGTGGCTACAGTATGAATAATAGGAAGAGCCAGTTGTCCCGTACCATCATTCTCTGTCGTCAGTTGGGTAAGCCTTGAGAGTCCCTCCAGTGAAGGTCTACAGCCCATTGAGAGTGTTAGTCACATCTCTCTATGCATCTGTAGAAGGCAGTTTGGGGAAGCTGGGTTTCCTAACCCATGCCCTGAATGTAACTCCTCTTGTTTTATGTTTTGCTAGCACTTTGATCATTTAGACTAAAACACTGAAACCTTTTTACCATCAAACTTCCATATCTATTTTTATTTATTCACTTGTTTTTGACAGTGCTAGAGACTAAGCCTTCTACCTGTTGAGTACTCTACCACTGAGTAAGATCATCAGTCAAGTAGAATCTTTTCTTAAATGTCTTTGTTTTTAAAGATTTATCCACTGAATTTTTTAGCCACTTATTTAATAGATGATTAATATATGTTTCCTTGTTGTACAAGAGATACTCTATTGCCACTTATAAAATCTATGATATTTTTTCCCAAAATCTGCCTCAGTACATAAAATTTCTATATGAGTCTTATTTTTTGGAATTTAGAATCAACAATTTGATATGGTTTGATTGCGTAAAGAAAGCATTAAGTTTTCAGTAAGTTGGCCCACTTGCAGTTGCACTGGCTACCAAGGGGTGTCTCTTGTTAAAGGACCAAGCCTAGCAAATGAAGACATTGGGCTTTGAAGAGAATTAAACAAACCCACCTATAATCATTAGGAGTCACCATTTTCCTGAAGTACAGTATAATCTGGAAACAGTGGACTAATCTGAAACCCAAGTTTGATTTGGGTTTGGTGTGTTATGTTGTTTTGTATGCAGTGTTTTACTGTGTAGCCCTTGCTGGCCTACAATTTAGTGTGGAGAACATGTTGGTCTAAAAGCCACAAATGTCTGCCCACCTCTGCTTCCTGAGTATGCTACCACACCTGGTCTGTATGTTTAATATAAGTGAATGATGCCTCCAAATTTATTGGCAAAACAAGCCTGACCCAGCCCAGATTATCTTCACCAGCTGCTGTTTAGAATAGTCATATATGTCTAGTTATTGCTTGATCACAAATATATTAGTCCTGTGCCCTTGCATTTGACCTGTATTTTTTTCTCTCCATGTGGGTTGCAGGGTACTCCATTTGATTCTTCTAGAACTAGGCAAGTAGCATTGCCCTGACAGCTGGAAAAGCAGAGGTTCAGTGAAGTAGCAGGTGCTCAAAAATCACACTGCCAGTTTGTAATATGCCCAGCATATTCCTGTACCTGGTGCTTTTCGGCATCTTACCAGTTCAAAGAAAGATAAAGGAAATAATCCCTCCAGAGCCTGTCTTCTCCAACTAGTCATAAGTTCAGACAAAAAAAAATAGGCAGATTTTGTAACCAGATACGTAAAACAACCACCACTGTTGTCCTTTGAGGGATTAAACCCTTGAGACCCTGGGTGTTCCACCACAGTAAGCACTAATAGTAACAGAAATGGCCAGGGTGTCTTGGTAACATGCACACAGACATCTCCCAACAGCACAGAACAGAGTTGGTTGTCTGGGCAGTTGTAGGGAGTGTAGTCCTGCTCTGAGATGCTCTGTGACTTCTCTAGGACCAAGAAGTACAAAGGTCTTACCTAAGGCAGAGAGCCTAAAAGTGAATATAACCGCTTTTAGGTTGAGGGCCAAGAGAAGACAAGGGCAGATTCCAGATTAAGCCCTGGATCCTTAAGCCGGAGCAGCTGTTCCTGATCCTTCTGGTGGTACTTGGTGTCTCCTGGGCAAGGGCCAGCTCTGGAAGACATAAGGAGGGTTCAGGCCAGGTTTGTGCTTCTCTTTCTAGGAGAATGTCATACCCCCATTGGCTCAGGCTACAATCAACTTCCGAGTTCACCCTTCGCAGACAATGCATGAGGTATGTACTTATGTTCCAAAGAGCAGGTACAGCATCAAGAAGTAGGACCATCAGTATCAAGGTTTGTTTTTGTTTTGTTCTGTTTGTTTGTTTGTTTCAAATGTCCCTGGGTACCAGCTACATAGGACAGGAGACATCTGGCTTGAGAAAACTTGGAATCTAAGGCTGAGAAACAAATACAAATGGATGATAATGATTGTAGTAAAATCTCTATGGTGGACTTGCTGTATGCTTGGCACCATCCTTAGGCAGACAGATGCGTGTACTCACACCACTCAGTAAGGCAGAATCCTCATTCTGCTAAGGGAAACTGGGGTGGGGAGCAACTGAGCAGTTAAACAGCAAGCCAATGAGTACATACCAGCAACCCAGCCCCAGAGGCTGCTTCCTTCCGCAACTCTTTGCTGCTGCTGTAATAATCAGTGGTGAACAGAGTCCCACAGGACCACTGCAAAGCCACCTTGAAGGTCACAACAGTTCTTTTCCTTTAATAGAAATGTGATCTAGGTGTTAAAAAAGGACCCTTAAGAGGTTGCTAAGAATAAGATATTAAGGCAAAAGAGTAGGATAAGTGAGAAAGTAAGTGGATTTTGAGACCAGCCTGGGCTAGAGACCTTGCCTCAAAAACAGTAACAGCACATATGAGCAACATTAAATGCACTCAGCAGTTTGTAGTGTGTGTGTGTGTATGTGTGTGTGTGTGTGTGTAAAACAACAATAATGAAGAACTAAGAGACCATGAATTTTTGAAAGAATGGGGGAATATGGGAGGAGTTAGAGGATGGGATGATCTAAATATAGTACTCATATAAAGTTCTCAACCACAACAACACCAAGCAGATCGATAAAAACAAGACAGAAGCTGGGGGAATGACTAAGTGGGGAAAGTGCTTGCCGTGTAAGCATGGGGATCTCAGTTTGGATTCCCAGCACCGCAGAGAGGCGAGCAGTGTACCCCTGTAACCCAGCACTTGGGGACCAAGATAGGAGGATCCTTGGAGCTTTCTGGCTACCCAAACAATCTAGATGAATTGGTGAGCTTTCAGTTCAGACCTTGCCCAGATAGATAGATAGATAGATAGATAGATAGATAGATAGATAGATAGATAGATAGATAGATAGATAGATAGATAGATAGATAGATAGATAGATAAAGGTAGACCAGGTTGTGATGGTTCAGAGTTTTACCTGCCTCTGCCCAGGAGACAGAGGCAGGCAAAACTGAGTTCCAGGCCAACCTAGTCTATATAGCGAGTTCCAAACCAGATGTCTTAGTCAATGTTCTATTGCTGTGAAGAGACACCATGACCACAGCAACTCTTATAAAACAAAGCGTTTCATTGGTTCTTGCTTATAGTTTCGGAGGCTTAGTCCAATTTCATCATGTCAGGGGACATGGCGACATTCAGACAGACATGATGCCGGAAAAGCACTGAGAGTTCTACATTCAGGTCCACAGGCACCAGAAAGAGAGAGATATTGGGCCTACCTTGGGATTTTGAAACCTCAAAGCCCATCCCATGTGACATACTTTCTCCAACAAAGCCATATCTTCTAATTCTTCTAAGTAGTGCACAATCCCTGATGATCAAACATTCAAATATATGAGCCTATGGGGGCCATTCTTATTCAAACCACCATATAAGACAAGGCTATGTAGTAAAGCCTTGTCTCAAATAATATGAAAAGCACAGGCTGGAGAGATGGCTCAAAGGTTAAGAGCATTGACTGTTCTTACAGAGTTCCTGAGTTCAATTCCCAGCAAGCATATGGTGGTTCATAACCATCGAGATGGTTAAAGTGCCCTCTTTTGGCATGCAGGCATACATGCATGCAGAATACTGTATATATAATAAATAAATAAACCTTTAAAAATCATATGAAAGGTAAGGCAGATAACAGTAGAGAAAGACACCCAACATTGACCTCTGATCTGTATATTATACATGTAACACACACACTCAAAATGATCACAACAAAAGAAAACACCAAGAAGCCAGACAGTGGTAACACATGCCTTTAATCTCAGCACTTGGGAACCAGAGGGAGGCAGATCTCTGTGAGTTCAAGGCCAGTCTGGTCTACAGTGTGAGTTCCAGGATAGCCAAAACTATACACACACACATACACACAAAACCTTGTCTCAACAAACAAACAACAACAACAAAACAGCCACCAAGAGGTTCACACAACAGCTGGCAAATGGATGATACATTCTAGAATACAGTAGGGATTCTGGTCTATATCCTCAATGGTCAGACACATCTAGATTTCTACCTGTTGGTTTTCAAGAGTTCTTCCCACGTGTCCCTGTGCAGGTGAGAGGTGCACACATCATAGACTCAGCAGTGGGTTATCAGCCTGCCCAGCCTTGGTGAGGGGACTGAGCTGAATGTGAATCCTGGATTCAGTTGCTTTTCATCAGGTGCCAGCCTTATCCTCTCCCTGGAGGCTCATAGGACCCGGAAATCACTGAATTTCCTCAGCCAAGCTTTCCACCGTTTTTTTTTTTCCAGCCCATTCCAACTCCGTCCTTTTCCAAAGGCTGTTTTCCACCTGTGAGGGCTTTCATCTCCCTGGTCCTGGCACTGTCCCCACCTAACCACGGAGGCCTTCCCTCCTGATCTAGCTGATGACGCCTCTGGAATTCCCTGGACTCATCCTGGCCACCTGCCCCAGTGACAGATGGAAAGTCTCCATCCTCTAGAAAGCTCAGAGGACCTGCTTGTCCTGGACACTCCTCTCCCTTGTCAAGGGGGCACATGCTCAGAGCCGCATGCTGGGTCCAGAGGGAGCACAAGTGGGAGCCATAGCTCTCTTCCATCTGCACCTGCTCTTGCCCGCGGTCTAGAGGGAGGCCGCTAAGGTCACACACATGCTAGGCAAGGACCCTCCCACTATATCCCCAGCTTCTCCCCATGTTTTCCCACTTTGTTATTTTAAGCTAAGGCCTTGCTAAGTTGCCCAAGCTGGCTTTGAACTTTTCATCCTTCTGCCTTAGCCTCCAAAGAAGCTAGAATTACAGACCTGCACCTCCAGACCCAGCTAGACCTTCTTCTAAGCACTTGGAATAATAGTGAGCAAGAGATTCCCATTCTAATGGTACCTGTGGTACTGTAAGAAGGGACAGCAGCAAGCAAGTAATCAAATGAATGAACACATAGTAAGGAGTATGAAGAAACTGACTGCCGTGTCACACACACAGTGATTATAGAGTAGCAGTGGAGGATGTAAATGGAGTTAAATGCAGTGGCAGTGATGGATTAGCTTGGGCATATTGACATGTTTTGTTTTTTGTTGTTATTGTTTGTTCATTTTTAAGAGAGTTTTAAAGAGAGTCTCACCATGTAGTTCCCACTGGCCTGGAACTCACTGTAGATCAGGCTGGCCTTGGAAGCACAGATCCTTCAGCCTCTGCTGGAATTAGAGCTATTCCACACCCAGCTAGGACAGGTCTTTATCCCTGCCCTCAAGAGGTTGATACAAGATAGTTAGAGGCCACTCAGGGCTATAGAATTGTCTGTTTGTAATAAAGCGACACGATCCCTCCAACAATAATTAGAGGTAATAGAACTAGAAGGAGTGACTCCCAATGGGGAGAGAGCCCTCCACAGTTCCTATAGGCCATGCTGACCTTTTAGTTCTCTGTCTACACATTCCCACATTCTGTGGTGCTCTCTTTTATGTGTAGAGATATTTTTCTTTTACACAGAGTTACGTTTGTTGAAGGTAAGAACACTGGCTATTTAAAATTTGGTCAGGGCTTTACAGTTGTAAGTTCAACTTCCATCCAATTATATAAACTGCTGCTGGAAAACCCATGACAGGCTGTCACTCAATATATACTGTCTTGGTGTTTTGTTGTTTGTTTGTTTGTTTGTTTAGCAACCTGATTATAAATATCTCCCTTATGATGAACTTGAGGCATGTCCCCCTGTAACACCTACCCCATTCCCCTCTTCCATACTGCTCACACTGCACTGAGTAGAGTGTAGTACTGGACACATCACAGACAAGAAGAATCAGCTCCTGGTAACAGGTGAGCAAGTAAAGGCATGGAGAGTCTCAGAGCTTGCCCAAAGTCACACCACTGTGAGTCACTATCCAAAGCACAACATTTTTTTGCCATACCTCATTTTTTCTGTTTTTTTTTTTAACCCATCCTTCTCCACCCTAGGAATAGTTCTTGCCTTTTCTCTGCCAGTACCATAGCCTCTCTTCAGACTCAAAATCCCTAGCAACAGACTATGCACATAAGATAAATGTTTTTCTGATCCTCACTTCCTCTTCTGGATGTAACAATACATCTAATGGATATTCAGCCCAACATTCCTAACTGGCTACAACGGGCAGACGGCACCTCACTAAATTGATTCTTGTTGGGTTTTGTTGGTTCTTGTCTTTTATAGCTTAATGATCCAACATTTATTACTTTTTATTTGTTCAATACTATAGATAAGAGAACGAAGCTGGCACAGCCCCTGCCTTTGAATCAGGCTCTTACTAAAGGGAACTAGTGCTCATATCTTCTTCAATTTCTAGAAGGCTGAAAACTCTGGAGTGACCTGAAATGAGAAATGCAGGCACAGCCCTATCTACCTCATAGGAGATAGCTTAGGAGCCTTTTCCTGGGGAGAGGGATGTGTGAAGAACATATATATATTTAACATATTAGGCCTTGAACCTAGGGCCTGTGCATGCTACACAGCCATGCTGCCATTGAGCCATATCCACAGTGAATTCAGTATTGACAGAGTAAGTGTGTTGGGAATACTCGTACTGTGGTGAAACTGAGCTCTGAATGAAAACAAGTTCTTACAGCCCTCACCCATTCCCTGAAGGGCATTTGCTTTGATTCATACAGTGATTCTGAGCCAGAAGTGGGAGCCTTCACTGTTCTCTCCAAATGCAACTTCTGGGGACCATTGGTCTAAAATGAGTACTCCAAATAATGTCCTCATTGGGGTGATCTCCAGCTTTTAGACATGGCCCTTTCAAGGACAGCAGCAGCTTCAGTCTAACCACTGATGGATCAGATGGCTGGCATTGAGCTTTTCCTTGTGTGGCTGACTGGACTGGAGGACCACTGTAAGCTCCTGGTCAGTTCCCTCATATGACCTGAGCCTTGGTGGTCTGATCTGCATCTTTCCTGGGACCAGGGATTCACTGGATTCCCCCTAAGTCACCTCAGGCTCAATTGTCTGGGAGTTTTCTTGTGGTCCTTCTCAAGAAAAAGAGGCAAAAGGGAAAACTTCAGCTCTAGCATCGCACTCCTGATTTTGTGTGTATGCTGAGCTCATCTTTCTGACTCAGTGTATTTGATACAAAAAGGCCTCAACTCAAACAAGGAAAAGTAAGCTATGTGGTATGGTCCTGTGGTGACCTCTCCCAGATTCTCAGGTTGGAGCAGGATTACCCCCTTGAGATGGCTGAGATTCCCATCCTCCAGTCTTTTATACTCTACCTAAGCCCATGGCTCACAACCCAAAGGAGAAAACAATTTCCAGATTATCCAGTTTTCCATCTGATTCCTAGCTGTAAGACAGTCCTCCTGACACTTAGCTGAATTCTGCCATGCTTTCAAGAAAGTGCCAGCTCTTACATCATCTACAGCCAGGGTCCCACTACAAAACTAAACAGCCTTTTCTCTGAACTCCAGAGTGCTACCTTGCTGAAACAAAGGGTCTAAATTTGGTGCTTAGATTGGCAGATCAATGAGAACTCTAACCCTCTTTGCTTCTATACTAAAGGTCCTAGAACTTGTCAAGAAGACTGTGGCTGATGACCGAATCCAGATGCGTGTGTTGAAATTCACCGATCCGGTGCCCATCAGTCCCTCTGATGACCAGGCCTTGGGCTACCAGCTGCTTCAACAGACCATAAAATCTGTCTTCCCAGATGTCAATATTGTTGTCCCCGGTAAAGACTTCATCAGCTGTGGCTGGTGGGTGGTGGTAGCTAGGACCACTTCCTATCTGACACCCCTTTCTTTCCCTACCCCTGAACTAGCCATTCATCCTGGAAACAGCTGGCTGCTTCTGTCCCTGGAACTGTGTTTTCCCCTTGGGCTGGAAGTGAGAAAGCAAACAGGAAAGGAACAAAAACAACAAATTAGGTCAGATGAGTATGGGTCCTCGCCTAACCTAGGCCAGCAGTGACTTGTAAAGGGGGGATCGGCTTAGAATTTACCTCTGCTGGAGGAGTTACCTCACCACCATCCTAGAATAACAAAGAGCTCAGCAGCCCAGAAAAAGCCTCTGACACGTGACATTCATGTGGACCCTGTTCCTCTCCAATCTAATGCCTACAGATCCCTTTGCGTTCTCCCCATCTTCCATCCAAATCTGGCAAATCTAACAATTCCTAGGGAACTTCATAAAATGTAGAGCACCTGGACCTAGTCATGTATTCCAGCTAGAATCCAGAGGATTTTTGTCACAGTGATGACTGAGCAATTTCTAAATCTCTGGTCTCAATGCATGGGCATGTGCTGATACAAAGCCTGTGTCCAGTCCCTTCTATGTAGGTTTACTTGTGGCTTTCTGTGAACATCTCGGAACCCTGGCTCTCATAGTCCGCATCCTCCTCTCTTGGCCTCAAAGGCTCTCTCCACTCCTTCCATGACACTGTCCATAATCCCATTGGTAGGGTAAGGCTGCAATAGGGGTGGAGAGAAGTAACAGGAAGAAATCCACAAAGCACAGAATCAGATCTAGGTACCCACTTGAAATCAGAAGAGGAAAACAGAACAAAACATAAAATGCCATCTTGAATTATCACACCACATTTGAATCGATTCTGGGAATACCTTTTCCCAAAGGTTATGCCTATCCAGGGCAAATCCCAGCCCAGCTGGGTGACTTACCTGCCTTCGGGAAAGTGGGAGACCAGGAGGAGTTTCCTAGAACTTTCCCAAGCTTTGCCTCCAGGATAGAGCCATCCCTCAGAAGAGGAGACCAACAGAACATGCTACCCTATGAGGAGGAATTATGTTTTATCTTAGTAAAATGCCCCACAGATAGATGTCTCCATTCTTTTGTCCTGAGTGATATGGAGCAAAGGCCAAGTAATCTCTCTAGAGTCTTGATTTCTCAAATGGCAAATGGCTTTGACTGTAGGGATAAGATGAAAGTGCTGGCTTCCCTGGTCATTATAAGACAAGAACAACTTAGCTTTGGACCACTCAGAGCTATCTCACCAGCGCTTCCAGAGGATTCCATGTTCCTGGTTAAAGTTAAAGTTTTTAAATAAAATTTGAAAAGGAGAAGCTTAGACAATAAGAAATATCCTAGGTGCTAGCTGGTGGTAATGAATCCTTTTCATCCCAGCACTCAGGAGGCAGAAGCAGGAGGATCTCTGAGTTCAAGGCCAGCCTAGTATACAGAGCAAGTCCAGGACAGTTAGAGATACACAGAGCAACCCTATCTCAAAAAACAAAACAAAAACAAAAAGTTCTAGGCAGATGCTCTTAAGAAGTTACAGACATCACTCCACAGTGGCCCAAGCTCCTGAGTGGTGCCCAGCCATTCACCCAGTGTCCCTGACTTCACTGCTTGGTCTGCTCATATAAAGCCCAGTTTCTCATAATCTTCCCTTTCTAGGCATTTGTATTGCCAATGCAGACTGCCGACACTATGCCAACATCACCAACGGCATCTACCTATTCAACCCTGTTATCCTGCAGCCTGAGGGCTTCAGTAGGTAAGTGGAAAAGGTTAAGCAGCAAAGCACAGAGGAGGTATATCTGATGTCCCTTCCTATTTTGGTGACTTACAGAATAAAGGAAAGGCAGATTTTGACAAATTAGATTGACATCATTGGCCCAGGAATTGTGGGGATAACCCCCATGCACACTCCTCTTTTAAAAGAATATCAGGTGACTGGTGAGAACTTGTTGAAAATAAGATCCTTGGGTAAAGCTATATGTAGTGACCTGTAATCCTAGCACTTAAGAGACCGAGGCAAGGGGGTGACCATTAAAAAAATTATTTTCTTTTTTTTAATCTGAGTGTTTTGCTTTCATGTATATCTGTACACTGTTTGCATGCATTGTGCAGAAGAGGGCAGAGCAGGTGGTTGTGAGCCACCAGGCTTCAAATCCAGGTCCTCTGAAACGGTGTTCTTAACTGTCTCTCCAGCCCCATGAATTATCAAGTTTAATTCCAGCCTGAGCTATATAGCAAAACCATGCCAAGGCAGGAAGGAAGGGAGGGAGGGAGGAAGGAAGGAAGGAAAGAAGGAAAGGAGGGAAGGAGGGAAGGAGGGAAGGAAGGAAGGAAAGGAGGGAGGAAGGAAGGAAAGGAGGGAGGAAGGAAGGAAGGAAGAAAGGAAGGAAGGAAAGAAGGATTGATTACCCATAAGTAGTCTTTCTCACTTTGGGAAAATACTCACCTTGATAAGCATGATACATGAGTTCAAAGTTGGGCATCCAAAATGTGAATACCAATTTTAACTGTCATGTGTGATTGTTTTATGGTTTCTTATGCAAATTTTGACATTTGAAATTTGGGGAGATAATTTTTATTTAGCCTTCTGCAGCCCATCACATCAGACCTGACTTCACCACAAGTCACTTGAAACAGAATGGATGTGTTTGAATGTGATCTTAAGGCTTATATCTTTAATCCCAGTGCTAGGGAGGCAGAGGCAAAAAGATCTCTGTAAGTTCAAAGCCAACCTGGTCTACACAGGAAGCTCTTAAACAATCAGGACTACTTAGAGAGGGCCTGTCTCAAACAAACAAACAAAAAGAATAGCATTCATGTTTTGGGGATTATTTGTTAAAATTGGGGGTAAGTGACCCCTCTGTTTCCTATCATCTTTGCACTTTGTGGTGAGCACGAGATCTGATAGCAGGGTTCCTAGGTGAAGTACAGACTGGAGAGGTACTCTGAACTGTTGTTGCCTTCCTGCCTTCCCTTATCCCTAATGAGCACAACCTTAGAGAAAACTCTAGCTGGAAAGAGAAGGTGGAGGAGGAAAATTAGGAAGATAATCCTCCCAGAGGAGAAACAGACCTCAGAAGAGCGGATAAGTCCCCAGAAGTTTAGTCATCAGTATCCCCATTGTCCTTGAACATGAGCACAGGTCCTTGAGAAACAACTGCCATGTCCCACATAAGCTGACAAGTGACTCTTCTCACCTTTCCCCCATGGAGGGCCAAAGATGAGTCTATTGGGATGGAAGAGGCGGGAAAGGCGTTCTGTGGCAACTCAAGTGCTATAACCTTTGACCCTTATCTCCTCCCCCGAATGTTTCTTCCCTCAGTATCCATGGAATCAATGAGAAAATCTCAGTTCAGAGCTACCAGAACCAGGTGAAGTTCATCTTTGAGTTGATGCAAAATGCTGACACCTACACAGAGCCAGGTCCTCATCTGCATGAATTATGAGGCAAGGATCCAGCAGGTGAGGGGTACCCAGCACTGCGCCAGGACTGACCTAAAGGGAGAGAATGCTAATACTGATGGAAGGTTTGGTGGAAAACATCTTGTCATGCAGAGCTCACCTGCCTCCTCCACTCACCAGGGAACGAGCTCCATGGAGAAGAGGAAGAAGAGCAGAAACTGGCCTGTCAGCCTCTGGATGTCTGTGTTCTTCCCCTGAGTGGCATTCACTGCCTTCTGGTCTGTCCTGCTTGTTGGCCTCTCTCATGTTGGTTATTTAACTATTCCACTTTCCCAGCCTGACTTAGCAAATGTAGATTTTAGAAAAACCTCAAGCAGGTTTTATCTAGATGGATAAAACTTAAGAGAGCTTGAGCTGGACTGTCTTCTAGAGTTTACTTTCTCCTGCCTCTTGGCCTCTCCTATTCTACCTCTGCTTCCTTTCTCCATTCTCTGGTTCATTCCACATCTGGAGTAAGACTCAGTCAAACTGAGACACTCTCACAATGACAGTCAGTCAAATAAAGGGGTTGGGGGACTGTAGCATCAGCTGCTCTCTGACAGGTGGGCTTGAGGTAGAAACTTTGAGAGAACCCCAGAACTCCTGGTACGAGAGGCCCGGGCCTGAAAAAGTAAGCTGCTGACCTTGGACTCCTGGGACGTTGCTCCGCCCTGTTCCTGCCACCTGCTCTTGCTGCTCCACCCTGGGAGCCACTAATCCGTGGAAGCATTTCCCTGGCACAGCCTATGGGCTGAGCTCCCAAGAAACAAACACTCAAGATCCAGCTTCCCACTGGAGCCCAAAACCAGCAGAGCCCTGGCTCTGGCATCATGTCCTGCTTCAGAATGACCAAGGGGAAGTGAAGGGCAATAAAGGGGGTGGCTAGAGGGTTCTTCCCTGGGCAAGACAGGCAAGGAGAGGTAGCCTCCATTAGAGTCTAGCAGAGACTCTTAACCCTAGGCATATTTGAATCTGCCCAGTAGCTGCCAGGTGGGGAGCATTGGAAAGCAGCATTTCTTGACTCAAGGCCAGGATCTGTGCTTTGTGGGTCACCAGGGAGTCGAGGTCACAAGAGGAGATACAGAAACGGGACTTGAAAGATTCCCTCTTTTCCCTTCTCCAGACTAGGAACGTCTGTGTATACCAGGGGGTTGAGAGTACTGGATTTCCCTGATTCCCCTCAGTAACCCCAATTCTCCCTCACTCCTGAATCCTTACCTTCCTCCTCTGGATGTGACCTGTTCCTTGCAGCTTGGGCTTAATTGTCACTGTTAGAAACAATGTGGGAATTATTCACGCTTTGTTGCTATTCCTGCTAAGATGCACATTCCTTCCCTCTTTCTCCTATTCTGGCCAATTCAGTACTTTTTCAGTCTTTGTTGGAGGGCAAACTTAAAAACAAAAACAATTGCTCACTTTTGTGAAGTAGTTTTATGCGCCTTACCTCAGCCCTGTAAACATGCTTTTGTTAGTCCTTCCGAAAGATGGGCTCCATTCTGAGTGGGCTACACATCTAGCTGTAAACAGTTGTGGAAACTCGCATTACCTGGCTCCCAAACCATTATTCTCAGATCCTACTCACCTTCAATTTCTTATTTAATCCTCATAGCAACTTCTGTGGTATGTGTGTGTACCCCACATTTGTATGTTGTAAACTTAATCATATGAGAAAAGGTGGGAAACAAAACCTTTATAGGGCTATTAGGGTCAGACAAGGCTGTGACTTACTGATGGCTTTTTAAGATGAGAGTTGGAGAAGACAGACTCATTTAATCTGATTTGGACATTGCACCAGGAATACATGTTTCAAAATATCACACAGTACCCCATTAAAAGAGAGAAAAAGAGAGCAGAAGACAGACAAGTTCATACACGCATTCCTACATCTTGCCATGTGAAGTCCTGTGCCATCTCTCCAGCAAAAATACCTTTACCAAGGAGCAAACCAGTGCTGCCCACATGATTTTAAAGCTCTAGAGCTGTAAGCCCAAATAAACCTCCTTTGTTTGTAACTCAACCCAGTTTGTAGTATTGTGTTCTTGGAAACAGAAAACAGTAACACAACTTGAATATGCTACAGCTCCACTTTACAAATGAAGTCCCAGGCTTAAAAATTCCAAGGTTGCCCAAGGCCATTCAGGTATTAAGGACAGGGTCTCTATGAATTCAAAGTCTATGCTAATAGTTTTCCCCCAAAACCCAAGGTGACAGGATCCTTAAGGAGCAGTTCTAGAACTAAAAGGAGGTCCTGAGTCCCCAAGTCCTGCCTTCCCCCAAGAAACTGTGAGGTTTAGCTTACTGCTTGTAACTCAGGGAAATACACAGAAAAAAGATTTCCCCTCCATCTGGAATCAGTTCCTCACTCTAGCTCTGTTCCTCTGGCTGACCTCTCCTTTTCACACCTTTCCCTGTGTCTGCCAGCACTTCCAACTCCCTCTATTCTCCAGGTTCAGCTCTATGGAGGACAATCACACCTCTAATGACCATAGTGAACGGAGGGAGAATGTGCAGCAACTTATCCCCTTCCATCCCACTTCCTTTTCTAGCTTCAGAAAGGATAAGCTTTCTGAAACCCTCAATGGGAAGAAAGGCCCTTGAGAGGGAAAGGTCCTGACTCCATCCCTGAGAGAACACAAATGCCGGTCCAATGGCCCTGAAGGCTCCTGGGAGGGGTAGCTCACAGCTTTAGATAGCATAGCTACCGTTAGACTCTTCATGGGTGAACAATAAATCTGAGGCATTCCTCCAACCCAAACCCTAACCACCTACCAAACCCTAAATTCACCTTGAAAGAGACCCAGCATATGAATGTCTACACACATATCCCCTGGCCCTGAACACAGACAGAGTTCAAGCTTTCTTGTATCTCCCTTTATGCCTACCTAGGTGGGAAGGGGACAAAATATGTGTAAGCAAAGACAATGGGGAAGGTGAGAAAAACTGGGCTATAGTCTTGGATTATGACTTTTGGTTGCTAAAAATATTTAGAATTCTTTTTATTTCATTTTTGTTTGTCTGTTTGTTTTGATACATGGTCTCACAATGTAGCCCTGGTTGTCCTGGAACTCACTACGTAAGCCAGGATGGCCTCAAATTCATGGAGATCCTCCTGCCTTTGCCTCCTGACTGCTGAGATTAAAAGTGTGTACCACCACCCCTGGCTTAGTATTCTGCTCTTCCAGTAAGAGCTGAAAATTTCATCAAATGTTTTTGAAAACATAAATATATATACATATATATTAAAGATTTATATATTTACTAGGTATATAGTGTCCTGCCTACACGTATGCCTGCACACCAAAAAAAGAGGGCACCAAACCCCATTATAGATGATGTGATTGCTGGGAATTGAACTCAGGGTCTCTAGAAGAACAGCCAGTACTCTCTCTCTCTCTCTTTTTTTTTTTTAATGTGGAACGCTTGACGAATTTGCGTGTCATCCTTGCGCAGGGGCCATGCTAATCTCTAAATCGTTCTGATTTTAGTGTATGTGCTGCCAAAGCGGGCACCAGCCCATACTCTTAACCTCTCCAGTCCCCAAAACATAAATATTTTAATTGAAGTAAAACAGCTTAAAATTCTTATGTTTGATGCCTAACATGGTCAATTATGAAAATGCTCCTTGCATATGGTATTTTAGATCAACAAATATAAAATTTTTAGAATTGTATAAATTGTTTAAGAAATGTTCCAGCTGGGCAGTGATGGCACACGCCTTCGGTCCCAGCACTTGGGAGGCAGAGGCAGGCAGAGCTTTATGAGTTCAAGGCCAGCCTGCCCTGCAGAGTAAGTTCTAGGACAGTGAAGATGATATAGATAAACCCTGTCTCTCGAAGAAGGAGAAGGAGAAGAAGAGAAAAAGAAAAATAAATAAATGTTCCTCAGCCATTCTGCAGTATTGTAAATACTATACTAACCCGTGAGTACACCAAAGCAGGGACTAGAACTCAAAGACCATCAAGAAAATAGATTTTCAATACTACTGATAAATAACATGTCACACAAGGATCATTGTCCTCTCTCTCTCTCTGAGGAGAGGATATAACAAGCTTTCCTTTGTCTTGGCTAAGCATTTTGACAACTCAGTTCTTCCCTGTACTCAGAAGCCAAACCTGTCTCTAGTTTACAACAACACAGCCCACAAGCCTTTAGGACAAGTCAGACATGGTTAACTTTTTCTGAAGACAGAGGGCATACTTGCTTTGGCAAGCACACACCCCAAAGGTCAGCATTCCCCCATCTACCCTGCAAGGTTGGCATGGGAATTTGTAAGATGTTCCATAGTTTTTAAATTATTATCCTTTATTTTTATGTGTATAGGTTTTCGTGTGTATGTGTGCTTTGTACACATGAGTGTAGTGCCTGCATAGGCCAGAGAAGGGCACCAGATCCCCTGGGACTGGAGTTATAGATGGTTGTGAGCGACACGGTAGGTGCTGGGAATCAAACTCTAGTCTTCTGGAAGAGCAGCCAGTGCTCTTAACCACAGAGTCATCTCTCCATCTTCAAAGTAATTACAAGGTAGAACAAAATATATACTACTTTAATTTATTAATTTAAATAAAGACATAGAGCAAGACAGAGAAGTGTTTCCCTGGAGTCTAACCTCTCAGGAATGTATACTCAGGGTTACTAGTTGTTCCATCAAGACTGAATATTAAATGCCAATGGGCGGAGTGTTTGGCATATCATAGCTATAATATATGGCTCGTTCTAAAGCAAGAAACCCAGGGTGAGTGATTCTGTTGCCCAAGCATATGAGACGAAGTCTTATTCTATATGTTGCAGGGCCTCGTTTGGAAATGGGCCTCCATAGTGAAGAGGTCACTATTCCAGCTGAGACTTCAGAGTTCAATGAGAACTAACTACACAAAGAACTGAGAAAGCATGCTAAGATGACGAAGCAGATGGGTATGTGACACCTTCAGAAAACCGAACCCTGTCAGATTGGGTCTTGTAAGTCAGGGGAGGGAAAGAGAAGTACAGCAAAGACCCTTTCTTGGGTTCTGTCTTTTGTTCCTTCTTTCTAACCCTTGTACAGACTTTACTATCTTCTAGGCACTATGTGATATATAAAGGTAATCAGTGATGATATAATTAGCCTATGAAGTAAGGTGTTGCAGTATAACAAGTGGAAAACAGAGGCAGTGAAATGGGAAAAGATATATAAATGCAAAAGTTGTTAGTCATTAGGGAAAAGCAAATTAAAACTACAGTGAGAGACTTTATATCCACCAGATTGGCGTAATCAAAATAAGTGGAAAATAACAAATGCTGGCAAGGATGTAGTGAAGTTGGAAGCCTGTGCATTCACTGGTGGGAACGGTTGGTGTTTCCTCTAAAGTTAAACAGAGAATTGCCTTATTACCCTGCAATTCCATTTTATGTGATCAAGAGAAATGAAAACAACAGGTGTTCAAACACCTTTTGGTCAACCCAAAAAATGACATCACAAAAATTTTTTAATATAAAATTTTAATGTATACAATTTAAAATATATACATATCTATGCTCAGAGACTTTGTAATGTACATTGGGAAACAAAATGAATGTAATAAAATAAGATGTTCATGGACCAGCAAGATAGCTTAGTTGGTAAAAAGCACTTGCCAAGCTTTATTACCAGAGGAGGACCTACAAATCCCCAGTCATTTTCTGGCCTTCATATACAGTGTGGCACATGTGTACCCACCTTCCTACATATACACTAAATAAACTTTTTAAAATTCATGGAGCTGGAGGTATAGCTCATCACAGAGTGCTTGTCTGACATACGTGGAACCCTGGGCTCCATCCCCAGCAACTGAAAATGAAGGAGGAGGGGGAGGAGAAGGTAAGAAGGCGGAAATACACAGGAGAGAAATCTTGTGCTGTTTAAATGATCATCTCATCTGGTATCTATACCCTCCACGTTCACCCAGCCACACACTAAATGTTGTCCTTGGCAAATGAGATATTCTCTTGCTTGCCTTCCCACCATTTCACTCTTCCTTTTAGTCAGAATGATTTTCTTCTCTGCTTTCAATTCTTCTAGGCAAGCACTTAGGAGTGAAAATGCTTAGTGATGTGGAAATTCCGTGCTCAACTTTGAGAAAACACCACATGTTCACTACTGCAGCCAGGACCACTTTACCTTCTCACCAGCACTGTACAAGTGCTGCTATTTGCTGGGTTTTGTTCCTCCACCACCATCTTATGTAGCAGCAGATGCAACCTGTTATCTTGTGGTTTTGATTTGCATTTCCCTAATGACTAACCTCAGTTACTTTTAATCTGTCTCAGTTACTTTCAATACACTGGCTCCATTTTCTACTCCTTATAATACTGCAGCAAACATCTTCATCACATAATTATTAAGAGCAAATGAATTTGCATATGAACCCACACTGTCAGATTTGGTAAGAGTTCTACTGTGCCATTAAAGACTTTCTGGACTTGGCTGGGCCTTCCCAAGGCAAGGTTGTTTCTATGAAAGACCCCCAGAGAACCTAATATGAAGTCAGCAATGAAAGCCGCCAGGCTAGGGCATTGCTATTCAGCCTAGTCAGATCATGAGTGTTATCTGGGATACCTTATTAGAATAGGTTTTTCTGGCCCATCTTCCCAAAGTTTTGTAATCAAAATTTCTAAAAGGTCAGAAATCTGTATTTAAAAACAAGTGCCCACGGGTGATTGCTATGACCAGGCCAGTCTGGTAAACTAAAGATGGTTAAGCAAAGTAGAATAAACACAGAAGATAGTTTGTGACTAGATAATATGGCTTGCAGGCTACGTTCTCCCATGTTAGCTCTTACAAGATGAAGTTTGCAGTCTTTGGCTTGTGACCCACTGCAGGAACAGAGCCCCATTAGCTCCCTATCAGCACCTTATTCTATCAGCAGTATACAAAGTTTAGAATTCAATGTGAAGCTTGGAAAATTCAGTGTGGCTTTCCTGATGTCTCATGCTTGGTTTTGGCTCTTTGTTTTTGATGAAATCAGAAGTCTTACTCTGTGAGGGAATTTTCCAAATGCGATGTTACCACTAATCCAGAATCTTCTGAGGAAGGTACTCATGTCTCCTCATTAGCACTGTGGCTCAGAAATATACAGGCGCTAACCCAAGGCCAAATACTTAACATGAGGCTAAGCATGTAAGTTCAGAGCTGTGGCACATTCTACCCTGCCCTACTGTTTTAGTGACAGCATGGCCTCCTGACATAGTTCACTAGGCGATTTTGCCTGATGCTATTTGCCCAGGTAAAATGCTGTAAAATACCTTGAACTCTTTTTGAAGAAATCCTAGCATGGACACCAACGAAGGTCTGAGAATTAAGAGTTCAGGTAGAGGGAAGCCAAGGCAAGGTGACACCTAATTCTGAGAACAGATGGCCATATTTCCCCATATCACCCAAATCCCTACATCCTCTTAGAGCTGAATGGAGCCGGAAGGGGATATCACCTCAGCTCTAGAGGCAGGAAAGAAGTTGACCTCTGGGAGAGTGACAGTAGGGAGGGGTTACAGCAGGGGGAAAAATGGGAGGGGGTGCACACTCTCAGAAAAACAAAAGTCAGGAAAATTTCCAGCCATGCTGGGCTAGTCTCGTGACTAGGGCTCGCTGGTGAGGGACTCTGAATCTATGGAACTCTGGAATTTTATGATGTTTCAAGACAATTCCAAAGTTGGTCTTGAAGGAGTGCTTAGTGGTTAGCAGCTGTACCTGAAGGGAGGCCAGGGTTTTTGAAGAACTACAGGACAGAAGACTAAATGAATTGTGTAATAGCACAAATGCCAAGCAAGACTGAAGAAGGCTATCCCAAGAAACCTTCCCTGTAACTCCAGCTCCAAGAGATCTGATGTCTTCTTCTGCACTCCATGTGAATATACACTCACATAATTTTTTAAAAAGTAACAATTTAATTTTTAAAAAACAGACTTTTTTTTTAAAGAAAGCAGACTTTTAACTTAATTTTTTTTTCTTGTTATTAGTATGTGGGCAGGTGCACATGTAGAGGTCAGAGGACAACTCTGTAAAATCAGTTCTTTCCTTCCACCTTTACATGGGTACTAGGAATTGATTTAAGTCACCAGGCTTGTGCAGCAAGCGCCTTTACTCAGTAAGCCATTTCACTGGCCCAAGAGTGGACACATCCATAAGGCCTGCTCACACCCTCCTTGGGCACACAAAGATTCTTGTCTTACAAAGACCCACGCCGTCTTCCTGACACTCTGGACTGAGTCTTGCCTGAAGTATCTGGCTCTCTTGCTACCTGTTGCTAATTCCTGTCTTTTCATCTGTGACCTTTGCTCTCCACATCTGTGTTTTTCTGCTTCACTGACTGTAGCTATTTCTGCTCTCTCTAGGTACAGAAAGGGTGAGATGTCTTCCTCTTCCCAAGGTTGCAGCTGGCTGGACTGGAAGGAAATGTGCTTCCCCCAGGCTCTCTTGCTGTTTAACTCCAGGAATTAGCATAACATAGGCCACACTAAATAGGAAAGTGTCTCCTATCTTCCCCCCATCAGTCATTCATCATACTTACTGAGTACTTACTGTGTGCCAGGTGCCAGAGATACATAGTGATCAAAGCATAGACGGTCCTGACACCTCAGGACATCCCAAGATAAGGTCTTCCATACTTAAAGAAATATTTGTAATACCCAAAGCTATTGAAGAACTCAGATCCAAAAATATATGAATTCCTGAAAAGCCCAGAGGAAAGCTGATAATACTTAACAACTATCCAAATGGCAAAGAAATGTGTGAGAAAAGTGTTCAACCTCATTGGCTATCAGAACAATACAAATTTACGTCACAATGAAATACCACTACGAATCTACCAGAATGTCTACAATTTTTTGTTCCTTTTTTTTCTTTTTTTTTTTTTTGACAAGGTTTCCTCATGGTAGCCTAGGCAGGCCTGGAACTCACTATGTAGACCAGGCTGACCCTGAACCATAGAGATCAACCTGTCTCTGCCTGCCTCTTGGGTGCTAGGATTAAATGGCTACAACTTTAATTTTTCAGATTGATAGTACCAGTGTTAATAAGATTATGAAACAACAGGGCATTCTTAGTAAAAGTATAAATTAGTAAAAGCACATTGGAAAAATATTTAGTAGCATTTACTAAGGCTAATAATCATACCCGAAAACAACTTGAATTTGCATCAACAGATACAGATCATGTTATGCTCACTTAGTGACATTACACTTCAATGAAGGTAAATTAAATAATGTTATCATATGTATGCATAAATGAGGGAAATTAGGCACAGACTCATACCTCCTGAGTGGTTCCGTTATATGAAGTCCAAACACTGACAGACAAAAATAACAGTATAGACAGAGGTTACCTTAGTGAAGAGGGGTGAGATAATAACCAAAGACGTAAAAGTAACTTTTATTCAAATGTTTTAAATGTCGGCTCAGGCTTACTGCCTCTGTGTGCTAACCTAGGCCTCTTCTTGGAAGTACAGCCTCTGTACAATGGAATCTAAGCCAAGAATGTTCTCAGCCCCTGAGACGTACTGCTGAATAAGCTCACCCTTTCTAGCTCTTTCTGAACTCTTGCTGGCTGGTTTAATTCAGGTGTTCTGGCTCAAACACCTCTCCAAACTGACTGATTCAAACTGGCTTCTCTCAGCTTCTAAGTGAAATGCTCTGCTTGGCCTTAAACTAACTTTGGCAATCTGTTCTAATCTTCTGGATTCTTCTGATTCTCTGGCTTGTTCTGTCTTCACCTGTGTCTAGCTTGTTCTCTCTTCAACTGGTCTCTGTAAAACTCTCCCTGTAAAATTGCCTCTGAATTCCACAAACTGAACTGTCATGAACTCAACTCCACTGCACTGTGTCTCAGCTCACTGACTCAACTGAACTGCCTGGAGCTCAGAGGTCTTCCTGCCTCTGTCTCCTGAGTCCTGGGATTAAAGCCGTGTACCACCCCACCTGGACCTAAGCATTTCTTTACCTGAAATTTGTTCTATAAAAGGCTGGCCTTAAACTCAGAGGTCTGCTTGCCTCTGTCACCTGGGATTAGAGGCGTGTCTGTATTCCAGCTGGATCGCACACACCTAGAAGGTCTTTGGATATGATCTCTTGTCAGAGCAGCCATGTTCTGAATTAAAATTCTTCTGGGATGGCAGTACTGACTGAATTCTTACTTTTGGTAGTGGCTAAATGGGCCTGTTCACTATGTCATAATTTATTGGCCTATACTCTAGGTTTTATGTACTTTTCTATGTGTTTGGATTACTTCAGTTGAAAAGAAAAAGGTTTTAAGAAGATAAAAGGGGGGAATAAAAGAGAAAGACAAAGATTTTGTTTGTGAGTTGTTATTGGGTGAAAATTTTTGGTCTTTTTGAGACACGGTCTCAACTATATAGACTAAGATGGCCTCGATTTTGAGGAGATTCTCCTGCCTCTGCCTTTCAAGGGCTAAGATTACCAACACTCAGGCAGTCACATCGGTCAGTCTTAATTTCCCTCCCAATCTATACTCACTGCTCACAAAGCTGATCCTTCTGGAGGAGATCTAGTGTTGACCAGTCTGAGAGTAACTTCCATATCCAAGCACAGACTCAGCTGTGAAGCCAAAATTGGGGTTCTTCTACAGTGACATTTGCTTTGCTGGAACTTTAAAATATGGAGGCCTTTGATGTCCCAGCTGCTGAGCCTAACATTGGCAGGTGCGGATAGCCTTTTGTAGATACATTTGTCATCATTGTCCATAGGAATGGCCCTCTCGGGTTACTGTAGCTCAGGTGTGCGGAAATCTCCTTAGCTAGCACTCTCTCTTCTCCTAGATGCATCCTAGCCTTATTCAAAGGTCTGGAGATATGCTTAGTTGCCCACAAGCGCCTTTCTAGGCAGCAAAGGGGCAGGAAAGAACCGCTGGTCACAGGTTCCGACAACGAAAAGGGAAAGCCTCTGAAAGCGAGTTCCTTTATGGGGAGGGCACATCCCCTGCACAAAAACAACCCAAAGAGAACTGGTACCGACTTTAGGTGGAGAAACCCCAGGGAGGAAGTGGCAAAAGGAGAGGATGAGAACACTCTCCTCTTTGATCCCACAAGGTGCGTCAGGGAAAGTTGGACTTCATTTCGCCCGGGATGGAGCCATCTCTCCCCAAGGGGCCACGAGTGGGTCAAAGGAAACCCGCTCCTCTCCACCCTTACATCAGTAGCGTGTGCAGCACCAGCTGTGAGTCAAACAAATTTTCCCGGACCGTCCCCACCCCTTTCAAGGCTGAAACTTTATTAAGGCAGATCTATCAGGGCTCGGCCAATCGCCCAGAGGAACAAGGAACTTAGAAGCAGAGATGACAAGCCTGAAGAAAAGGAACTGCGCCCAAGAAGACGGTAGGGACTGGGAGCGGGGAAGGAACACGCGATGGCGTCCGGGGCCCGCGCGATCGCCAGGGGGCCGGCTCACAGGGGTGGTTTCGGGTCTTCTGGAAGGCCAGAGGCTCACGACAGATAGTCAAGATGCAGGGGTACTTGCGTACCGGAGCGCTCGCCTGGCGAGGTCTCGGGAACTCAGGCGCGCACCACGCACCCGCGTGCTCGAGCAGACAGCCCACGCCACCCTCCGACTCGGAGTTCCCGTCACCCGGCTGCGTTTTTCCCCCGAAGCCGCCCCCAGCACACTAAGCGAGGGGGAAATGGGCGTGACTTGGGCGTGGCCCGCCCCTCTCCCTGCTCTGATTGGCTTATACAGTTGTCCATCCTGAATCTATTTTTGATGGAGGTGGGGAGTGCCACTCGCTCTGCCCCAGATCACGTTTGCCACCCACAGCCAACCACTCTTGTCCAAGTCCGCGGGCAAGAGGCGATTGGGGACGAGCGAGCTCGGCACCCCAGGCCTCGTCCGGTGTCTGCCGGCCCGAGGCGGAATATCCTGCCCTCCAAGCCACCTCCCCATCGTGGAATCGGAGCGGCGGCCTTTCAGGAAGGCAGAAGCGAAATGTAGCAAGCCGGGTGTCGCGGTTGGACGCTTGGCTGGGGGTGTAGCGGGGCACACGCGGGGGCTCGAGGAGGACGGCTGAGGGGAAGGAGTGATGAGAACAGGGGGTACCCTGCACCCCCCGATACCGCGGGCCCCTGCTGCCACTCTCCAGGCGCCCTTCCTCCCCAGCAAGACGCAGGTCAGTGTTGTTGGGTCTGGGGGTATGTGGGGGAGGGCGGGAACTCAAGCACGCAGTGCTTTCGCAGTCTGAGTTGCAAGCAATCGGCGGAAGCAGTCCGCTTACTCCTTTTCCCCACCGCTGTACTTAAGGATACCCAAAAGGTCTTTTTTTTTTGTCCGCCCCCCACCTGGAAAGGAGATGGGGAGTCCTAGGGCCTGCGGCCCATCGGTAGTGGCCTTACCGCCACCTTGGTAGCCCCCTGCCAAGTCAAAGTGGCCTGCCAGCAATATGGGAGGGGTAGGGTTGTAAGGTTTTAGCGAACGAACTCAGAAACTTTGCTGGCATGGGTGCAGTGGACTCAAGAGTGTTCCCTCACTGGCTGACTGGTGAGGATCCTTGGAAACAACGGTGCTGTGTTAAGGTGGCTTGGCTGGCGACCTAGTTGATGGAAGACTCATAACTTGGGCCCTAGAGTTTGATTCAGTGTTAACCAAACTGGAGGTGACTAATCGTTGAGTGTTCAGAGTACTAGCAGGCTGTTCATCATACCTGCAAAACCCTCTGGAAAGTTTTTACTATTGAGAGCCATGCTGGTGAAATGCAACAAGTTGGAATCAATGCCAAGGGATTCCTTTAAGTAAAGAAAAGTGGGGCAGGGAAAGACAGAGACATGATTTAGGAGTAAATGTATATTAGTTTGTGACACTTGGATTTGTCTTGCTTTGTTTTTCTTTCCTCCTTCTCCATCTTTTAATGATATTTTTGCTTTTAAGAATTGTACCATGTCCAGCTATAAGTAACCCTAGGGAACAGGGGGAGCCTAAGTAACCAAAATATGTAGGTAATAACCATAGTTTCACCCTCTTCAATGTAGTTAACTGCCATGACAAGCTCACAGGGCCAAGCATAGAGGGAGAGAAGTATGGGTCAGCCTCTGCAGGTTTCCGTAACACTGTTGACTCTCAAGGGCAGGAGTAGGTAGCAGGCCTCTGGCTCTTGGCCTTGATCTGGCCAGCTTGCCCTGCCCCGGTGCCTGGGGAGTCCTCCTGGTATTTCCAGCCCCACCCCAGGGGATCAGAGGACCTAGGGCAATTGGAGGTCTAAGGATGTTTCTCTCAATGATCAGTCTGGTGTTTGCCCTGTCTTGCTTGCTATCTTGTGATCAGTTGTTCAAGAAGAACAACTGTGTAGGGAGTTTACATCTGAATTTGCAACATACAACTAAGGGAATACTCTTAAGTAGTCTTTAAGTCTGTACTGAGTTCTTATTGAAGATGACAAATCCTGAGCACATTTCTGCCCACCCCAGGTTGCTCAGAAGGCAAAGCCAACGTCTCCTGCACAGCATCTTCCTGTGGGGTGGTGATTTGCTGGCTGAGAAGATGCTGGGACTAGAACTCACTGAGCCTCCACATGAAGAGGGACAGTGTAATTTTAAGGGAAAATAACAGCAAATATCCACCTCTGCAGTAGACTGCTGCATGCTCTGGAGATCGTCCTAGTAGGAAGTGGGTTTTGCCATGTACCAACATTCTCCTCTCTCTTTTTTTCCCTTCCTCCCAAATAAGGTGTTCCACAAAGATTCTTGTGACTTTAAGGACCAGGCAACTGAAAAAGCACAAGATCTTCTCAAGAAGGGAAGAGATCTCTGGGAGAGAAGGGAAAGACAGCAAATACTGTCCTGGGACCAGCAGAGCCCAAGGGGTTGTGGGAAGCTGAAAGCAGCCAGCAAGAGTGGGAAGAAGCTGCAGCCTCAGGTTGAGGCTGTGTTCTGAACAATCTGAACTCATTCAGCTTTGCACAAGAGAGAGCTGCAGCATCAGGCACTCCAGACTCAGGTTGAGCCCTTTTCTTCTGCATGCCCCTGCTCTGAGGAGCTGGCCACTGAGAACCAAAGATACCCCCTTGGCATAGCCAGAGCTGCTGGGGGCAGGCACCCACACCCTAGTGGCAGCTGCTGCATCTAGTGAAGATTTTGTTAACTTCCAGCTCCAGGCTGCATTGCTTGATGGGGCTGCCTTTTGGTAGATCAGTTTTTACAGCGCCCGGTAGGAGTGGAGAGCCGTGGGAAGAGGTCCTGCGGCACTCAAGCCTGGGTTCACCCCAAGACTAAGTTCTTTCCTGAGCTAAAAATCGAAGAGAGAAAGAAAAATAAATAAATTCTTCCCTCCTCTCCTCCCTGCCTGTCATGTCCTCTAAGCCAGAGCCAAAGGACATCCACCAGCCGAACGGTACTGGCCCTACTCCCTCTCCCTGCTCTTTGGATGGCCCTGGGCGAGAGCCCTTGGCTGGGACCTCAGAGTTCCTAGGGCCTGATGGGGCTGGGGTAGAGGTGGTAGTGATTGAGTCTCGAGCTAACGCCAAGGGAGTTCGGGAGGAGGACGCACTACTGGAGAATGGGAGCCAGAGCAATGAAAGTGACGACGTCAGCACAGACCGCGGCCCTGCGCCACCCTCCCCGCTCAAGGAGACCTCTTTTTCCATTGGACTGCAAGTGCTGTTCCCCTTCCTCCTGGCAGGCTTTGGGACCGTGGCAGCTGGCATGGTGTTGGACATTGTGCAGGTAAGATCTGAGGAGGGTGGCTTCTACTTGCAAGCACTCACTACCTTGGCCTTCTGGGAAAGTGACTCTTGGAACTTCCTCTCCACCTCTGTGTCAGAAGCAACGGCTGCTTCCTAGAATACTGTTTCCCTTTGGATCACAGCCTTGGTTTCATCGCTATCTTGGTTACTTTCTGCAGAAGCCTCAGAGAAGCCAAGTAGCCCCAGGGAGGTGCTCAGAGCCGTATTACCTGACAGTAACAAATGTAACTCCAGAACTGAGGCATAAGGGAGAAGAGAGGGACGAGGCTGTTGCTTGCTGTGCTCAGAGCTATTCAGTCCAGCTCAATAGGAGACATCTAGATGGCTCTCCTCCTTATGCCTACTTTCCTTTTACTGGAGGTTTCAAGGATACCCAGTGTAGAAATCTCCTTTTCAAGCCTCTCCTTCATGCCCCTGCTGGGCAGGAATTTACTCAGCTGTCAGGAGGGTCTCAGATTCAAAGCGAAACCTCTTAAGGCATTTTGTATTGCTTATCTTCATGCATCCTTGGCACAGTCTCCTTGGAGAGTGAGGATGGTTTGGGAAGGTGGCATAAGATCTGAAAGGGCTGTGAGTGCTGAGGGTGGGAGCAGAGTATTAGCAGATCTCGTCAGAACTTTTTGCTCCTTGTCTGTTACAAACTTGCTCTGGGCAAAAGGGTACTCCATGAGGATACGAGGTAGAAAGAACGGTGGGAGCTGACAGAACCTAGCAGCTAAGAGCCAGGGCAGGGGCACGCTGTATGCAGTGCATTGTGAGTCTCCAGGTTGGAGAGAGAAAGTCTTATTTTTAGATAATAGTTTTTGAAGCTCATGAGGCACAGAGAACTTTCTACCAGTACTAGGTTCATCTGAGTTGATCAGGATTTATCTAATGCTTACTAATTGCTGGCTCTATCGTAGTTACTCCAAAGTAAATACATAGGCAGAAAGAGATTGGGCTGTGTCTTTGGGGACCACTCCTCCCCTACTCCAGGGTTTCCTTACTATGGCATCCCCCCTCCCTGCCCCCCGCAAAAAAAAAAAAATGAAGTTCTGTTTCACCTCCCCTTGTGCCCAGCCAACATTGCACGCCATGCACACAGAGATTTCTGTAGGGGTCCCCAGGTCCATCTCAGGTGACTGAAGGTTTTAGGTGCCGTCTTTAATGTCCTGTAGACCCTGAGTCTTACAGGAGAAGCCTGCAACTTTGGAAGCTCATGAGAATGATATTTAAAGCTTGTAAAAGTGCCTGGTGCTGCCTCCCTTCTCAAACCTGTTATTGTGAGAACTGTTCCAACATGGAGGTTAGGAAGCCAATCCAGGACTTGGGACTCCTCCCATGCTGGTTGCCTCTTCCTGGGGTTGAGAGCAGGGAGAAGAAGGGGAGAAGACATGAGACTGCCTCACCTCCCCTTTCTGAGGCCCGGTTATAATTCT
The DNA here is from genome assembly GCA_028658305.1 of Pachyuromys duprasi. Classification (NCBI taxonomy): domain Eukaryota; kingdom Metazoa; phylum Chordata; class Mammalia; order Rodentia; family Muridae; genus Pachyuromys; species Pachyuromys duprasi. Next base: position 7,800,153 of record CM053757.1, on the reverse strand, counting down.
TGCCGTTTTGGGGTCCTAGATTAGTGCCTATAAAGAGCTGCAGGGTGTGGTTCAGGGTGGTACTTGCCTAGCATGAACCAAGCCCTTTCCCATCCCCAGCACCACAGTACAAAAACAAGGGGGCTATAAAACCAGCATCCTGTGGTGAACTAGGAGACATTTAGCTTAGTGTCTGATAATGGGGGGAGAGGGGCAATGGAACCCCTTCCTGTAAGCTTAAAAAGTAGGAAAAAGTCATTGATTACCATTTTCTAGATGGGAAATTATGGCACAGAAATGCCACTGGTTAGCGGGGAGTGGTGACATGCGCCTTTAGTCCCCATCTGGTGGATCTCTGTGAGTTTGGGGCCAGCCTGGTTAACAAATCGAGCTCCAGGACAGCCAGGGCTGTTACACAAAGGAACCCGGTCTTGAAAAGAAAAAAAGAAAAAAAAAAAATGCCACTGGTCATCTCTCCCAGAGCCTGTGTCTCTAACCTTTCTGGCCTTCATTATGGCGGGATTTGCAGACTGGCTTAAGACTGTGAGAAGCCTGCTGTTTTTGTCTTGTCTTGAAGAACAGGACAGACTGGGAACCAGAACAATTGGCATTGGCTTTTAAAGTGAACAAGAGCCAAAGGGGGCGGAGGATCCAACCCTCACCCTCTGGCATGTCGGGGTTCCAGAGTAGGAACTCCTCGCTGATGTCTTTCCTTACGCCACCCATGGACCTGAAACATTGAGGGATTTAGGTAGTAGGGACCTTGAGCTGCCCAGCGTTCCCACAGAGGGCTGGCATCTCCCTCAGTGTGGCATCTTGGCTCATACGAGAGCTAGGGTTCAGTTGGTGTAGATGACAATGACCGTCTTGTCCTTGTCCTCCTCCCCCATGTTCCTGCCACAGCTGGGCTAAAGCAGGGCCCACAGATGGCTACAGCAAGATGACTAGAGTGGGTGAGTATGGGAGGACAGAGGCAGGGAGCCACAGGAAGGTTCTCACTCTACATTGGGGGAGTGATGGGAACAATAGATGCTCTGGGATACAGGAGTCACACATGTGTTCCCCCTTCACAGGATGAAATAGCCTGAAGTGAAGTGCCTAAGATGGACCATCTGCTGATTGTTCAGGGTCCCCACGGTTCAGAGCAGCAGGCAGCTATGTGAACTTCAGATAGCCTCCTTGGCCCAAGGTTCCCACTGCAGCTAAGACCGGGTTTTTCCAAGAAGCTCTGCTTCTGTCTCTTGATTGACCTCTTGCTTCGATTCCTTTGTGCAGTGGTCTCCACAGTGAAGTAAGGAACAGAGAAATTTTCCAGATTTGAAAGGAAGCAAACCATAGTCTGTTCTGACTTGCCCACTGCAGCCAAGAATTGCCAGGGAAGTAGGAGTGAGCCCAATGTTGGTTTCAGAAAGAGACTGCATAAAGCTGCCCAGGCTTTGTGAGCCTCCCCCAGTTCTGTCCTGGGCTCCTACAGGGCATTACATACATTTCCTATCAGCCTTTGTGAGGAATGGGGGCAGGTGGTGGTATGTGATTTCCACAGGGACTCTCAACTAGATTAGAACAGGGGGACTCTCCAAGTCCTTCCTTACTTGCTGAGTAGCTAAAGAAAGTAGACTCCCCTCCCCTGTACCTTCAAAGAAGAAAGCGCATGGCAGCATGGCCTTGGGGAAGTGGTGTGGGAGGAAAACAGACCTCTTTTCCTGGAGGCTGCTGGAGCTCTTGGGCAGGACGCTCAGATCCTGTCTCCCTTGACCACCTTCTGTTCTGGCCATCCCTGCCCCTTGTGTGCTACCAGGGCCATTTCCTTTTCTCGTGCTTCATTCGTACAGCCCTATACGTGCAGGCATTGCCCAGAGGCCCCTCTGCTTGGACACCTCCAGGGTACCTGTGAGACAAGCCTCTATCAGATGGAAACTGCGATCCAGCCTGACCTGTGGTTACCTGAAAAGTGCTTGAGCAGCCTGGTGCCTGGTGTTAGGATCTGGGGCTTAGGTCATGTTAATGTCCTGATTGCATCTCTTTCTCTTCCTGACTTTACTTCTTGCTCTTCTGCTTCCAGAGCAGGAGGCTCTGCCAGGTGAGGCTGCAGGTGGAAGAGCAGGTTGGATGGCCAGGGAAGGAGTCACAGCAAGCTCTCTGAGCTCCAAGGCTTAGGGTGCTTGCTCTGGCTCCAGGTTAGTTTTGAACGTGGAAGCAGCTGTCTCATCACATTCCTTACTTTTAGAATATTGGGAACCGAGGAGAGAGAACAAAGGGAAGAGGGGCTAAGATTCTGAGAAGCAGTAAAAACCTGTAGGTGTTCCCTTCCACTCCCAAGCCAAGGAGAGTTTCCTGGACCCCGTTTCATCCTGGTTGGTACCGGAAGGCGTGGGTGTAGCTTGGCTAATGGCTCAGCTGAGTGGTTTGACTTCAGGGGCAGACACTCCCAGCCAAGGTGAACAGAATGGGCCTGAATTAAACCAAAGGAGTAAGAAAACTATACTGCTCCATAAACCCCTAACCACAGGACCACCCTGTTTTCTGGTTGACTCTGCTTTCCAGCATCCTGTACATACAGGGCACAGACTCCCTGCCTGAGCTGCATCCTTGAGAGGGTTTTGTGGGTAGGAAAAATAGATGTGGGAATTGGCTCTTCTGTCCCAAGTCCCGGCTTAGAGCTTTGTTGGGTCGAAAGCTCAGGTAGTAAGAGTCATGTTCTGTGAGTTGGGAAGACTTCTGCATGGGACTGCTACTGGCCCTGATTCTTTCCCTTGCCCCACATTCTATCTCATCCCTTCCAAAACCCCCACAACTTCTAGATCCCCCTGTAATTAAAAGTAGAGGACATGTATGTATTGAAAGGAAAAAAACTAAGGGTGTTTATGTTGGCAGCTAGGGGAGTTAACTGAACTTTATACATTCTTTCCTCCGGGCTCTTATTGCTTGTAGCCCAGGCTAGACTCCAACTCACAGCTTGCCTCATCATCCTGAACGGTACTCTTAGAAGCATGTCCCACCATGACCAGCTGTATTTTTTTTTCCTTGAAAATAAAGATATGCTATACTTCTTACAAAAGGTTCGGAAAATGTCCCTTGTGTATACTTCAAACGCTTCTTCCTTCTGGTCTTTTTTTCTCTAATGGCATATGCTCATCACCTTCAACTCCCTAGAAAGCTGAGCATTCAGGGAGGCAGGGAGTGTGAAGCTTAGGCACAGGAAGGCAGGCATTTGGAGCCAGGCTATGATGTGGGCCTGTGTTCTGAGAGAGCTCCAAGAGCCCACAGTCAGCACACTTGTCAAGTGAGGGGAAGAATTCTCTCTCTGAAGCTGCTTATCCAATCTGAGAGGGCCAAGTGTGATTGGGCCTCAGCTGAAAGGAGCTGGATGCCCAAGGGTGTATGACCCAGCCTTGTCCAAGAGTAACAGTCCAGGGCTCATGAGGCACCTCACAGGGGTTGCCTGGAAGGAAAGAAGACATTTACCTTCTCCAGATCAGAACAGCTGTGGAGATGGGAGAGCCTCTTCTTCCACAAGAGAATTCAGAGGCTAAGTCCTTTAGGAGACAGTAAAAGGAGTCGTAGGCCAGGAGCTCAGACAAGGGTATGCTCTAGCCCTGGAGAAATGAGCTATTCTCTGGGTCCTGTCCACACTACACACACCCCAAGAACACTAATAAAAAGGCAAAGTCTTTGCCCTATAGGACCACCCAGTGTTTTAGCCTCTGTTCCCTGGCCCAGCGCCCTCTGGTGGCCTTGTGTATTTGTTTGTTTGTTTGTTTGTTTTAAATAAAGTCTTTCTTTGTTCCTCCAGCTATTTTCAGGCTCCCAATCTTACTGCCTTAGCATATGAATGCTAGGATTACAGACACTGCCAGGGTTGTTTGTATTTTGTTTGTTTGTTTGTTTTAATGTTGCAGAAAATCATATAACATGAAACAACACTGTAGCCATTTTGAAATGTGTAAAGTGTGTTGCCAGTTCCACTCTGCATCCATAGAATGCTCATTCTTTTCTCTCCAGGGCCTCAGCCCTTAGCAACCACAATTTGTTTGTTTGTTGTTTGTTTCTGTATGTGGTAACTACTTCAGAGCTCATATAAGTGGGATCATACAATATTTGCCTTGTGTCTGGCTCGATTGGTGTAATGTCCTTAAGATCCCCCCACATTGTAGCATTGGACAGGATTTTCTTTCAAGGCAGAGTCCTATTTCAGTACTGACTGATACATCATATTTTACTGGTCCACTCAGCTGCTGATGGACATTGGGTTGCTTCCAACTCTTAGCTGACATGAATAAGTGAAGCTATGAACAGGAATGTATATATGTTTCTTCAAGATCCTGCTTTCTTTCAGTTATTTGGATAAATACTTAAGACTTGGGGTAAGTAGTCAGGAGAAGTACTAGGACTGCTAGATCATACTACTTATTTAATCACTTTTTCATTTGCGTGTGTGTGTGCTGTGCATGTGTGTGCATGTGTGCATGTGCTCGTGTGCCGGTGTGTGTATGCACGAGCGATAGGGACTCAGACTGAGGTACTCAGGCTTGTGCAACAAACAGTTCACTGACTGAGTCATGACCCCAGCTTGTTTGTGTATTTATTTATTTGCTTGGTTTGCTTTGTTTTACTTTTTTTCAAGACAGGGTTTCCCTGTATAGCCCTGGCTGTCCTAGAACTCTCTCTCGGCCTCTCCAGTCCTGAGAGTAAAGGTGTGTGCCACCACCGCCATCATTTGGTTTGTTTGTTTATTTTTAAGACAGAGTCTTGATATGTAAATAGCTCGCATCTAGCTTTCAGCGCTGCCCACACCTCCTGAGTGCTGGGGTTACAAGCAGAGCCACCACATGCAATTTATTTTTAGGATGAGGAACTTTGTAGTTGCTGTATTTTATAGTCCCACCAATAATGCAGAAGAATTCCGATCTCCATGTCTGTTGCCAATACTTGGTGTTTCCTGTTTGTCCTGTTAGCCATCCTAACAGGTATGAGGTGACATCTCACTGTGGTTTTGATTTGCAGTTTTATTCTTTTGTAATGGAATAGAGGGGCTGGAATTTTGCCTTATGAGTGAGCTCTGTGGTCTGGGCCTGAACTGAACACTTGAGCAGGAGCATGATGCTCTTGTAACCTGTCTGAGGACCCCCAGCTGGCCACCGTGAGGAAGCATGCTTGTCATAAGGGGCTCCCAGCTCTCAGCCCAGGGCACTTGCTCATTACAAGTCCTCCTCGTCTCCAAACACCCAAACCAACCTGTGTATATCTGCCTGCTGCCTACCCCTCCTCCCTTTACCAACCTGCCCTTTACAAAACTCCATGCCCTTTAGGGCCAGGAAGGGAGGCATAATATGATTTCTTTAGGAAATCCTCCGTTTTGGTTCCAACTAAGGGGACTCTCAGTGGCCAATCTGGGTTCCTCAGTTTTCTCACTGCAAAATGGGAACAAAAGTATCCCTTAATTGGCTTGTTGAAATGACTAAATGAGAAAATACATTAACATATGTCAGCCAAAGAAGTTGGTGTGAAGCTGGGCTTGGTGGTACACAAGCTTAGTCCCAGCGCTTGGGGAAGCAGTAGCAGGTGAATCACTGTGAGTTCAAGGCCAGCCTGGTCTACAAAGCAAATTCAGGACAGCCAAGGCTACACAGAGAAACCCCGTTTCAAAAAAACAAAACAAAACAAAAAACCCAAAAACAAAGTTGATGGGAAAGCCAGGAGGACTGTTTGACCCAGAACTAGGATCCATGTCTCCTGACTCCAGGCCCAGCCTCTCTCAGCAGGGGTATATTTGCTTCTGTTAGCTAAGAGATGGGAGTGGAGAGAGGAATCAAAAATCTCTTGCAGACCAGCATAGGAGAAGCGCCATCTAAATTCAGAGCCTGCTCAGGAAAGTCACTGTGGCTGAGACCCAAAGCCCTTGGAAATAGAAACCAAACAAACGCGCTAATCACTGGGGCCCTAGCCCTGTGGAGCCCAGCTCTCCGCAGCTGAGACAACACCTCCCAAGGCTGAGGCCACAGAGAAAGTGGATGAAGGCAAAGGAGCTGCGGAGCGCTGTGCGAGAGGGCATCATCAAGGAGTTGTGGGCACAAGCCAACTTGGGGTGGCTCCACTTGGGGTCTCCTCAAAAGCACATAAAAGGGATAGTCAGGCTAGGAATCCCATCTGTTCTGGGATGAGGATTGGGCTGTGCTTTTTAGAATTCTTGGGCTTGTTCTACTTCTGGACTTTTTGGGGGTGGGGAAGGGAAGATGCCTTGTATACTGGCTCATGCTGGTCTGTTTCCCCATCCTGTCCCCTGACCGCACACTCTGTTCAGCGTCAATGCCAGTCCTTTGAGGTACTGAAATTCTTGGACTCTGTGTTCATCTTATAGCACTGGGAGGTCTTCCAGAAGGTGACAGAGGTCTTCATCCTGGTGCCTGCACTGCTGGGGCTCAAAGGAAACTTGGAAATGACCCTGGCATCGAGGCTGTCCACTGCAGTGAGTGTCTTAGCTGTTGGGAGTTGGGGAGAGGGACAGGGAGAAAATAATGAGCAACACAGAGACTAGTAGGTATCCACACGAGTGCCTGGGCCTGGGGAGGAAAGGGAAGCCGTGGAGGGAGATCCCAGACTGAGTGTCCTGTCCCTGGGCAGGGGCTCCCTGCCCAGAATGGTTTCCAGGCTCGGACTCTGGATGTCCCAGCCATCCCTGGATGCCTGCCCCACCTCCTGCTTTGCAACCTGCCTCGTGACTGTTTGTGCAGCTTTGACAGGCAGGCATCATGCTGGTCCCTCCAGCCACACAGGTGGGGGCCTCCTCTGATCTCTAGCCCTACCCTGCAGCTGGGCAGGAGCAGAGCCAGGCTGTCCCCACGCCCCTTTAAACCATTCCCTTTCCCCATGGCAGCTTTTTCTTCAAGAGATTAGGCATCTCCAGCTCCCACAATCCTTTATATCAGCCATAACCTTTCATGGACTGAGCCCAACAGAAGGCCATGGCTGGGAGGCAAGAGGTGTTAAGACTCAGGACCAGGCATGTCCCTCTGTAGCCAAGTCTGGAGAAGATGGTGCAGAGGGCAGCTAGCCTAACCCACCCCAACTTGCTTTTCCTTTCTCGTGGCTGGTGCCACCCACTCTTTTTCCAAATACTATCAGCCTCAGCCCTGGGCCAACAACTGACCTTGTCTTCCCTAAGAGAACAAGCAGCTTCAGAGCTAGGACAGAGCCATGCAGATCCATGCAGGAACATGCTGCCTGGATAAACAAGACAGAATGGAGTCTGCCTCAGCTCTCCTCACTTCCTGAAATGCACTTGCCTTAAGTGAATCCATGCTCTAGTCCCAGAGTCTCAAGCTACCTGCATGGCTTTTTGATCCAGTGTGACAGAGCCGCAAGCTCTGTGCAGCCTGCTCCAGCCCCTCACCCTTCCTCTTCCAGGCCAACATTGGACAAATGGACACACCTAAGGAGCTCTGGCGGATGATCACGGGAAATATGGCCCTTATCCAGGTAAGAAACATGGACCAGAGACAATAGGCTAAGCATCTCCTTGGTCAGGAATCCCTGAAAGGCTTAGGTCAGCCCAGCTGGCTCCTCAGTGGCTGTCCAGCACCCTACAAAGTAAGCTAGGAGGTGACTAGTTACTCAGGAAAATGGCCAAGATACAGGAGAGACCCAGCAGCTTCCGTGTCACATGTTTAGGCTCTAGGTGGTTCTGGGGCTTTTGAGCCTTCACCAATCTTTGCAGTAGAATCAGATTCATGAGTGTTAGAGTATTCTCTGCCACTGTTGTCCCATCTCCCCAGAAGGCCACACAGAACAAATGTCTTCACTGTTGAGTCCAGGTCTTGACCCTGACTGATCTCTGGGCTTTTGACTCTCGCCCCATCTCCAGAGAAACATCCAACCAGCCAGTTACGTGCCCTGGATTTTTGCAGGGTTTGCTACCCTGTACTAGGGACAGGGCTAAAACTAAATAAAAGACATCATTCTTGCCTGCAAGGACTGTAGAGTCTAGTCCTGCCTGCTTGCTAAGGGCTAGGAAGAGACCCTTGGGTGTTCAGTGACCTCAACTTAACCAGACTGCACATTGCCACATCTCTCCCCAGGTACAGGCCACAGTGGTAGGCTTCCTGGCTTCCATCGCAGCCGTTGTCTTTGGCTGGATCCCTGATGGCCACTTTAGTATTCCGCATGCCTTCCTGCTATGTGCCAGCAGTGTGGCTACGGCCTTCATTGCCTCCTTGGTGCTGGGTAAGGAAGGGGAGAAGGCCAGGGATAAGGATGCGGCTCCTCCATTCTCTCTTTCTCTCTCTTTTTTTTTTTTTGGATGACCCCTCTTTTCCTTCTCACCCTACCTGGCCCACCTCTCCTTCCTCACCAGGTATGATCATGATTGGAGTCATCATTGGGTCTCGAAAAATTGGGATCAACCCAGACAATGTGGCCACGCCCATCGCTGCTAGCCTGGGTGACCTCATCACCTTAGCTCTCCTGTCCGGCATCAGCTGGGGACTCTACCTAGAACTGAGTAAGGCTAAGGCCACTGAGAATGCCTTGGGTAGACTCTGAGGTGGGATTGGGAAAGATGAGGGCTATTTTGCAAATGTGTGAAGATTTTTTTTCTATATTGTTAACTGTATGAAACATTTGTCCCAACTCCTGGTATTTGGGAGGCAAGGCTAGATAGGCACTGATCTCAGTTCCTGTAGGCAGGCAGCAAAAGGGACAGTGTCACAACTCATCCCTGCTTGTTCCTTGTTGCTCTTGGAGGGATGAGATGTGGAAACGAGAAAGGAAAGAGAAAACTAGAATCTGCTTGTAAGAGGATGGGAGGTAGGGATTCCTGGGACCATACAGGCTGGTCTCTGCCTCTGTTAACTTTACTGCTTCAGCTAAGCATGGTGGCGTACACCTGGGATCCCAGCTACTCAGGAGGTGAACGCAGGGAATCGTGAGTATAAAGCTAACTTGGACACCATAACAAGACCTTGTCTCAAAACCAAGAACAGTGTAGAGGCTGGGTAGCTCTCTGCTTCATTTCTCCCTCTACAAAATGGACAAAGCTGGCCTCACAGATGATGAGATGAGGTGCTACACTTCCAGGCACTTAGGGTAGAATTACTGTGTGTGAGTTGGTCTCTTGGGACATCTACAGGCTGAACTGGGGGAAGCTGGGTACTGTGGTCATGATGTTTATCTCCTTCTGGTCTCTGCCCTCTCAGAGCACTGGCGATACATCTACCCCCTCGTGTGTGCCTTCTTTGTGGCCCTTCTGCCTGTCTGGGTGGTGCTGGCCCGAAGAAGCCCAGCCACAAGGGAAGTGTTGTATTCCGGCTGGGAGCCTGTCATTATTGCCATGGCCATCAGCAGGTAGGCTGGGACCCTTAGTACCTCCTCCTGTAACTCTCTCACCTCACCATAGACTCCATCTGAAACCCTTGAGGCGGGAGAAATGAAGCACATACTCAAAATGCCTCAATAGTGCCAATCATGTGTCCTTCTACTGCAAGTTACAGGAACCATCTGTATTAGGTTTCATTCCAAAGCAGAACATACTGACCTTGGGAACTAAAAAGCAGCTATAGTCAGGGACACACGCAGTATCATCAAGGACCCTGGGACTCTGTAACTCTGCCTTCACTATGGGGGTCAGCAGTCCAGGCTTTCACTCTTCTGACTCCTCCCAATTCCCCAAAGAGGCGAGAGCGGCTTTCCCCCAGCAGTTGCACAAAGACCTAGGATGGAGTGGTGTTGCTTCCAGTTCAGTTGGTCACAGTTCTGACCTGGAATCAGTCACTTGGCCTTGGGAATGCAGCTGTCTGGTTGGATGGCCTGGGCTTAGCCACAATTGGAGCAATGTCACCTGGACCACAGTGACTGAGTTTGAGAGCTGGTTGCCTCAAGAAGGAGCCAATGCTGATACCATCGAGGAAATAAATGTTGAGCAGACAGGCAAGTGAGGTCCTCATGGGAAGGTGGCCCCGCTCACGCTTCTTGTACCAGAGTCACTATGCCAAGTCAGGAGATTATGGGCAACACCTGTTGCATGCAAGAGAACTAAAGACTGAAAGGAGAAACTCCTGGAAGCCACTTTGCTGTCCTTATCCCCAAGTTTAAGTAGGCCTTTGCCTCTCATTCCAGAGACTAGAGCAGAACCTTTCAGTGGCCTTTTGTATCATTTGTCTTCATGTCTCTGTAGTGTGGGAGGCCTCATCTTGGACAAGACTGTCTCGGATCCCAACTTTGCAGGAATGGCTGTCTTCACACCTGTGATTAATGGTAAGACCTTAGCATCAGCTGCTGGGGGAACAAAAGGGACATGGGGTTGGCTTCTTTGTCACTCATTGTTCCAGCAAACTAGAGTCTAACTTAGAGAGGACAAGGCTTAATAAAGATAGAGGTGGGGTAAAAGGACCAACAGGGGACCATGAGGCACCCAGCATTAGCAACATGAAAGCCTCTAGCCGTGAAGGGCCAAGGGGACCCCGAAATGTCTTGTGGAAGCCCACAAGACAATTCCACTCTGCCCCCTGCAAAAGTAAGCTTTTGCCAATAAGCAGAAAAAGATCTAGGAAAAAAAAAAACTACTAGGCCCCTCTCCCTGCTTACCTGCTGGTGTCTGCCACTACAGAAGCAACCAGCAAGAGAGGCTGGTGTGAATCCTACAGCAGTTCACCTCGCAGGGCTCAGGGAAAAGCTAAGAGGTTCAGGGACTAGGTGGTGGGGTGAAGGCAAAGGCAAAGCAGCAGCTTACCAGGGCAGTACCAGATTGGAGGTCAGACTTGCTACTGGAAACTGGTTATTGGATGAGTGCATGCGCACTGAGAACCTGGGTCAGCTCCAGAGAAGGCTAAGGCAAGGGAGGCCCTGGACCCTGCTGTGTAGTAGGCAGGTGCCCATGCTGCATGGGTGCACAGGCAGGCTGTACCCCTGCCAACACTCTGAGAGCCGCTTCAAGGGTACATGGAGCTATCGCCGCTGCACAAAAGGAAAGCGGAAAGCCTGGAAGATTCCTCAGAAGCAGTGAAGTATTTGCCGTCTTGTTCTCTTGGCACCAGAGGAAAGGGTGATGACTGAACAGACTCTAGTGAAGGTAGAAGACAGGTCCCTATGGGTACAAGACAAAAAACAAGGTGTTTCCTCCTAGTCCTTCTGACTCCACAGTCCGAATACTGTGTGTGTGTGTCTGCAGGTGTTGGGGGCAATCTGGTGGCCGTGCAGGCCAGCCGCATCTCCACCTTCCTCCACATGAATGGCATGCCAGGGGAGAACTCCGAGCCAACTCCTCGCCGATGCCCCAGTCCATGCACCACCTTCTTCAGCCCTGGTAACCACAGCATCTCAACCTTTCAGGTCCATTCCTGTCTTAGAGAGAGGGGGCCGGCAGCCACAAACCTCACTAGGGAGGCCACTGGGGCCCAGGTTCAAGGTTCTCCTCTGCTGAGCTCTGCCTGCTATTCTGAAGAGTGAAGCCCAGATAAGACCTTGTCTTTTCCCAAAACACCCTGGAAAGAGAGCTGTGTGCTGACCTAGAATATGTCACTGACTGTCCTGTGACTTCCTGGGGCCAATACTTCCCTTCCTGTCTTCCTGCCTCCTCTTCCAGATGTGAATTCACGCTCAGCCCGGGTCCTCTTCCTCCTTGTGGTCCCAGGACACCTGGTGTTCCTCTACACCATCAGCTGTATGCAGGGTGGGCATACCACCCTTACGCTCATCTTCATCATCTTCTACATGACAGCTGCACTGCTCCAGGTACGGCACAGCAGAAATGGGGGAGGCCAGGGGCCCGTGTGGAATGAGAGCCCCAGGTTTGGACCTAGTCCCTTGCCACACTTCTGTCTCTGGCCAGGACTCAGGAGAATCGGCTAAGGCTCTGGAAGAGTGTGTGACTTTAGCCTAGTCGTGTCCCTTCTCATCCTCAGTGGTACACTCTCAAAGGAAGAGGAATAGAGTGGTGGCAGGGTTTTCAGGCGGGTTCTTGTCAACCACCTACACCCTGCCCTCGGCTGGCCTTGTCAAAGAGCTCCATTTGGCTCTGTTTTGCATGCTGGGCTTCATTTAAATAAAGGGTTCCACAGTTACAATGAGCATCAAAACCATTGCACAAGACAAATCCGTCTTTGAGACTCCTGTAGCCTTGCTATGGCCCCTTCTCCCTGGATCATTACTATGTTAGATTACTAGGTTTCTCTCCTGTTGATAAACAATTATTTCCCCAACTCCGTCCTTAGAAAAGTTGTGTGTTAGGAATCTTGGCAAGAGCTGGGCTGAGAACCACCCATATGCTGTTTCCCGGTGATAGTTACCCAAATCACCATGCTCCCTTGCAAATGTAGTCAGATGCACCCCTGACAGGAAAGGAGCATAGGCATGCCAAGGGTCTAGTCTAGCCATTTCTGTTCATCCCTTCGCCTGGGCTGGAAGGCCAAACCTTCATTCCATCGCCCGTCATGGCCATGACCAGTTTTAGCTCCTGTGGTCAGTTTTAACTGTGTTTCGTTCTCTAAGTCTGTGGAGAAGCAACATGTTGACAATTGCTCCCCGTAACATTCTGCCAAGTCCCTTTTCCACCCGATCCAGTAAGACAACTGCTGCCATCTCCATCCTAGTACGTGTCCTAACAGCTCTCTAGCCACACTCTTAATTTGGGACTCTGTCAGAAAGGCTGTGAAGTTACAGGGAGGCTGGACCACAGCCAGGGCCAGGGTCACAGGAGTGCAAGGTATGTGTGCAGAGCAGTGGGAATGTGAAAGGTTCTAAAATAGTGAGTCCTGGCCAAAACAACCAGGTTTGCCTAAAAATAGGGAACAGCTCTGGCTCCTGCCCCTGAGTCCCTTGCAGCAGAATTTTCACACCACAGTCTATACAAAGTACAGTCAAGATTGAACCCCACCAGATGTCCATGTCAGAGCCTAACTATTAGAAAGCATCTCATATAGACATGGTCATTTGGGGACCCCTAAGTCAGGTACTAGTGTTCTAGATGAAGCTCTGACAGCAGAATGCAATGTAAATCTTACCAAAATGTAAATCCCTATCAGAAGGCCCAGCATTAGGCCAGAGGTTGTACATTTCTGACATACTCCCCACCATAGCAGATACAAATGGTCCAGAGTCTAGTAAAATAGATTCTGATCTTGGTTAGTCTCAACCATCTATAGTTACAGAAGGTAAGCCAGGGTGCAGATAACGTACTAGATAATCCATAATGTGTTTAAAACTGCTATGCATGATAACTGACTTTATATTTAGCTGATTTGTTCATAAACCTATTTTACAAATGAATGCTAGAATAAACTTAGATTCTTTTAGCTCACAACAACAGGATGAAAAAAATAAAGAGAAAATAGCTTGGATAGTCAACTGTTACCAGATGAGAGAGGAGAAAAGGCCTTGTCAGAGAAGCCAGCTCTAACTGCCAGCTCCTACCAGGCTCCTGGAGGAGCTCACATGGCAGGAATTGCAGTAACTCAGGAATGGTCTGACCCAGAATTAGAGGCAAGGGCAGACTTCCTGTAAGGGTAGGATTTAGTTTAGAAAACCTCTGGCTTGGTGCAAACTGTTCTGGCAAAAAGGTTGTGACTGGCCAAGCCTTTTGACACACTACGCAGGTCCTGTCATGTGGCCTCTGGCTCCCTCTACAGAAAGAGGGTGGTCACAGGCAGAACCCTTCTGTCTCTCCAGGTGCTGATTCTCCTGTACATCGCAGACTGGATGGTGCACTGGATGTGGGGCCGAGGCCTGGACCCGGACAACTTCTCCATCCCATACTTGACTGCTCTAGGGGACCTGCTTGGCACTGGGCTCCTGGCACTCAGCTTCCATGTCCTCTGGCTCATTGGGGACAGAGACACAGACGTTGGGGACTAGCATAGCCACTCAGCCTTTCCCCACCCTTCTGCACTTTCTATTTGGATTTTTTTTTCTCCTCTTGTTTTCCTACCCAACCCTACACTACACTCCCACAGTCCTTCTGGGATTTCACTTTGATACAAAATTCTCATTATTTTCAATGGGAATGTTTATACATTGAGCCAAGTTTGGATAGTGAGAATTCAGAAAGGACAGATGGGCTGAAACAAGCAGTAAAGGAAGACCTCTGAGGCAATCACCAAGTGCAATTCCATGAGGTGGGAGGGCGCCTCCAGGATGGTAGACTGGGACCTTGGCATTCTGTCTGCCATCTGGGGACCTTTGCATTAGCTTTAGCAACCTCAGCCTTGGCCCTAAGGAGAAGCTCTTTATAAGTGGGCCCTGGGTTGTTTTTGGTTTGGTTTCAGAGAGCGAGGAGGGATAATTAACACTCCCACACATGAACGTACTTTTATAGAAATGGATCAAAGCACTGGGCAGGAAAAAGTTGCTTCAGCTCCCAGTAGTCACAGCCCTGTTCTAGGCCAGAGTCAGGTGAACTGATGATTCCACCGCTTTCCAGCTGGATGAGTGGTGGCCTGATGCTCCTTGTGGATCCATGTCACCCACAGGTTTCCAAATGTCCACATGCCCCCTGAGTCTAGAGAACCCAGTGTCTGCTCAGGCCTCCTTTCTAATTATATCCAATCATTCCCTTTCCCCACAGTTTGCCAGATGGGCTTCTAAGATTGGGGACAGGACAAGGAAATGTGGCAAATGACATGGTGATTGATGCAACCTGGGAGTATCTCACTGCTATTTCTCATGAGGACATCATCACATGATCTGTCTTGGCCTCTGTCACTTCCCAAAAGCACTCAGTTCTGTCACACCAGACATTGGTTGGCCTTTCTCTTGGTTCCTGCCCATTCGCCATCATTCACTCATTCAACAAATCTCAGCCTCCCCAAGATGAGCCTTTTTCCATGGTGTGGCCTGCAATAATTCTTCATTGAGCAATAGTTATGGGGTGCCTACTATGTTAGGTACAGTGCCAGACATTGACTAGCCAGTCCTAAGAGGGTCACATCTCTAACCTCACCCCATTCCCTATGTTACAGAGACCATGTACCCCTTTCAATCTGGCAGTAAATGTCCCCTCATTGTAGGTATCTGTGCCTACTTCAAGGCAAGTTCTGCCTCATTCGCTCTTTAGGCCCTAACTCTGTGGTGATTGCCAACCCCATTGCTCAAGCAGTTTCCTGTCCTAAAATGCCCTCCCCTCACCTTCTCTTCACTACGCACTCGGAAGGGAATTTAGAATTAGCAAGCTGGACATCAGTATCTGCTTTGTACATGATTAGAAGAAATCTGGAGCCCATATAGTCCCAAATGACTCAACAACTGGGGTGTAGGCATTTTTTTAGCCTGTTTTGTCAGGAGCCCATAAATTCCTCCCCTGTGAAGCCTAAAGGATCAGCCTCCAAGGAAAGGATTAAGCAATGCCCTGTGTCTACAGATACTGTGCCTAGACCTACAAAGTCTCTCTTCTCACCCTCATTTCTGCCCCTATCACCTGAAATCATAGAACCTTAGAACTGGAAGGATTTATAGAGGTTATCTAGTTGCAATTGTGTCAAGCAGATTAATACCAATCTGAGCTTGTTTCTGCTCTGCCCTCTGGCCTAACTCCACCCTAAACACGGACTCTTGTACAGGCAACCAGGCTCTGAGACTATGGCCCCAGGGTCCCCAGCCACTTAGCCTACCCTGATTTCTGGAGTTGGATCAGGTTGTCTAGAGACTGAAGCATCCCTCTTCCTTTGCCTAGAAAACAGAAAGGTAGGTACACCCAAGCTCGGTGCTTGTGAGCAGAGGAGGACTGTAGTGAGAGGGAAGTGACTTCAGTAGGCGATCTCACTTCTTCCCTCCTGGGTGCACCTATTGCATGTACTTTTGGCCTAACTGGAAGAAACAAAATTGGTTTACTTTCATATCCTTCAAAAGTTACAGAACTGTGTCTTAAGAGAATTATTTATAGTTACTATAACTGAATTGACAGATGTCAACTTAACTGATAAATTATATTTGGTAAAATAAAATGGGAGTTTATTTCGACAGTTGGTATTCCTGTTGTGGCTCATCAAAAAGCAACTTCAGCCATTTTCTGGACTCCTGCCTTCGAAGTGGGAAGGGGCCAGCATGTGACGAGAAACAACCTTAGAACAAATACGTGATAGAAAAAAACACAGCTATTGAGAAATAATCAGTGGTGCTATGGGGCATATTTGGAGGCTGAGTGCAGACCCTTTTGTTCAATGGCATTAGACTGTGCTCTCCCAACACATTAACTCGCTCTTCTTTTTGTGGTGGTACCAGCCTTTATGGATTAGAATTCCTTCCTTACAGAGGTTTACACTTGAGTTGAATCAGAGTAGAAGTGCTTTTACCTTGAGTATGTACCACATGCCTTCACTGTGCTCAACCCTGGAAAACCCGTAGAAATTTACAAAACTGGCTGCAAAGGAATTGTGTTTATACTTGAATTTCTGTGACCTTCCACAAATCATTAACCCTCTCAGCTTCCACTTCCTAACCTGAATTATACCACATTTATAGGTCAGGGGTGAGATGAGAGTTTGGTGATGTAATAACATACATAAAGTACTCAGTTCTGTTCCTGGTATATACTAAGCCCAAAAGTACAGTGAAATATTAAAAGCGGGTATGTTAATCAACCGTCCATTTTGCTGTAACTAAACACCAGAGATAATCAACTTATAAGAAGGAAGGTGGGCTAGAGACATGGCTCAGAGCTTAAGACTGTTTTGCTGCTCGTGTGGGAGAGTACAGTTTGGTTCCCAGCACCCACATGAGGCAACTCACAACCCGATGTCCTCTTCAAGTCTCCACGGCCACCTGCACACACAGGGCAAGCACACATGCACTCTAACATGTAGGCATACACACATAAAAACTAGTTTTGTCCTGTTTTGTTTTAAGGGAAGATTTCAATATCTGGTTAGTAGTTTGTGGGCTGTGATGTGGAAGATGGTGGCAAGGGACTGTGGTAGGGCAGAACGCGCCTCATGGCAGCCAGTAAACAGACAAGCGGGAGTCAGTGATCCACAGCCGCTCCAAGGCATACTCTCAGTGATCTAAACCAGCCCGTAGGCCCCACCTGATAACTTTCCAGTGCTTTCCAATAGTGCCCAGCTGAGGACCAAGTGTGATATATAGGCATTTAAGAAACATTCCCTATCAAAACTATGGCAGTGGGAGCAGTCTGAAGATGAGCTGTGTCCAGACCCACAGGGTTAGCGGAGAAAGGCCTCATCGAGTCATGGGGTTCAGGGAAGCCAGCTTTTCTAGGGGAAAATGCGGTCATGGTCTAGCAGGGAGGGGAGAGAAGGGAAAGCCATTGTACAGAGAGATGAGGAGCTAAAAAGTCATCTTGGGGGAACCAGCAACCGTTCCAAAAAGCCTAAAAACTGACCTCACAACATGTGAGCCCCATACTGCGCTGATCTCAGGAAGCAGCCTCTAACTGTCCTGGGCTTAGAGACTAACTCTTCAAAGCACCCATGTTAGCAAGGCTGAACAGATAATTGCTTGTCAATGATTTACATAGTGTATTACCATATGGCATGTTGTGCCATACAGTGTACTGTTAAGTTAGTAATGGTATTTTCAATGTCAGTATCTCTAGTCGCTATGAGTAGATATTAGTACTATTTTATGAGAGAGAAACAATCAGAGGTTAAATATCTGACCCAACTACATTTTTTTTCAAGCCAAATCTCTCTCAGTCCAGTGCTTCCTACTATGCCTGGAGATAGAAGTGGCTGGCCAAGGCACCCTTTATAATGAACATAAAACATTGCTGAAATGATTAAAATATATTTGTGCATGTGTGTGTCTTACTAGCTAGCTCAGTTTTGCTCACAACAAATAAACTGCAAAATATTAGTTAACTAATAATTTATTAACCCCAAGTAGCCTTTTAAACACAGCTTCTTTTAGGCTAGGAGTGATGCCACAAACCCATTATTCCAACCCTCACAAAGCAGAGGCTAGAGGACCAGACCAAATTCAAAGCCAGCCTGGTGTACATAGTGAGTTCCAGACCAGCCATGGCCACATAGTGAAACATCATCCGAAAACCAACCAAAATACACGGTGGTTAGGGAGAGAGAGAAAGAGAGAGAACAAAGCACGGCTGCTTTGAACAGTTAGTCCTGCCTAGGGCTGTGAGAGGCTAGCTTCTGAGACTGGGAAGTGCTCAGCAGCAATTCTCAGCACATAATATGGTGTGCTGTGGGGCCAAGCCTGTGGACTGTTCCCAGCAGATTCTTGGAATAGATAGTATTTCCCAATGGGTACTTAAAAAACACACCTGCTGGGCACAGCCTATCTCTGATGATATTTTTGTAACATAATTACAGGCAGCATTTCCAATCCTGGGAGCAGTCAAGTGACGTCTGGCCTTCTATAGTTAGTCCTGAAATTGGCCATCTCCTTCAGCTAAAACTCAGTGCCTTTGGTGCACTCTCCTGCATTTTATATCATCTAAACATAAAATGTTTTAATTTCACTCCTCAGGAAATGTCTAACTTAGAAGATTAAAAGAAATAAAGTACGCTAAAAGTGGCTGAAAATTTCAGAAGAACAGGGATAATTTGACCAACAAAAAATAAGCTTTAACATAATTTGAAAGACTTTATGGTTATATTCACACATATTTACATGTGTATGACTCATACAGTCTAGTCATTGGTGTCATTCTAAAAAGTTAAAAGTCAGAGGTTGGATATGTGCTCAATCAGTAGAGTGCTTATATAGCATGCACAGAGCCTATAGTGTGCCCATTCATGCTTCTGTGGCCTGTATTTCTCATTGGCTTAGCATCTAGGTTATCTTTCTCTCTCTCTTTCTCAGTAAAAGATAGCAAGATAGCAACCAGAATTCTTTGGATGAATCAGGCTTACACAAAGCTCTACTCCAAACCAGACATGACTATAGGCTGTCTTCTCCAGTCAGACCATATGATTCTTTTAACTTCAGTAAGTAAGGGCCTCTTTGCCCATTTCCAGAATAAGGAAACTCTTAGATAGAACACATGGAAGATACTTTTCCCTGGGAAATCTCCCTAACCCACATACACAGCTTAATGGGTTTTTGTTTGTTTGTTTTTCTTTTTCCAAAACAGAGTATATCTGTGTAATAGCTCTGACTTTTCAGGAACTCACTTTATATACCAAGCTGGCCTCAAACTCACAGAGGTCCACCTGCCTCTGTCTCCCAAGTGCTCTGTGCCACCATTCCAGGTCACAACTTAATGTTTTAAAATACAAATAATTAAAGGTAGACAGACAAAGGCTTGGATTCCAGCTTTTGATCATAATTAGTTTATAAGCCCTCAAACTAGATAGCAATGCCTCTTCATGGGGTCTTTGGGCAGACAGAAAATTCCCTAAACAGAAGCTGTCACTACTATAATGCTACAACATGTGTTGAATTGATTGAACTTTTATAAGCAAAGTGAAAAGAAAGAATAACCAGAATAGGGAGTTGGGGTAATATGAAGAACTAGACAGGAGGGCAGCAGAAGTGTGCCACAGTGAGGAGGGCCCAGCCAGCCACACCGACACTTTCACTGGTTTAATGTACCGTGGCCTTGACGTCAGCCTCATCTTCCAAAACTCAGGAACCCAGCCCCACACAGAAATCATTTCATACAGGGAATTTGACTGTGTCCCACAAAGACATAGAGGTGGGTCCCTCTACCCTATAGAAACTAGATGCCAGTGGTCAGTGAACAGGACAGATATGTTAGCCTGATAGGCACAATTATTCCCTAGAAACAAACTTCCTGGGCAAGCAGTTGATCAGGAGGTACCTGGGAAACCTAACAGAGAGGTGGGTTTTAGTATTTCAGAGTTCAGTGGTGGCCGTCCATGTTGGTTAGTTGCACAAGTCTGCAACAGAGACACCTAAGAGAAGCCAGAATTCCTGGAAGATGGGTCCCCTGCCAGATGGAGCCCCTAAGTTGTGTGGCCAGCATTCTTGCAGAGACTCCTCTCATGGCACCCTGGCTGAACAACTTCCCTTTGAATCAACACTCCATTAGATATGTTTATAACCCATATAGCCCTTGGTATTTCCAACCTCCTAAGAAGGGTGATCTCAGTGGAAGACTGGATGGCCCACAGGAATGATGATCTCTGCTTCCTCACTTTTGAGCAAATGAGTTCGAGAAAGGGACCCCAGATACTAGAACAGTATCCTCCCAGCTCCTCCCTTCGACAAAGCCATGCTGGCAGCTGCAACCAACACACTCGGTTTTTAAACCTCAATTACTCTGCAGTTTCTGCCCCTTCTCCTTTTTTTTTCCCCCACCTCTAGTCCTTATTTGGAATAAGAGGGAAGATATTTAATGAATGAGGCTATCTGGCAACAACTGTGGTAAAAACATTTTCAATGATTCCCTCAGCTACACCCAGGCTCAAAACTTACCAAATTGGCAGAGACATGGTAAGTGGTTAGCAGTTAACCCCCAGCCTCTCCCTTAGGAGCAATGGCTTGGCTGGGCCATAGGCATTTCACCAAGCTGCCTTCTCTCCAAAATCAGTTGCTGAAACACCATGATTGGGACTGGGGTTGTAGTTTGGTGGGTAGAATGCTTGATTCTCATGCAGGAAAGCTGGATTTCATCTTTGGTGCTACAAATACAATAAGAGCGTTATCAGGTGAGCCTAGGCCTGCAGAAGACCCACAGTCTTCTTGGGGTCTGCTAGGCCATCTGTTGGGTCACCTTATAAGCTCCACAGTATTTTCCACTGTTTCCAGGACAGTGGTGGATTTCCGAGGACAGGATATTTGAAGTCAAACTCCTAAACTCTTAGGCAATTGCCTCGAACAAGGTCATTTCTTTGGCAAGAGTTGGTTGAGTGCACTATAGGCATCGCCAATAGTTGCCTGGCAGTAGCAACATACTAAAATGCTTACCACATCCTCCAAGGAAGGCATTTGCCAAAACCGTTTTTCCGGTTTTATTAATCTTGAGGAAACATTCAGACAGTCTAGAGTGTAACACTTTCTATTAAGACAACTGGACTTAGACAAATTCTGGAGACAGAATTTGACTTTGTAGCCCAGGCTGCTGGCTTACTTTTGGAAAGAAAGGTAATGCTATTTAAAAAGCAGGGAAGCTGAGCATGGTGACACACGCCTTTAAATCCAGCAGAAGGCAGAGGCAGACGAACCTCTGTAAGTTTGAGGCCAGCCTACCTAGTGATCTCCAGGCCAGCCAAAGCTACATGGTGAGACCTTGTCTAAAAAGGGGGAGGGGAGAGGTTGTTACAGTTTCTGTAGTGACAGAAACAGTGTGTATCTCTGTTAGCTGTGATAAAATTTGTGACAACTTGTGAGGGGCCGCACTCACATTCGCCATTACAAGATGGCGCTGATATCCTGTGTCCCAAACCGATAAACAAGAAAACTTCGCAA
>CM053757.1:7723249-7778741 GCA_028658305.1 Pachyuromys duprasi | reverse complement strand
TGCTCTGCCTCTCCTGTGGCGTCACCCCGCCTGATGAGTTACAGCCAATCAGAGGCTGACACATCCTAAGCGGAGGATAGTTTTCTATATAAGGGCTGGGTTTCTGCCGCTCAGGGTCTCCGTCTCTACTCGTTGTAAGCTTATGCTCTCCCTCTCAAGATGCATTAAAGCTTTACTGCAGAAGGATCCTGTGTGTGCCGCGTTGTTCTTGCTGGCGAGACGGTAACGCGCGCAACAACAACTTAAAAAAGGAGAGCCTTAGTCTGGTTTACAGTTTCAGTGTGTGGTGTAGGTAAGGACAGGGAGGTGCATAGCATCTGACATCACGGAAGCCAGGGAGCAGAGTGAGGATGCATAAGCAGGCTTCCTGTTCTTCCCTCTTTGTTCCACCCTGGCCTCCACCTGTGGGACCCTTCCCCTCACAGACAACATGGCTGCCCCCCCTTAGTCCTCCCTAGCACTGCAAAGAAACAAAACAAAAACAAAACCATGATCAAGAGAACGATATGCCAAGACCCACAGCTTCTCCCTTCTCTGGGTCTGTCCTTTTCCTCTAGGTTGCTGGGCTAATTGTTGGGTCACCTTATATGTTATATAATTTATATATGTAATTATATATGTATAATTGTATATAAACAGTTTAGGACAGCCTAGGCTGCTACATGTTTTTTTATCTCAAAAACAAACAAACAAACACAACACTAATTAAATGTACATCAAATTATTATAAATTGCCATATAATTAAGTGACCAAAAGTCAAACAGAATGGCAAGAATAGAAGTGGAAATTAACTGGGCCAGTGAGATGGCTCAGTGAGTGAAGCTGCTCACAACTCAAGCCCAGTGACCTGAATTTGATTCCTGCACTCACATGGTAGGAGGAGACAACTGACTCCCCAGGGTTGACCTCTGACTGCCATACATCATTACACACACCCAACTGCATATATGTGCATGTACATATAACCAAAACAATTCATTTATTAACCATCCATATACCTGTACTGTCCCATGAAGTAGCTACACTACCCAAATTTATTTAAAAGTTAGGTCAGGGCTGGAGAGACAGCTCAGAAGTTAAGAGCACTGGCTGCTTTTTCAGTGAATCCAAGTTCAATTCCCTGTACGCACATGGCAGCTCAGACTCAGCTGTGACCCCAGCCCCAGGAAAACCATCCCTCTTCTGGTCTCTGTAGGCACTGCATGCATTAGCACACAGACATTCAGGGAAATACTTACACAAATAAAATAAAAATAGACTTTAAAAGAAAGGTGGCTAGGTAATTGATGAACTGGGTTTTTTAAATTTTATTTCAGTTAATGTAAGTGTAAATAGTAACACATGGTCACTGAGTCCTATATTGAGCTCAGCAGCATAATTTTATATTAAAGAAACTTAAAAGAGTTAAGATGTGATTCACAGAATAATTGCCTAAAGTGCACGAGGTTCTGGGTTGTATTTCAGCATGGCAAAAAGAAGAAACAGAGGCATGCCTGGAAATCTGTTCCTGCCCTGGGGGTTGGGGTGTCATGGCAGGCAGGGAAATAAATTTTGAGAGGCAAGAAGAAAAACTCGGTTCAGCCTGACTAGTTGGTGATGGGCCAAACTTCTAGGGAGTCTGACACTTACGGAATGGTTGGTCCCTTTGGGAAAGACAGTCAGTTGGCATTTTAGAGAAGTTTCATGGGATGAATTAAAGAGAAAATAAACAAACTACTTCACAACAAGTCCTCATATCATGGAGACCAGTGAACAGGTCGCTGGAGTGCGCCAATGTGGATGAAACACATCCACTCTCCCACCCTTGGCTCTGCGTAAATTCCGCTAGCCAGTCATGTCACTGGAGTTTCCAACAATAGCTCTGGCCCTATCTGGGAGCCCAGTTTCTATAAAGGCTGATTAATAAAAATTAAAGCATAGAATTTTTTAAAAATTTATATGGACAAGAGAGTAAAGTCCCTCCCTCCAAAAAATGATGAAAGCATGATGTTGTGTTCATTTTAGACAAAGGGCAATACACATTTGGGAAAAGGCAATAGAATGAGTGAAAATCTGAGCAAAGATGTTATATTGTAGAGGTGTTTTATGAAGGAGGAGAAGGTGTTTTTATGAAGGTGTTTTATACAATCTAGGAAAAAGGAAGTTATTTCAAATGATGTTTATTGAGGATCATACCACCCTCTGACCAATCTCCAGTGACCAAGGCTAACTTCCAGCCTTGGCTTGTGAAGGACAGTCCTCCAGGAAGACTATTTTGACTTACATGCATACAGAAAAAGCTGGACCAAAAGGCCCTTTCTGCAGTCACAGGTTCCTCAAGTGATTTCAGCTTTATCGATTTTGTTGTATTTTGAGATGGTTGTTAGCATTTTAGTCTGCTGCTATGATAAAACATTCTGACCAAAAGCAGCTTAGGGAAGGGTAGGTTTATTTTACACTCAAGGCAGGGACCTGAGAGGAGGGGAACATACGACTCCACTCACTATCACCAGTGAAGGAGATACAGCAGAAGCCATGGAGGAACACAGCTTTATGACTCACCCAAGCTGATGCTTAGCTAGCCTCACATCCAGAACCATCTGCCCAAGAGCCACATGGTTCTTGTGCTGGACCCTGTACCAATCAGCAAGACAATCCTATACAGACAAGGCCATAGACCAACCTGATCTAGACAAGTCCTCATTGCTTTCCTCTCAGACAACTCTAGGCTTTGCCAAGTTAACAGAGCTATCTAGGATGACGGCATATTTTAAGTCTCCTTTACTTGACATTTTCTTTTTTGGCTGGCTTCAAACTCCCTGAAGATGACCTTAAACTTTTAATCCTCTGCCTCTACCTCCTAAATGCTGGTATTAAAGGCATGTACCACCAAAGTTGGCTTATGGTGGCTGGGCATTAAACCCATGGCCTAATGAACACTTATTATAACATTTTCATATATAGATGTAGATTGTATTATTTACCTATTATATTATTATTATATCTATTAAAGTGTGTATTATATATGTATATCTAATTTTTTATCATAATGACCCCTTCCACTCCCACTGATCCAGTTCCTCTCTCACACTACTCCCTGCTTTTATTTTTCATTTTTTTGCGGGGCACCAGTGAGTTGAATCAGAATTGCTTACAGGAGCACAGGTGAGATTAGTTACAGGAGCATGGGATCCTTACCAGTGGCTACACCACAAAAAAAAAAAAAAAAAAAAAAAAAATTGCCTCTTGGCTGGGCATGGTGGTTTTTAATCTCAGCATTCAGGAAGCAGAGGCAAGCAGATCTCTGTGAGTGTGAGGCCAGGACATCCAAGACTACATAGAGAAAACCAGTCTCAAACAAATAACAAATTGCTGGAGAGATGGCTCAGCAGTTAAGAGCACTGGCTGCTCATTCAAATGATCCAGGTTCACTTTTTCACACAAACATACATGGAGGCAGAATACCAATGCAAATAAAGTAATAGTAAAATTTTAAAAAGAATAAGGATGTAGTAATTGACTTTTTAAAAGGAGGGATTGAGGTAAATGAACATGTATAAAAAGAATTAATAATGCTTAAAATGTGATATCTATATGGAGGGCAGAAAGGACAAGGCTAATGACAATGGTGAACTAAGAAAGGAGCTATTTTTGCAGTAATGTGTCAAAGGAAGGCTGTGGTGGATTTGCCCACGTTGAGGTACTTTTCTCAATACTGAACATAATTATTTGGAAATAAAGAGCAAATCAAGTGGGGCCGAGGAGATGGCTAAGAGGTTAAGAGTGCTGGCTGTTCTTCCAAAGGTCCTAAGTTCAATTCCCAGAAACTACATGATGGCTCACAACCATCTATAATGTGATCTGGTGCCCCCTTCTGGCCTGCAGGCAGGATACTGTACAAATAAATAAATAAATAGAAATAAAGTGAAGATACATATATTTGAAGCCAAGAAAAATATTCTAAAGACTATAGGATAACCACCCCAGAGATCAACAGTTAATCAACCCTAGGGAAATACTTCAAAGGATAGGATGGGGAGATCCCTGAGAAAAAATTTTAAAAAGTGGCCACCGGAAAGAAGTGGGGGCAAAAAAAGAGGAAACAGCATCACAGAAGCCACAAGCCAATAAATGCCAAAGAGTGTTGAACTATGTCAAAGAAATAGGAACTGAGTAAAAGCTACCCTTAAAGGTGATATAAATGTCAATATATACGTATGGAAATGTTACCATGGAAGGTATTGGTTTGTATACTAACCACAAATTTGTTGTTTTTAACAAAATCTCAATCTTTCCATTCTACCAATGAAGACTCGGGAGCCAGATGTGGGGGTGAAAGCCTGCTAGTTTAGAAAGGCTGAGAAAGAAGCCAGCTGACCTTCCTTCCTTTGATGTCCCAAAAGGAAAAGGAAGCTTTCCTTCTCCGTGGTCTCAAACTCAATGTTGCTCCGTTCTACTTCCTGTGTGTTTCCTCCTGACTGCCTCTTACTCTCTATGAATTTTTTTCCATGTTCATTCCCTCTCAACTGGTTGCTTGCTCTGCCTCTTGACCTACGGTTGACTTTATTTGCTCTTGTTTTCTAATAGCTCTTGGATTAACGGTGTGTGCTAGGGGCGCAACTGGAAATGGGGTTTCCCAATAACAACACAATCTCAGGACTCACAGTTTGATCAAATATCCTGCAATGTAAATTTTGTTTAAAAAAGAGAGGGGGAAGGAAGAGAATGGTCCAAGAAACCTGCCACACACACACACACACACACACACACACACACACACACACACACACTGGTTGGGCATGGAGAACATGCACTCCTGTAGACTGGATAGAAGCAGAGACAGACACAAATGGATCAGGAGCTCAAAGCCAGCCTTAGCTACAGAGATTTTGTCAAAAGAAAAAGAAAAAAAGAAGAGGGTTGGGGATATGGCTCAATTGGTAGAGTGCCTGGATTTAATCCTGAAAACTACAAAATTACAATAGACTCACAAGTTCAAGGTGGTATGTAGGTAGTTGAAGCCAACATAGGCTACAGAAAACCCTCTCTCAAACAAAACAAACAAAAAGTGAAGCTTATTCTACTAGCCACAGTCCCTATCTAAAGGACTGGCTAGGCAGAAAAACTACAGGTAGGAAAATTAAAAACATTTGCCAATCATTTTATGATTATTCAGAAACAATAACAGCAACAAAAGGAAACATCCTGGTGCTCAAATGATGTGCATGGCTGGTGTAAAAAATGTGGAAGTGTGAATGAGGAACTGTCTCTTGCTTATTCTGTATTGCTATCACTAGTTATTAACTTTTGTGACTTTTGACATGAATTTTTTTTAAGGTTTGATCTCTTGGGTCAAATGTCCCTGAACTTGCCTGTTACTAGTCATATGGAAAACATGAGATCACATTTACAGGGTTTGAGATTTGACTGTGTGGTTGAGACAACAGGAAATGGATTTCACCTGGAACATGAGGGGTGATTCTTGGGCTTTTATAAATGAGGTAGTAAACTTATCTTAGTGTCATAAAAACCTTTAGAATATGATATATTAAAAAAAACATCTGGAAATATTCAAAATGTGATTTTAAGAAAACATCTGGAGGACAGATCTGGACAGAAGAGATCGTGGTCTATGTAGTTTAGGCTGGTCCAAAGTCGCTTCAAACCTCTTGTCTTGGGGATGGGTAAGGGTGAAGGTGGAGGTCCTTGAACACACTATGTTGCAGAAGATTATGGTCTTGGGTTTTCTGCTCCTCCTGTTTCCATCTTTCTAAGACTTGGATTACAATCTTGCGTCACCACGCCTAATTTTAAAATTGTTTTAAAATAGATTTCTAAATGCTTAAAAGTTTGAAAACCTTGTAGGGTTGCGCAAAATAGTTAGGAAACTACATTTCCCAAGAGTTCGCGCGGCAAGTTGCCACACTGGCCTGGTCACTTCACCAAAAGGCATACTGGGAAATGTAGTGCCCCGAGCAATGGGACACAACGCTGGTGGAGGAAAACGGGAAGTGCGCCTCCAGTGGCAGGACAGGGGCCGGACAAAGACTCTGCACAACCCCAATTTATTGTATGCGGTTGGAGAAGAGCCCAGGTCATATGTACTTGGCCCAGCAAGGTGCCGGCCGGGGTCCAGCGCTGGGTAGCTGATCGACGGTCTCAACGGGAAGGTGCCAACCGCGGATGGTCGAACTCGTACCCGCCCCACCCAGCCTGCAGCAGAGCGAGGAGGAAGCGCGCATTGGCCGAGTGCAAAAGTTTCCTTTTCTGCTTTCCCGTCAGAGCAGCTACAACTAGCCGAGGGTGGGGATGCCTGACTTTAGTTGGAAAAGAGCCTGGGAGCTAAAGGGGTTAAAATAAGCGACTTCCCGGAAAAAAAAACATTTAAAACAAACAAACAAACAAAAAGCAAAAACCTCTCCCCACCTCTAGCCATGGGCAGCCGAGATCACCTGTTCAAAGTGCTGGTGGTGGGTGACGCCGCCGTGGGCAAGACGTCACTGGTCCAGCGCTACTCCCAGGACAGCTTCAGCAAGCACTACAAGTCCACCGTGGGAGGTGAGCCGCTGGGGGTGGCTGGGAGCAGGCGTCCCGGCTTGCCGCCGGTAGCCGCTAGGTACTAGGGGGCCGCCTCTTGGGTTCCCAGCCTGTACCCACTGCCGACCAAGATAGAACCGCAGTATGCATGTGAGAGGTGAGCAAGGCGGAGGGGTCTGAGCCAGAGTTGTTCACAGCAGAGAGCAGGGCCCTCCGGCAGCCATGCGCTTCCCAGAGCAACTTCTCCAATCGCCGAGGCAGCTGACCCTCCCTTATTCCTCCCACCCCACCCCCACCCCCGGTTCAAGGGCGGACTGGGCAGTGGCCCTGCCTCCCATTAGCATGGGATGGGTGTTGAGGGAAGAACGGACTTGACCTCGGGAAGTGAGCCCAGGAGCTAAGCAGTCTGGAGGACCAAATGTGGGGAAGACTAGGGGACAGATTTTGGTCAGGACTTAATGAGCCCCGTGGGGTGCTTCAATAAAGGTAATTTGTGGACTTCCTGGGAAATGTGAGGAATTCACGGGAAAAAAAAAATGTGACATACAACCCAAGTGGCCTATCTTCTCACACACCAGGGAAGGGAGGAAGGGGGGGAGAAACACTGAAAGTTAATTCATTTCTTTCCCAGTGTGGCCTTTGGACTCAACTGAACTGTCTCTCACACACACCACCACCACCACGAGTAGAAGTTAGTTAACAAGGTGATGTGAAAGAATAACCTAAAATCACACTTGTACCAACACACAATGTGAAAGAGTATGCCGGTGTTCATATGAAAGTTTTGGGGGTTTTTTTGTTGTGTTTTTTGGGTTTTGTTTGTTTGTTGGTGGGGGGATTTCCAGACAGGGTTTCTCTGTGTCCTGGCTGTCCTGACTGGCCTTGTACACCAAGATAGCCTCGAACTCACAGAGCTCACTTGCCTCTGCAGACCTGATGGTGGATTCCACGTAACTCCTAAGCTTCATCCATGTAGACTCCTCTGGCACTTTTTTTTTTTCCTTAATTCCATTCCTGCCTGACAGCCTTATGAATGAGATAGAGGTTTTTTGTTGTGCTTTCTCATAATACTGTTTGACTAGAGGCTAACAGTGAAGATGAATGCAGAAGGTGCAAAAGCGATGGCACTCAAGTTCATTTTTAACTTCTCCCCCATCATCCTTTTCTTGAGAAAACCCCCTAAAAACTCCAAGAAACCATTTAACCTGAGAATAGGAATGACTCCTGTTATCACTCCCACTTTCCTGTTCCTAGCCATTGAGATAATTCGTTTGAAATAATTTGATCTGATAGAGGAGGAAACACTGAAGACCCTTTGAGAGTATGAGTTGTGTCCCACACTTACACACCATATGGCTCGTCTCCGTCTATTAAAGGCTCAAACCTAATTGGAGTTTCATGATCTTGAAGTTGCCATTATATGTTGGATCTGAGCTTATCCCTGGATTTAATTTGTTTTTAATTTTGTGTGTATGTGTGTGTGTATTCGCATGTGCCATGACATACGTAGGGAATTAGTTTAGACAGTTTAGAGGTTTGGGTTATAGGGATTTAACTTGAGTTGTCATCAGGCTTGGCAATAAGGACCTTCACCTTGCCCACAGAAGCATCTCACTGGCCCGTCACTGGATTGTATCTTAAAAGCAAATTTTTATTAAAGTATATTTTTTTTCCAGTGGATTTTGCTCTCAAGGTTCTCCAGTGGTCGGACTCAGAGATAGTGCGGCTTCAACTGTGGGATATTGCAGGTAAAATGGGAAAAAGAGACAGGAACAAGAGTGGAATTATTTAACCAGCAAGCTGTCTGGGATGGGGGTAGAAGTACAGTGGAAATGGGATGGCAACGCTGACATTTTTTTCACTGAAGCTACAAGTTTGAGCTGCTCTGAGCTTTGGAGATGATTTCAGAGATTGCTCTAAAGACATCAAGCCACCTATGGATGGGTGGGTGGGTGGAAAAGCTTCTAAGGTGTGGATGCTCCTCAGATAGGAGAGTGGGCTCCAGATCTTTGGCTGATTTTAGTGAGAAGCAAGAAAACAGGCAATGATAACGATGAATCCTTATTTGTGTTGTTCTTCAAAGTATTTCAAATTTGCCGGTTCACTAGCCCTGTTGGGGAGGCTTTTGTCTTACTCTGCACATGCATAAATATGAGGTGCTCAGCCTGGTTTTCTTAAAGTCACACAGATTAGCAAGTGGCAGATAGGGATTTGGACAATGCAATTTGGATTCGGAATCTGCAGTGGAATTGATTGAGTTTAATGATCCCTTAACGGGAGAAACAGAGTCAAAGGGGAAAGGAAGGGGCCCGTTCTTCCATATATGCAAATGCCGTGTCTTCCAGTGAAGGGAGCGTTGTCAGGGTGTTAGAGAGGGCACTCACCTTCAGAATCGCCTGAGGGCTCTCTCTCCTCTCCAGGGCAGGAGAGGTTTACCTCTATGACACGGCTATACTACCGAGATGCTTCCGCCTGTGTGATTATGTTTGACGTCACCAATGCCACCACTTTCAGCAACAGCCAAAGATGGAAACAGGATCTGGACAGCAAGCTCACACTGCCCAGCGGGGACCCAGTGCCCTGCCTGCTCTTGGCCAACAAGGTGTGTGGCCAATTTTAAGTAAATGGTCCCTGGCATCTATCAGTGGCCAGAGTAAAGGCATCTAAAAGGCCCTGTGTTTCTGAGCATGCACGCTGTTTTATTTTAGTTTTTTTAAGACAGAGTCCATGTAGCCAAGGCTGGCCTAGAACTTACAATCCTGCTTCTGTTGCCCAAGTACTATAATTAGTGCCACTGTTCCTGGCCACCAGAACAGCAGCATGCCTGTTTGCTCCTTTCAAGTTGACAAAGTCACCTCCACTTTCTTTTAAAGAGATCCTGAGAAAGTGATTTTTCTTTTCTTTCTTTCCTCCTCCTCCTTCTTCTTCTCTTATTTTATATGGGAGTGTTTTGCCTGCATGTATGTCTGTATACCATGTGTATGTGTGGTGCTCAAGGAGGCCAGAAGAGGGTGTCAGAGTCATAGGTTTGTAGTTACAGAATGTTATGAACTGACATGTAGGTGCTGGGAGTGGACCTATGTCCTCTGGAAGAGCAGACAGTGCTCTTAACTGCTGAGTCAATTCTGCATCCCTGACAGTGACATTTTGTTTTGTTTTGTTTTGTGTTTTTTGAGACAGAGTTTCTCTGTAACAGCCCTGGCTGTCCTGGGTTTGCTTTGTAGACCAAGCTGGCCTCGAACTCACAGAGACCTTCCTACCGCTGCCTCCCTAGTTATGGGATTAAAGGATTGCGACACCATGCCTGGCTGAAAGTGACTCTTTTTGTTGTTGTTGTTTGTTTGTTTTTAAGGAAGAATGTTGACTGCAGATTTTAGATGTTGGTGATCTCAGGCACTGGTTGAAAATTTCTCTAAATGCACAGCTTCTATGAAGATTATGGTGTTGCTACTTATGTGTTTTCTTTGTCAGAGTGATCTGTCCCCTTGGGCAGTAAGCCGGGACCAGATTGACCGGTTCAGTAAAGAGAATGGTTTCACAGGTTGGACAGAAACATCAGTCAAGGAGAATAAAAATATTAATGAGGCCATGAGGTGAGTAGCTCTTAGGGTTCTGGAGACAGGTACACAGACTGTTGTCCACTGTGACCCCATGGACCCTCTTTTCTGTTTTCCAAGCAAAGGAACAGGTTAAGCCACTGAAATGCCCCAGCTTTCCTAAGATAAGTGAGGACAAAGGAGTGCTTAAACCTTGTGTCTTTATGGAGTGCTCTCTGTTGATGAGACAATACCTCCTGTGTCTTTTTCTCCAGCTACCTTCTTGGGCTTATTCTTGTTTTCTGTTTGGGTTTTTTGTTTGTTTGTTTACTTGTTTATTTTGTTTTCTTGTTTTTAAGAGTCCTCATTGAAAAGATGATGAACAATTCCAGAGAAGATGCAATGTCTTTGTCCACCCAAGGGAACTACATCAATCTCCAAACCAAGCCATCCTCTGGATGGACATGCTGCTAATTAGTTCTGTTAGACTCCTTTTGTATCCAGGTCTCTGAGTCATTCCATCACTTCCTGTTGGTTGTCCAGCCAGCATAAAAATTCTGTTAAGAATATTTGAACCATCTCTTACCAACTGCCCAGAAGGAAGGCCAACTGTGACTTGGGAACGGTTACCTGGGACCCATGTGCATTTCTGTTGTTCCTGGATGTTGTCTGTGATTTAGTGTTTCCTGTGTGACAGTGATCATCTCAGTCCTCAACTGTGGGACAAATTTACAGGAAGGATTAAAAAGTAGCACCTGTGTGTGTGTTTGTGTTTTTGTAATGCCAGGCCTTGCCTATGCTAGGCAAGGACATTGCTACTATATACATCCTAGGTCTGGCCTTTAGTTTTGAAAATAATCCTCAAGGCCAGCAAGATGGCTCAGTGAGTAAAGGCACTTGCAACCAAACAAGAAAACCCGAGTTCAGTCCCTGGGGCTCACGTGTTAGTAGAGCTGACACAAGTTTGTCCTCTGACTTAGACACACACACAAAGTAAATAAGGAATGTAAAAAGTACAAATAAAATATTTGACAAATAAAATAAACAAGTGACACAAGGACACTTGTGGTATATATGCCTACAATCCCAGCACCTGGGGTTCTGAGGCAGGAGAATAAAGCTATGAGGACAGGACAGCAGGGGAATTCATCATCTCTGGCCTCAGAAAGCACCTGTATTAACATGAGTATACAGACATACACATCTAAGCACATAAAAATAAATAAATACCAATCTAAAAGCAAAACAACAAAGCAGAAGTTCAAGATCATCTTCAGCCACATGAAGAAGTCAAGCTTTTGGCTAGGAGTAGTGATACTCCCATGTAATCCTAACACTTAGAAGGCAAGAGAATTTGAGACCAATCTGAGCTACATAGTTCTACTATGTTTCAAAACATTAAATAGAGGCTGGAGAGATGGCTCAATGGTGAAGAACATTAGCTGCTCTTCCAGAGGACCAAGGTTCGATTCCCAACATCCACACAGTGGTGTACAGTTTCCAGCGAATCTGCTACCCTCTTCTGGTGTTCTCAGGCATTGCGTTGCATGTAGTACACAGATATACACGCAGGAAAGACCCCATAAAATAAAAGGTAAAAAAAAAAAAAAACAACCCTACAAGTTTTACAACTATCTGCATCATGATAACATTTCTTATCACACACATTTTTTTTTTTTTTGCTCAGATTTATCTAGAATTTCTTGACCAGTTTCTTGAGGCAGGGATTTTAGTGGGTATCCTGGGCTGATGTATTTTGTCCTTTCTTTTCTTTTGTTTCAGAACAGGGTCTCACTCTGTGGCCCTATCCAGCTTGGGTTGATGTCTCAGTGCATAGTGCTATAAATAAAACCAGCTGGCCTAGTGTTCTGTGATAGATCTGTTCTTCATGGCTATATAGACGAGTGGGAGAAGGAAAGGGAGAGGTTAACCAAACAGAATTCAGTTATGAACATGGTGAGTAGCTGGTGCTCAACAGCCACAGGAAACAGATATGCATGGGCGTTGGCGTAAGGATGGAAAGAGGACCCACTGGAGATCATTAGATAATTTAAGCACTGTAAATTAGGCAGAAATGTGTTGTTTTCCCCAGAATGGTGATTTACAACCTTCAGTGAATTTGAGATTATAGGAAGGGCTGAAATAATTAACTAGGTCTTAAGTGTCCCATATCTGCCTCATC
Source organism: Pachyuromys duprasi (assembly GCA_028658305.1). Classification (NCBI taxonomy): domain Eukaryota; kingdom Metazoa; phylum Chordata; class Mammalia; order Rodentia; family Muridae; genus Pachyuromys; species Pachyuromys duprasi. The sequence continues at coordinate 7,766,506 of CM053757.1, read as the reverse complement.
AGAACCATCAAAAGTGTGTGTGTGTTTGCATACATACTCTCCTGTGTATGTGTATGGTATGTGTGCATATATGTGTATGTGCATTCGTGTATGTTTCATGTCTTAAGCTTTTTAGAGAATCAATCTTAAATATGTTCAATGAAAATTTCCAGTAAAGCATGGGAATGTTTTCAAAGGTTCCCTGGTTTAGCGAGGTTTGGAAACTAGTGCTAGAGCGTGAGGTAAAAAATAGAGACCATTGTATTTTCTCTGTGAAGCTTCTTGGACATCTGGATGTTTTGTCCACCATCCAGTGATTCTGATGTACACACTAGGCTTTGAAAACCACCCTCCAGGTGCTGGAGAGATAGTTCAGAAGTTAAGAACACTGCTTTTCTGGAAGACCTGAGTTCCTAGCACCCATGTCAGGGGGCTCCTAACCACCTGTAACTTCAGCTACAGAGAATGTGATGTCCAGTTCTGGCCTCTGCAGGCATGCACACATGTAGCAAATATTCGTACAAATGCACATACAATAAATAAAATATTAAAAAGCAAATACTTTTAAAGAAAGAGACAAAGAAAACCACTCTTCAAAGAAAGAGGCCTGCCATGTCCACAGAGGCTGAGGAACATCGTGAGCTCCGGCCAGACTGTGTGAGCCTTTGTTTCAAAAACAAACAAACAAAAAAACATAAGGCAGGTGACATGGCTCAGCAGGTTGAAAAGAGGAGCTTGCTGCCAAGCCAGACCATCTGAGTTGGAGCCACAGGAGCCACAAGATGAAATGAGAGAACCAGTTCCCATTGTCCTCTGATCTCTACACCGAGGCTATGACACATAAATAAATAAGTGTGATTAAAAAAATTCTTAAAAGGCAAGATTCCAGAAGCCAAACAGGAGAGGACAAAGGACCCCATTTGGCTTCACTTCAAAAGTGAGCTCTCACTGTACTACCCAGGCTGCTTCACTCTCCCTACTGCTCAGAGAAGTAAGCACCATTGATTCCAGCTACCTGGCCTTTTATGACCTTGGGATTCTCTTATATTGCTATTTTCAAATAGTGTTCTGATGATAGCTACTGTCTGTTCCTCACCTCCCCCCTCCTCTCTTGGCTTTTATAGAAAGCATCTTACCATTCACCCTGGGAAGACCTCTAAAGCACAGTCATCTTGCCTCAGTCTCCTAAATTCTTGAATTAGAGGTGGGTACCATCCCTCCTAACTGTAGCGGTTGTTATAGGTGTACCTCATCCCCACCTGCTGCAGTAGTTGTTAGAGCTGCACTCCATCGTGCCTGAATGCAGTGGTTTTAGAGGTAACCGTTGTAACTGGCCTTTGTTACTCTGTGGGTTACTTTGTTACTCTGTGGGTTACTTTGTTACTTTGTAGGTTGCTTTGTTACTTTGTGGTTACTTCTTTTCCCTACCCTTTATCCCCCCGCCCCCCAACCACCTTTCACTTCCTAACACTAGATAGGGGAGGAACAAGGATAGAGGGGAAAGAAAAAAATTAGGAAAATCCCTCAATCTAATTTATTTACTTTCTTCTTTGATCACAGCTATTAACAAACTGCAACCAACCTCCCTAAATGACCCAAACCACCCACCCCACCTACTGGGGCTCTAGCATTTATATACCCTCTGAAAAGTTCCCAGAATTCCAAACATCACAATCTAAGAAACTATCTGAAGCTGGAAAAACCATGCCTTTGCTAGAGCACAAGGCAAATCACAGTCAGCTGCTGCAGATAGTCCAAAGCAGCCCCAGATCCCCACACCTGAGATTAAAATGAAAACATATTCTTATATTTTTGTGCTTTTTTTTTAAAGAAACCAAAATTCCAAAATTTTCACTACATTTCCCTCATTCTGTTTTAAGCTATTAGTTGTGCTGTGTATGGCGGAAAATTATAAACAGAGTCATTTACCACAAAGTAAGTGCTTTTTGGGTCAGTACCAAGGTTTTCAGAAGACCTCTCCTGCTCAGTTCTAATCTTTATCTGTTTTAATGGTATCCACAGATTTTCATTTTCTATGGATCTATAAGTAAATCTGTGTCCCTAATGCAAAACTTTTGTTGGTTTTTATTCTTATTTTAATACATCCTTATAGTATATGATCTAATTAATTCCAGTTTGTTTGGTTTTGTTTTTTTTTTTTTTCCTGTAACCCAGTGTCTCAGCTGCTGTTGTTCCTTTCTCGTTAGCATCCAGAAAATTTAGCAGAGCCTGTGGCCTGCTAACTTGAGTCTGTGCCTGGGGTCTTTGTTCTTCCTTTCTGTTTTATAAACATTTTCCTTAATGTGCAATTAGATCTTTCTACAACTGCTTGTCCTGTAGGATTATGTGACATCCTGTAATGTGCCTTATACATACATAAATAATACATAAAGAATTGTTTCATCATCTTACTTGAGACATATGCGGGACATTGTCAGTCTCAATTTGTACCAGGATCCCCAGAATAGCCATTACTTCTAGTAAATGTGTAATTACAGAATCAGCCATTTCAGAACTCAAAGCAGTTGCCCATTGAAACCCTGAGTATGTATCAATGGTATGGTGTACAAACTTTAGTTTTCCAAATTCTGCTAAATGAAACACATCCATATGACAGATTTCATTTCTTTTGGTACCCCTATGGTTATTTCCAGCAAGTAAAGGAGTTTGGTTATACAAAAAACAAGTAGGACTTTTTCTTATAATTTCCTTGGCTTGTTGCAAGGTGATAGAAAAAGTTTTCTTTAAACTTTTACTGTTAACATGGTGTCTTTCATAAAATTTGGAGGCTTTTAACATTTCTTTGTGCTAATGGACCTGGCAAGCCTATATGATATTGACTATGAGTAATACATTAAGGATAGCTTTTATTTCTGATTGCCTGTTGCATCTGTATGAATAACAAGGTTAATGCTGAATTATCTGGAATAAATTTAGTAGTTTCTATATGCAGAACAACTCTTTCTGCATATTGAGAGTCAGTAATTATATTAAGAGATTCAGGAAAACCTAATAATACCATAAGAATTGCACACAGCTCTGATTCTTTTAACTGAAACATATGGGCTTTGAATTACTGTGCACATTCTGTCTGACTATAGCCTGCCATTCCCAACTTATTTGCATCAGTATAGAATGTAGGTGCTTCAGGAATTGGTGTCCCTTTTACAATATGTGGGAGAATCCAATTAGTTCTTTTTATAAACTGAAGGTGCTTGCTTTTAGGATATTTGCTATTAATTTCTCCCAAATAGTTGCTACAAGCTCTTTACCAATCTTTATTGAATACTCATAATGAAATAATCTTAGCATTAGTATAAGGCATTACAATTTCTGCTGGGTCCATCCCTGACAATTGGCATAGTCTTATTCTACCTTTTATGATTAAACCAGAAACTTTTTCTATATAAGTCTTTAATTTATTTTATTCTAGTTTTGGCTTTTTGAGACAGAGTTTGTCTATGTATCCTTGGCTGTAGCACTTTGTAGACCAGGCTGGCCTCAAACTCACAGAGATCCACCTGCCTCCGCCTTCTGGATGCTGGAATTAAAGCTCCGCCACTGCCTGGCAAGTCTTTAATTTTGTATTTTGTTTGCTAAGAAAATCCACTCCACAATACTATCTTCTCTTTTCATAATGAGCCTAGTAGGAGAATGAGTTGAAGGCAAAATAACCAAAATACAATCAAGTTTGGGATTATGCTACCCACATATGCATCTTGCAGTCTCTTTCTACCGGAATGAGCGTTTCCTCTCTCTCTCTCTCCTTCAGCTGTTAACCATCTTGGACTGTTTAAGTCCAAATCTTGTAATGTTTGAAGTAAGTTACTTAATTCTTGAGTAGTTAATCCAATGATAGGCCATAACCAATTAATATTTTCCATTAAGTTTTGAAAATTATTAAGGTTTGCAACTGATCTCTTCTGATATATACCTTCTGTGGTTGCATTTTTTTGTTGATTTATTTTATAATGCAAATAGTTAATAGAATCTTCTCCTCACATTTTTTTTCAGGAGCAATCTGTAACCTATCTGCCTGGCAGAATTCTTTGTGTTTCCTTAAACGTTTTCTCTACAGTAACTGTGTCAGAATCAGCCAACAAAATATCATCCATGTAATAATAAATAATAGATTGAGAAAATTGCCTATGAATTAATTCCAGTGGTTATGGAACAAAATATGGAACAAAATCAACTGTTTAACATTTCTTATAGAAGAACTACATACTTAAAACAACCACAATCCAAGTCCCACTTGAGCAATGCAAATATGTTAACTAAAAGAATACAGCTGATAACAAAAATAAGCCAAGAAAAGGAAAATGTCAGATGTGTAAATCAAAGAAAAACCAATCTGAAATTGTATAAATAAAAAACACATTAAGAAAAATCCACAGTGAAAGTGGAAGTTTCTGGTTTCTTTGAAGATTCAGTTTTGTCATGTGATGTTTTGCTGCAAGCTGGCTTGTGAGAGGGCACGTGATGTTTTGCTGTGAGCTCTCTCGTGCGAGGGGTGTGTCTTTGGCCAGCTAAGAACATCCGTGGGTGGATTTTGAGGAGAGGAGGTAGATAAAGGCCCTCGGACAGTGAGACATCGCTTTCTGGGTCAGCATCGCTTTGCTGATCTTCGTGCTCCTACACTTGACTTCACAGAGAGAGAGAGTCCAGAGAACTTCTCGGCAATCCGACTGAGTCTTGCAGCTTTCCCTGACTTGTGTCTGTCTTCTGAATCATGCTGATTTGTGTTGCTGCTTGGTGTTGACTTTGGACTGGACTGCTGGTATCCTGAAGACTGAGTTTGGCAGTCCCCTAAAGACCGGTCGACCCTAAACAGCAGGAAGTAGATAAAAGAGGTCTATAGCCTTTCCCCCTACTAATCTCCTACCTAAGGTCGGAGTGTTGGAAGGGAGGTAAAGATGTTTAAGAACCCTAAGTAAAGTAGGTTTGGTGAAAAATCTAAGCCTACACACAGTAAATGAAATTAAAAAAAAAAAACTGAAGTCTCAATAATAGAGTGGATGAGAGAATAGAATATCTGCACTTGAGGACAAAATGGGAAACTGAAACAGTCCCACAGGGGCCAAGATTTAATACGAGGGTGAAAGTGGGAATTCTAAGAGATGTGAGTCACTCTGAAAAGACCAAATTCATGGAATAGAGGCATAGAAAACATCTCATCCTAAAGACATTAAAAAAGAAACAAAGAAAAAGTTCAAAAGACCTGGAACAGAAAATTTCCCAGAGCTAGGAAAAGAGCTGCCAATCCTGATACATGAGGCAACACACCGACAAGACCAGAAAAGAACCTCTTTTTGTCAGATTACAATTAAAACACTAAAGACATAAAAAAAAAAAAAGCATATTGAAAGCAGCAAGGAACACCAAGTTCCATGGGAAGGTAGTCCCATCAGAATAAGATCAAATTAATCATCTAAAACGGAAAGCAAGAAGGGCTTTGGAGTGATGTATTCCAAGTTCTGAAAGATAACAGCTACCAACCCAGAATACTATGCTAGCTGTCAGAATTAAAGGAAAATTAAAACTTTCCATTATAAAAATAGACGAAAAGAATTTAGGATTACTAAGCCAGCTCTGCAGAAGATAGTTGAAGGAATTAGAAAAATAAATCTATCCATGATGATGCCACAGGAAGGAATAAATCATGCTAAAGTAATAATATGCAATAGAGGAAGAGAAAGATACAAACACTACAAAATCAACAATATGTTAGGAATCAGCACATGACTCCCAGTAATAATTGTGAATATTAATGGTATTGGTTCCTCAAATGATGTAGACTAGCAGGTTGGATCAAAAAGCAGGAGCCTCCAAGAAACACACCTCACCATTGAAGAGAGATATTACCAGACAATGAAAGGGTGGGAAAACATATTCCAAGGAAATGGTCCCAGGAAACAAGCCAATGTTGCTATTCTAATATTTGAGAAATAGCAGCAGCTATAAGGAAAAGTGAAATATGAAAGAGAATAGATGGAACTGGAAAATAGTATTAAATGAGACAACCCAGGCCCAGAAAGACAAATGATGTGTGATCATCTCATACGGATACTAGCTTTGAATTTTTAGATTGATGTGCTTAATTTTTAGAACTCAGGAAGCTAGAAAGGGCCCAGGAGAGAGTGGATAGTAGAACCCATATGATAGGAAAATAGGAGGAAATACTGGGGGTTAAAGGCTTAAGTGGGGATGGTGGTGTGGAGACAGGAGAGGAAGGGGTAGGGAGCAAAGCTAACAGTATATGAAAATCCACTACTTTGTGGCCAAATTAAAAATCATTTTTAAGGCTTTATTTTTTTATGTGTGTATTTTGCCTGCTTGCATGTGTGTGCACTACATGCATGCCTGGTTCCTTGGAGTTCAGAAGGGCATCAGTCCTCTGAACCTGAGCTGGATACTGGGAACTCAACTGAGCCCTTTGCAAGATCAACAAGTGCTCCTAACCACTGAGAATAGGGGCTGGAGAGGTGGGTCAGTGGTTAAAAGCATTTGTTGCTCTTTCAAAAGACCCAGAATCCTTATGATGGCTTACAAGTATCTGTTATTCTAGTCCAAGGGGATCTGATGCCCTCTCTTGCACTATGCAGGTACTGCATAGGTGTGATGCACAGACATGCCTGCAAGCAAAATACTCTGCACATAAAAAATGAAAAAAATATATTAAAAAGAGTTTGAATACAGGTATTTTGCATGGATGGACTATGCTTCTCCAAGAATACAAAAGTGACTAAATGAAAATCTCAGTGATAGATGTGGGATATCTCCCTACAAATTATTTGTCAGGAAAACTCCACAGGCCCCCAAAACAACACAGGCCATTGCCACTGCTCTTGGTTATCCACCAAAACCAGATGGTAAGACTTTGTTGCTGAAGATACAACATTAGTTGCAGGACATAGAGAAGCCAAACTGAAGCTGACCTGAAATCTTCTTTGCTGCTGGATAGTTTTCGTAGTGCTAGAAGATACTATGCAGGCAGATAGGGGAGAAGAGCCATCAACAGTATCACCCACCAGCAAATTACGTGCTGTAATACTAGCCTGCCAATCAAGATGTGCCTACTGGTGCCATAGTGACACAGAGGTTATGGGAGAAGCCATCGACTGTTAGATTGATTTGAGGCCAGTCTCATAGGAGAACATTAATGCTTGATATCGTAAACTTGGTCAAAAGTACTTGGCTGGGAAGTCCCCATAGTCCCTAGTGGGGAACCTTCTATACTTAGCTCTCTAAATAGAGATGCTGCCAAAGTGCCTTCTAAATATATATGTTTACATACATAGATTAGTGCTACCTTCAACATTGGCCAGAAAAGCTTGTCTCTGTAGTGGTTAATACTTTAATGCAGAGACTTAGAACTTGTCAAATTGCTGAGATTTAAGTGATTACCGAGTGCATGGCCCCAAATAGGACATCTATGTCAACCACCACCTGCCCTGATGCCAAGCTCAGTGAACAAGGAAGAGGGATCAGAAAGAGTCTAAGAGCTGAATGATTGACAGCTGTGAAACGCTGTCTTCTAGACAAGATGAGGCCTTTGCACTAACGAACTCACTGCAGCTCTGGTTATCTTGCCAAGACCCACAGAAGATCAAGCTAACAAGATCAGTCATCTTTCCAGCAGGCAACATTAATTGAACTCATTGAGTTTCTAAAGGAAAAAAAGAAGACATAAGAAATGAAGAGTTGTTGACGCATGCCTGTGATCCCAGCACACAGGAGACAGAGGCAGGTAGATCTCTGTGAGTTCGAGGCCAGCCTGGTCTACAAAGCAAGTCCAGGACAGACAAGGCTACACAGAGAAACCCTATCTCAAAACTCCTCGCCCCCCAAAAATATGTAAAGGAGGATGTGTTGGGGATGCATGGGAGGAGTGGGGTGGGACGGAGATAGACACAAGATGCATTGTTTAAAATAAAAATTCTCTATTTAGAATGATACATCATTTAGAATAATACCTCTCCAACCATTTAGCCAATCTTTGGCCAATAAGAACAGGATGCCTTGGCTTTGGTGTTTGAACAGAGTAACAGATGACTCAGCAAAGGAAAGCTAGTCATAGGACAGCCAAGACCAGCATTTGAGTCAAGGTTTGTTCTTTATTTTTACTCATTAGCCAGAATTGTTCCGCAAGGCTTCCATCAGTGACTATTAAGGTATAACTAGATTCCTCATTTTTAACTTTCTCCCCTCTCTGTTTTTGTTTTTGTTCTTGTTTTGAGTCAGGGTCTCAATCTGTAGCACAGGTTGGCCTAGAACTCACTATACAGCCCAAATGGCCTCAGACTCTAAGGAATCCTCCTGCTCCAGCGTACTAAGTGCTAAAACTATAGGTGTGTGCATTATCTCCAGATTGACTTTATTCTTTACATGGTCTGTCGTGTGTCTTTGGACACTGCCCCATCCTATTGGAGGCTTTTCTTTTCTTTTTTCCTTTGTAGCTCTTTTTGGCCTGGAATTCAAACTCCAAGAGATCTGACTGCCTCTGTCTCTGCCTCTGTGCCTCTCTGCCCCTGCCCCTGCCTTTGCCTCCTGAATACTAGAATTCAAATCATGCGCCACCATGTCCAGCACATGAGCCTTTCCTTACCTGTCATCCTTTTTATTACAGTAGCTTACATTTGACATGATTTAAGGACATGAACAGAGAATGAAATTCTGCAAAATTCATTGACCCAGTTGCCGAAGGAAACAAATCTCAGAGCCTTTTCCTACCTCACCCCTCTAGAGTTACTAAGCACCAGAACATTCCCCACTTGTGTAAATTACTCATTGCTGAGTAAACCGAGCATGATGTCACAAACCTATAACAACAGTTAGGAAGCTGAGGGAGGATTGTAAGTGCCAGGCCAGTCTGGGTTACAAGACAAGACCCTGTCTCAACAGTAATCATCAGCATCATCCCAAAACAGCCCCCAAGGCTGCAGGTGGGAATAGGCAAGAAGTCACTAAAAAAAAAAAAAAAAAGTCATACTCTGCATGTATTTTCATTTCTGACATAAATACCAGAAAGTGCAGACTAGATATGACTGTTGGAAAAAGCCTTCTGTGGTTTCAAGAGCCATCTAGAGAGTTTCAATATAATAATGTGCATACCTATTATTAAAAAAAAAACTATTCCAAAAAGAAAAAAAAAAACTGTTCCACATGATTATAAATGCTGGAAAGCCCCAGTGTAGGCCTGAAGGCCAGAAAACTAGGAGAGCTATTATTCCAGTCTCATTGAAGGCTGTCAGGCAGAACTCCCTCACACTTGAGAGAAAGCCGTCTTTTGTTCTACTGTGGCCTTCAGCTCATTGGCTGAGGTCTCCCCACATTAGGGAGGGCTGTCTGCTTTACACAGTCTACCAATTTAAATGGCAATCTCATCAAAACACCCACAGAAAAGCCAGAATAGCATTTGGCCTAATACCTGGAGCCTGACCCTGCCACGTTGACATGAAATTAATTAACCACACATTCTTTATAATACCCAGTCATCGATGTATAATATTTTGATACCTTTGCACACAGACTCAGTCTGATTCACATCCAGGTTAAGAGCTCACTCCACTGGGTGGAGATAAAGAGGAGAAGGATGGAGGGATAGGGATGGATCATGATATGAACCAGAAGAACTACATACCAATACCTAATTCTGTCACCCAGATCTGCAAGGTGCGGTGCTTCTTAAACTGTCTTTAAATAAGAAAACCAATAGTCTTTCTATTTTGTTTGAGGGAACAAATGTCTCAAAAATTTGACTGACTGCAAGGCAGCTGGTTGCATTTGTAATTGAGCCAAGACATAACTGCACGTCTTCTCGTTCCCCGGCTCTATTCTGTCACTTAGGTTTCTGGGAAACATTTGGCCTAAAAAAAAAAAAAAACCTTTTTGGAAATTAAGCTCAGACATTTCAAGAAACAGAACAGAGTCCTTTGGGGTTTGAAGCTCTTGGTTTGTGTTAGATATATTGCTTTTAAGGACACGTCTGTGTGTGGCATAGAGATAAGTTATTAAATTTGGGACAAACAAGCTGCAGCTTGAATAGCAAGCAGTACAGGCGTCTTGTACGATGCTTCAGTGACCAGCTGTACTGAGCTATATCATCAAGTATATTAAATATTGGGGTTTTGTTTGTTTGTAAGCTCAGGGATTGCAACAGTCCTTCTAATTTCCAACAGTTGCTTGTGGGAGCTAATGGTGACCTGGATAAAAACCACATATTCTCCTAAGCACCTCACACAGACCGTTTTTATTTTGACAGTGACTGTAAGAAAAAATACCTGAGGAAAGTGAGGCTCATTGCTCCATTTTGTGGTGCTGAAGATGAAACCCAGGGCCTCTTGTGCAAGTGCTCTAGACTGAGCTGTGCTCCGGCTCTATTCAGTTTAAGTGTGAGATTCTTTCCCCACAACAGGTGATTATTCCAACTGTGTTCATCAAATATTACTTCCCCTCTAATTTGGAAGCCCAATGAAAACAAGACTTAAATTAAGGGCGTTCCTGGAGCATGTGCTCTATTACACTGATTCTCATTCTCTGTCAGTAATGTGTTGCCCAACTATCAGTGTCTTCAACTACATCTTAGCATCTTCAGGCAACATATATCTAATTATCCTTCATAAATTTTATTTAAATTCTTGGCATTTTTCCAGGAGTGGTGGCACACACCTTTAATCCCAGTACTCAGGGAACAGAGGCAAGCAGATCTCTGAGTTCGAGGCCAGCCTGGTCTACAAAGTGAATTCCAGGACAGTCAGGACTACACAAAGAAACCCTGTCTCAAAAAAAACAAAAAAGCAAAAGCAAAAAATTCTTGGCATTTATTCTTCTGAATAAACTTGAGAGTATTACTGAACTCATAATAAATTCTACATGGATTTTAATGGGTTGCATCAAACATAGAGATTAATTTTAGAGAATCATAACTTAATCTCACTGATTCATGCCTGAGGCCCAGATTCGATCCCTGGAATACAACAAGCCTCATAGGATGGTGTGTAGCTGTAATCTCAGCACTCTTACATGTGAGAAGTGAGGTAGAGCCAAGTGGACACTGGACATTCCCGGGCCTCTTGGGTTATTCTATGCAGTACAGCGGAGACGAGAGACCCTGACTCAACAAGGTGGGAATAGAGAAGTAATTCTTAAAAGTTATCCTTTGTTATTTATGTGTGCCATGGCACACAACTCACACACTCATACACAGAAATAAATAAATGCTAAGACTCCGCATACATGTACAGGTGGCTATGCACATACATATGAACTTTTTTTGTAACTGTTAGTTTAGTTCTCTGGCTATAATCGTCTGACTTCTTTTGAGGAAGAAATCACACATATAACATATGTATACATTGTTATCCTTTTTTAAAACTATTTATATATTTATCGTGTGTGTGTGTGTGTGTTCGGACCTATGAGTGCATGGAGGTCAGAGGACAACTTGCAGGAACCTGTTCTCTCCTTCTAACATGTGGCTCCAGGGTCATCAGGCTTGGGAGCAAGTGTCTTTACCCGCTGAGCTGTCTCACTGCCCTTCTTTTCTGAGACAGAGCCTTGCTGCATAGTCCAGACTGACCTAGAACTCATTATGTGGCCCAAACTGGAACTTGTTATCTTGAGTCCTGGGGTCATAGGTATGTGTCAGCACACCCAGCAAGAAAGAAGCATATTTTAATGACCTTGCATATAACACCTACAAATCATGAACCTTGGTTATGTGAACAAATGAATGGGACAGAAGGTCTAAATAAAATTTAAAAAGAGGATAAAATGTCTTCCCCCAATTTCCTGTATGTGTTGTAACCTGCTTAAATTCGATAGCCCCTCTGTTGAGACCTACTTTATTTCCTAGCATAACTATGGATCCTCTGTTAACACCTTTAGCATATCAGAAGCCATTTTGTCTCCAAGTGTCCATTTTCATTATGTCTCTATGATTTAATTTCCCAAACTTCATATACTTTGTTACCTGGACACTCTATGAAGTCCCCCACCTGCAAAACCAATCAAATTAAAGGTCAGTTAGAAATGTTTTGTCTAGCTACCCAAACTGATGTAATGTTGCTTCTTACACCTGGATATCTGGTTGCGTTTTCGTTACCTGGTTGTTACCTAGTTGCAGTTTGCTTCCTACACCTGGTTACAGTTTTGTTACCTAGTTGTTACCTGGTTACAGTTTTTTTTTTTTTTTTGTATAAAAAAACCAGCTTTAGGAGCAGGCCAAGGCCATAATCTGGCTCCCACATCAGATCATGGCCCTGGCTGTTCAGCTCCTGTTTAGCGTTCAATAAACCTCTGTTGAGTTCAGTCTGGTGTCTGGATGGTCAGTGATTCCTGAGCTTGTAATAGTGCCAACAGCCACAAGTTATCCTCTGACCTCCGCACATGTACCCTGGCACACTCAGGATGCATGCACATATAAAAAAATTAAATGAGTAAATAATGCAATTCAAAAGTTTGATTTTGTCATTTGTTCCAGTGTTGCCACATACATAAACAGAGAGGTGATTGCATCCCCATATTCACTGTGGCATTTCTCATAATAGCCGAGATATAGAATTGGGTTATATGTCTATTGATGTTTGAACGGATAAAGAAGATGTGACACCGATGATAATGGAATATTATTCATCCTTTAAAAAAGGACATCTTGCCATTTACAACAGCATGGAGGACATTACACTATGTGAAATAAATCGGACACACAAAAGCAAATACTTCACTTATATGTGAAATCTTGAAAAGTAGGAAATTATTGAAAAGTTACCATAGGGCAGAGGTAGGGGACATGGAAGGATGATAGATGGCAATTTTTCAGTTATAAACTGGATATATTTTACAGACCTAATAATGTAAAGCATAATGACTGCAGTTAATAATGGTGGATTGCCTTCATGAGATGTCCTACGAGGATAAATCTTAAATATTCTCACCACACCACATGCAAAGTGGCAAGCACGTTAATTTGACTCTGATGATCACTTCCTGATGTATCCTGAATATCATGTACTACTCAAATATTTACAGTTATCATCGTCAGTTATGTCTCTATCAATCCAGCAGCATAACCCACAGAATCGGGGACATCAAGAAAAGAATGTGGGGTAAGAAAGACGACTTGTTTGGCTTAGGTGAGTTGAACTTCCGGATACCCAAGTGGAAATGTGTGTGTTTTAGACATTGTGATCCTGGGCTGGAACACAGATTTCAGAGAGGCAGCAGAGGTTGCTGGAAGCACACCCATATTGCACACAGCTGGAGTGAGCGCCTTAGGGACTGTTGAGAGGTCATGGTGAAAGAGGAACAGCATCACCACCTCAAACATTCACAGTGCTGCGAGCTGGCCTTGCCGTGCTGACGCCTCCCTCTTGCCTTTCTCTATCTGAGCTGTGGGCAGGCTTTGTTAATTCTGTTCCCTGGGTGGTTTCTGCTGGAGGAATGAAGCCACTGTTTTGGGAAGTTTGCATTGTTTTGCTGCAATGGGATCCCACCCAATGCACACACTGCTTCATAGATATAAACTCCATCCACAAGTGACCCTGTTCTTTTCTCTTGTTATTCTACTAACTGTGTGAAGTGGGAAGGAACCAATATTGTTATTTTCCTTTTCCTGATGAAGTCACTGCCCAGTGTGTTTGAAATCTGTGATCATTATCTAGGTAGTAAACCACAAAGCTCGCTCAGCTATTCTTCTTTAATCTAATTTTGTTTTTAATTTTTGAGAATTTCACCAGGCAGTGGTAGTAAATACCTTTAATCCCAGCACTGGGGAAACAGAAGCTGACAGATCTCCAACTTCAAGGCCAGTATGGTCTACAGAGTGAGTTCCAGGACAGCCAGGGCTACTCAGAGAAACCCAGTTTCAAACAAACAAACAAAAACCTAAAATGGATCAACAACAAAAAAAAAGTTTAAGAATGTTATACAATGTGTTTTGATAATAGTCACTTTCACTCTTCCTCATTACTGCACCCAGATCCACTCCTGCCTTTCTACCCTACCTCTAAACTTTGTGTCATCATTTTTCAATAATTTATTTTGTTTTATGTGCATTGGTGTTTTGCCTGCATGTATACCTATGTGAGGGTGTCAGATCTTGGAGTTACAGACCACTGTGAGCTGCCAAGTGGATGCTTGGAATTGAACCCAGGTCCTGCACTGAGCCATCTCTTGTGTAATCTTTTTTAAATTACCCATTGAGTCCTGTTTGTGTTGCTCATATACTCTTGGATGCTCTGAAAAATGATGGAACTGCCAAGAGCCACAACCTTAGAAGAAAACTGACCTTCTTTCCCAGAGAAGCCATCAACCATCCACAAGCTATTCAGTTGGAAATGGGGACTCATTAATCCCTCCCCATTCAGTGCTAGAGTGTAGAGTGGCTTGATGTTGTATAGGCCTTTAGCAAGCAGCCATATCTGTTGTGAGTTCATGAGTGCAGTGGATTTGTCATTCCCAGAAGACAAGGTTCGCTCCAGTGCTGCCTGGCCTCTGGCTCTTAGAATCCTTTCCCCCCACCCCCCTCTTCTGCAATGGTCCCTGAGCCATATGGGGAAAGTGATAAAGATACTCCATATGTAGCTGAGCATTCCACTAGCATGGTATTACCTGAACTTTGACTAACTAGTTTCTGTGATAACTATTTTCCACTACACAAAGCAACTTCTCTGATGAGATCTGAGAGCTGCATTAATCTGTGGACATAGAGATGCAAATTTAGAGTCCAGCTGGTACTATGTCCATTCAACAGAATAATAGGAGTAGGTTAACTTTTGGGGCCTGTAAGCTTTCCAATCATGAGTTCTTGGCTGGATTTAGTTCCAGACACCTGCTTCCTCCTATGAAGTAGGCCTTAAATGCCATCAGAAAGTGGTTGCTTACTCCCATATTTATGCTACTATTGCATCCATGGGTGTATCTTGCCAAGATGTTCTTAAGGGATTCACAGCTGGCATTTTTTTCCTCCAGTCCTACATAGCACCTTCCAGTATTATGAAAGCTGCCCATCAGAGAGGACACTTCCTGATCAGTATCAATGGATTTTTCTATGTCTATGAAAATTAGTGTGGTGTCCTGAGCAATAGGGCCTTACCATCTGTTGATTTTAAAACAGTAAAATCTCAGTCATTCTATTTTACCAATAAAGACTCAGAAGCCAGATGCTGGGGTGAATACCTGCTAGCTCAGGGAGGCAGAGAAAGCACCCAGCTGACCTTCCTACTCAGATGACATCCCAGAAGATGTCACAACCCAAAAGGAAAAAGCCCTTTCTTCTTCTCTGGAATATCTTAAATACCTTTCAGCTCAATGCCCCTCCTTTCTGTTTACTCCCTGTCAGTTGATTTCTTGTTCTGCCTTTTGACCTAGAGTTAACTTTACTTAATCCTGTGTATAGAAAGCTCCTTGATGAAAGGTGTGTGCTAGGGCTGAGCCAAACCATAACCACCTGTTTAAAATAAACAGAAAGTTCTTGGATTAAAGGTGTGTGTTAGGGCAGAGACACACCAGACAAGAAACTGGTGAGGCCCAGGCCTGGCAGACTGGAGGGCAGGACCAGTGAGACAAGGGGGATAAATGATGAATTTCAGGCAGTCACAGTGGAAAGCTGATGGTATCATACAGCCAGTTAGCATTTCATTTGAAATCAGAGATTTATAAACTTTGGGCAGTGGGAGGGATTTCAAGCGTGAATGTGATTTGCTAGGGTTAGGGTGTCAGGGAGACTTGTTTTACTTGTAATGGTACAGTGCCTCATTTCCCATGCAGTAGAATGGTCCTATCACATGAAGAAAAATACATAATTATCCTAGGAGTGAGGAAAAAACAGTACAGTTGAAGGTCACTGCTTAAAACTAAGATCTGCTTTGCAGGGTAGGGCATTTCTAGGAGTAGAGAGCTACCTGAACTGGTTTCCTTATCAGGAAAGAGTCCATCCTATAATCTGCCCTGAGGGCTATGTAATGCTCCTTATAAGACCTGGGGTCACCCAGATTTGGGGGGGGGGGAATTTTTAGGGCTTCAACGAGAAAAAGGAGTCAACCATTACAGACTAAGCACAAATAAATGTCTATCCAGAGATGTCAGACTTCAACCTAATCTGGCAAAGCCTCACATTTAACCCTATGTTTCACATATGAGTGAGAACATGTAACATACATTTTTCTGAGTCTGGGTTGTCTCACTCAATTTGATGTTACCAAACTCCATTCATTTACCTACAAATTTGATTTTTTTTTCTTTACAGCTGAATAGAATTCTATTGCGTATAGGATATCTAGATTGTTTCATGTGGGTATTGTGCATTGCTATGAACATGAATGAGTATGTGTTTCTGTAGTAGGAAACAGAGTCCTTTGGGTATATGCCTAGGAGTTGTACAGTTGAGTCATTTGGTAGATCTATTTCTAATTTTCTGAGAAACCACCTTACTGATTTCCATAGTGGCTGCACCAATTTGCATTCTTACCAACAATGTATGAGGGTTCCTTTAGCATGTTGTGGGCCAGAAAAGGGTTTTGGGTTCCCCATGGAACTGGAGTTACAAGTGGACCTGAAAGATGAAGTGTTCAAAGTAATCCTAAGCCACATAACAAGTTCAAGGCTGACCTGGGATATTGGAACCCCTGTTTCAGAAGGAGGAAGAGGATCAGAGGAAGAAAGGAAGGCAGAAACACTTGAAAAGATGGAGATATATAGCCATGTCCTATCTTACACTCAGGCTGTACTAGGGTCTGATCAAAGAGACAAAGCTCTGCTGTTCCATGGAGTCATACAGAGCAGCAGAAAGTCACCAGAGTGGAAGATTTTATTTAGTTACTTAGCTTCTTTTAGGAGCTGGAGAAATGGCTCCATGATTAAGAGTTTACTGGCTGCTTTTCCAAAGGACCAAGGCTTGATTCCCAGCACACACATGGCAGCTCATAACTGTAACTCTAGTTCCTGAGCATTTTACGCTCTTTCTGAGCCACCTAGAACACCAGGCACACACATGCAGGCAAAATGCCCATACACATAAAACACAGTGAAATACACAGTTATTTAGATGTTTTAATAAAACAGAGTCTCTAGACCATGATAGCTCCAAACTACCTAGGTAGCCTTGAACTTGAACTTCTGACTTTCTGCCTCCATTTCCACAGTGCTGGGATTACAGATGTGTGCTGCCAACCCCAGTTCTTGGAGACAGAAAAATCTAAGAACAACCAGACATGGTGGCACATGCCTGGGATTCCAACACTCAGGAGGTGGAAGCAGGAGGATCAGAAGTTTCAGCCCAGTCTAGACTATAATAGACCCTGTCTCAAAAAAAGAAAATACTAATAGAAAAGAAATGTAATGGAAGTGTTGATTTCTTTTAAAACTCAGTTATGTTATGTAAACTTTTTTTTTTATTCCAAGTGTGGGATTTTAGTTTGTCCACAGCTGATAATTGCCTGGTGCAAGGGCATGGTCTTTGCCAGCTGGAGTTAATTGAAGGCTGAGGACTCTGAGGAGTATAAATACAAGATCCCATAGGGAGAACTTGCAGCAGCTTGGAAGAGATGGACAGAGAGAAGGCTTCCAAGAAAGAAGACTGCCTGTTGCATTTTCTGGTTTGCTGGTTACCTGGACTGCTGGGTATCCTGACTGCAGAGACTGATATCACCCCTACCCAGCTGGAGGAAGTAAAGAGGTCTACATCCCCCTTTTCCTTCTAACCTTCTTTCTTTCCCACCTAGGATGGGGGTTGAAAGGGAGGTAGAGGCTTTAGGAACCCCAAATAAGAACAGCTTAAAAAACTAGTGCTTACACAGAACGAGAACTAGAGCTAGAAGGGAAACACAACTAGCCATGCCCTGCACAGAGTAATCACAAAACTTGTTTAAAGCTCCCAGGGCTCCCTACTTCCCTCTAGTTGCCTTCTTGGATCCCCATGTGTGTGCACCTAATCTCAGCAGGTCTTCCAGAGACTCCTGACCACCAATCCTCGTCCCACTCACAGACCCTTTTCTGAAAGAAACTGTCATGACCCAGGAAAAACTAACCAAACCGCAAGCACCAAGTGTGTATTGGTGCTAAAGGAACCATTCACAGACAGAAGGTGGCTCCTAGAACAGGCACAGCGAGTGATGAACTTCAGCTCTCTTTTTCAAAGTTATTCATAAACCATATCTCTGGTATTGAAGAGGAACAGTGATCCATTTTAACAACTCCAAAGTTTAGGCAGCAATCACCATAACAGACCAGGCTGAGAACAGAGGCCAGTGGAAATGCTTTCCAGCGTCCTACATCAGCTTGGTGCAGTCGTTCTGACTGGCTGAAGCTTTGCCCAAACAACCTGAGAACGGCAGAGCGCCAGTTGCTGCTGGAGAGGAGGATGAAGTCATGCGGAGAATTTTGACGAGGCTTCCAAAAATGGAGCAAACTGAATTGAGGCAACTTGTGAGGAAGATGAAATTTGGAAAAGTTACTGGGGCTGCTGTTTTATGAGTACTTTTAGAAATTCTTAGGAATCTGATAAGACCTACATCTTTAAAGTTTTTACGTTTAAGACCGTTGGACACCGCAGCCCTTTTCAGTTGTTTATACACAATTAATTTGCTTCACAGCAAATTAAGCTGAAGCAGCCTGGAAATCAAATTTGAAAAAAGGTTAATAAAATTTTTTGTCTAGTAAGAAGAAGGAAAAAAAGAAAGAAAGAAAGAAAGAAAGAAAAGAAAGGGAAAAGGAAAGGAAAAAAGTCCTAGGAGCTAGGCAGTGGTGGCACATGTCTTTAATCCCAGCACTCAGGGAGGCGGAGGCAGGCGGATCTCTGTGAGTTTGAGGTCAGCCTGGTCTACAAAATGAGCCCAGGACAGCCAAGGCTACACAAACTCTGCCTTAGTGGGCACCAGGGCAGGGGTGGGGGAGGAGAAAAAAAAGACACAAGGAATTACGGCACAGCTCTTGAAGAAAATGTGTTGGGTTCTCGTTAGGGTTATGGAGGGATTCATCAGGTGTGCCATTTCAGCACTACCCAGCCTTAGTTATGTTGGTGTGTGTGTGTACAGGTATGGATTGCTGGAGACAAACCCTGGGCTTGTCTATTAAGCACATGCAGTACCACTGAGCTCCAATCCCACCTCTGTCTTTTAAAAGGTTTGTTTTTATTTTAATCTTTGTGTGTATGCCCATGGAGAGCAAAAAAAGGACATCAGATACTCGAAGAGTTGCAGTTATAGGTGGTCCTGAGTTATCGAACTTGAGTGCTAGACACCTGATTTCGTTCTGGCAATTTGTGCCATCCCTCCAGTCCCCCACTGTCTTTTTATTGAAAAAGTTAATTTGTGGCAGGAAGTCAGAAGACACCTTTTATTGTCTAGGTCCCAGAGATGGGGTGTGGTGAGCAGGCTTGGCAGTGAGAGGCTTCACTTCCTGAGCATCTCGATGCCCTGCCCTCTTTTGTTGAGGTGAGAGTTTTATTATGTTCCTCGGGATAGTTTTGAACTTCCTAGCTCAGGTGATCCTCTCAGCTCAGCAGGTAAAAGTTTTTGCCTTGATCCCTTGGACTCAACACAGTGAGAGGAAAGAACCCACTGCTGAGACTTCCTCTGCCCTCTACAGTCATGCTGTGATACACAGGAGGGGGGGAGAAACATGTAACAATAAAAAAAAATTGGAGATGGATATCGGTGGTTGTACCACCAATGTACCACAGACATGTACACTAAAAATGGCTAAGATGGCACATTTTATGTCATGGATTTTTTTTTTATTTTCTTTTCCTTCGGTTTTTCAAGGGAGGGTTTCTTCTTGTAGCCCTGGCTGTGCAGAAACTCACTCTGTAGACCAGGCTAGTCTTGAACTCAAAGAGATCCACCTGTCTCTATCTCTCAAGTGCTGGGACTAAAGTCATTTGCCACCACTGCCCAGCTGTTATAGATTTGTCTTTTTTTTTTTTTTTAAGTGAAGAGGGAATGATGTTGAATGGAAAGGTTAACTTTTGAAATATTTCTCTGTTGTATTATGCTGTTCTCTTCCCTTAGGGAAGCAGAATTTTACATTGGGAGA
The DNA here is from genome assembly GCA_028658305.1 of Pachyuromys duprasi. NCBI lineage: Eukaryota > Metazoa > Chordata > Mammalia > Rodentia > Muridae > Pachyuromys > Pachyuromys duprasi. The sequence goes on along the minus strand of CM053757.1, from coordinate 7,746,493 downwards.
CTTTAAGGAAGCAGATAGTGATGTGGTTTGTTGCTTGGGGTCTAGATCTCCACTTGGTTTTGTTGCTGACTCAGGGGCTATCATAATCCAAACTATCCTCAAACTCTGTATATAGTCAGAGATGACCTTGAACTTCTACCTCCTTTCTGTCCTCCTGGCACTGTCTCCTTGATTGATGGCCCAGTGTTAGCAGGTGCTGAGGACTGAACTCAGTGCTTACCACATGCTGGGCAACTGCTAGCAACTGAGCAACATCCCCACATTTTAATTGGTTATTAACACTGACTGTGCTAAGGATTGAAGCCTATTTATAACATAATATAGTGTGTTATTTTTCTATCCTTATGACTTGAAATATCAACTTATAAGAATAGATTTATTTTTCTACGGTTTCAGATATTTACATCTAGGGGCTGCTTGGTCCTACTGCTTTATGTCTGTAAAGAGGTAGAACATCGTGGTGAAATGCCTGTCAGCCAAAGTAAAACTGACCATATTGTGGCTGCAGGGAAGCAAAGACAGAGGTGGTCACACCATGCTCCCGATATCGTCTTTAATAGCACACTCCTAATGTCCTAACTTCTACCAGGCCCTGCCTCACACTCTCCCACAGACTAGCTAAGTCTTTGACATATGGGTCCCCAGGGGACATACAATACAAAATACAACGCAAAGTAAATCCTAGCTATTAATACAGGGATGCTGAGCTCTACCTCTGACTTAGGCATTCAGTCTTGAGGCAGCCCCAACTACTTTTGTTTTCTATTAGTGTTGTTTCCTATTCTACTTATAAAACAAGTACAGAGGGGGAAACTTACTCAATTACTAAGTGGTGGACTGAGAATTCCGAAGCAAGCGTTTTGTCACCACTCTCGCTCTTAATCATCCACCTCTTTCTCTTTGAAATGGTAATGTTGGGAGATGGGATTTTATTGAGTATGAAGTAGCTCTCAAAGATCAGTTTGGAAAATGAAGAATGGAATAGATGAGATTCCTGGTGAGCATAACTCTCAACTTCAATAGCATGACTGCGCCCTGGTCGGTTAACGCGGAAGCCGGAGTACAGGATTTCTAAGATTAAGGTCAAATTTTTGAACCTAAGAAATTTCCCTCCAATTCTGAAGTAGTCTCTTAGTGACGAATCTGCTCCCCATCCCACGAGTCTTGCAATTATCTGATCTGCAAAATAATTGCATCAGGAGAAATTAAATCCATTGCACGAACACCTAGTCCAGGTAGAACGCTACCTAAAATCAGGTTCTTTTTTTTTTTGGTGGGGGCGGGGAGGGGGGCCGCAAGATGTAACCCAAGACGAATCTGCAGCTCTGGCGTGGAAGCCAGGGGGCGGGCAATCGGCGACCATTTTTGTTTTGCGGCCATGCGCTCTCAGAGCATCTTGACTAACAGGACCCCATGGAGGAGGCGGGGCCTATCAGGGAGTAGGGCGGGGCCTGGGAGGCGTGATGATTCAAATGGACTAATAACGAGGGCGCGCCTGACAGCAGTCACCAATGAGCGGGCGTGCTGGGGCGGAGCGCACAAACCCTAGCGCGTTTGGTTGCACCACGGCTTTGGCGCATTTTCGGCTGGTTTGATTCATCCATTTTGAAGAGACGGGGGAGCGGGGGGCTCGTCAGATCCAGGGGCCCGAGACAAGCAGCCGCGGACTCTGAGAAGCCAGCAGCTCGGGGCTCGGCAGCAGCGGCCTCGCCGGCCGGAGCGGGGGGGTGGGGCGCCGAGTGCGCGGGGAGGGGGGTCCTGGTCCTCAGCTCCTCGACTTGGCCGCGCCTCGACAGCGAACATGTCTCGGCCTGTCAGGTCAGTGCGGAGTCCCAGGCCCGGCGCGGGCTGGCCGGGCTGGGGCGAGTGGCGAAGGAGGTGGGCAACGGGCCTAGAGTCGTGCTCCTGACCACCGCGCGCGGCCTTCTCTCGGGGTCGGCGCGCGCCCGTGCGCGTGGGTGCTCGCGGCGGCGCGCAAGATGGCGGCGGCGCGCCCGTGCGCGCGCCTCCACCCAGCAAGGTCCGGGTCGGCCCCGCGGCCGCCCCGACCTCCGCCCTGGCCCTGTCGCGGGCGCGGCGCGCGCTGGGCACCCGGCAGGCCGCACCCCTGGGCCCCGCCGGAGCCTGTCTCCGACCCGGGGACCACCACACGCGACCCCGTCCTCCCGAGGCTTGCGGGCTGGCCGAGCGGGTTGCCCGTGCCCCGCCGCTCCCGCTCGGCCCCGCCTCCAAGCTCGGGGTCGTGGCAGGCCCCGCCTCCTAGCCAGGCCTGGGCGGGACCCACGCTCTCCTTTCCCCTTGGGGCGAAAGTGAGTTCTGACCCCACGCCCCGAAACCGAGGGCCTCCGCTTCTCCCCCACCGAGGAGTTCTGAACGCGTTAGCCCACCCCAAGTCTTCCCTTGCCTCCCCCTGCAAATGCCCTTCCTCCGGGGACGTGCGCGTTAACCGCGCGACCCAAATCCCGTGTGGTTCTCGTTCCCCACCCCCCTCGCCCCGCGGACAGGTCTCCGAGGCTTCCTAACCCTCTGTCTTCCCGTGTGACGTTAATCGCGAAGGGGCGACGTTCCGCTAGCGATCGGACTTACGCACACGGTTTCAAGAAGTTTTCAGCTTTCACTCGCCGGGCTCCCTTTAATAACCTCCGGAGCTGTTGTACGGACTGTGCCTTGGGTGGAGGGGTGTGGTTTAGACCAATCTGTTGAGGCCTCAGAGACCTAAGTCAGTGCATGTTACTTGGAAAGGAGTGGCTCCTCCTTTGCCTTTAGTTCTTGAGTGTTTTTAGTTATCAATTATCCTTTCCTAGTGTCGGTATCGGAAGTATCTTAATACCAGAGAGGTTTGGATCTGGCAACTGACCTGTGTCCCACCATTGTGTTTCCTGACAAGATTATCTCCTATTGGTGGTAGTTTGGGACTGCACGCTCACTCCTCCCACCCACGGGGTGGATACGGAGACTGTTATCTACCTGCTTGCTCTTTCCATTCTGTTTCAAACTGCACCTCCAAAATTACCCTGTCTTCTGTGAAAGCTTTGCTGGCATTTGGGAAGCAGTCGGTATGACTGTTTCAGGTTATAGTGAATATTTTGGGGACATAAAACTAACCAAAGCTCTACCATCAACTCAAGATACTTAGGATTAGGAAACAGACACTATTAAGATTTCGTTGTGCTTGGAAGTAATTCCCGTGTGATGAAATTTTATTAAGTTCACTTAATCTGTCTGAATTTGTATCTGCAGCTCAGTTATTTTAGGCCTTAGATTCAAGTTAATTGCATAACATAGTCCAGGGATTAAGAAGAAAGTGAGAAACTCAGTGGTGATGCTGGCTGGGACCTGGATAAACGTGAGGTCCCTTGTATCATACATTAGTTGGGACTAGAACGTAAGTTATTTTGATATTTTCCTTTTGCTAAACAGATGTCTTTATTTTTTATTTATTGGGGGGGGTGGAGCAGTTTCTCACTATATAGCCTTAGCTAGCATGGAACTCTGTTCTAGGCTTGCTTCAAACTCACATCCTAATAGTGTATGAGACATTACTACTCCCAAATTTAACTTTATAACTAACTGTGCTACTGGGTGGCCAAGAGTCTGGTGGCTATTGTAAGTTAAGTAAAAATTACTGGAATGAAAACCTCCCATTCACACTGAACATACAGCTAGGATGGGGGCATGAACTGTTCTTTAATGTTAACTTTTGGTAGTAGTTGGGGGTCATCAAAAATGACTTCTTATTCCACAAAATAACAGTATTATTTGTTTTCTAAAAGGATTCTTGTGTTGAATTGGTTTTTGTTTTGTTTTCCCTCAAAGGAATTTAAAAATTAGGTGGTAAAATTGATAGTAGGCATCATCTATCAATGACCTACAGTGCCTAGATTTTATAGTTAACAAAGCCCTAACCTCCACCGTGATGGTTTAACTTTCAGAGTGCTTTCATGACTCTTGAAAAGAAGGAAAGAAGTTGCTTTGGCCAGCACAGTTCTACGCAGTTTTATGTTAGGCCAGTACTAGGCCCACACGCCTTTAATCTGAGCACTTGGGGTAGAGGCAGGGGGATCTATTCATGGACTATACAGAGAAACCCTGTCTCGAAAAAAACAGAACAACAACAAAAAGAAACAGACAAAAAAGGTCCCAGTTAAGCGGGAAATTTGAAAATTGGAGGTGTTTTAGAATTTAGCAAATAAGTATAAAAACATGTTTAAATGTACATCCGTTGTGTGCTTAGAGATTAGCCAGATTCCTTGTATTTTTAAAACATCAGGGATATCTTATAAAGCTAGATGTGCTGGTTTATGGGTATCATTCTAGCACTTGAGAGACTGAAGGAATATGAAAAGTACAAGGCCTACCTGACCACCTTAAAAAACCAAAAATAAGGAAAACACATAATACATTTACAAAGACTGAATAAGGGGTGGGCTTTGCTTTATAAAAGCATAAATTATTGACTCCTTCCACAGAGGACTGGTAGGCCTGGAACTCAAAAGAGCTACCTGCCTATGCTAATATTAAAGGCAGGTAGAATGCTGCCTGATCTTAGGAGTACTTTTTTTTTTTTTTTTTTTTTTTTTTTCAACCCTGAGCAGCCCTAGCTGTCCTGAAACTCACTTTGTAGACCAGGCTGGCCTCGAACTCAGAAATTTGCCTGCCTCTGCCTCTGCCTCCCAAGCGCCAGGCTTAAAGGTGTACACCACCATTCACTGCTTGGTACATATTTTTAAAGAGCTGAGCCATCTCTCCAGTCCATGAGACAAATTTTTTAGATGTAAATTATAAGACATATTTATAATGTGTTTTTTTTTTTTTACTGCTGAGTTATGCCTTTACACCCAAATGTTCACTCTTAAAATGTTAATTTTACTGTTTGTGATAGGCTCTTGTAAAGCCAGCTGATTTGTAACTTAATGTGTAGTCAAGGGTGGCCTTGGGTTTCCATTTCCTCCTGGAAGTAAACCTCTAATTGACAGGCCTAATTTGAATATAGTGCTGAGGTATGAATACAGAACTTTGTGTGATAAGCAAGCACTCCAACCAACTGAGCTGTATCTCCAGCCCTCATTCTACTTTTAAATGGATAATTAACTTTATACACTAAAAACCCCATTATTTAGATAAACTTTGCTTTTTAGTTTTGGGTTTTTTTGTATAAAACAAAGAGAGACAGATGTGGCTTACTGATAGAGTGCTTGGCTGGTATGCAAGAAGCCCTAAATTCTACCAGAGCATCACAGAAAGGAAACAAAAAAGAGTTATTAGAGTAAAGGAATTCTGTGAAAATGCTGTTTTTATTTTAAGAGGGTTTTCAGTTTTACATCAGGATCTTAGAAAATAGAGAAATCCCAACAGAATGATGTGTTAGTCAGATGGACAGGTGTTTTGATGTCTCTGTTCTTGGCCAATCATGTTCTTCTTGTCTTTTTTTTTTCCCCCAGGGGAGGGAGCTATTTTATTTATTCGTATGACATAGGTGAAGAGTGATAGCAGGCTGATGATATTTGCAGAAGATACAAAATTGGAAGAAATATATACATTGAAATGGTGTGAGGGAAGTCGTTGGAAATCCACTGTGTGAAATCCACTGTGCAAGGGATTGTGTTAGCACCATACAGTAGAATTAATAGAAGAAGGCATAGCCTGAATTTATTCCCCCTCCTGTCTTTTGTGAACCACATTGTTACATTTTCTTGTGGGCATTACTGAGTAGTGTTTTATCTTTTGTTTGGAGGAACTCAACTAGACCATGAAGAAGATCCTTGAAATTTGTGATGAGTGACTTGTTAAAACCATAGTATTTAGGGACTAGGCGTGGTAACACACACTTTTAATCCTAGTACTGGGGAGACAGGCAGATATCTGAGTTTGAGTTCAGCCTGGTCTACATAGTGAGTTACAGTACAGAGCGGCTATGTGGAACCTGTCGCAGAAAAATAAAACCAACCGAACAGAAACACAGTATTGACTTTGAAGGAAAAAAATGAAGCTAACAAAATGTTAAGGAATTCTCTGAGGAGGAAGGGATGGGGTTGCAAATGGTAATTACAGTAGGTAGAACACATGACCTAGTCAGCAAATGGTACACAGGTTTGGGTTCCCTAAGAACCATTTAATGAATGAAATTTTCTTATTGTAAGCTACCTTGGATCATGAGTGGATCTTAGTTCTCTTTTGGGATTTCATTGACAAGATTCAAGGTTGGTAAAATTGTTTAGAATTCAGTATCCATAACAGAAGTTGTTGAATATTGCTGTTTGTCTCCCTATCACTATCAAAATCTACTGGGTTTATGTGGGTGTTGTTTGTTTTGAGACAGATCTGGCTGTCCTGGAATTTGCTGTGTAGACCAGGCGAGCCTTAGAACCCGCACCTGCCTCTGTCGCCCACGTGCTAGTATTAGAGGCATACACGACCACACCCGCCTAACAGTGTTTAAACTTTAAAGAAGTAATTTTTATTGAGCTCTTTTTGGGCTACAGAGTAAGATGCTTACTCTCTAAAACAAAAAATATTTTGAGCCAGGTACAATGGTCTGCTCCTATAATCCCAGCACATAAGAGGCTTTAAAAATAGAGAGATCACCAATTTCAGACCAACCGGGCCTCAAAAACATACACATTTTATACCAAAATAGAAAAGTGGGGGTTGAAGAGATGGCTCAGTGATTAAGAACACTTGCTGCTTTCCCAGAGGACCATGCTGCCCACAACTATCTATAACTCCAGTTCTAGGGGAGTTGACCCCAGACCTTCTGGTCTCTTTGACACATGAGTCATTTACTCTCATAAACAAATACCACTTTTCTGGCCATAGGTTATCAACAGTTTTTCTTAAAGGTAAAGCCCAAAACTGTCTCTTCAGTGTACTTTTTTCCCTAAGTGGCTCTTGAACTATTTTGGTAGCATTCCAGTCAGAAATAAATTATATGTTATAATCAGCTTTGCACAAGAATATAAATGCCTGAAAGATCATGCACTTAGGTGTTAGGGTACAAGCTTTCTCTGTTATTGTCTATTTGCTCTTTTTTCCTTTAAAATGCTGCATATGTACCAATAAGTTGATTCCGAGGCCCAGTAACAGGTTTGAAAAGCATTGCTCTGCAAGATCTCATTCATCTAATAAATGAGATATTGACCACCAACCAATGGGTGGAATTAGCAAACTTGTGAGAGGGTCGGGTGCCAAAAGAGAGTGTTGAGTCCTCTGGAGCTGACTGGAGTTACATGTGGTTGTTAGCGCCTGACTTGGGTGCTGGATCTAACCTCAGCCAGTGTTGTTGATTACTGAGCCATCTCTCTAGCCCACAGAAAAGTCAGTTTTTTTATATTAATTAACTCTGCAATAAAAGTAGTACAGTCATTATCAGTTGAACTGTAGATTGTTTAAATATCTCTTGGGGCAAGGCGCAGTGGCACATGCCCATAATCTCATCACTCCCGGAGACAGGCAGTTGAATCTCTGAGTTCCAGGCCGACCTAGTCTGCAAAGTGAGTCTAGGACAGCTGAGGCTACACAGAGAAACTCTGGCTTGAAAAAAAACAAAACAAAAATTTTAAAAGTCTCTTGGACTTAATTTTTTTAATGGCTGTGCTCTGTGTTGTGTATATAGTTTAAGTCCTAATGATAGGGTTTGCGTTTGACAGTCGGTTGCCAGTGTTAGTTCAGCTTTCCTTACCTAGATTTCAGATAGATGTGCAGATTTGTTACAAAACAGCTAAATTCTAGGGTTGTCATGGTGATACATAACTTTAATCCCAGCCCTCACGAGGCAGAAGTAGATGGGTAAGTTCAAAACTAGCCTGGTGAAAAAATTTCAAAACATGTTTTCTAGCTCAAACACTATTCTTCACTCCTTTATTCAGACAGAATTCTGTTTCTTACAGCAGACAAAAATAATGTTCCTGGTATGTGAAAATAACATTCTTGTTTGGTTGAGGTTTTTGTTTAGTTGGTGTTTTTTTTTTTTTTCTTTTTAGGAAAAATTATACATTAATTTGTGTAATATGTGGGTGTGCAGTTCACATCATGCATGTGGAGGCTAGAGGACAACTGTGGAAGTCATTTTTTTTTTTCCATCACGCTGGTCCTAGAGATTGGACTCGGGGCATCAGAGTTGGTGACAAGTGCCATTACCCATTTTACCAGCCTTTAACATTCTGTCACTATTTAGTAGAAAGAAATTGATAGTTATACTTAAAGTTTTATTGCTTTGGGGGGTGTTGAGACAGCATCATAGGTGGCTCAGACTGAAGATGTTGATAACCTGATCCTCCTGCCTTTTCCTCCCAAATGGTGAGATTACAAGTTTGTTCCACCATGCTTCACTTTAAAAGTCCTATCACCTTTGAATTACTTCCCCTTTACCCATGTTCAGGACCAAATAGTTCATTGTAAGCAAGAATTCCCCACCTCCATTTAATTTGGGGTAGGGAGCCACTAATAAAACATTCTACTGCTGAGTTATATACGCCCCAAGAGTATAGTCTTTTTTTTGTATTTAAAACAAAATTTCTCTGTCTAGCCCAGGCTGACCTCACATTAACAACAAAGTAATCCTCCTGTTTCAATAAAAGTGTACAGATTATATCAGTTAAAGTAAGTACAAATGTATCATTGAAATTTGAACACTTCTCAGTTGCTTGGGGAGGGGGTAGTCCTGAATCTTGTGTTGCATGTTTCCTATGTTGGGGTTTTCTTTCTAGTACAAACTTTTGGACTTGTTTGGATGGAACTCCAGTTGCCTTAAAGGATGGAAATTGCTATAATTCAATTGGTGGCTCTAAAATACTGTTTGGGGCTATAGATGTGGTTCAGTGGTTAAGAGCACTAGCTGTTTTGTCAGATGACTCAGGTTCAATTCTCAGCACCCACATGGTGGTAGCTTACTACTGTCCATAGTTCCAGTTTCAGATCTGATGCCCTCTTCTGAACTCTGATTGAAAGGTAAAATGATTACTTTTCCCAACCTAAAAGGAAGCTTGAAAACTGCCATACAAAGCTGGAAATAAGTTAACATAAAAGTAGGAAGATGGATGCTGAATCCCAGCATTCAGGGGGCAGAGGTAGGCCTAGCTCTATGTGTTTGAAGTATACAGAAGGAGTTCTAGGACAGCCAAGACTACACAGAAAGACCCTGTCTTAAAACCAAAAAGAAAAAAAAAAGTAAGGAGATAGAAGTAATAACAACTGATATTTATTAGAGATTCATTAATTACCTAGCACTCATTGCCAGGGCAATCTTGAATGACTTTGCTTTAAGGTTGATTTTTTTCCTGGGAGTGGTAGCACATGCCTTTAATATGGAGGCAGGCAGATCTCTAAGTTCAAGGTACCCTGTCTCAAAAAACTTATATATATTTATATACATATGGGTATGTGTACAAGGAGTCTAGCGGAGTGACTATTCTTCAGAGCTAGAGTTAACAAGAGTTGTGAGCCATCTGCTGGGAATAGGACTGGTCAAGAGCCACTTTACCACAGAGCCATATCTCCAGCCCCATTCTTGAGTAGTTTGTATTCCTTCTATTTTAGTTAGAAAAAAATCATGGTCAGTGAGGGAAGATTCCTTTCTCAAGGACATAGAACCTGGCAGAACCCTGATTCAGTCTAGTGCAGTCATCTGTGTTGTGTTGAAATTCTGTATTTGCTCACGTTTCTGCTAGTTACTGTTCAACTGGAGAGTTACTTCCACTTGGCATTTAAAGAGTGGCGGTTTGAGACTAGGGCTCTCTGCAACCCAGTCCATCTCGGACTCTGCCTCCCTGGAGGTGACAGGTGTGTTTGGCTCCCTAGTAGGATTTTGATAAGACTGTTTGTTTTTGCTAGGAATAGATAGAACAGGACGTCTCATGCCCTTGTACTTAAGTAATCCTTACAAATGTTAGATTTTGATTATGGTAGGTTTTTTTTTTCAGCTACCAGTTTCACAAGACCAAGTTCATTAAAAAGGTACTTTAGCAGTAATATAACAAATGTGCAAATACACTTTTTTTAAGTTCCTTGTATGAAATGCTGTATATGACATGTGCACATTCTCCTAAATACTTCACAATCATCTCCAGATTTCATAGTTTTCATAGAATAAAAACCAACGGCAAAATTGCATTGGTTGGGTGTGGTGCACATCTGTAACTGCAGCAGTGGAGACAAGAAACAGGACAGACAGACAGTCCTGAGTATGAGGTCAGCTTTTGCTGTACCCCGAGACTTGTCTCAAAGCAAGCACCAAGGTAGGTGCCCTCAGGACCTGTAACTCCAGCTCTAAATCTGAGACCTCCTTCCCTCCACAGGTACCAGAATACATATGGTATACATGCATGTACATAGATAACATACATATAAAATAGATCTTTTTATAAAAAGGTTTTATTTTGTATTCACTTTACAGCTTGATCACTGTCCTCCTCCCTCCTTTTCTCCCAGTCCCACCCTCACATCCCTTCTACCAACTCCCCTTTCCCTTCTCTAAGAAGGGCGCTCAACCCACCCTGCTACCTCAAGTTATAGGTCTAGGTGCATCTTCTCCCACGGGGGCCGGACAAGGCAGCCCAGCTATGTGGAAGGGATCCAAAGGCAGGTAACAGGGTCAGAAACAGTCCTCGCTCTAATTGTTAGGGGACCCATATGAGTAACAAACTACATATCTGCTACATATGTGTAGGTCCAGCCCATGCATGCATGGTGAGCAGCCCCGATGGGCATCTTTTTTTTTTTTTTTTCTTTTTTAAATCGTCATTTGACTACACCAGCATTTTTTCCCCCTAGCAATAGTCTTGTTTTTTTCAGGTATAAGTGTGTATATCACAGTAAAAATATTGGTGGCTATTACCTCTAACTCTGAGTTAGAGAAGAGCCTTGTCTGTATAAGCAAGTTCCAGGCAGCCAGGGCTACATAATATAGAAATAAAGAAAAAGAGTAAAATAACGCTTAAACATCTGGCCTGGGGATGTAGTCATCCATGTGTAATGAATATGTGTGATGAACAGGCTCACTTGTCAGTTCTGTTTGGGGGGAGGTGGAAAATGTAGAGCTTGGGAGAACAGTGTTTAGTTGTCACTGAGGTGCATAGCACAAGTCCGAGAGGTTTTTGCTTTTGAGTTTTTTGATATTTTGTTTTTTTGAAAGAGGGTCTCTGCCTGCCTCTCTTTCCCAAGAACAATTAAAGTAATGCTGCATCATGCCTGTCCTAAGAGCTTTTTTTTTTTTTTTCTTTTCATAAAACTAAAACGTGTATTCTGGTGTCTTAAGAAATCAAACTTTCTTTTAATCATCTAAATTTGTCTCTTTCTGCAGAAATAGGAAGGTCGTGGATTACTCACAGTTTCAAGAATCAGATGATGCAGGTATGTCTTGTGAGTTTCTGCAAGTCATGTTTTGTACTGCAGAACCGTCAGCTTATGTGTTTTTGTCATGCTTTTAGAAGGCTCTATTATTTGAGATTACCAGTGGTCTGTGTCAAACAAATCAGGAACACGACCATTTTCTTTGAGATAAGGTCTGCTGTGTGGCCTAGGCTGTCCTTGAACTCAAAATGCTTTTGCCTCACCCTCATTACTGGATTGCAGGTGTGTGTGTGTGTCACTGTGCCTAGCTTTTACCTTTTTCTTGTAAATCATTGAAATAAACGCCTGTTTGTTTTTGTTTGTTTGTTTGGTTTTGTTTTGTTTCCTCTTCTCTGGTTTTAGGATCCAAAGGTTAAATGTCCAGTAATTCTGATTCAGTGTTTATTTGTGCAAAATACCTGCTGCTAGCTAAGCACAATAATTAATGTGAGCCAGGAGGCCCAACTGTTTGGGAAACAGACATGTGGAGCCCAGGAATTCCAGACCAGCTGTGACATCATAGCAAGACCCTGACTCAAAAACAAGAAAATTGTGCTGTTGTTGCAGTTATCACAGTAAAATCTCTGCCTGAGGAACTTGTGCTTTTTGTATAATGAAGTAAAGTGAGCCTTTATTATCTGGTTTACTTGATTAGGTTTTGATTATTTTCTGTGTGGGGAAGTTTGCTTGCATTTATGTCTGTGCACCAAGTGTGTGCAGTGCCTGCACAAGCCACAGGAGGGCCTCGGATTCTGGAACTATAGTTACTGCCATTATGAGCTGCTGTATGGGTACTAGGAATTGAACCCTTGTCATCTGAAAGAGCAACCAGTGGCCTTAACTGCTGAGTCCCTAATTTTACTCTTCGTTTTGTTTTAAAATATTTATTATTTACATTGTTCTGCCTGAATGTGTACCTGCACGCCAGAAGAGGGCACGAGATCTCATTTATAGATAGTTGTGAGCTACCATGTGGTTGCTGGGAATTGAATCCAGGACCTTTGGAAGAACAACCAGTTCTCTTAACCTAAGCCATCTCTCCAGCCCCCTAATTTTACTTTATAAAGATAATAATGTACCCCTTGAGACAACGCCTTGGAAGATACACAGAATTTTAAAAACTCGATACATAATTCTGTCTCTAAAGTAATACAAACAACTAATTAATTTTACTACATTCCAGCAATTGTTCTAAATGTTTGTGTAATAGCTTCTTTTTTTTTTTTTAGAGCAATGCTGTTATGGGATCTCTTGTTTCATTTGAAGTTAAGGAAACTATAGTGGAGTTAATACTTAACGTCCCTTACTTTGGCATGTAGCTATTTTGATCTTTCTCCTCTCAACTTTCACCTTTTAAAAAATGTAGTTGAGGGACTGCAGTATGGCTCAGCGGGCAGAGGTGATTGATACTCAGCCTGACAATTTGAAATTGCTCCCCAGAATGCAGACAGTGGAAGGAGTGAATGGACCTGGCAGGCATGCCATGCCATACACATGCCAATAAACACTTGGCTGTTCTTTGGGTTTTGCTTAATTTTTGTTGTTTGGTTTTCTTTTTCTTTTTTTTTTTTTTTTTCAAAATGTGGCCAAGTGTCTTGCTGTAGAATTTTGGGCACTGCTCTTGTCTTGGGTCTGGTTTTTTTGGTTTGTTTTTGTTTTTAAGATTTATTTCTTGTTTATACAGCATTCTGCCTGCATGTGTGCCTGCATGCCAGAAGAGGACACCAGATTTCACTATAGATGGTTAGGAGCCACCATGGTGGTTGCTGGGAATTGAACTGGAAGAACAGCCAGTGTTCGTAACCTCTGAGACATCTCTCTAGCCCCCTCCCCTTTTTAAAAAAAATTTTTTAAGGAGCAAAGGACCCAAGTTCAGTTCCCATCATCCACAAACACCTGTCTCATGCACATAACCACATAAATACACACATACACACAATTAAAATAAAGATTGCTACTAATGGTTAGGATTAAATTCTAAAAATGGTTAGGGAATTTATAATGAACCCAGAAATTTAATAATTGCCAAAGTCCCAACTACTTGGTAGTTTCTCATCATTGTATGTGGTAGAGGAATAACAACTTTGGTAGTAGTCATCAGTTAAGGTGAGATTTTTCTTATGAAAATTGGAGATATCTTTCTATAGTTATAAGTGGAGAGTGCGTTATATTGTAAAAGAAACTTAATATTTTCCTAGTTCAGTTATTGTCTTAGATGATTACTGCCCTCTTCTGCTAAGGTAGGCCTAGTCCTGAAAGCTTCTAGCCTCTGTACAATCTAACCTAGGTCTAGAATGTTTTCAGCCTCTGAGACGTACTGCTTAGTAAGCTCACCCTTTCTTGTCGTACTGAGCTCAAAGCTGGCTAGTTCGACTCAGCTGTTCTGACTCAAACTCCTCTCCCAGCTGACTTATTCAATCTGGCTTCATTGTTTCAGATTAAAGGTGTGTGCCACCACACCTGGACCTATGCTTTTCTTACCTGAAATTTTGCTCTATACCAGGCTGGCGTTGAACTCAGATCTGCTTGCCTCTGTCTTCCTGGCTCAAAAGTGTGTTTGTAATTCCATCTGGATCATACATACCTAGAAGGTCTTTGGATGTGATCTCTGTCAGGGCAACCATGATCTGAATTAAAATTCCTCTGCATTGTATATTTAATACTTTGGTTTAAGAGTAATTTACTTGATCACAGAATTGGGGCTGGAGAGATGGCTCAGAGGTTAAGAGCACTGGCTACTCTTCACTGGGTTCAATTCCCAGCAACCACGTGGTGGCCCACAACCATCTAGAGTGAGATCTGTCTGGTAACCTCTTCTGATGTGAAGGCATACATGCAGATATTGTATACATAATAAATAAATAAATAAATGTAAAGGAAAAAATGAGTATAGAATTTGAAGCCAGGTGTGGTGGTATGCACCTTTCATCTCAGCACTAAAGGCAGAGGCAGGCGTGAGGACAGCCATGAATGACTTTTATGATAAAACCGTGTTACTATAATTTCAAATAAATACAAAGATGTTGAAACATGGGGAAATCATAAAGTAAATGGGAATGTTATAAAATGACAAGCTGTGGTGTGGATGGAAAAAATGTATGTATAAGAGCTAGACGATATGTAAAATGGAATTAAAATAGGTGAGACTGGGATTCTAAATTTTTATTTATTGTTAGTTGTTTGTGTGCTTGTGTATGTGATAGGTATGTGTAAGTGTGTGTACTCACAGAGATCAGAGAAAAATATTTGGGAATGAGTCCTGCTGTGGCTTCTGAGGATCTAAGTTAGGTTTCAGGTTTGCACAGCCACGTGCTGTTAACTGCAGAGCCATCTTGCTGGTCCTTTTATTTTTATGGAAATAGAACTCAGTATGTTAGGCGCCTGTGCACAGCATGCATGCCTGCCAGCTGCAGAGACCAGAAGAGAGGGCATCAGATCCTCTGCAGCTAGAGTTATGAGCTGCCACGTGGGTGCTAGGAGTCAAACCCACATGCTTGGAATAACAAGCATGTGCTCTTAACCACTGAGCCATCTCTCCAGTCCCCCCTTTAATTAAAGAAAATATAGGGGAAATCTGGTCCCATTTATTTAAAAGCATGAGGAGTAATATGTGACTTCAGCATGTAAACATAATTAACTGAATTTGAAATTTTTCTTGTTTAGATGACGACTATGGAAGAGATTCAGGACCTCCTGCTAAGAAAATTCGATCATCTCCTCGAGAGGCTAAAAATAAGCGGCGATCTGGGAAAAATTCACAAGAAGACAGGTAGGAGGCATCATTTTTCTTATCTTCCTACTTAAATTGTCAGCACTCTAAAGTGATGACAGTCTGTGAGCTTTAAGGATGAAGTTCCTGTATGTAGTCTGGATCTCTCTTCAGGCCTGCAGGTCAGCCTATTTCCCAGAAGCAGCTTGGTCTCAGCTTTGGGTCAAAAGGGAGCTCCAGGACTGCTTCTTGCTCCTTTCTCAAACTTAAAAGACCGTGAGCCAAAAGTGTGTTTTAACTTTGTAACTTGCTAGTTTAAGGTTGGTATTGACATTTCCTTGTAGTTCCTCCTCAGTCAGGTCAATAGCAGAGTAATAATCAAAGCTTGTGGTGTTCTAAGTTCTATGCCCTGTTGAGTTTTACTCTCACTTTTCCTAATTTTTTTCCTTATTGTACTGCTATTTATTTCTATTAAAGTTGAGCTTTTCCTTGACTTT
The DNA here is from genome assembly GCA_028658305.1 of Pachyuromys duprasi. Classification (NCBI taxonomy): domain Eukaryota; kingdom Metazoa; phylum Chordata; class Mammalia; order Rodentia; family Muridae; genus Pachyuromys; species Pachyuromys duprasi. The sequence goes on along the minus strand of CM053757.1, from coordinate 7,730,962 downwards.
GCCCATTGAAATAACTAGAGAAAGTCATATACTTGGTCATATGTTAGATTTGTAAACTCTCCTTCATTATTGGGACTCAGTTTGTTTTTCTATGAGAGTAAAATTATAGCTATTCACTAGATCCCTGTAAGGTAAGGGAATAACTAAACAGTCTCATTCCTCGTTTGAACACTTCATATATGAAAGGAGTGAAAGAGGAACTCTTTAGGGTTCTTTTAATTAAGATACCAGAAATCTGATTGAACATTTTTCCCCTAAAGACAGGGGATCTTTAAACACAAAGCTTCATTGTATATACTAGGCTGTCTTTGAATACACAGAAATCTATCTGTCTCTGCCTCCCAAGTGCTGAGATTAAAGCATGTGCCACTACACCCAGCTTAGGGTCCTATTTAGGCAGGCTAGGCTAAAACACACTATGTAGCCCAGGATGGGCTTGAACTGATGTCAGTCCTGGGAGTATGCGTGCAGCCACCATGCCCAGTGACCATTTAGCCTTTGATCTAAGACTTTTCGGTATTTTCTTTTTCTATTTGCCTTACAGTGAAGACTCAGAAGAAAAAGATGTGAAGACCAAGAAGGATGATTCTCACTCGGCAGGTAAACCATATTTATTGCAGTAGGAAGAATTCATCATTTATTAACAATCAGTTTTGTATGTAAGATACCTTCTTATTAGGGTGACTGAGGAGATGGCTAAGCAATTAAAAACACTGGCTGTTCTTCCAGGGGACCCAGGTTCAATTCCCAGCACCCATATGGTAGCTCACTGTCCATAACTCCAGTTCCAGGGGACTTAACACCGTCACATGGATATACATGCAGGCAAAACACCCAGTACCCATTGTTTTTAACAAAATCTCAAAAATTTGATTTTACTAATGGAGACTTGGGAGCCAGATGCTGGAGTGAAAGCTCAGAGAGATGAGAGCACTTAGTTGACCTTCTTCATGGTCTCAAAAACCCTCATATTAAATGTCCCTCCATTCTATTTCCTTGTCTATCAGTCCTCTTGACTTCCTTTTACTCTCTATGGTTTTTTCCTATGCTCACTCCCTGTCAACTGATTGCTGAAATGGGGGATTGCTGCAAAGTATAAAGCTGACCAAGGTTACATAAGGAGAACCTGTCCCAAAAAAAATCAAAGGACTAGAATGTTGGCTGTTTTTGCAGAGGATCTATTTCCAGTGCCCACATCTGGTAACTTACTACTTTCTGTAACTCTACCTCTGGGGAAATGGAATACCAGAGGCCTTCTCAGTCTCCTGTGTTCACATGTACATAGTCCACATGTATACATAACTAAAAGTAAAAATAACTCAGCAGATAGAGGCAGGTGGATCTCTGAGTTTGAGGACAGCCTGCCTGGTCTACTGTAGTGAGTTCTAGGCTAGCCAGGCTACATTCCATAGAGAAAGGGACCCTGAATAAAAAACAAAACTAAGAAAAAGGTAATTTTTTTTAATTAATGGACAATAACTGGATAAGAATAATCCTATTGTGTTTAACTCTTGAGGATTGAAAGTTGTATTCCTTACTGCTTCTGGCTACTTTAATTTTGCCTAGTATCCCCCTTCTCCTTTGAATTCCTGGATGTTCTTTCTCTTAACTGCTGTTGAACAAAAATACAAAATTTACTCTCTTGAGGTGTTTTGTCTAAAGGTCCAAAGATACATACATAGTGTGCTTTGGCATTCATTTGCTTGGAGCTCTAATTTGAATTTCTTACCTTTATTGGGTTTTTGAACGTTCTGTACTTGTGTTAAGTACAACTCCTCCTGAGTTGGTTTTATTTAGGGTCTGCCATAGTCAGCTTTATTCCCTAATTGTCTCTAGATAAGCTTTTTGGCACTAGAAGTAGTTAAACATTGACCATGCAGGGGAGAGCCCTACAAAGCCGAGCCAACTAGTTTAGGAACTCTTGATAGTCAGTAGTTACTGGAAAGTGCCCATGCTCCAATGGAAGGCCTTATACCGGATAGCATTAATTAGACTTACTGGCTTATTAAAACACACACACAGGGCTGGTGAGATGGCTTAGTGGTTAAGAGTGCTGTCTGCTTTTCTAAAGGACCTGGGTTCAATTCCCAGCACCTACATGGCAGCTCACAACTATCTGTAATGCCAGTTCCAAGGGATCTGACACCTTCACACTAAAACACACACACCGTGAAGTTAAGAGGGGTGTATTTTGGGAGTCAGCCAGAGGATGTTGGAGTAGAGTAATAGGGGATAGATTAGATCAAAATGAATTGTATAGCTGGGCATGCTAGGACACACCTGTAATCCCTGCACTCAGGAGACAGAAGCAAGCACATCGCTATGAGTTTGAGGTCAGTATGGTGTATAAAAGCAAGTCCAGGACAGTCAAGGCTACACAGAGAAACCTGTCTGTAAAAAAACAAAAAAGGATTATGTGTTTCTATTCTCAAAGAATAAATAAATAAAAGGTGTAATGTGTTTTTTATTTCTAATATGCATATTTTGCCTGCACGTATGTTTATATACTTGTGTACATGCCTTGAATTCACAGAGACCAGAAAAGAGTGTTAGATCTTCTGGAGCTGGAGGTAGGTGGTTGTGAGCTGCCATCAAATGGGTGCTGGGAATTGAATTTGTCCTCTTCAAGAGCAACAAATCCTCTTATTTGAAGAGCCACCTATTAAGCACTCTTTGTTTTTTAAGGGGAAAATAAATGAACAGCCAGGCTCAGTGGCACACACCTGTAATCCCAGCACTCAGGAAGGCAGAGGCAGGCAGCTCTCTGAGTTCGAGGCCAGCCTGGTCTCCAAAGTGAGTCCAGGACTGCCAAAGCTACACAAAGAAACCCTGTCTCAAAAAATCCAAAAAGGGGGGTGGGGGAACCACTCTGCCTCTGAGTATGAGGATTACAGGCAGGAGGACCTCTGGATTCCAAGACTACATAGAGAAAAAACAAAAACCCTGTCTCAAAAACAAAACAAAACCCAAAGGAAGGAAGGAGGCTCAGATTTCCCTCTGCCTATCTCTAAGTTGAAATGGTCACCCAATTCATTATAAGGAGTAGTAGTTTAGCATTGTTTTTCAGTGTTTCATACCTCAAGATAGAGATAAATGGAAGTTAGGCTCCTTCTTTTAAAATATTTTTCTGACTTTAACTTCTAAAATCACTATACATAGATTTGCATGTAATTGATAATTTTAGGATTAAATAGCTATAAATTTATCTTTTGTTAAAGCTGCTGTTAATCCTAAACAGCTGTATAACCAAATTACCACACAGAGACTATGATTTATTTAGTTAACCTAGATCACAATGCTGGGCAATAATTAACTCCCTCCTAACCCTCCAAGCCCTCATAGTTTCCTAACATTTAGATTTCCCGTATTATAATTGCTTTTAGTGATATATTAGGTCCAATCCATCTCTCCATGTTGTTCCAAGACCTCTCCTCCAGCCTTGCTCTCCCAGCTCTCCCCTGCCCTTCTCCCCTCTGCCTCCCACCTTCCTGTCCTCTGGCTCCTCCCTCTCTTCCTGCTTCCTTTCCATTGGTCAACATTGTGGATAGTTGCTTTATTTTGGCATGTTTACACAAAGTTGGGACAAGTGATGCTTAGAATAAGTATCACAATGCAATGTCATGATTGAAACCAGAGAGTGGGGAAGAGAAATCAGCTGTTTTTTATTTTGATTGTTGTATCACAATAACTTTTATATTGCAGAAGACAGTGAAGATGAAAAAGACGATCATAAAAATGTACGCCAGCAACGACAGGCAGCATCTAAAGCAGCTTCTAAACAGAGAGAGATGCTCTTGGAAGATGTTGGCAGTGAGGAAGAGCCAGAAGAAGATGATGAGGCACCATTCCAGGAAAGTACGTGAAATTACCTACTGTTCTTTAGTCATTTGTGTAGGTGGGCGGCTCTTCTATATCCTGTGTTGACCTCAATTTATTGTAGCTGAGGATGACCTTAAACTACTGATCTACCTGCACCACTGCTCCCAGATTTATGGAGAAGTGGGGATCTATCTAACCTGAGGCTTTGTGTGTGCTAGGCAAGCACTCTGTCATTGGGGCTTCGTCTCCATTCCCGCTCCTTCTTTGCAACTGTAGTTTGTGATTTTGGTATTTTGCTAAATGTTTATTTCTTACACTAGGCAGATACGACTTACTAAAAGATAAAATTGTGCAGCTACGTGCAGTGTTGCATTCTTTTAATCCCAGCACTCAGGAGGCAGAGGCAGGCAGATCTCAGTGAGTTCAAGGCCAGCCTGAAGTGTATTCCAGAGTGAATTCCAGGACAGCCAGTGCTACCTCATAAGACCCCATCTCAAAATAAAACAAAAGAATAAAACAATGGGGATAGAGAGATGCCTCAGCTTTCCCTCCTCCAGAGGATCCAACATCCTATTCTAGAGCATCATGTGCGTGTGCGTGTGTGTGTGTGTGAAAGATAAAAACAATTTTTTTAAAGATTCAGTAGAATTTGGCAATAGATCTGTTCAATCCTGAACTTAAAAGAGATGACTGCATTTGGTACTTGCTAATATTTTTACATGACCAGAAAGTCTTACGGTTATCCATCATTTATAATAGTCTCTACTCTAAGACACTTGTGTTCAGACACTGACTGAACAGTAACCTTGAATAATGAGTACTGTGCTTACAGTTTGCATCTTAGCCTGGCAGAGGATTATAGACCACTTCAACTTTGCAAAAAAGTTAGAGAATTTAGATTTTTCTTTTTTCACATGTTAGCATTGTTTTCTTGTTCGTTATTCAAGGTTGGTATAAAAGAACACCAGGTAAGTTCAGGCTTGTTTCAACAGTATATAGGAGAGTGACAGAGCTACCAAGAGTTACTTGGTAGTTAATGGTTTCCAGGTTTGTATTTTTGCAGTACTAGAGTTCAGTGTCAGAGCCAAGTGCTGTACCTCCGAGCTGTTTATCCCCAGCCTTGTTTGGTCTCAAGGAAACCAGAGCTGCCTTCAAATTTGCCATCCTCTGACTTTAGCCTCCTGGGTGTAGGGACTAGAGCAGTTTTTATTCAGATTATTGTGTCTTACCTGTTCCATTTTCAACCAGTTCTTCACAAGAGTCATTCATAAATTTTAAAAAAAATTAAAGTAATTAGGAACAAGTCAGTAATGTATTATATGTAAGGTCCATATTATGCCCACTCTACAGTGGCCAGGGGCACTCCAGCGAAACTTGTGGTGTAGCTCCTGATTGAGTCCAGTAGTGCTTAACTCCCAAGTCCTATTCCTCCCGTCATTCTCAGCATTCTCTCCTTTGTTCACTTGGAAGGATGTATACATTTAAGTTGGACGTTGAAATTCTTCTTTCCTCTCAGAAGATTCTGGCAGCGATGAAGATTTCCTAATGGAAGACGATGATGATAGTGATTATGGCAGTTCAAAAAAGAAAAACAAAAAGATGGTTAAGAAGTCCAAACCCGAGAGAAAAGAAAAGAAAATGCCCAAACCCAGACTAAAGGCTACAGGTGAGACCTGAGAAAGTAAAACCACATTTCTACCTTAAAAGTGCTTTCAAGAACTAAACTTAGGTCTCAGCATTGGCCTTATATTTGGTAGAAATACAAGAAATCTAAAGGGATTTAGTCCAGATGAGGGCTAGTGAGATGGTTCTGTGATTAAGAGTTCATACTGCAGCCAGGCATGGTGCCTCACGCCTGTAATCCTAGTGCTTGGGAGGCAGAGGCAGGAGGGTAGCAGTGAGTTCAAGGCAAGCCTGGTCTACGAAGCCAAGGCTATACTGAGAAACCCTGTCTCGGAAAAAAGGGGGCGGGGGAGGGACTCCTACTGCTTGCAGAGGACCAAAGTTAGGTTCCACAGCACATCAGGTGACCAGTGACCCAGCTGGCACACAGGCACATAATTAAAAATAAAGTCTTAAAAAATAAAAATGGGCTTGAAGGTGGCTCAGTGGCTAAGAGCACTTACTTACTGCTCATCCAGGGAACCTGGGTTCAATTTCCAGCTCCCACATAGGAGCCTACACAACTGTCTGTAACTTCAGTTCCAGAGGTGCAGGCCAAACATTGCACATAAAGTAAAAATTAAATTTTATATGTATGTATATTTGTTTTGTTTTTATAAAAAGAACCTGTGGAGTTGGCCTGTATGTGAGAATGGACGGCTTATTTCAGGCATTATTCCTCACTGCTCGTAGAGCATTGACTGTTCTCGGGTCAGTCTTAGCAGCTGGGGAAGACTCTGTTCCTGTCTCTGTCTCATCCTCCGTCAGGATTAAACAATATTGACAGTAGAAACAGAACCAACCAGGACAATAAGGATTTCTCTTTGGGGTCTTCAGGGCTTCTACCAGTACTCTTCTAGTTGGAGCTAGTTTATTAATTAAAATTAAATAGAATATAATTGAATAGAATTATTACAAATAGAATTAATGAGTTTCTTGTTTTAAGCTTTTACTCATCTCTTTATGGAGGGTAATGGGGCTCTAAAAACTGGCTCTAGTTTCTGTTCAAAAGAAAGCTGCATTATCCTCATTAGGAGTAATAGGGTTTTTTTTCTATGGCCTTGTGTTTTCCTTTTAGTGAGACGGGATTGTTCTTTATACTCACAGACTTATTATTTTTTGGAGCTTATTTTTAAAAAGCATTTTGTTCTCTTTCCTTCCCCAAATTGCTACTGTGCGTATTTCAGTGACGCCAAGTCCAGTGAAAGGCAAAGGGAAAGTGGGTCGTCCCGCTGCCTCTAAGGCATCAAAGGAAAAAGCTCCTTCTCCCAAAGAAGAGGATGAGGAAGCAGAAAGCCCTCCAGAAAAGAAGACATCTGCAAGCCCCCCACTCGAGAAGTCTGGAGATGAAGGGTCTGAGGATGAAGCCCCATCCGGGGAAGATTAAAAGTGATGTTTGGGGAGAGATTTTATTAAAAAACAAAAGAAAACAAAAAAGGAAACCTACATAGGACACGGTTTGGGCTGTGGCTTGACTCATGGGCTTTCAGTGCGATTTCATTTGTCTGAAATAATGTTTATCTATCTCACTATCAAAACCATTGTATGTTGAAGTGTTTAAGTTGCCATTTTGTCTTACGGTTTTTATTCTTTGCCAATCCCTCCCCCTCTCCCAGTGAAAGCCATGTGAATTAATTGATTAACTGTTTCTTCTTTGTATTTTTAATGAAAGGAAGAAAAAACACGCTGTAAAGCAATAAGATTTGAGATGGACGCTATGGAAACTTTGCTTTTGTTAAAGAATATCAACTTGAACAATAGTCAAAGAAAAATTAGAAAGGTTTTAATTGAAAATGATTGTTATTTCTTTTCCTGTACTTTTTACAGACCAGTTGTCGTTTAACATGAGCTTATATGTCCAAAGTATAAATGTCAAAAAGAATCATGACTAAATTTATACTAGTGAGGCAGTTGGGAGGTGAATATGAATTCTGAATTAACTCATTACTCACATTATTTCCCCACGTATAGAGGGAATGAGTTCCCAAAGCTCATTTGGGAATGTGGGCCTTCTTATTTTATATTTGTTATTCTCAGAGTCAGTGGTCCTTTTGTCTCAATAACAGTGTTTTTTAAAAAATGGACCACCAGAATCACTCTTAATTTTATGTCATTCATGTTTTCATTGATTCATGTTTTTAAAATATATATATATCCTGTTTTTTTGGATAAAGTTTTTCCAATGATCAAAAATTAAAAAGATTTCTTAGCATTTCAAATGACTAGATGACT
>CM053757.1:7632172-7723149 GCA_028658305.1 Pachyuromys duprasi | reverse complement strand
TTTTTTTTTTTTTTTTTTTTTTTTTTGGTCTTTGCTTTCGTTCATAGTAACATATGCCATAATCTCACACTTCCTCCCACTGCTTTCATACTATGGAACTGATTTGCTTCTTAGTTGGTCTGACCCCTCTTTTCTGTTCATGTTTCTTAAGCAAGAGCCTGAGCCTCAACGGGTTGAAGGAACTGTATTTTATGGTGCCTATGTGCCATTGAAGTCTAGATACCTTAGCAAAGCATCAGGACACAGACCTCTAGGTTTGGTCCTCTACATTCAGATCTCATGCACCAACAGAAGCAAAGTTTAAGAGTCCTATTATGCTACTAAATTGAAATTTCAGTGGATTAATTTCTGTATATTTTTCTGCACTTAAGCTAAATTTGCTTCCTCAGTATTCTGCTTTTGTGTTTTTTAAGTGACGTATTTGTCTCAGACAATGTCATTTTCTCATAGGTGTTCATAGGACAAAGGGTTATTTAAGAAATATTTTTACTCTGGTTTTTAAGACACTTTAAAGAACATTCTTAGATCTGCTTTAAAAATAAATAAACAAGTAAAACATCTAGTGGCAGAGAGTCATTTCAACCCTGCACTGTTAATGAGTATTAAACATGGCCAAAAATAGATACTTGAACATAAGCAGTTGGATTATTATATTATGTAATGAAATGTATAGTTGTGAGCTATGTAGTGGGTATTACAGATTACTCTATTTGCTTTAGTGGGCTTGCTCAGGTACCCATCCTTCAAGAAAGGAGACTCAAGGTTTCCACCAGGCATCTCTCCCTTTTAGAGGTTTATAACTCAGTCTTACATTCCTAGTGACATTTGGACTTTTCTTAGGTTATATTTCATGAAAATTTGTGGGTAGGGTCTCTCAATTTTAGCCTCAACTTTTTAACAAATATATCAATCTGCACTAACATCTCTGATTTTATCTACCTGTAATTGAGAAATAATGTCTTCTAGATTGCTTGTGTAAAACATGTCTCATTGGACTTCTTGTTTTAGAGTCTCTTTTAAAGCTAATTCATTAGTTTGAAAAGTATATTTTTTAATTACAGGTTTGTTGGGTTGGTTAGTGTCTCAAGTGAACACACAGGCTCTGAATGACTTTTGCTTTCACTTTTTTAGTGGATTATAACACTGGTCTTCTTCAAATCATGCATGCAAATAGGAAGACATTTAATGTGACTCAACTGGAAACAGGTGCTCAGCAGTTAGCTCTAATAACTGCATGAGGGTATGTCACAGCTATAAGCTCATAATGACTGGCCCTTGGCATCTCCATATTTTATTCTCTGTCCTCTTCGTGCCCCTCCCACCCTCACCCATCCCCAGTGTGCCTGTAGTCAAGTGGCAATGCATCCATCACCTTATTTTGCAGTGCTCGGGAATGGGATGTTCATTTGAAGGTGGCTATCTGTTTCAAAGCTCAGCTAGATTTACCTCTTAACAGGTTACAGAAGCTCTGCTGACTAACACTACATTCTAGTTCTCCTGGCTCTGTTAAAACCTCTGTCTCACGCAATGGTAACTTAACTGCTGCTTTTAACCCTCCACTTCAGATGGGCTTTTGGGGAGACAACTCAAAGCATACATTTTTAAATGTCTGCTGAAACACTGCTTTCATACCTCCCACTCCATATTAACCTTAAAAAAGAAAACTAATAGTAGGATGTTTCTTCTTCCACAACAAAGAAGTGCCAGTATTTTCTGTACCTCAGGCTGGCCTCCAACTTACTACATGGCTGATCTTTATACTCTTGGTGGTTTGGTTTTTTGTTTTGTCTTTGTTTTTCCAGTCTTCAATACTTACATTTTGGTACTAGTTCAAAAAGCATTTTCTTTCTCTTAACATCAGTAGTGGAATTTGAGGTTATATTCTGAGAAGGACTTTTGTTTGGATGAATATAGTCAGCTGAACCTAACTACTATTCGCCCCCCCCCTCCCCTCAGGCCTGGTTTCACTTTATAGCCTGGCTGGGAGTCCTTACCCTAGTCTCAACTCTCCACTACTGGGATTAATGCCACCATAACTGGTGACACTTTTTTAAATAATGGGTTTTTAAATTTTATGTCCATGAACATGCAGGTGACAAGTAGAATTTTGGCCTACAAGTTGTAGAGGGGAACCATCTCAACAAAACTCAGGCGTTGGGGCCACTCAAGAGCATATTTTAATAGTCAGCACGCAGCTTTCTTGCTGCTGTGGAGTCTGCCCAGTGCCTATAACAGTTCTCTTTACATGTAGCACCAGAAGCTACACTAAAAACATTCCCACCTATGACTGGGTAGGAAGAAATCCAAGCTAGGCACTTAATGGTGTGCAGGAGGAGGTCAAAAACAGTCTGTGGTTCTTACCAAAGGGGGAAGGAAAGTTGCTCTGGTTGTTCTTGGAGGTGGGATACTGTCATTTTCTCTGGAGGAAGCTGCCTAGTTACTTGAAGATGGGAAGTTTGTTTTTTTTGAGTTTGGGATGTCAAACTGTCAGTAGCCATGTTTCTATTTCAACCTCCTTTTCCCTTTGTCTTAGAAAACAAAATACATAATTCTGAATATCAAGTTCATATATTACACTTTTGTTCAAAGCTTAATTCACAGTGGTGCTGATTATAATAACCACTATGGGGGCGGAATCCCGTATGCCTACCTGTTGCCATGCCACTGAGTAACAAACTGGTGACATCTGAGCATGCTCTGGCTTAGAGCATCACAGTGGTGTAGACACTTTGTATATTGGGTGAGGGGGGTTTTCTAGATTATAGGGGAGGGTAAATAGTTTTGTTTTTTGTTTGTTTTGTTTTTGTGAGTTGGGGAGTATAGTACTCAGTTACGCCCTGAAAATAACATGTATAAACCCTCGAAGTGTGTGGGTGTGGGTATGTCTGAGTGCGTGTTTGTGTCTGGCAGTTTAACCTTTGTCTTCTGGAAGTTAGTGAATTTTCTCCTTTCTTCTCTGGAAGTATTTGTTACAAAATTTGTAAATAAGAGCGCTACCTAGTTCGATGACCATAAACATGTTGCAGCAAACCTTACCTGCTTCGTTCTTGCAAGGCGTAAGTCTTGCCAGGTTACACAGCCGCCGCAATCTCAGTAATTGTTTGCCTTGATTCATCTTTAGACTTAATTTGCCAGTCCTAAAAACTCCTAGTCTTCCTCGGTTTTAGTTCATAATCTTTCATCTTCTGAGCAGAAAGGGTCAGAGAGCTAGCCTAACTGTCTGAGGCTTTGGGCTGAGAGCCTGGCATCCTCTTCTACCGCATGCAGTGAGCTAGATACTGATGAGATGACAGGGCTGGGCATTCTTGCAATACCTTAGCAGTGCTGAAGGCAGCATGGTACTAAGGAAGTTAAAGTTTGAATGTAACCACTTTATTTAAAGGGTTTTTTTTTCTTTAATTTAAAATGAAACCGAGTTGAAATGAACATGATTTTGTTGACCATGTTCGTGAAGTGTAGATGCAACATGCATTGGTAGAATCGTGTGGTGGTCTGATGTGATGCTTCATTTACATATCCCCGGTCTGTATGTATTTGCATAAACAAACAAAAAACCAAACTCCTGCTTTGCTCTGATTGGAGGATTTCCAGGACTGCAGTCTGCTCCTGAATCTTGTTTAAGTATGTGTATCCTTTGCTTGTGTTTTGTATTAAAAAAAATAAGGAAAAGAACCCCTTATTGTTGAGCATGTTGGCATTGTCCCCTTTATTATTATTTTTTCTCTTTTGGGGACATGAAGCAAGTTACTCTTTTTCTGTATCTTTTTCTTTTCTTTTGTAAACCTTTTGGTTTGTTTTGTTTAAAAATGGCTTTATAAAAGGGCTTTTGTAACCCAGATGTGTGCTCTGTGTGCTTCTTGGGATATTCACAACAGATACACTGACCGCAGTTACCGTGGCCCATCACTGCTCATCTGACTTGACGGGTGGATAGCTGTTTCCCAAATTGTTTAGAAACTTCTCAGTGACCAACTGTGTTGAAAAAGAACGCATATCTTGACCCAGAAGTTAAGTGTTTAGGAACATTGAATTAAGTGACAGTAGGTTGACTAATTTCTGATGGAGAGGAATTGGGTATATGAGGATCCCTCGTCTGCAATTCAAGTTCAACAACCAGATGTGTGATGAAATAGTGCTTTCAGTGCTCACGGGACACATTTCCATTCAGTGTCAAATACCCTAGAGCTACACTAAACCATTTTGTGACAGACAAAATACCAGACGAACTCTGATGTCAGAATCATTTTCTAAAGAAAAAGTGCCTTTCCCAAGGGTAAAGAACTGCAGTCTGGTCTTGTATGTATTGCTTAGATGGGGGAACGTGGTGTATGACCCCTCTTTGGAACTGAACGGAGACTAGCTATTTGGAAATCCCCCACCACCAACTTTTTATCTTGTCTGCTTGCTGAAATAGCCAAATATTATTGTAATGTTATTGTATCTTCTGTGGTGATTATGAGTATATTATACACATATACCTTTTTTGCCCAAAGATGGGCTCTGTATATAGCCCTGGCTGTCCCAGAAGTTACTATGTAGGCCAGGATGGCCTTGAACTCACAAAGATCCACCTGCCTCTACTATCTGAGTGCTTGGACTAAAAATATGTACCACCATGTCTGTCAAACTTATTATTAATGGAGTTGTATACACCAGGTTAAAATTGGTTTCAGTAGAATATATTTTTAAGATTTATCTATTGTATTTTATGTGTATGAATGTTTTACCTGTGTCTATTTCTGTGGACCATATTCATGCCTGATGCCTGCTGAGGTCAGAAGAGGGCAAGTTCCTAGGCATCCAGAGCTACATAATAGACCCTGTCTCAAATAGAGATGGCTATTGAACAACAACCAGCTTGACTCTACAGCAGCTGCCCTCTGCTAATAGAGGGCAGTGTTTCCCAGCACTGAGCTGGTGGCATGCCTGGTCTCAGGCTCATTTTCAGATGCTGTCCTTAATAACCATCTTTAGACATAACCAGAAAATGAAGATATTCAAATAAGTTGAGGCTTTGTGTATAGGGGACATACAGATGTCATAACGCATTGAAAACTTTGAAACTTTCCTGCCTTCTCCCCACTCTCCCACCCCAACAGTGCTGGGAATTAGACATAGGGCCTTGCATATAAGCAAGGGCTCCACCTGAAAGCTTCATCCTTAGCCCTTTGCTTTTCTTCAGTACCTCCACATACCTCAAACACTCGAACCAGTCCAAAGAATTACATTACAGTGGTTAAGAGCAATGGCTGCACCTCCAGAGGACACGGGTTCAATTCCCAGCACCCACATGACAGCTCATAGCTGTCTGTAATTCCTGTTCCAGAAGATCTGACTGCCTTATACATCTAGGCAAAACATAAAAATTATTTGGGTCTGGAGAGATGGCTCAGAGGTCAAGAGCACTGGTTGCTTTTCAAGAGGTCCTGAGTTCAATTCCCAGATGAGATCTTGTGCCCTCTTCTGGAGTGCAGGCATATATGCAAACAGAATACTGTATACATAATAAATCTTTAAATAGAGAATTACAGATTTAACAGAAGGGCAGGATTATGTCTAAAGACGGTTATTGAGGGCCAGGCATAATGTCACTTGCCTTAAAATGTCAGCACTTGGGAGGCAGAGGCAAGTGGATCTCTATGTTTGAGACCAACCCAGGCTACCTAACAAGTTCTGGACATCAGTAATGCATAATAGACCTTGTCTCAAAGATGGTTATTGAAAACAATCCGCCTGACTTTACAGCAGCTGCCCTCTGCCAATAGAGGGTAGTGTTTCCCAGTGTTGTGCTAGTTGCATGCCCACGCTCAGGCTCAGTCAATCCGTCCTCTATGAACACAGTCTGCTGCCTCGGCAGTGATCAGAGGGTCCACTGCAACATGCAGCAGTAACCATTTGAGTTTTAAACATGAAATGAGATCTCTTGGTTTTTGCACGTGTTCTCTTGTGCTGTTTCCCTCTTAGAATTCTGAAGCTTTGCAGACAGCATCCTAAAATAAACGTGTGCACTGACATTTCAAAACTCAGTTGTGAACTCTTGGCCTTGTTTTGAAACAGGTGTTGACTTTTGCAGTTGGCCTCCACTCTGACTGTTTCAGCCCTGACAAGTATTCACACAACAAATAACAGAGCCTTGTGCTTGAGAATATATATTGGCTGGCCACTCCTTGATCTTGATGGCATGTTTCTCTTTCCCTTCGTTCTCTCAGTCCAGCGGCCAGCTAACCATTCTGCCGCGCTCTGGCTGGGCCACCGCCAGGAGAAATCTGTACTCTGGGGTGTGCTCCCTCTTTCAATAGTGAGGTCCTGAACAAATATTGTGGAATGCAAGCTGTGCTAATTCTGGGGACAGGGAACCAGAGGGTGGAGCCAGAGTTTCCAGCCTAGTAAAGCAAATAGTTACTTTAAGTGTGATAACAAAATGTTGGAAATGATTGTTTGCCTTGACTTAGTGCTCTAAGCAGGCACTGAAATGATTTATTAAAAAAATCTAAGGAACAGAGCAAGCATGTGTACATGCGTAATTGATAATGTTTAAGCTGTTAAGGAGTTTGTGCATGTATGTGCAGTTGGTGTATGTGAGTGTTGTGTACAGATACACACACACATATATTCAAGTGTGTAAGAAAGACAGCTCTTTAGGGGCTGGAGAAATGACTCAATAGTTAAGAACACTTTTTGCTCTTCTAGAGGACCAAAGTTCAGTTCCTAGCACCCATGTCAGTTGGCTCTGAACTGCTCAGAACTGCCTATAACTCTTGCTCCAAGGGGTCCAAGGCCTATAGACATCTGTCTTCTCTCTCTGTCTCTAAATAAATAAATAAATAAATAAATACTCTTTTAAAAAGAAAGACTCCTCTCTGACTGAGGTGTAGTGTTACATATATGTCTAATTGTATTTTTTCCATCCCAGACAGGAATGGGAAGTCTGTATATGTTCCTGACTACCTAAACTAGGGCAGGTAAGTGACATCATTGATGCAAGAAAAATAATGGCTTAAATTTTAGGGGAAAATAACTACCAGTGGACTAGATATTTAGTGAGAAGTGATTCTTACCCACATGGAGCCAAATGTGTTTAGTGAAACAACTAACCAAAACTAAGTCTTGAAATACTGGTCTTTACAAAATGCAAACAGTGTCACGGACTAGATCCTGGCTCTGCAACTCACTAATCTAACTGGAGAAAAAATACTGTGCACAGGAAAAAAATGCATGGTTTTACTGCCAGAGTAATTAAAAATAGTGACATCACAAAGATCTTTTGTAAGATAATAAATGTTTTAAAAGACTCAGTTGACATTCTTTTTATTTGTTTTGTTTGTTTGTTGAGACATGGTCTTACTATTTAGCCTTGATTGGCCTGGAACTCTCCATGTAAACTGGGCTGGACTTGAACTCAGAAATCTGCCTATGTGTGCCTCCTGAGTGCTGGGATTAAAAGTGTGCACCACCAGGCCCAGCCCTGACGTTCTGTTTAGATCTTGGATCATCACCTGGGAATTGGTACTCTAACTTCATATTTACTACATTCCACTTACAAGCTCAGTGTTTTATCTTTTCCTCCTCCTTCTGGCCTAATTTGCCCCTATTTCTTTTTCCTTCTCTTGTTTTTGTGGATATGCAGTTCTTTTCCATAGATTTAATTTTTTCTGAGACAAGCACATTGTTTAGATATGAACCAGTCCCCTGGAGGTGGATGGGAAGCCAGCTGTCCTGTAGAGAGCTACGCAACTGGCCTGAGTGCAAGATAAACAGCATTTCCTTGTAAACCTGGAACAATGGCAGAGCTTAGATTCCAAAACTCTATTGTGAATGCTGCTCTGGCTCTAGGTATGCAGGATGTAGACAGTATCTAGGTCAAGAGTGTGGGTATTGTCCTAGACCTTGCACAATGGGTCAGTGTTGGGCCGTCAGCAAAGCAGGTCATCTCACACCCAGGTATTCCTTGATTCTCTCCCGCCCACTTCCATGGAACAATAAAGCCTACTTGCTACCTGGCCTCTGGGCTACTCAGCCCTCTTTAGAAGTCATCACTATTAAGCAGTCTGAGAAGTAGATGCTTGCTCTGGGAAACTTAAGTCTGAGTTGGGTCTGACTAGCAGTGCCAGGCAGAGAAAACAGCAGTTCCTAGAATGCCCATTCCTCATAATTGGAAAGCAGATTTTATTGGCAGTGAAAATTACAGCAATTATATTCTAACACACCAATGCATACTCACACAACTTAGTGAACATACATCAGATTTCTTGACAGGAACGAGTCTAAGAGCAGTTTAAGTCTTGGGACCTTAGCATGTCTAGTATTTTCATTGCTTAAGGAACTAGTGCTCAGGATAGACAATGAGATTATCCCAGGGAACTGGCCTGAGTGGCACAGAAAACTAGAAGGTACTGGGACAGCGGAGTCTTCCAGAGTACTCACTGTATTATAAATTCCCTTGAAGCCAGGCGTGGTGGCACACACCTTTGCTCCCAGCACTCGGGAGACAGAGGCAGGCTGATCACTGTGAGTTCGAGGCCAGCCCGGTCTACAAAGCGAGTCCAGTACAGTCAAGGCTACACAGAAAAGCCCTGTTTGGGGGCAGGAGGGAAGTTTGTTTGATTTCACATGCCCCAGCCCATACACACCCATCGCTCTTCTCACCCTGTGACTTTGTGGCTGGTTTTATTAAGTCAGAAGATCAATTTACAGGAAGATCTTGAGCAAGTCACCGGCCTCTCCACCCCTCAACTCCCTGTCCTCTCCTATCGAGAAGATAATAAGGGACTGTTTTTCTGCTTCAAAGGGACATTGTGGCACAAGGGAGGGTAGAAAGTGGGCTCTGTCTACAAACCATTGCTGTTGGCACTGTAGACCAGCTTCGCACAAAAGCAGCGATGTCATATCCAAGTAAGGCACCCTGGAGTCCAAAGCCCCATTCCTTCAACCCCAAAGCCTTTAGAGTTGTCTCAAGTATGAATGAGTTATTTATTAGCAGGAACACGCTCGCAGAAAGGTAATCTTTAACAGGCTCACAGTAAGCATGGTTTGAAAGGGGAAAAGAGAATGACAGTGGTACCCAAGCCCTCTCTACTACTAAGGTGGAGTTTGGGTGTTTTTTTCTTAGGGAAAGCACACAGAATATTGATGGTCATCGTTTCAGCTTCTTGTAGGAAAAAGGAATCTTACCCAGTGATTCTAAACCATATTCCTAGTTACATGGCATATTCAAATCAGAGGATGTTGATGTGAGTCTGCAGAACAGATTAGAAATACTTGTCAAGGGTCAAGGAGTAGAGCTCAGTGGTTAAGCACTTGCTGATCACTGTGTGGTATAGGGTCTTGGGTTCCATCCCCAGCAATGAAGAAAAATGGCATTTTTTTTTTTGGCATGTGAAGTGACCATATGTTCGTATTCTTTGCCTTTGAAATTTAAACAGAGAGGAAGACACAGAAATGGATGAAATTTGATATGCCATGTCCTCAAATACTAAAGCCAGGCTAGAAATGTTTTTTCTGGGGCTCAATCACGAGCCCCTTTATGACTAATAGTATTTTGGCAGCCAAGCCCAAGGACAAGCTACAAGATGGATGCCTTTCTCCCCCACGAGTTCTTTAATCTGCAGGGAACAAAGATCCAGTTTTGACAGATAAGCGTTTGACTTAACGTCTGTTGGGCAATGGTCAGCCCAACTCAACTGGTCAGGAACCTGTTAGCATGTAATCAGTTCTGCATCAGATCATCGTGAACATCATTTGTGCGTTTTAGATAGATAACTCCCAGGAGTCCCAAGTTCCTCTTGTGTTATCTGGCTGCTCATGTTGGCTTTAGTCAAATTTTCAGTTTTCTCTGCTCAGTTGCTATCACTGAGTTCCGTTAATGTTCATGACACACGCTTCCCCTCCCTAGACATTTTGGACAAGTGTCAGCATTTAAGGTCGTGAGAACTGTATTTTTTGTTCCCGTTAAGAGTGTGGTGCTGAAAAAAAAAAAAAAAAGGCTGAAAACTAGGGTAGTATTCTTCTTCTAGGCTCAGCTCTGTCCAGTTCCTGTAGAACTGAGGCTCAGATTTTAATATTTCATTTTATTTTTTGAGACAGTCTTGCCTCACAGACAGTGGCCCAGGCTACCTCAGGCTCCCAGGTGCTAGAATTTGGGGTGTGTACCAACACACCCAGCTCAAGAAAAGTATGGAACTTAAGTGTGTTCATGTCCCTTTTCTAATCCCAGAGTCAGCAAAGAACAGCGGGAGAGCAGAGTATTAAGGAAGGACTCTGCAAACTGATAGTCTGGCTGCTCGTAAAAGTGCTTTATATCAGGGCTTCTCCAAACATAGCCTTGGCCAGTAGCCTCAATCTTAGCTGGAAATTTGTCTGAAATGTAAAATCCTGGTACCGCCTTGACCTGCTAAATCCCCAGTTGGGCATAGGACCTAGAAGTTTGGGTTTACCAAGCCCTCCTGTTGATTCTGATGGCCACTTCCAATATATAGCATGCCTACGGACCAGCTGAACTATGTTTTTACTGTTTCCTCCCCTATCCCCTCCTGCTCCTCTTCCTCACCCCCACTGCCTCTAAAGTGAGGGTACTGGCTCAGGCAGCTATGGTATCATGAGGTTAATGGTTTAGTTAGCAGCACCAATGAAGTCTTAACCACCGCACCCTTGTTTACCATTCCCGGTAAATATTTTCTTTCTTTTTATTGTGTGTGCACTTGCCACCCGTGTGTGCGGAGGCCAGAGAACTTTGCCAGACTGGCTCTCTCTTTCTATGGGTTCTGAGGATTGAACTCAGGTTTTTAGGCTCATATAAGTACTTTTACCCACTGCAATATCTCTCTGGCCTGGAAGGAATTTTTTTTTCTTTTCTGGACATTTCATGCCCCTGTTGGAGTCATCAGTGATAGAACTGATAAATTTTTCCCCCCATGGTTCCATCACACACCTCTTCTGAGTCCTCTGCCTTTTATCCTGTGACCTAAGATTCCAGTTTGCTCAGTGGGCACAGTGCTGGCTCACATTTGTAACCCCACCACTTCAGAGGCTGAGACAGAAGCTGCAAATTTGTGGCCAGTGTGTGTTTCATAGTGATTTCTAGGCTAACCTGGAATACGGAAAAAGATTCTATCTTTAGGGCTGGAGAGATGGCTCAGCGGTTAAGAACACTGTCTGCTTTTTCCGAGGTGCTGAGTTCAATTCCCAGCAACCACATGGTGGCTCACAACCATCTATATCCTCTACTGCCTCTTCACATGCAAATGGAGCACTCATATACATAAAGTAAATAAATAAAAATCTTAAAAAAAAAAAAGACTCAATCTTTAAAAAGCCAAACAACAACAACAACAAAAAGCCAATACAGTGCTGCAAGGGCGCCTGCTATCAAGCCTGAGCACCTATTTCCATTCTATATGGAATTCAGATGATAAAAGGACAGAACTAACTGTAGAAAGTTGTACCCTCTATGTGTACCAATACCTGTGCATGCACACACAAATAAATAAGTCTTAAAAGAAGGGGCTGAGAAGATCGCTCCAAAGGAAAGAGCATTTGCTTTGCAATCACAAGGACCTAAGTTCAAATTCCCAGCTCTCACATATAAAAACTGAACATGACTATAACCCCAGCATTGGATCTCAGAGACAAATGGATCCACAGAGCTTGATGGCTGATGGCCAGCTTAGCCAAAAAAGTGAATTTGTAGTTCAATGCAACCCTAGCTCGTGGCAGTAAAGCAGAGAGCAATAGAAGGCACTTATTGTCACCAGGTACACTGCCTTTAATCCCAGCACTCTGGAGGCAGAAGCAGGCAAATCTCTGAGTTCGAGGCCAGCCTAGTCTACAGAGTGAGTTCCAGGACAGCAAAGGTAGAAAGAGAAACCCTGTCTCAAGAAAGAAAGAAAGAAAGAAAGAAAGAAAGAAAGAAAGAAAGAAAGAAAGAAAGAAAGAAAGAAAGAAAGAAAGAAAGAAAGAAAAGAAAAGAAAAAAAGACACCTGATATCTTACTTTGAGTTCCATAGGAGTGTGCACAGGCAAACCCACCTGTCTGTGTGCACACACTGCACGTCGTCTACAATGCGCACACAGCTCACACATACACATGCTCACTAAGAATCCCACCTGCTATTAGACTTCCACAGACTTAGGCCTTATTCAGATTCTTCTTTCCACTCTAGAAAGACAACTGGACAAATACCTTCCTATATGTCATATTCAAGAGAGGCACACAGAGTACACATATAGTTTCATGTAACAAGGTAACATGGCTGTCCTTAACTTAAAAGAGGAAGAAACTGGGATCTAAACATGGTTAAACAATATACCCCTTGTCACATATAACCTGATACCCTAACACTGGGCAAATATTTATTGGCTAAAGTCAGCAAGGATCAATTGCAATTTGGTTTTGTTTGTGACCTAGACTAGCTTCTGGCAGAAGCACCATGTAACCAAAAGCTAGATGAAAAGAACATTGCTGTTGTAAAACTAGAGGGAAAATCAGAGACCTTGTTTGGAGTTCTGGTTCTCCACTAACTGGCCAAGGCCTCAGTCTGACACTCAGCTTCCCTTTTGCAGCTGCGAGCTGTCTGCAGCAAATGTTTCTTATCATTGCTGGACACATGAGACACCTTACAAAGGCTCATGGAAGGTTTTCCTCTGGGCAATGAGAGGTTAATGACACATCCGGAGCTGAAGCAAGGAGTACTTGCTGAACCACAGTGCCATCCATTCTTGTTGCACAGGGAAGTTATCTTTCTGACTGTTTTCTCTAAGGGTGGAATGATGGCATAATCTAGGTAAATAAGCGAAAGGGCGTGCCAGCTGGGATTCACACAGCCTTCCACTCAGTGTTACTTGCCTCTTTGGGCCTCCTGCCTGCCTTGCCTTAGGCACTGCCTGTTTATTTGTTCTCATCCTGAGAACCACCTGGTAAACAAGGTGCTTCTGTATACATCTTTATACATGTGGAGTGATCTAGAGTGCAGCCTTTGTTGGAATGTCCTAGAATCTAGGAAGGGTACAAGCCAGGCCTGCCTCCCAATATTCTCTTGGCTGGTCAGATCTTTCTGTTTAGGGACCATGGATGTTATGTAGGTGGGAGTGGCAAATAACTAGTACTCTAATAAGGAACACACTGCCATGAGTTCTAACCTGGACCTCACTCTCTGATGCTGGAGTGAAGGGGTAAATGTGGGCAGGTGGCTCGTGGGAGAATCCCATAAGTTCTTCCTTCTCTTTGCTGGCGCTGGCTGAGCCTGCCTGAGTCTTGTGTGGCAGGCCACACTTGGGATAGCCCATCAGAACCATTTTAGGTACCTCTGGGTCCCTGTAGAGATTGCAGAATACCGACTTCTCAATCTTCCTGCCTCAGCTTCCCAAATGCTGGGAATCTAGCTTGGCTCATTCTTCCTTTTCGATTGGGGCAAAAGCAGAAATTCAGAACTAAAATCTCAGAGGCACTGATCTATCTAGATCACGTCCTCCCAACCTTGACTATCTACTGGGCCCTGTTCTCTATGCAGAAGCACATTTGGCCTCCACTCAATAGGTACCAACAGCACCCTTCCCCCAATGATATAATAAAAAATTATGTGTCTCCAGACACACAAATGTCCCCCAGGAGACAAAACTACCTTGAGCTGAAAACTATCAACCTAATGGTTTCCTAGGATTTCCCTCTAGTGACTTGATTTGATGCTTTTGTTCCAAGGACCCCTTCTAAGGGTCAAGCGTAGAGCGGCTGATGTGAAGAATTCCAACCCTTGGCCTCCACTTTCTTACCCAGCTCAGAGGAGCCCAAGGAAAGTCCCTGGCTTTCCATATGGACCACTGTAGCCCACCCAGCTGTCTAGGCCACTTACCCCACTGAGGCTGGCCCACATTTGCATCCTGACACAGCATGCTCTCGGAGTAGTCGCAATGCTACAGGGTTGGCCGCGTGTCCCAGGTACCTAGAGTGCCTCTGAGTCCACAAAGACAGCATGTCCTTGTGTGTGTAAGAGATAGTGTCAGGAGGGAAGAGCTGACCCCCATCCTTGCCCTTCATTAAAATAAAAAGCAAGTTAATAAAAGAAAAATATATTTATGTAATCAAAGTTTTATGTGACATTTGAACCTTCAGATTGAACACCCAAAGACCCAGGGGAAACTCTCTATGTCGAGAGTTGATGTAGAAGGGACAGCCATGTAGAAAAATGGCATAATGACATCCAAGGAGGTCCCAGCATGTGTGGAGTGAGACTCGACAAGAATCCCTTTATGGCCAGCTCCTATAGAGAAAGAGGGATTTAGAATTAAGAAGGCTGACTTCAGAGAAAGGACCTCAGCACCTACGACCTATCTTAAGGGAGGGAAGAAAGTCTTGTCTCTGTTGCTTGTCTCAGTAATTGAAGGATGAGAGACAGGACACCAGAGAACTCCTCAACTGAAGCCTCTGGGCCCTTCCTCTTGGACACTGTTTTCTGAACCCTAACAAGAGAGATAAACCACGGGACGCTGGGATGTCTTCCTTCTCAGAGCTCTCCCATTTCCCCAGGCAAAGTACAGCTTCTGTAATGAGAGGAAATAGTTTCAGGGCTGAGCTGGGAAACCCAAGTCCCTGGTGCCCCCTCCCCATGAGTATCCTGGGAAGGAAAGGAAGAGTAGCCGGGTCTCTTGTCTGTACCTTTCCTACCTTCATCAGGGAGCCCAGCCCAGCCTGGTACAGGGACTGCTTCCTCCAGCCAGCAGAAGCTTCTACACCACGTGCTGGACAGATCTGAGATATGGAGAATTCCAGAGAAGCTGAGCAAAAAATGAGATTGTATGGTAGAGGAGGGTCTTGAAAAGGCCATAGTTTTTATTCTCGGCCCTCAGCTTCTGCCTTGGAGGTGGCTGTCCCCTGACACTGCTGTGGACAGTTCCTGGGCACAGAGCTGGCTGGCTCAAGTTTGGCTGGCCAGCAGGGACACAGTGGGGAGTAGATGACAGTGGCTGGAGTCACAGGACAGGCTTGTTGGATCATCCTCTGCCACCTTCCTCAGTCAGTGCCTCTCTGGCAGGTGGTTTTAGAAAACAGTCCCTGTGGGGCCATAGGTGAGGAGACAGAGGGGACAGCTGTGGGGGCAGGAAACAGCTGGGCTGCTGCTTTGCTAGAGTGGTCACTCCTATAGCACAGTGCAGGATGTGACCCTTGGGGACACTGTGGAGAGGAAAGGATAGAGAGAATGAGAGGGGGGTAGGGGCAGGGAGCCAGAGAGAGGCTCTGGGCTCCCACCTCACACGCTCCTTCCTCTTTCAGTCAACCCTTCCAGTTCCCCAGAAAAATAAAAGACCAATCTTGTGGTGACAGGGATGGGGAAAATGAGAAAGAGGAGTGAATTTATGGTCCTTTGCTGGCTACTTAGCAGCTTCTTCCCTGAGGAAAATCAGGACAGTGAGCCATAGTCTTCAGGAACAGGAAGGAGAAGAAGCTGGGATACTTTAGAGACTCTGAACCCCGAAGGATAGATCTTGCAATCTCACAAAATATATATATATATCTTTATTTCATTTTTAACAGCATTAGGGACAGAACTTAGAGCCTTGCACAAGCCACTGAACCACACCTCAACCAAACTTCCTTTTTTTCCCCCAATTAAAATTTTTACTGTGGGACTGAGCATGTAGTTCAGTTAATAAAATACTTGCCGAACATGCACAGAGCTGCAGGTTCAATCCCTAGCACTGCCTAAACTAAGCATGATGGCACACACCTATAATTCTAGCACTTGGGAAATAGAGGCAGAAAGATCAGAAGTCAAGGTGTGAGTTATTTGAGACCCTGTCTCAAAAAACATTTTGTTTTTAAAACTTATACAGTTGCATAGTCTCAAACTTAAAAAAAAAAAGTTGGACGTGGTGGCACATGCTTTTAGTCCCAGCACTCAGGAAGCAGAGGCAAGTAAATCTCTGTGACTTACAGGCCAGCCAGTAGTACGTAGTGAGACCCTGTCTCAGAAAATCAATAAATAGATAGAAAATGCAATATAAGTAGAGCACTTACCTAGCATGCATAGGACTCAAGGTTTAATTCTGCAATACCAAGGCATATAGAAGAAGAAAAAGAAAAAAAATCTATTTAGAAAGCTCACGCATACACTTTGCCCTTTCTCTCCCAACGACAATAGCGTGTAGGAATACAATATGATAGCAGAGCTCATGACATCAGCATCATTTCCCTCAGTTAGTCCGTTAGACAGAGAAGCAGACAGACAAATGAGTGTGTGACGTGTGTGGCGTGTGTGTGTGCGTGTGTGTTTAACTCTATGCAATGTCTATGTGAGCAGCCATCACTAGAATCTAGTTCTGCCTGTTCCACATTTCACGGATCTCCTGTGTTGCCCTTCCATCCTTTCCTGTGCCTCCAGTGCTAGAGTTTTCTGTCAAGATGTCCCAAAGGAACTGGGGAGATTGCTTTCCCAGAGGAAAAGCTCTAGATCACAGCACCCAAACTGGTGGTACATGATCAGCTATAACTTCTTGGGATCTGATGCCCTCTCAGGCCTCCATGGGCACTGGCACCTACACATACACACAGACACACACAGACGCACACAGAGGCAGACAGACACACACACCCACATACAAATAAAACAATTTATTTATTTGCTTGTTTGTTTATTTATTTGTCTGAGTGTTTTATCCGCATGTACACCTGCATACCAGAAGAGAGCATTAGATCCCAGTGTAGATGATTGTGAGCCACCATGTGGGTGCTGAAAATTGAACTCAGCACCTTTGGAAGAGCAGACAGTGCTCTTTACTGCTAAGCCATCCCTCCAGCCCCAAACAAGTCTTTTATACGAAATGTTTCATGTGATTCTGGAGATGCTTGTCTCTCAATGCAATCCTTTGCAGAGCTAACAGAGTGGTGACATACAGCAGTAATTCATTGCTTTTTATTCTTGATCCCTTAGCACGCACATCTGTTCTGCCTGCCACTCACCTGTTGATGGACACATGGCTTTTCCCCCACTAGCCTGGTGACAGGAAGATAAAGTTGTTAAGTGCCCACCTGTGCCCGAGCTGGTGGTGGAACCTTGAGTTTTTATACAGCAGAAGCACAGCAGAAGCACCCTGCTGTGCATACTGTGGACCCTCAGTCACTGGTCTTTGGCAGTGACTGCAGATAATGAGTTTGGTCCCAGTGAGGGGAAGGGAGAAAGCAGTATTAGGGTAGCTCATGGTAGTTGGACAAATAATAATAATAATAATAATAACAACAACAACAACCAAGAAAATCAAGGCCCTGTTTGAAAAAAAAAATGACTGACCTGAATATAGGGGCCATTATTAGCACAAAGTGGTTAGTACTACAAGATAACAAAAGGTAGTTTTATATGCATAGCAAGGTGAAGATGGCCCGAAGCAGGCTGAAGCACTGACAGGAGGTGAAAACAAGGCTTTGGGAGCAAAGCTGATTCCTCCACTCACTCTCACATTCTTAGCTGCGTATTCTAGGCAGTCAGGCAGTCTCTCTGAGACAGATTCCTCATCTGTCATATGGAGAGCAGATCTTTGTCCTAAGGGTCAGAAGGAATAGATAAGATAGTATGTAGACAGTTTTTGACTCCCAACCGCTACAGTAGCTGTCAGTTTTCTACCTTCCTACCAGTCATAGAAACTAAGGCAGGCTAGATGGCACAGACTGGGAAAGGAGCTGGGTCTAGAGCACAGAGGACAGGGGACATAGGCTGGCTTAAGCAGTGAGCTGCTAGGTGGATGTAGGTGCTTCTCTGAGTCCAGGTGATGTCTCAAAGCAGAGGAGAAATCCACAAGTAGGGACTCAACCCAAAAGGTATATCTACCATTTGGCTAGGCACCCCATCACATTGCCATATATCTTAGGCAATGTTCTATTGCTAGGAGGAGACACTGTGACCAAGACAACTCTTATAAAAGAAAACAATTAATTGGGGCTTGCTCACAGTGTGAGAGATTTAGCCCATTCTGATCCACTGGCCAAGAGAGAGACTCTGGGCTTGAGGTGGGCTTTTAAAACCTCAAAGCCCACCTTCAGTGACAATATTTCCTTCAACCAGGCCACACCTTCTAATCTTTTCAAATAGTTCCACTCAGTGATGACCAAGCCTTAAAATCTATGAACCTCCGGGGACCGTTCTCATTCAAACCACATCATTACCATCTTCATCACTCCCAGTCATCACCACCACCATTACCATCAGCATTTTTTTCCTCACTGAATGTATTGATACCTTTCCCTGCCAAATACATAACTCCCAAAGTGATCTTAAAGACCATAAAGTAAACCCTGCCACTCCTCTGTGTGTCCCTCTGAAGGACTTCCTGTTACAGAAGAATGAGATCCACACAATGTGGTTTCTGCCAGTTTACCTGACCCTGTTTCTAGTTTCTCTTGCTTTGACTGGCTTTCTTCCTGAAACTCACAGCTTCGCTTCCATTTTCCTAATGCTTTCCTCCTGGATCTCACAGGAGGCACACCTTCTCAGGATCAGTTCAAACATCACCCCTAAGGGCTTTCTCTCCCTGGCCCTATCCCAGAAGCCCCACCCTATCATCACATTTGGCTTTCTCCATCACCATCTGAAGTCAGGAGTGAGTCTATGGATTTTTAAAAAATAATGTATTAATTTTATTTTATGTGCATTAGTGTGAAGGTGTCAGATCCGTTGGAACTAGAGTTACACACAGTTCTAAGCTGTCATGTAGGTCCTGGGAATTGAACCTGGGTCCTTTGGAAAAATAGACAGTGCTCTTTACCACTGCCCCAAGTCTGTGGATTTTAGGGGGTTATATTCTCCAAGCCAGTAGGGCCTTCATCTGTCCCATTCATCTGTGTGCTCCCAGATTATGAAAGAACCTAAGAACTATTTTGTGAGCTGACACAGGGAGCACCCTGAGATTCCGCTGGGACTGAGAAAGACCCACAGTATGGGAAGAACGTGGGTCTTGGAAACCAGAAGACCAGGCGCCTCTATTCACCCATGCTCTTCAAGGCAGAGGCTGGGTTTAGCTTTCCTCATCTACACAGTGGACGCTGCTGCCATGGGGCTTTCATGAGAGTGTGGTCAGAGTGAGAGGTCAATGAAAGACCAGCACAGGTGTGCAGTACACTGTGGCTTTGGTATGAGTTCATGTACTTATCCAAAGGGAGGGAGCAGCTTCAGGTTCTGGACGGGAAACCCCTTTTCATCAGCCCTGTCACACTTTTCGCTTAGAAAAAGCAGGTACTCGGTTAGGGTGGTGACAGGGCGGGGACACATAGCACTCTCCACCGTCTGAGGCCAGGCTACCGTGCGGTGCTATGGTCCACAGGGAAAGAAGTTCATATATATATATATTTTCAGGTGCATTTATTCTATATGTGTGAATGTTTTGCCTGAATGTATGTATGTCTACCATATGAGTGCCTGGTAGCCACAGAGACCAGATGAAGATATTGGGTCTCCTGGAACTGGAGTTACAGTTGTTAGCCACCATGTGGGTGCTGGAAACTGAATCTTGGTCCTCTACAAGAATAGTCAATGCTCTTACCTGTGACATCACTTCTCCAGCCCTGGTTTTTACAT
The DNA here is from genome assembly GCA_028658305.1 of Pachyuromys duprasi. Classification (NCBI taxonomy): domain Eukaryota; kingdom Metazoa; phylum Chordata; class Mammalia; order Rodentia; family Muridae; genus Pachyuromys; species Pachyuromys duprasi. The sequence continues at coordinate 7,703,596 of CM053757.1, read as the reverse complement.
TTCTAAGTGGTTAAAAAGAAAATCGAAGGAAGATGGGGCTGGGTGTGTGTCTTACAGATCCAAGCCTATCCTGGCTAGGGTAAGGCCCTTGGCTCCATCTGTAGCACTTAGGGGGACGCCTGGAACTCAAACTCCAATAGGTAACATTTCATTAGACTCAACGTCCCCTTTGCTAATATCTATGGCTTCTTTTATGCTATATGCAGAGGCAAGAAGCTTTGGAGGCCATGGGGACCATAAAATAACTGCTGTCTGGCCTTTTTCAGAAAAGGTACATGGACCTTGGCAAAAAGTCAGGGGCCTGCAAAGGGGTCTGTCTGGTGGTAATGAAGGGCAGCATAGCCCCAGGGGCCTGGTCCCTTTCCAGGACTCCGCTGCATGTTTTGAAGGGCCTTGGTTCAGCCCACAATTTTAATCCCAGCACTCAGGAGGCAGAGGCAGGCAGAGCTCTGAATTTGGGGCCAGCCTAGAGTGAGTTCCAGGACAGCCAGAGCTACATATAGAAAAACTCTGCCTCAAAAAACTGAAAAAGAAGGAGGAGGAGGAGGAGAAGCAGCTTCCTGGACCTTTGAGGAGAAGCTCTATGGTAACACCTGAGGGAGCCTGCCTGTTGCTCCTGGCCTCCTTCTCCCTGGTAGGTAGGGAGTGTGGCAGTCAAAGCGGCTTCACTTCTTTGAGACATCAACTCTTTAAAACAAAGGTGACCTACCCCGGGGAGTTACCTTGTGTGCCCTCTGTCCTCCCAGAAACTATGCCACCCACATCTCCTCTGCAGCCTGTGTGGGAGACAGCCTGGGAGAGATTGTTGAATTATTCTTAGAGAGGACAGGAGAAACAGTGGCTTCAGGGAGGTGGGAAGTCAGTTCCTAATAACAGGCCTGTCTCTGGAGAATGTATAATAATCCTCCATGTGACAGAGACGCCAGACCTGGGGGAGACTAGACCAGGACGTGGAGGGAAGCTGCTATGTGGCCTTATCAGGGCAGAGGGTGGCACATGCTCACATCCACAGTGGGAAGGGACATGAATCAAAATGCAAAATGTCCTCAACAGCTCTGGCCTGGCCTAAGCCAAGATGCCAAGGAACAGAGTTCGAGAGAAGGAAGAGAGGCTAGCAGCTGGGGACACAGGGTGGCAGTGTGGCTTGGGCAGCTGCCCAGCCTCTGGATACCTTCCTCTTCCTCTCTGATCTTCCACCATGTCTGGGGAGTCTGGAGCACAAAGCCGGAATCCCCAGTGTTGCTTTGTCTCAGGAGGAAAGAGGTTCCTTTCCAAAAGGTCTTTCAAGGAACAGAGATAAAGTTCATGGTCCTGCTTCCTTACAGAAAAACTGAGTTTGAAGAGAAGAGGGCAAAGCTGGGCTCCTGGGCTAGAGGCTCTGTGGCCCAGGCAAGTCACTCATTGCTCCTCTGAGTTTACATTTCTGCCCCATAATAACACCTGTCTCTCAAGGTCATTGTAAGAACCAAATGACATGTTGCACACAAAAACCACTTTGAAAACCAGGAAGCCCAGGCAGGAATATTCACTAAATGAGCTACAATCTTTCTACTCACACTGTCTGGGTAGACAAAAGGGACCATGCTCATTACGCTAGCATGACCCGGGTCCCATCAGCTTGTAGAGAAAGTAGAGTTTTCCACAGTAGGAAGGGCTTCTGTTCCCAAGAGGCTGAGGTTGGGGACAACCCATCTAGGGTTGTACTGTCACAGGCCATGGCTGTGCAGGCTCACACATGGGGCTTCTCACCTTCCTATCAACTGCCTCCATGGTGGTGTGCCTGCATCTCTGATAGGGCCCTGGCTTCCTGTTTAAGCCCAGAGGCTGTTAAGAATAAGATAGAGTGGGTTTTGGCTTCCTCAAGCCTAGGGCTCTGCTTCCCAGGGGTGCGCAGGGGGAGAAGGGCTGCCTACATGAGCTGCAACTGGCACCTCTCTCATTTTTGATGCTTAAGAAGGTAGTGAGGGTTCTAGAAAGGCCCATGTGACTCAGGGGAGCCCAATGCAAGGGGAGCGCTGGGAGTCCCAGCCAGAGCTGCCGGTCTGTCCATGGAGCTCTCAGCAAGCCATTCGCTCTGCAGTGGTGGCTTCTCATCCTGCAAAGCAGAATGGACACCCTCTGCCTACCTTTCAGAGCTGGGAGGGACCAATGGCAAGTGCTGACACAGGTCACCTGGACTTGGGGCCACATACACAAGCACTGCTGGCAGCGACAACACAGGCAAGCCGCGGCATCATTCCGCAGGTGAGGGGCTAGGGACAGGAAAGTGGGACTCCTGCTGAGCGCTCCATCCTGCGCTCCAATGACACTCTGACCCTTCATCTGAATCTTATAGAAAAACCCATCTATTTCAGCAAAGTCAGGCCCGTAGCATACAGTATGGACTGTGGATAGGCCAGCTCAAGCCAGCCTGGCGTTTTTTCCAGGTCTTCATGGCCCAGCAGGTCTGTCGAGTAACTGTATTGACTATACAGAACAGCTTATTCTTGGCAACAGAATAAGCTGGGGTAGGAAGAGAGAAGCCAGCTAGAAGAAGTGAGGAGGGAAGTAGAGGAACACTGCCCCATATCTGACCCAGTGTCTGCTGTGTGTCCTTTGGTCTCAGCAACCTCTCAGTGTGTCCTGATAAATCTCATTTGTTGATGATTGCTGATGTGGTCTCACATGCTGGTCTGGCATGTGTCTTCCCATCTCTCACTGAATGAAGGTAGTAGTTCCTACTCCCTTTTCTTGCCCAGGAGCCCTTAGGCTTTTACACCACCACTTCTGGAGCCCAGGCTATGTACCCGGACCCAGGCTACCACTCCTTCTAGAGGCCAGAGAAGCTGTATGCACCCTGCTGCAGCTGGAGGCCACTTCAGAAGCTGCTTATTAATGACTTGCTCACTTGTTATCTTGAGCATTGCATCAGCACCGTGAGAATCACTTTATAGCCACTTAACTTGGTATCAGCCACAGTGGCTCCCTCAGACGCATACAGGACTAGCCGCAGCAGTGAATATTACCAAAACCATTTCAGCGCTGGCCTAGCTCACACAGCACTGGCCCCTCGCTCTCACAGCTCATGGCCCTTGTTAGCCATCCCCATTTTCAGCATCCTCGGACCCTTAAGAAGTAGCCAGGGGCCAGCTTCTCTTACCTGCTTGCTAGCCTTGGGTTAACTTGCACAGGATTCAGGCTGAGCTGACCCTTAGAGGAGCAAGGTTAGATTTTATAGTTTGCTGAGACACCATGGGAAGTCCCTCTGCCAGCTGGACTCTCCCCTTTCTTGCTGTGGTTCCAATGTCTTCATGGTTTTCAGCTTCCAGTTAATACACCGGTTGAGCAAATGCCTTGGAAACGCTGATGACTGTAGATGACGTCTCTGTAGGCCCTTCTGTTCATGCTGTGCAATGTGTGCCCAGGGTTTCTCCTGCCCCTTGCTTGACCCCTCTGCTTCTCCTACTCTATAGGCTGGAGTCATAGGTAACAGCCAAATCGAATCCCTCTGTGATTCTCAGCCAGTATGGGCTCTGTCTAGGCCTGCTGCTGTCACATGGCTGGGTACAGGGCTAATGCTGGGGCCATCTGAGCCAGTCCCCTCCCCCTGATACTGCAGGACAGGGCACTCAAGGCTTTCTAGCCACACTCAAATAAGGAGCCATGGGCTCTCACTTCCCTCAGTTCTACCACCTGAGGCAAGTTGCTTGTCCTTAGTTTTCCTAACTGTAAAAGTGGCATCTGCCTACTTTAGACATAGCTGTGAGAGGCAATCCTAGGATGCCTTGAGAAGTACCTGTGAAGCACAGATAGGACCAAGTGGTCACCATTCCACCTCCCCAGCATCCTAGGAGCGCAGTGTCTCTCTTTTCTGCCCACTTCCCTGACTGGTCCACTGAGCCAGGATTATCTTTACATCTAGGCTTGGTGTGGAGCCTGCAGAGTTTGCAGTTGTGGACAGATGGCTGAGCCACCTGTGGACATCACTTTCAGCTTCCTGGAGCCGACTGTTCTCTCTCCAGGGTAGAAACTGTCCTCGCTGTTCTCCATCTCAGCATGGCACCAAATTTAGGAGTCCATACCAAAGACAGATCTGCTATGCCTGCTTTGAGCCCAACACTGTTCTACTTGTTAAAAGCATCTGACCTTTGCAGGTATTTGTTAAATAACATTTGTTTAACAAATGTTAGTGGGTGAGGAATGATGGCTCAGTCTGTGCGATAGCATAGCCCACACTCACTTCACTGCAGCAGTCTCCTGGTGACAGACACTCACTGGTGAAGGGTTTCCATGTCCATGGGCTAGTGGAATTGCCAGAGCTCTGTGGTCTATGGCTCTCCCTCTTCTCTTGACCAGGGAGCTAGCCCCGCAGGCAGTTTGAGCTCTGGGTGAATCTCAGTGTTCAAGCTTATGAAGACACAGGACCTCCCTGGCATTGAGGCCTTAAGGCTGCTGTGGTCACTCAGCTGGGTGAGCGACTGACATTGGACTTACAGGAAGGTATGGGGTTCACTTTACTGTTTATGCCCTGATCTCAGGTCTGATTTAGACACCTTGCCAGGTGTCTAATCCATCCCAGGGTAGCCTCCTACAGGAAGAGGTACTGTGTGCGGTACATGTGATGGAGACGGAGAGAGAGAGCTTTACCTAATGCCTACTTGATATCATTTGGGTCTTGCTTCTAGCTGAATTTCCTCTCCTGCCCTCTAAATCTCTCCAAAAGCTTGCTCTGGTTGCCTCCCCATGACTCTGATCTTAGTTTTCCCTCTGAAGCCATTTCTAGGAATTGACTTTGTCCATGCAAAAGCCAAGAGCTTCCTGCAGCAGGAATGGGCTCGGCGTCTGAGCTCTAGTTTGTTTGCTCTGTCCCACTCCACTCCACCCCGCTTGTTGAAGCTGCAGCCGGGGAGGCACCTAGTCCTCAAAGACTCCCTGGCCCTGGTCAGGGAAGGAGGTGCAACAGCTTCAACAAGGAACTCTGAATGCAGAAGACAGGTCCCTCACAGAAGGGTTCCAGAACATTCTCTGAGGATAGGACTTTCCAGAAGACCAGGCCTGCTGTTGTATACCAAGCTAAGTGGTGAAGACCTCATTTGTCAACAACTGTAAGGCTCTCTGGCCTGTGACAGCAGTCAGGGTGGAGCATAGTGACCCCAAGACCCAGAGGCCACTAGTATCCCTGGGCTGGGCTGGAAGAAGGATGACGAACCATCTGCTTGTGCTAGTGCTTTCGATTTCCTACTCCTTTATTCTCATAACATCCTGACGCTTGGCATGCGCAGTGCTGGAAGGCCTGGTCCAGCTGTGGCTATGCACCCTTCCTGGTTGCTCTTCTTTCACCCTTTCCAAAGTGTTCCTCCTGGATTCTTTGCTCACACCACAGAGCCCTTGTCAGGATGTCCTGCTTCTGGTCTGACCACCTCTAGCCCTTCATACACAGGCGGCAGAGGCAGCCACGGTACGGACCACTCAATTATTTTTTTTGTCTTTCCTTCATTTCATTTTTGCTATTTAAAAATAGCATTTATAGGACCGGCCATATGGCTATAGGATAAAGGCACTTGCTGCTATGATTAATATTCTGAGTTTGATTCCCAGGACCCCCATGATGGAAGGAGAGAACCACTATACACAAATACACACACACACATCCACAGCACACACACTAGCACATGCATGCATGGACATGTGGACATACACTCACGAATCTATTTTTACATTCACAAAATCTCTCTATGTAGCCCTTGCTATCCTGGAACACACTATGTAAATCAATCTGGCCATGAACTAACAGAGATCAACCTGTGTTTTCATCCCAAGTGCTAGGATTAAAGGCATGCACCACCAGGTCCAGCTACTTGAAAGCAAAACAAAACAACTTAGATATATTGAAAAGCCCCTGTTGTCCCTCTCAAATTAAAAAAAAAATTCTACTGAACAAACTAAAAATAAAGCCCAGTATTCACCTTTTGGTTACATCTTTAAAAAAATCATTTCTTATGCAAATATAATTTTAAAACCAGTGGACTAATTCTAGATTTCAAAGATAACACCAAATTCCCGCCCACAATTTAATGACTAGTTTCCCATAGCACAATGATCAAAACTGAGAAATTAACACTAGTGGAGTTTACTAGAATAAGATTTTATTCTGATTCTACTCTTTCCACTGATATCTCATCTCTTTTCATTTCAAGATTCAATCCTATTGTATGAGTAGATGCATGTTTGTTTGTTTGTTTGTTTGTTTTTACACAAATCTGTATCTCCTTGGGCATGCTATTTTACAACCAGTTCTCACTTGATAACACATCACAAACATTTCCCCAATCACAACATAATTATCCCATTTTTCTTCCCTTTGGCTGGAGTGGAACTCAGGACTCTGCTAAGCCATCTTCATCACTGAGCTAAATCTCTGCTCTTTAGTGTTTTGAAATAAGATCTTACTCGCGTAGCCCAGGCTGCCTCAGGGGCCTCTTGCTTTTGCCTCTGGAATGCCGTGATTCCAGGCACTCACTTACCTGCCTGTCATCATTTTAATGGTAGCAGAAAAATTTCATTGAGTGGACTTGCCAGAATTTGCTGACTTGTTATTCTATACTTAGTTTCTAGTCTTTTGCTACTATGAAGAATAATGAGATGAACTTCTTTTAAGTGCTCCTGAAACACATATCTCTGGCTAAAAACACATCTCTCTGGTTAAAAAAAAAAACCAACAACAAACAAACAAAAATTCCCGGGAACTGAGGGGACCCCTTCATTCTTCCATTTTGACAGGATGGATTTGACCCTGTTGCAAATCCTTCTGATTCAAGAAACTTATCACTCTCACCCTGAGGCAGGTAGGAGAAGCAAAGAGTGAAATGGCCATAGTCTTTGCAGTTGGGGAGAAGACAGAAGACACCAAAAGAACTATAGTTCTTTCCTGGCTTCTCAGCCTTATCGGCAAAGCCCACCACTCTCAGCTACATATCTTATCTCCCTAGAAAGGAGGTTGCTTGCTCTGAGCCCAAGGATAATGGGGAGAAGATGGGGAGGGGGTGGGGCAGAGGCTGCTAATGCATTTTGCCAGCATCTTTGGTTTCTCCAATATCTAGCCAGACTATTAGCAGTTCCCCAAGGATGGTCTTACTTCTCCCATCATCCCCCATTTCCTATAAATGGGAAGTGGCTAGGGAGTAAGGTTTTAGTATGTGTGTGCACATGTGAGCAATGGGGGAGGAGAAAAGAGGAAGGAAAGGGTCATGATGGTTTTCCTATTGCTGACTTAGTGGAGAATTGAGATCCAGAGAAGTTATTTGCCCAGAAGGCTGCATCATGATGGGATGGGCACAGGTGTGATGAATTCTTCTGAGCTCTGAAGTTACAATCAGAGCTATATGAGAGACTCCTGCTTCCGGCTTGTTTCTGCAACAGGAGCCTGTAACTGGGGAGCTGGGGAAAAGGAATTAAACTAAGAAACTACCTTAGTTTCTGTAAGTCATATCGGTGACCTGGGTTGTCCTAAGCATTTAGAAACAGTTCCTGGCACACTGGTTAACTAGTATCATTATGACAGGAGGCTGCAGAAGGGGGAAGGAATTTTAGAGCAGGATGGCCCCAAGCACTAAGAGCACTGTAGCTAAGGAAGTACCTCTGTTGGGACTGGGTCTCAGGCAGTTGTTCTGGCTACTGGGGAATGGTCTTGGATCTCTCATAGCTCTCTGAAGCTCTTTCCCCTCTTCACTGTGTCACCCAGCATAAGAAATATAAATAGGTCCCTAGCAAGAAATGAGGCACAGACAAGATAGAGGACTCCCAGTCCTCTGAGATGGGACAATACTCTTGCTCCCACTGTTCTTTCTCAGGCCTGGAAAATACCACTGGCCACTCTTTCCAGGCTCTGTAATTTTCCACCTGACCTGGCATTCCCCATGACTCCTGCTCTTCTTGTTCCTGGGGCAAAGGGGACACTGGCTCCCCGGAATCCCCAGGACTCTACCCTGAGCTCTGTGCTGGTCATAAGTAAGTATGCCAAAAATGCTGGAAAGCCAGCGTCCCAGGTAGGGATGGAGATTCATGTGCTCCTAGAGTCTACGCCCAGATGGTTTTCCAGTTAAATGACTCAGAACATAGACCCTCGACATGTCTGCCCTCTGCTTGCCACTGCATACGCACTCTCTTCCCCACTGCTCCGTTTCCCCCCTTTCCCTTTGATGTCTCTCTTTTTATTCTGCCCTCATCCTCCCACCTGGGGGTGCCTTTGGGGAGCAGCTGACTAGCTGTCCAGGCTAACAGAACCCAGAACATGGGAAGGACTTGCCCCAAGGTGCACAGCTGGTTAACACTGGGCTAACACTGCAATCCAGCACCACAGTGGGCAGTTCCAACCTAAGGCCAGCCAGGTCCTCCCATTTAAAAGCATCTCCTGGGACTTTGTGGTGCAGATGGTCCCAGGACCCTGTGGATACCCAATCCACCTCAAGGTCTCAAAATAGCATGGTGTAGTATTTGTACGTAAACCTGCACACATCTCCCTATGGACTTATCTTATTGAGACATTACACTTAATGTGATGTCAGTGCTCACATAGGAAAGCACTTGTTCTATCTGTCTTGCTCAGAGAATAATGACAAGGGGGAGGTCTGTTCATATTCATACTGAGACAATGGAAATAATTCTCAGTCCAACATACAACACATATCAGCAATGCAACATTTCCCTCTAATATTTTTATGGTTGGTTTGAGTTCTGTGCACCACGAAGATCTGCAGAAATGCCTAGCCTGTGGTCAACAAGTTGCCTAAATGATTTTCTCTCCACCTTATAAAATTCCGTGGATGAAAGAAGCACAGTAAAGCTCCCAACCCCGACCCTGGGGTCAGCCTAGGACTGCAGTGATCTGCCTCCCACCTGAACTGGTTTCCTGCTAGTCAAAGCATTTTGGAAACTTTGACTGGGAACATTTTGGTGGCAATTTATCACCTCTCCTTCCGCATGCACACCCACAAGTTAAAAAAAAAAAAAGAATTGGGAGTTTGTCTTTGAGTCGCATAAGGAGGCACTGAGTTAGCTTTCTGAGAGCAGGGAGAGTAACTCGCAGAATGTGACAGATCCTTTCAAGGCTTGGCCCAGAGCGGGTGGGTGGCAGCTGTGCCTGGACAGCAGGATGTCCAGAACGGCACGCGCGGGCAATGGTCGCAGACTGACTCGGAGAGCGGAGGGGTGTTACCCCGTGGAGCCGGGTAGTTTTTACCTAAATGTTTTGGTGGCGAGAGGCAAAGGGGGCGGTGCACGGCCTTAGATAATGACAGGGCAGTCTAGGTGCCACGCGGGGGCAGCCCGTCCGGCCGCGACCAGAAAGGAGACTGCTTCCCCACCTCCCAGTTCTCTTCCCCCTGGGGACCGGCCCCACCCCTCCATCCCCTCCCAGCACCCCCCACCTCCGACCCGCCTTGCCCCGCCCCCCTCCTGGCCGCCCCAGCGCGCATGCTCTCTCCCCCCACCGAGTAACCTGGAGATTTAAAAGCCGCCCGCTGGCGCGCGTTGGGGAAGCAGGGGTCCGAGCTCGCACGCGCCAGCCCCAGGTGACAGCCGCGCTCCGGGCCAGGTAGGGGAGGGGCCGATCCAGGTGGAAAAGGAGAGCATGGGTGGCCTTGCTCCGCGGCGGCGTTCTGCGCCCCGCGGGATGGGGCCGCGCTGTGGCGTCCCGGCCCTGCGCGAGCGGAGGCTCGCGGGGAGGGCGCGGCCCCTGGCGGCCCGGTGCCCAGAGCGGGAGTCCGCTCTCGTCCGCGCCGAGTGCGCTTCCTCTGAGAGCGCAGTGCTGTGGCGCCCGCTGTCCCGGGCCGCGCGCGGAGGGCGGGAACGGAGCCGTGGAGTCCCGGGCCAGACTGGCGGAGGGCCGGCCGCCCCTTCTGCAGCCTCCCGCCGCAGTTTTCTTTGGAAAGTTGCGTTTATTTCTTTCCTTGTCTGGGCTTCGCCCGAAAGGGGCAGATGAGTCATCGCGACGCGCAGGGTCCACACTTAGGGGAGCCCTGCAAGGGGCCTTCGGCTGGGTTCCGTGATCATAGACAGAAAGGGGGGCAGCTCTCTTCACCCTAGAATTGGGACAAGGCTTTGGTGGAGTTGTGATTGTATGTGTACATGTGCGGTCCTGTGCCCCCCTTCTCTGCCACTGTTAACCCACCTGCGGAGGGGAAAGCAGCGCCGGCTGTGATTCCTGTGTCCCGAGGCTCAGGTGGAGATGTGGAGTACTCTGCGGATCGAGAAAGCGCTAGGCTGGCGGCAGCACGCCCAGTGGAGAAAAACCAGGAGCCTGCAGGCTCAGCCCTTCCCTACTCTTCGCCAGGGAACCCTGTGACGGCTCTCTCCCTTGACCTCCAACTCAGTCTCCTCCTTTGTGACACGTGCTTCACTCGACCGAGGCCACGGGGTACCCGGTGCTTCCTCTTTCCCCAGGAGTCTGAGTTGGAGGTATGAAGAGTTTGGCCTAGTGGGTACCTGGAGAGAACTTGATGTTTAGTTGTGCCAGACCTTATCCTAGCTAAGCTGAACTCTGAATAGCTCAGGTAAGGCCTTGCAGATGGGCAAGGCATAGACTTGGCTCAGAATGACTCTTCCTGTGCCCCAGCAGGAACGAAGTTGAGACTGTTGATGTTTCTAACCTCTGTTTCCTATGCATGAAGCATAATCCCTTTCCCAGTGTGTGCAGATTTGGTGTAGGCTCACACGTGCCTAAGGTGTTGGGAACAGGTTGACATATGGAGCTGGGAAGTGGAGGGCCCAGGAGTGTATGCTGGACAGGAAGCGGAGGAACCTCACAGAGCACCATGTCCTAGGGAGTAAGTGGGGCACGGTGTGAAGCCTCCGGCCCTTCTGCTGGAATCGTTTCATCCTCTCATTCCTCCCTTATCTCCCACCTGCCCCAGCTCCAGGGCAGTCCTGGAAGCAAGACTTTTTACAAGTGCCCAGAAAATGGAGCTTGACTCACTGGATGAGTCTAAAGATAAAAATACAGCTGTGGACATATTGGCCCCAGTTAGGGTCTTTGCCCAGGGGAACTTTCCTATGCACTTTTGGAGGGAAGGGTAAAACCCCTTGCCCCTCCTGGTTCATTGAGTAACCCCTAAGGAACAGGAGAAGGAGCTGTACAAGGTCCCTGTGTGGTCTACTATGCTCTGCAGGCTGCGGAGGTGGGAAAAGATGTGTTCTGGTCCCAAGCTGGAACTGAGCCTAGGCAGAGCCCTGGTGGAGAGAGAAAGCAGGAAGATGGAGAGGAGTGGTCCGAGGTCACTGGAAGTAAGACTGATTTCTGGTGGTGACCTCTGGACCATTAAAACCTTCTAGTACTTCAGGGATGACAATGCAGACTGCCTGTAAGGCGGCTTTTCTATTGCCTGTTCCACTCCACTGGCTGTGCCCCACCGGTCTGCAAGTTTCACTAACTTTTCTGCAAAATGGGGACAATGATGACAATGATCATACCTTCTGCACAGCTCTGCTATTTCAGTTAATTACAACAAATACAAACAGCACTAACACACGTATACACAGTCTAAAAATGTAACTTCATTACATAACACAAATAGAACTTAACCGTGTGTTTTTAGCCCAGTGCTGGCCTGTAATCTCAGTATACGGGCGGGGGGGGGGAGGGGCGCAGAAGCAAAAGGATTAGGAGTTCAAGGCCAGTCTCGGCTACATAATGACTTCCAGACCAGCCTGAGTTACATGAGACTGTCTAAAACAAAAACAAAACCCATTTTGTTATTTGTCTGAAATGTAGTCAGTGCTCAATAAAAGTTAGTTTTAACTATTATATTTATTACCTATGTCTGGATGGATCGCCCAAGACTCTGGGGACCCTGCTGTCTGTTTTTCTGAGACTGTGTCTATGTAGCTCAGGCTGCTCTTGAACTCACAACTCTGTCTTGACCTCCCTAGCGCTGGTCTTATTGATGTATACCATCATGCCTCGCTTGGACCGTGCTCTTTTTATTTTTTGTAAAGAGACTGTTCCAGGCTTACTTCTTTGGGGACAAGGTCTCCAATGCTTTGAGAAGACTTGGCTCTAGCAAGTAGATCAAATCCTATTTCCTCCAAAGTAAGTTACCAGCCTCCTGTTTTCTCTGTAAACCAAGCATGCTAGGACCTTCCTTCCAGGATTTTGGGATTAAAGAGATGACTTCAGGTAAACCTCTGAGTAGGTCTCCCTGTTTATGGAGACCTTGATAAATGTCAGCTGCTGGTATTTGTTGACAACGGAGACAGTTGTGGATTCACTTAGAAACTGGTCTCCTCGCCAGGGAATGCCAGCATATATAACCATATGAAAGCCATGAACAATTAAATTTGGGGTCCAGTGCAAAGAACAAACCAAGACTGGGTAGGCATCTTGATTTCTTCCTGGTGCATTTTATAATTAGTGTAGAAACCACTGCTTGCCTCCCTCCCAAGAATATAGGTGCTGGGAGGGTACTGTGAGGCTAAGGAGGCGAATATATGCCCTGAAAGGTTAAGAGCCTTCTGTGTAGAAAGGTTACATATGATTTAGGAAGACTATATGGGGAGAGTGCCCCGGAGCCCTCTCTGTTGTCTCTCTCCAGCTTTAGGGTAGGGGTAGGAGGGAGCTTTCATGCTACTTTTTGGTATCCACAAGGAAAGCTTAGCCTAGCTCTCTAGGCATGCATTCTGTCACTGAGTTAGATTCCCCAGCCCTCCCAGCAAAAGGCCTGTTTGCTGGACAGTGTATGTGGAGGCTGGACCAGCTGGTACCAGGCCCAGCGTCTCAAATGCTGATGCCACTTGACTCCCAGCAACAGAGCTGGAGTGCTGAGCTTTGTCTAGTGTATTGAGTGTTGCTGCCTGGGGGCAGAGGCTAGAGACAGAGTCCTATCAGTGTCCTGATCTTGGGCCAGAATTACCTGTTTAATCCCGCTTTCTGGTATTGGTCTGTTTTTCTTCCTCCTTCCTTGAGTGACTGGGGTGGGGAGCCTTTTTAATTCTAATGTCGGAGATGTCTTCATGCCTAGCTGTTGGCTTTACTTCCATGTCTGCAAAGTGGAGGTTCTAGTCACTCCTCAAGGCTGTGGTGGGAATTTGATGTGATATGATTGTCTGCAAAGCCTGCCTAAACCAGATAGATACTCAAAAGATGTTTGTTCTTGTTCCCTTAACTCTGGAAATCACATTCTCCGGAGCTCTGGGACAAGCTAGCAGGAAGAATGTAGGAGGCATCTCCTAGCTCAACTTCTACTGGTTATCAAACCCAGGTCAGGCTAAATGCCCTGCCAGATGGGATCCCCTCAGGACCAGCCAGCCCCTAACAGCAGTTCCTCTCCCTAGAGTGCTGTCAGCAGCCTCCAAGTCTCTAATCACAAGTGTACTTTGAGCTAGCAAATAGTGTCCAAGCTAGGAGCACTTAGCCACCCTAGGGATGCAGCCATTGTAGATCCCCAGCTCCTGTTGCTGGAGATCTGTGCACCCAGATACCTGAGCGTGTCCCTGGCTGACTCCTCAGCTTCCTGGTCCAATCAAAAGATTCCTGTCTTAGCCTGGGCTTAGACCGCCTTTCTAAGACCTTCCTGTCTTAGACAGCAGGGCTTAGGCTCCTGGTCTGCTTCTGTCTGTCTGCACTACCCAGGGAGGGTGCCATGGGAAAGAGGCAAACTGGAGACTGAGGACCAAGGGCAGAATCTAGGGTTGTACCTTAGTGTAGCAGAGAGTCGGGGGGAAGGAGAAAACATGACGTTTTGGGCTTCAGTCCTGGAGGAGTAGGTGTGGGACTTGAGGGTTCAGGTGAAGGGCAGAGGCTGTTTAGGAAGGGGAAGTGGTTGGAAGCAAACACTATTCAAGTGCCAGTGAATATCTGGGACACACAGATCAGAACCCAGTTGTGTGGCTTTGGTTCTCATGTTCTTTCCTGTATGCCTCACTGGAGAGAGGCCAGTAGGAGGGGTGTATGTGTTTGGAAATCCCATGCTCTAGGGCTGTGTGCCCTTCCGTGTAGCACCTGTTTACCTTTCATGACTCAGCCACATGTCTGCATCCTCCAGGAAGCCTTGACTAAGCCGCGGCCACGCCCCCTATATGCTGGCCTGTGTCTTAGCACTGTACCACCTTACTGCACATGGATTGCGCTTTATCATACTTCTCTCTCCTGATAACCAGAGCTGGCCGGAATCAGTTATTTCTGATCTCCACAGCACTTTCACTGTTGTGAGGGAGAGAAGGTGGTAAACAATTGAGGGCTCAGCGGGTACTGATGGGCACGTTTTAGGGCTCTTTAGCATTTCTTTGGGGGTGCTTAGGTTGCCTGCTGAGGTATACTTCTTCCAAGGATGGATAAAATAGCTTCTTAATAGTCTCTTTTAGGGTCTTACCTTATTCACCTGAGTAACTTTTGTTTTGTTATTTCTGGGCATGGGGTCAAACCAAGTGCCCTCAGTAAGCTATATGAACTCTTTCTACTGAACTAGATCCTCAGTTTGCTTTGTTTTTGTGACAGGATCTCACTGTGTAGTCCTAGATGGCCTAGAACTCACTGTGAAGACTAGGCTGGCCTCAAACTCATGGAGATCCACGTGCCTCCGCTGGGACTAAAAATGTCCCATTATACCCAGCTTTTTTTTTTTTTCTTTTGGTCATCTCTTTTGAAACAGTATCTTGCTCTAGCTCAGGCTGGTCACACACTGATAATCTTCCTGCCTCAGCCTCCCTAATGCCAGGATTTACAGGTGTGTTTCCTCATCTTTGAGACTACACTTTCACAGAAGTGGTGACCCAGAGCCATCTGAGCAGATAGAACCCAAGAGGCCATCAGATTTGCAACCCTGGAGGCTGGCCATCCATCCAGAGAATGGGACATCATCTTGTTGGAATGCTCGGCTCACTTTTGGATTTGACCTAAATGTTGAGCCCTCCTTCCCCCCTCTTCCTGTGTATCTCACCTCCAGGGAGAGGCGAGGCTAAGAGAGGGGACTCAGATTGGCTGTGTGCACCATGGGAAGCTGACTGGCAGGTGTCAAGTTCACTGAGAGAAGGGCTGTTGAAGTTTCACTTTGCAGAGGCTCTGGAAGAGTGGGAGGGAATTTCCCCGGTGGCCTAGAGACTGTGCCAAGACCCTCATTACCTCCCAGGATTCCCTTCCTCCTCTGTGGAGGACTTTGGGAATTTTTTTTTCCTTTGGCACCCTGCGTTTATTGTGGAACCAAGAAGAGAAAGAATTTAGTTACTAATTTCTGCCAGGAACAGAGTCCAGTTCTAGGAGAGAGAAGGGAAGAGGGCAGTTCTGTCCCCTGCTTACTCGGCTGCATTTCAGGTGACTTCTGACCTTGGCACAGTGCTGGTGTCTAATCAGAGTATGGACAGGTCTGATAGGGTAAGTAAGCTGGGGAACTCTTCCCCACTGGATATCCCCGACTCATTGGTAAAGACTGGTTGTGACAAGTCCCTCCCTAATGCCCTGTGGCCTTGTCAGTGGGCACCTGTCCATGAGATCACCCTACCCGAGGCTCAGGATAGGTGCTGGATCACCTGACTGTACACCTTAGACATTAGATAGGTCAGTTCTCGTTTTACAGGTATGGAAACTGAGTCCTGGGGTGGTGAAATGGATTTCCTATGTTACATAGCTAGCTACCAGTCATGCCAAAAAAGGACTCCATCTTTCTGGCTTCCAGTTCAAAGTGTTTCCCAGAATTTTTGAGGGGTTGCAAATTTCCTTATTTTAGTTTTTCAACCCTAGAAGTGTTAACTAAATTATCTGAAACTAACTAGAAACTAACGTTTCCTTCTTGTGAAATAAGAATATGAAAATCCAATTCTGTATGGTAGGCCTTTATTAAGAGGTCTACCAAGCTCTGGGTGGTGATAGGGCATGCCTTTAATTCCAGCAGGAGGCAGAGATGGGGGTGGGGAGGGGATGGGGGAAGGAATCTGTGCGTTCGAGGTCAGCCAGGGCTATGAAGAGAAACCCTGTTTTGAACACCCCCCCCTCCCATCCCCGAAAGAGAAGAAGTGTACCAAGCTTCCAGCATGTACTAAATAACCCCTGGACAGCTGGTAGGGCCAGCCCTTGGCATCATTGTCCCTGTGGGTGGAAACAATTGTCTGGTAAGCAAGGGACAGCCTTCCCTGCGCAGCAGATGTGTGGCACTGACCTCGGCTCACCTGTTGGGGCCAGCACCTGAGACGGCATTTACATTCTTGGCATTCCTCTTGCCACTGGGGGCTGCTGTAGAAGAAGCGGAGGAGAAAGGCAGTATTGGTCTTTCCAGGCACGATGTTAGGACAAGAGAAAGCTACTCCTACACTCCTAGGTCCTGTCCACCCCCCTAACCCCCCCCCCCCCGTCAAAGGAGCTTCATACCATTTTCTTCACATACTACGTTGCTTCTGAGTTGTGGCTTGTAGGTTTTTTTGGATGGTGCTAAGAATGGAATTCCAGGACATTCTGTGTGCTAGGCAAGCACTCCACCACTGAGCCCTACCTGCAGCTTAAAGTCAGTGGTATAAATTCTCTCTGTGAAGCAGGCTTGCTAACTGTACCCCGTCACCCAGTGGCTGGCAGAGTAAACTGATTGGAAGCAGGACTGCTATGCATGTAGCAGTCACACAGGCTGCAATTATGAACTATAGATGTGGAAACTAAGGGTCAGTAGGTCAAGTTACAAACAGACTGAAACCGGCATCAGACCCAGGTCCACCCAGCTGACCCCCACAAAACTAGATCACTATGGAACCTGCCAGAGTTCAGGTTCCCAGTAGAAGACTGCCACCTGTCGGGGGGGTATGGGGGGTATGGAGGGTACACAAACAGTGTGACCTTGGGTGGCAGCTGTTGTCAGCAATGAAGCCTGGTTAGGTTGGGAGGCCCAGGTGCCTGGAAACAAAACCCACGTGTATTGACTGTCACTGGGGCAGACCATGAGACCTAAGGGGTACTGCAGCCTTGGCTTGGGCTGGTCAGAACTGACTGCTGGCCACAGTGAGGTTCAGGCCAGCCCCAGGACTGGTCACTGGATTGGAGAGAGAAGGGGCGGGGAGGTCGCTGCTGGCTCCAGGGACTGCCTGTCGCCCCTTTTCCCTCCCCTTCCCCCAGTCTCTAGCATTTGTTTCCTTCCCGAATCTGTACAAGGCTCTTAGACACCGCAACAAAAGCAACTTTCCTCCAAGCCACTGCCACCTGTTGGGTTTTCACACATTTCGAGTGAGTGGGGGGAGGGAGCTGTTGCCCTTTTCCCAGTGTCTCTAGTGTGCCCCCGGGGGCCCCCCCAGGGCCTGGGATTCTCTTTGCTGCCGGGTTGTGACAGGACTCAGGAGCAAGAGGAGGTGGGGGGCCAGTGGCAGCTGGAAGGGGAACTGAGTGGGAAGGGGCCAGAGCTGGCAGCGGGGGAGAGTTTGATGGATTACTCTGCAGGCCCAGAGGTTTCTCCCTAATCCCCCTTTGTGTCCCGGCCTGCAGCCCCTCACTCTCTCTGACAAGCTGCTAAGCAGAAGGCTTCCAGTCTGAGGGAAGAAAAGGCAGCTCAGCAGGGTGAACTCTAAATCCCTGGCCTCCCAGCCGTGGGGGAGGCGGGAGCTAGGGAACCTGCCCTGAGGTGGGGCTGGTTCCCCCTTCCCTCTGCCCAACCCTGTTCTTTGTCAGAATTCCCTCAAAGTGGAGAGGGTGCGTTGTGTGTGGGGCTCCTCAGAGGCCTGTGAGGTGGTGCTGTTTGTACAGTCACTGTTGAGTTTTTCTTGGGTGGGACAAGGTATAAACAGAGACCCTACCTGTTGGGAAATAATTGGCCTCTGAAAACCAAAGACCGAACAGCAGGTTAGGAGGCATCAAAGCTCAATGGTGTCATACTGCACCCTCACCCCCACCCCACCCCCACCCCAGCAGCCCAGATAGAAATTTCCGCAGCACACATGCAAGGACTATAAAAAAGAGTTCTAAAAGAGCAAGCTCAGTGCCTCGTGGGGATTGTTTTTGTCTTTCCTCTTCTTTTCTTTTCGGGTGTCCCCATGTTTCCTTATGATGCTACCATAAGGATCCAGCTGCACTTTGAAAGTGCCAGATTTTCTTAGGCAAGACCCACGGCATTGGTCTCCTGGGACCGAGGCAAGGGTATGGGCATTAGGGTGCTGTGGTGGGAGGCACTCATCCTTCTTGCTGCCAGCCTAGAGGGTCTGTTCCACTTGGAAATGTTGAATTTTGGAGGAGCAGGGGTCACCGTTCCCTTTCTCTCTAGCCTTGCCTGGAGTGGGCCGGGGAAGTTGAACTGGGGTGTGCCTTGATGGGAAACACCCCCTACCAGGTTTCTCTCTCTGGGAAGGGCAGAAGGCTGTGGTGAAGGGTAGACAAGTGTGTTCTGGGCCTCGAGCGGATCCCAGCCAGTGAGAAAGCAGCCTTCATTGGGAGCGTGAAGGGAGGACACAGGGTCGCAGAGCCTGCGGGGTCAGGGTGGGGGCTGAGGCCGTTTGATGTGCCTGGGTGGGGTGTGGGGACTCTGGCATGCATAAAGAGGCCATAGAATTGCTGTCTGACAGTGGTGGGGCGGGGCCTGTCCCCAGACTCCGCTGCTTGTGGCCTCTGTCAGCAGAGGGTATCTGCTCCCCTGCTCCACCTCAGCCTTGTGGGGTAGCAGGAGCCCCTTTGAAAGCCCTCAAAGGCCCCTTTATGTGGCCTCTGATCCTCCCTTCCCTTACTGAGCAATGAAGGGCGGCTCTCACTTGGGTCACTTTCCTGTGCTGGCCTCTGCTCTGTCTAAGGCTGTTTGTTCCAGTGACTCAGTTTCACTTCTCTAGGCTGCCTGCTGGGGGTGACATGGAGGCATTCTGGGCCAGTAGGATCTTTCTGGGTCCCTCACTAGGATTCTGGCTAGGGATATCTTAGGTATGTTTGGGAGGGATACTTAAGTTTTCCATCCTTAAACATCCACCTCTGCGGCGTCCATTCATTCCTTTGCATACACGCTTCCTAGGACCCTAGTCTTGCTAAAGAGTTGCCTGCCCTGGGGCCTGGTGCTGCATCTTGAGTTCACAGAACTGTCTAAAGTCTGTGACACCCCAACCCTGCCTTTCAGCCTTTAGCCCTGATCCCCATAGGGTTTTGAGGAGAGCTTCATGAAAGGTCCACGTAGTTTCTTCTGGCTCTCTAGATGGCAGACCATGAGGACCCGCAGAGGTGGGGAAAGTTTGAAGCTTGAGAAGGACTCCTGCAGGCTGCTCAAACCTGTCCTTCCTCTCTCTCCTCCTGCCACCTCCTCTCCAGGTGAACAGTCTGAGGCTGGCCATGCCGGTTGACCTTCTGTTTGCCAGACCAAGTGCTCCAGAAGTAGTGGGGGGGAGGGGAGGGAGGACCTGAAAATGAGACTGGAAGGGAACAGGGAGAGTTAGTCCCTGTTGCCCTGTCCGAGTTCATTAACTCCAGGAGGATGAGGGAGCCCGGACTGGAAGGGGCAAACACCACGGTCTGTCCCTTTCTGGCTTTGATGAGTGCACACTCTGGTGCTGCTGCCAGGATGGCACCGGGTCTCTGTATCAAGGGCAAAGAACCCGGTGGGTAATTCTGTCAGCTGGAGTCAAAGTGTGGGAATTGGCAATAGGGTTGGCAGACCTGGAGCAGACCTGGATGCTAATTTGAGAAGGGTGGGGCATTGGGGATAAGAAAGGAGGGCTTTGGGGAGAAAGCTCTTTGGGGATTGGAATTCCTTGGCTATTTCTGGGCTCAGAAAAGTTGGGCTCTCAAGAGTGCCTGGACCTCTGTGGCAGAGTAAGTATGAAAAGGATAGCAGGCACACCAACCTGGGACCTGCCTGCCTTCTGTCCCCCACCCCCTGGCTCATTTCCATGAATTGTGTGTGCCTCTGGTCCAGACTCTACCAGGTAGAGAATCCCTATGGGGTGGAGAGAAGGACACTCGGTCAGAAGCTGCCTGGGCTGTAGGAGGATGGGGAAATGCTTATGTTTCTGTTTTCTTGTGGCCTACGAGCTCCCCACTCCCACTCACAAAGGTGCCTAGAGGACTGTGGGAGTGAAGGCAGATGGAGTGACCTGACTAAAGGAGAAAGAAGTACTTGGAGAATGAGGGGAGGTTTACGGGTGAGGTTGGGTCTGGCAAAGTCTCTGTTTGCTCAAGGAGGACCTAGTCCCTTAAACCCCGTGCAGGTGATAGTCCCAGTCCCTCCCAGACTGAGGGTAGGGAGTGGCTAGAATGGCTAAAAGTCTTTTGTCCCAGAACCTGCCCCTCTAGGCTAGGAGGAAGCTTTCCCTCAGGATCACTAAGGGGAGGGGAGGGGCTGAGTTGAACCCAGAGTAACCCAGCTAAAACTAAGGTCTGTCCATTGCCTGCCTCTGCTTCACGACTGGGTCAGTATTTTATCTTCCTTTTTCTGCCATCCTTTTATAAGCCCTACCCCTTAACAAAGTGTAGGCGCTTTGGGAAGGGAGCTCTTAGGTGCCCAGATTTATTTCAAGTCCTGTATTTCCTGATCTTTTCAGCAGCAGAGTCTCAGAGGCCAATATGAATGGACAGGCATTATTCAGGTCGATGGTGCCTGGTCCTTCTAAGGCAGAACTTAGCACCTACTACATGCTTTGTGGCACACAGGAAAACATAAAAGTGCCTTTTATCATGAGCTGGTGAAGCTAGCAAAGGGAATGTCTGGAGGGAGCTGCAGCCTCCTCAGCCGTCCGCCTCACAAGTAGCCACTCTCATTTATGGGGTTGATTGGTGAGGAGCGGGGAAGATGTCCCGGTGAGGGGTATTGGCAAGTTTTGTCTCCTGCTTCTCTTTTGGGATAAATGTGGGTTGGCAGGCTCTTAGATTTTCTCACCAGGGTCTGCCCTCAGTGCCCCCAGTCTCTTAGTACATTTTGATGCTAATTTGAGATTTTCCCATGTGCGTGTGTGTGTGTGTGCGTGTGTAGTGCCACAGGGTTGAACCCAAGACTTTCCATATGTTAGTCACTAAGTTACAGCCAACCCCCTTTAGTATAGTATTCACCATGTAGTTCAGTCTAGCCTCAAATTGATGATCCTCCTGCTTCAGTATTACAAGTGTGGGAATTGTAGGGCTGCCCCAGCATGCCCCACTGTCACAGTTTGCATAGTGGGCAACAGTGGCTCCATTGACAGGAAGCAAGAGCTGGAGGTCGCTTACCCAGTGGACCCAGTAACTATGGCGATGCTGTATGAGTGGAGGCCAGAGGTCAGCTAGGAAGTAATGGCATCCCACTAGCTCAGGGCTCATTGGCATCATCTCAGGTGCTACCAACTGATTAATACCTACTGCTGAGATCTAGGATCATGTCCTGGGAGGCTGGGGTTTAGGAATGGTCCCAGCTGGTTGCGACTGTTGGGAAGTACTATGTGGGTTGGACTGTTCCCCTTCTTCCCATGAACTTGAGGGCAAACTCAAGGGGGAGATTTTTGGGCCTAAGTTCACCAAGAGGAGCTCCATGTCTCAGTGATGGATAGAAATCCCACTTAAGTAACTGTCCCCTTTCTTCTTCCCTCTCATCTCTGTCCTGGAGTCAGGGAGACAGTGTGACATGGTTCCCAGCCAGGAGGCAGAGAATAGGCAGTACCTCTTTATTGTTTCACATTTTAAAGGCAACAGATACATATCTGTGTGCTGTATGTACCTGTTTGTATGAGTAGAGGATGTCTTCCTTGACGCTTTGTTTTATTTTTGAGACAGGGTCAGTCACTGACCCGAGAGCTCACCAAATGGCTAGGCTGGCTGGTGAATGAATTACAGCTGTCTGCCAGACTCCACCCCAGCATAGGGACCAGAGACAAGTGCAGCCACCCCGGCTTTTACATGGTGCTGGGGATCCAAATTCAGATCCTTCTGCTTTTGTGTCAGGCACTTCGCCAACTGAATCAACCCCCACCCTGACTGGAAGAGTGTGTGTGTGTGTGTATGTGAGTGTTCAGTTCATATGTATGTGCATCTGTGTGCAAAGGCCAGAGATAGTAATCAAATGTCCCCTTCTGTTGCTCCCCACCTTGTTTTCTTACCTTCCCCTGAAGCTGGGGCTCACTTGATTTGTCTCTGGAATCCTCCTGTTTCTGCCTCCCAGTACTGGGATTACAGATGTGCATTACCATACTCAGCTAAAAAGCTGCTGGGAATCCAAACTCAGAGCCTCATGTTTACCCAGTGAGCTACTTCTCGGTCCCTCTCAGCCCCAGAACTGTCATTTTTAACAGTTGTAGAGATGCTTCAAAAGGAAGTAAATGACCTCTGCTTGGCCTTGGTATACTGAGGTTCAAATGTCATTTCTCTTATTAATTATATCAATGATGGGCTAATGTTATCATAAGCCTCCTGACAGAGCATCTGGGTCAGGGACACCTGAGTATAGTGCTGCACAAACAGGATTCAGAGGACGTGGAGCAAAAACCCTGGGGACCTGGTAACCACGACTCAACATCTCATGTGACTGTGACTGTCCTGCCCTTCTAGGATCTGACTGATGAGCTGTGTCCCCATCAAGGCACTAGGCGGTGATGTGTTTAGCGTGGGATGAGATGCTGCATTGGCACCAAAGGGCTGGCCAAAATGGAAGCCTGGCTGAACCCTAGGAAGTTGGTGGTAGCAAGGAGGAGAAGCCAGGGCAGGGCTGAGCCAAAGCAGCCGTGGAGTATGTGAATAGCCCCTGGAGCCCTACCCGCCCCGTCCATCATGATCCAGAGGCTGTGGGCCAGCCGTCTGCTACGGCATCGGAAAGCCCAGCTCCTGCTGGTCAACCTGCTGACCTTTGGCCTGGAGGTGTGCCTGGCTGCTGGAATTACCTATGTGCCACCCCTTCTGCTGGAAGTAGGAGTAGAGGAGAAGTTCATGACCATGGTGTTGGGTGAGTTGCTCCACCGCCCTTTCCCCCTCCTCTAGGGTGTGCGTCTGGGCTGTAGGTAGCAGTCCCCTTGCCCAGGGAGTGGCTCCAAGGGTGGTGGTGCTTGGTGAGAGGCATTACCTGTTCTCATTTGCACCTCACAGTCCTTGGGGGTCAATCCACTTTACACACAGGGGAAGGGAAGCTTTGGAAAGGCTAGGTTTGTCTTATTTAACCCAGCTGGTATGTCTGCTCATCAGTAGAATTGGGGCTTCCCTCTGGTTTCCCAGTCAGGGTTCTCTTTCCTGGGCATGGGACCAGTGGTGTAGGCTTCGGATGCCCCAACAAACTCGTCAAGAGCCACAGAAGGAAACTGGTTACTCTGTGATTTCCCTTCCTCAAGAAGAGGATGCCTTGTGAGGAGGCAGGCCCTGGCATCCTGCTGCTTTTTGAAACTCTGCTTCCAACCCGCAGCAGGCCTGAGTCTTTGCATAACTATTGCTTCTCGGTGCTGCATGACTGCTACCACTTCACTCACACTGACAGGACCAGAGTCTCCGTGTATGCGGAGTAGGGGGGTTTTGCCTCAGTGTATGTGGAGTACGGGGGTTTTGCCTCAGTGTGACACATTGCTTCCTTCTTTTCAAAGAGTTAGCTACTCCCCCCCACCCCCCAACCCTCTGTCTGGGCCACTAACTTGTGTTGTTTGTCCTTGCAGGCATTGGCCCGGTGCTGGGTCTGGTTTCTGTCCCACTCCTAGGCTCAGCCAGTGACCAGTGGCGTGGGCGCTATGGCCGCAGGAGGCCCTTCATCTGGGCTCTGTCCCTGGGTGTCCTGCTAAGCCTCTTTCTCATCCCGAGGGCTGGCTGGCTAGCAGGGCTGCTGTGCCCAGATACCAGGCCCCTGGAGTTGGCCCTGCTGATTTTGGGAGTGGGGCTGCTGGACTTCTGTGGTCAGGTGTGCTTCACCCCACTGGAGGCCTTGCTCTCCGACCTCTTCCGGGACCCCGACCACTGCCGCCAAGCCTTCTCTGTGTATGCCTTCATGATCAGCCTTGGGGGCTGCCTGGGCTACCTCTTGCCTGCCATTGACTGGGACGCCAGTGCCCTGGCCCCATACCTGGGCACTCAGGAAGAATGCCTCTTTGGCCTCCTTAGTCTCATCTTTCTCACCTGCATGGCGGGCACTCTGTTTGTGGCTGAGGAGGCAGTTCTTGGCCCACCCGAGGCAGCAGAAGGGTTGTTGGTGCCCTCCAAGTCACGCCGCTGCTGCCCATGCCATGTTGGTCTGGCTTTCCGGAATCTGGGCACCCTGTTTCCCCGTCTGCACCAGCTATGCTGCCGCATGCCTCGCACTCTGCGCCGGCTCTTTGTGGCTGAACTGTGCAGCTGGATGGCCCTCATGACCTTCACGCTGTTCTACACAGACTTCGTGGGAGAGGGGCTATACCAGGGTGTACCCAGAGCCGAGCCAGGCACCGAGGCCCGGAGACACTATGAGGAAGGTAAATCTTTAGCACCCGTGGAAGCTGTTTGGTGGCTGCCCTGCAGAGGATGGGCCAGGGTTGGAAGATGCTCACAGCTTGGGCCATGCTCACTGATCACAATGTAGATCCTGTGGTTGTGGGCAGGTGGGGAGGGCCCTGGGGAGTAGGTTCCCGTGGCCACTAGTCTCAGACTCCCCCAGATTGAAGGGTCCTCACCAGCTTCTCCTTACCCTCAGGCATCCGAATGGGCAGCATGGGGCTCTTCCTGCAGTGTGCCATCTCCCTGTTCTTCTCCCTGGTCATGGACAGGCTGGTACAGAAGTTTGGCACACGGTCAGTCTATCTGGCCAGTGTGATGACCTTTCCTGTAGCTGCCGCTGCCACATGCCTGTCCCACAGCGTGGTCGTAGTGACAGCCTCAGCCGCCCTCACCGGGTTCACCTTCTCGGCCTTGCAGATCCTGCCTTACACGCTCGCCTCCCTCTACCATCGTGAGAAGCAGGTACTCCCTTTACATGGTGGGGCCGGGCTGAGAATGTGGTGTCTGACAAGAGATGTTAGAAGAGGCTTGGCTTTCTCTGACCAGAGAGGACAGCTGGGGCCAGAGGCTACAGCCGCTGAAGAAGTGTAGATTAGATTCTAGGAATGAATTCCTGGCTTTAGAACTAGAAAGCACTTGAGTGGACGATTGCAGGAAGTGCAGAGTCCCTCACTAGGAATCCTGGAGAATAAGCCTACCTGGAAGTGCTCTATTCTGGGCCTTATTATTGTATCCAGAGGTAGGATGTGGGTCCTGGTATGTGGCAGATGACAGTGGGAATAGCCTGGCCTTAGCTATTTTAAGAGAGACAAGATGATCAGTCTGTATCCTGCTTGCTGAAAGATGGAGAAAGCTTCTTCCTGCCCCTCTTTCACATTTACCTTCTAATCCAATCTGTGTCTCTCTCTGGCCCCCACCTACCCACTGCTGCCTCTCCCTGCTTTCCTCCTTTGCTTCTGTCCTCAATCCCCTCACTGCATATCTGAGCCTGATGTACTGACTTTGTTTGTCTGAGCAATGAACTGGGAGATTGACACCTTCTTAGCCCACACTAAGAGCCCCTGCTGAAGGTCCTCTTTCTTGGGAGGCTTCTTGACCTAAACAGCATCCTCACTTTGTCCCCTGCACCGTCCTCACTGAGCTTAAGGACCTGGATTCAGAACTCCACCCAAAGAAGCACAAGTTGCTGTAGCTTAGGGGAGAGACTACGGGCCTTCCCTTCTAGAGTTTTTAAGTTAGGGAAAACCTGGCCCTGGCCACAGCCAGTAGCAATAATTTGCAGGGGTGCGGTGTGGTGGGCTTGTAATGGAAACCTGGTTCCTTCTGTTGTCTCCCGTGGAGCTCTGGGCTGGGGCTGTCTGAAGATGGGGCTTGAGCACCTGTGGTTATGCCAAGGTACTTTCTTCTATGTTCTCAGGAGCATGTCTGTCCCCAGGGACCTTGCCAGTATCCACACTTACTGGTCTTTCCTTGCGTAGCAGGCGGGAAAAAAGGGTCTATAGAGGCTTGTCCCCATGCCTGCTCCTGTATACTGTTCAACTGTCCTTTGCCACTTACTCAGCTATGGGATGAGTTGATGAGTTGTGGGTTTCTCTGCTAGACACTGCCTGGCACCAGGACCAGTGTGGGGTCGGACCTTGTCTTGTTCTTCAGTAGGAGGCTGCAGACCGTTGGGGCTTAGTGTTGCGAGGGGCCAGCAGTCAGGCGGACATGTGCCCTCTAGACAGGAAGAAACTAAAAAGCTTCTGAGTCAGGCAGCTGGGCTAGAGAGATCATTAAAAAGACCTTCTGTTGTCTCTCCTTCCTGCAGGCCCAATTTCTGGGTTCTCTCTGGCCAAAGGCCAGGACAGTGACCTCACCTTGGGCAGTATGTCTAGCTAGGCCCTGGACTCTAGAGGAGCAGGATGGTGAAGACTTCCCTGTGGTCCAGTGGAAGAAAGGGTGTCCAGGGGATTGAGGTAGCCTGTGTAGGACTTGGGACTTGACAAGTGCCTCCTTTGGGTTTGATTCGTCTGTTCTTCTGTGTCTTGCTCCTGTCTGTCCCATTCTTCCTATCTTTTCTAGAGGGTTCCACACTTTTCTCCACCTGTGGATCTGAGCTCGTTGACTTCTTACCTATTGTAAGAAAAGCTAGAATAGACTTCAGGCTTCAAATTTGCTCCTTTTCCCCAGTCTAAGAGGGTCTGCTTAGATCTACATCAAGTAGCGTCTCCCAAGTTTTCAGAATGTTTTTTTTTTTTTTGTCTGAAAGCTGCTTGCTTGGTTTCTTACTGTTAGGACCAAATAAAACGATGATGATGCACACATCATATTTTATATGAAAAAGGTTTATTAGATGGAGAAGAAGAGAGAGGGAGGAGAGAATGAGACATGATATGGGGGCAAGGGGGGTACCCTGACAGAGAAAGGGGAGAGGGCAAGAGCCAAGAAAGGGACAAAGTGTCAGATTAGTCCTTTTAAGGAGCAATGTAACCACACCTGCCAGGTGTGGCTACCTGGCCAGTGACACATGATAACATCATAGGTTGCTAGGCAACCCAGAAGCAGGCTGCCAAAATACTAACATTCTTCCCTTTTTTCTATAATTAAAAAATGAGGAACTTGGGTTGCTTCTTATATAAGTTAAGTTAAAGTATATAAATTTAGGTTCACTGGAAGCAGCTCTTGGTTGCTATGCAACGGGTTAAGAGAGAGAGAAAAAAAATAATAGCAATAAAATGTCCAGATTACATGGTCAAGAGGAAGAGGGGAAGCCCCTGCCCTGGAAAGTTTAGAGTAGAGGGTTGCCAGCCTTGCAAGGCAGCAGGTAGGGACTGAGGAATGCTGGGAGAACCTGCAGCTACTTGTCCTTGTCCTGAAGCACTCTACTTTCAGCCCCTGGATTAGAAGGAAGTGAGGACCTGTTCTCATATCTGGGAATCCCTGCACCTGGATACATACCTACCTTTGTTTCCTTTTTGCTCCCACATTCAGGTGTTCCTGCCCAAATACCGAGGGGACACTGGAGGTGGTAGCAGTGAGGACAGCCAGACAGCCAGCTTCTTGCCAGGTCCTAAGCCAGGAGCTCCCTTTCCCAATGGACATGTGGGCCCTGGTGGCGGCGGCAGCCTCATGCCTCCACCTGCTCTCTGTGGGGCCTCCTCCTGCGACGTCTCCATGCGGGTGGTGGTGGGCGAGACACCTGAGGCCAAGGTTGTTACTGGACGGGGCATTTGCTTGGACCTTGCCATCTTGGACAGTGCCTTCCTGCTGTCCCAGGTGGCTCCGTCCCTGTTCATGGGCTCCATTGTCCAGCTGAGCCACTCTGTCACTGCCTATATGGTATCAGCTGCAGGCTTGGGTCTGGTCGCCATTTACTTTGCTACACAGGTAGTGTTTGACAAGAATGACTTGGCCAAATACTCTGTGTAGAGTGCCGTAGGGCATTGAAGAGAGGGGTCTGCCTCACAGGGTCTCAGCCCTTAAAGGGCTGTGGAGCTGGACTCCCCAGGTTTATTGTTGCCTAAGCGGTGTGGCTCTCTGCTGCCATCCTGAGGCAGTGAGCACAGATGGGGGCTGGGGCTTCCAGCTCCGGCCTCAGAGTCTGGCTGGCCCACTGGCAGCTTCCCACGTGGGTATTCTTCTGAAGTTCTACAGAAATGCAAATGCAGCCATGTACAGGCGCTTTACCAAAGCTCCACGTTAACATCTAACCTTCCTGGTTAAGGAAGGATTTGGGGAACTAAACGAATCTTCCTCCAAGGCCGCTCTTGCTCTTGCACGGGAGTTTCTCCTAGGAAACTCTCCTCCACAGGGTTCAAAAGGATGGAAGTTGGAAGGAGAAGCCCTAGTAGGCAAGATGAAACCCCATGGTCCCTCTGTGGTCCACAGCACTGCCTTTTTGCTGAGCCACCCCCCCACCCCAAACTGTTTCAGGAAATGGCTCTGCTTATTGGCCCTTGTGTTGCTATCATGGAGACACGGGCCTTTAAATATTTATTTTATTTATTTAACAAATGAGAAAGAAAATTCATTCCCAGCATTTTTATGTTGTGCCTAAGAGTTGAGTAGGGTGGGATCCCCAAGAACTGATTCCCCTAAAATAGCTGGTCATTGTGCTAGATATTTCCAGATTCCTCTTCTAGGGTGATAGATATGGTCCCCCAAACTGCCCAGCACAGTACCTTGGGTAATCTATGCATTCTAGTTGAGAGTTATGAGATGTCCCAACTCTAGGCTGGGCATTGAGGGAAATGGCATGGGGCTCAAGGTCTCCTCAGCATACCAAATCCCAGTTTTCACTTGACCCAGCTTGGCTCCCTTACTCCCCACTCCCCCCTATGGGACTGACTCTTGTGAAGAGATTGCCCTTCCAACTCTGTCCACCGGCTCCATGACCTCTACAGGGCTTTTTTGGCCCCCAAGCACAAGTGTGGTTCCTTAGGCCTCTGCCCATCTCAGCCTCTGGGACATATCTGTCACAGCCTGGGGAATCTTAGACAAACTCAGGAGTACTCCCTGACAGAGCCGCAGAGCTCTTGTCTAGGGGGATTTCAGTGCTGATTGCAATAATGTTATGTCTTATTTATTTAGCAGAGTAAATATTTTATACTGTACGGGATAAATCAGAGTATAATGTTTATGATGATAAAATTAAAGCTTCCTATATGTTTACATGGTGTGTGTTTGTCTTTTTTGAGTGGGACAGAGTGCTTCTAAAATCTGCCTCACTTTCTGGGGACTATCTTAACTTTGGCAGCCTCAGTTCCCACTTGCAGCCAGCAGATGGAGCCTTGGACCTTCATCCAGGTACAGGCATATGGGACTGAGGGTAGGAGGACAGGAAAAGCCTCAAGCACATTAAGGCACAGTTTTCATTTTCAAAAGGGGCCACAGAAGATGGAGCATTCACAGCAAGGCCACAAGGAGTGTAGCTGGCATGTGGAGTCAGTGACAACATGCTTTCACATACCTTTTGCTCCAGCCTCTGGTCAAGCTCAGTCCTTGCCATCTCCCTGAGCTCTCCAACCCAGACTGGCCACCTTGCCACTGACATTCTAGAGTGGTCTCTACAGTTAATGCCCATGGAAGGGCTCATTTTACTTTTGAAAATGTTTTCCATGAGTCTGGAGAAGGTGGCTCAGTGGTTAAGAGCACATATTGTTCTTAAACCCAGGTTCGATTCCTAGCACCTGTATCAGGCAGCTCAAAGCTATAACTCCAGTCCCAGGGGATCTGACTTTCTCATATAGACACACACACATAAGAAATAGTAAAATATTGTTTATAAAAGGTCCTCCATATTATCTACCTTTATTGTGAAAATTGTCCAACAGCACCCCATCCCCAGTAGTGGGTCTGGTTTAACCGGAGCCCAGCTTCACAACTCAAACCCTACAATTTGTTTTCAGCTCCTTTCCAGAGGTTATTTTTAAATTATATGCCAGGCTATTTTATTTCAGTTGTAAAACTTTGGTATGTAGCTCTAAGAAAGGGAGTCTGGCTGGCAATATTGCTCAGTGGCCTAGATCACTTGCTGCTCTTACAAAGAATCAGGAGTTCTGTTTCCAGCTCCCACAAACTCCTGTAACTCCAGCTCTAGGGGGTTGAACACTTTCTTCTGCCTCTGTAGGCACCACATGCACACATGTACACGTACAATCTAAAAATAGACTACTTGACCATAACACCATGGTCTCCAGTGAGACATAGAATAACTATTAATTATTCCAATCACGTACAGCTTTCCCTGGCCGCCAAAGGAGAGTTTTTCTTACTGTTGTTTGGTAGGGTGCTTTGAATGAGACTGGCCCTTATGGCTTGTATACTTGAATCATAGTGTATATTTGGTCATGGTGGAATGGCACTACTTGAGAGGGATTAGGAGGTGTGGCCTTGGAGGAAATATGTCACTGGGGACAGAGCATGAGGCTGGGTGGGAGGGGTTGTCTCTTTGAGGTTTCCAAAGCTCAAGCCAGGCCCAGTTTTGCCGTATTCTTGCTGCCTGCAGATCCAGATGTAGAACTCTCAGCTGCCTTCTAGCACCATGTCTGCCTGCATGCCGCCATGCTTCTTGCCATGATAGTGGACTAAATCTCTGAACCTGTAAGGAAGCTCCGGTTAAATGTTTTCCTTTATAAGAATTGCTGTGGTCGTGGTGTCTCTTCATAGCAATAGAACGCTGACCAGGCCCCCGCGTATATACATTGCTTTGTTAATCTTGTTTCCCCTCCTTCTATTCTTTTTAGACTGCCATTTACTTAAGAGCAGTGAATTTACCTGCGGTATTCCCACATTCCATATCGGGCTGGCTGTTTGCTCAGTAGTGCCTAAGATGGTCCTCCTTTTTTTCTTTTTGTGGGACTGAGAATTGAACCCAGGGCGTTGGGTGTTCTGGGTAAGTACTTTATCACTGTCCTATACTCCCAGCTGTAACGTGCTCCTTCCCCCACCCCTGTAAGCTGCTAATAAGATAGAGACGTGATTAGATTCAGGCTTAATTTTGTTGAGATTGTATCGCAGGTGGTCTTTTCTGTAGCGTCCTCCATAGATGTATAATGTCCTGCTGCTCCAGGTTTTTTGGTCTTAATATTGGTAATGGATTCAGGAGCTGTCAGCTGATCTATCTGTCAGAGTATCACACTAATCTTCCATGTAAGCCATTGGTGATCATTGCCTAGGTCTCATTTCATTTTAGATGTAAAAATTAAGTGTTTCTCTCTGTCTGTCTCTGTTTATTTTTGTCTTTCGCCCTTTTTTGCTTCCTCTCCTTGTGTGTGTATATGTGTGTGTGTGTGCCTGTATCTGCCTCCTTAGAGTGGGATTAAAGGCATGTGCCACCACCAGTTGGCTCAAATAGGGTCTTTCACTGAACCTGAATCTTACCATTTTGCCTAGTTTGGCTGGTCACTGAGCTGGTATCTGTCTCTCTCTACTTCCCAATGTTGGACTTACAGACGTAGGCAGCCCTGCCTGGCTTTTTATGTGGGTGCCAAGGATTTGAACTCAGCATCTCATGCTTGCAAAACAAGTGTCCTTAGCTACTGAGCCATCTTCCCAGCTCTGGGGGAAAAATATATTTTCTTTTTTCATATTTGGGTCTAAGTAGTTTGAGTGTTCTTTATCCAGTATGCTTGGGACCACAAGTGTTTCTGATTTTTTGTCTCTCCTTTTTTCTCTTATTTTTAGATTTTAGAATATTTGGATATTTAACTGAAGCATCTTAGCAATGAGACTCAGACTTAAACACAAAATATCTTTGTTTCCTATGTTCCTTATACACCTGAGCTTATATCATATTTTCATTGTGGGCCTGTGGTATCATGTTGGCATTCTGAGTTTTGTGTCTAAGAAACCGAATTTTTTTTAGTACACAGCCCATATTTTGCTGTGATTTTAAAAGGATGATCACCTCTCCTTTCTTCAAACAGGTGCCTGACTCTTTCCTCATAGCTATTGCTTTGTTATTTAAAGGAACAGATTCCCTAGCATTCCCTAATAATGGCAGCTTTTTATTTTCATGGGTTCAAGCTAGTTTGTTGTACTTTGGTCCTTATTAAAATACACGCTGTCTCCATCTAGGCTAGTAGGAACCTCTTCAGGTTGGTGTCATAGGCCTTACACATTCCCAAGCAGGTTTTACACATTTATTTCCATTTTAGCACACACTGGCATTCACACTCATCTCAGAGACCTGGGATGAAAAAGTTCTTCTCACGGAAATGGTGACTGTCGTTGCCACTGGAACCATAAATACCACCACAGGCACTGGGGATGCTTGCTACGACTAAATTCCTCTGGTTTAGGGCCTTTTCAGTGGACAAAGCTGAAACTGTTTTTGTTTGCTTGAGACAGGGTCTAACAATGTATCCAAGGCTGCCTTTGAACTCTTGACCTTCCTATTTCCACTTCCAAGATTCTGAGATTACAGGTGGGAGCCACTGTGGGTGGACATACACACACACACAATTTTACTTTTAAGATTTATATGTCAGCCAGGCGTGGTAGCGCAGGCCTTTAATCCTAGTACTCAGGAGGCAGAGGCAGGTGGATCTCTTAGTGCAAGGCCAGTCTGGATTACAGAGTAAGTTCCAGGACAGCCAGGGTTACACAGAGAAACCCTGTCTCAAAACAAGATTCTTGTGTTTGGCCTGAATGTATATCCATCCACTATATGTCTGCTGTGCCAGTAGAGGCCAGAAGATGGTGTCAGATCTCTTGGAACTAGAGTTTCAGCTAATTATGAACTGTTCTGCAGGTTTTAGGAATCAAACCTGGGTCCTCAGGAAGAGCAGCCAGTACTCTTAACTGTTGAACTCTCTCCAGCCCCATATACATATATATATATATATGTATGTATATAAAAAAGGTTTGGTAGCACTGGGGATTAAACCCAGGGTCTTTCACATGGTAGGCAAACATTCAATCCCTGGAGATATATCCCTACTCCTTAGAAACTCTTATTAAACATAAATATATATCATGACTTCTGATTCAAGTTCAAGATGATAATTTTCATTTACATATGTATCTTATCTACCTCATCCCCCCTCTCCCCACGACACTAACAGAGAACTGAGGGCCTGTCCCAGAGGCTTTGAGTGCATGTGCCTGCATGCCTAAGTGTGTGTGTGTGTGAAGGGTGGTGGGGTGGAGTAAGAAGAAAATAACCATTGGCTGGTCAGTTATCACCAAGCCTGGCTGTTGGCTCAGAACCGGACCCCTAGAGCCAATGATTGTTTTCTCTCTGGAGTCCTCCCTTCTCAGGGGGGTTTACAAAGGATGGATCCTTAGGGAACAGGCAGCTTAGGCAAAGAGTAACATTTCAGCACGAGTTCTAAACAACTGGGACATGATACGCTCTTCCACAGGCGACTGAGGTCTTCTGTAACCGTGAACCACATTCCTCATATAACATACATTAACTCCCAACTTACTGAGAAACAGGAAGGGCAGTGGGTCAGGAAGAAGGGGGACTATGGCAAGCAGGTAGGATGTGGTCTCATACATGAGCTAACTAGCCCTCTCACTGTGGCTTGCAGACCTGGGCATTTCATGGGGGTGGAGAGGAGAAAGCTGAGATAACTTTAATGCAGAGATGTGTCAGGCAGTTGGTGCAGGCAGAGTTTAGGGGAGGAGAGAATGTAATTTCTTTTGGATGATGGAGGAGAATCCAGACTGACATGGCTTCCCCTACCTGCTGGTGCTGGGCCCACGTATGTTTCAGATAGGGGACATAGTGCTCTGGGGGAGTGGAGAAGGGGCTTTGGAGGGCTGGGTATATGATGTCTCATCTTCCACACACTCTGAGCATTTTTGGCCCTTTGGCCCTCGCAGCAGAGCCTTAGGTAGCCCTCTGCACCTCTGAGGGAAAAGCCCTTGGTCTCCAGGGTCAGGTTGATCATAGGAGCCTGGTGGTCCTGTCACTGTCGTCACAAGGGCTGTTTGCACTTGTGACTTTCAGACATCCAATGCTAGTACAAGATCACTCTGCATATTTAGAGGCTGCTCAACATGACCTGGAACAATATTATTTGACCTTAGTCTGCTCTTGCTGGAACTTGGCTTTGTGTAGATGGCCATATGTCTGTACATGGGGTGTTGATTGGCTCAACTTCATCTCTATAGACTTGAGCAAATTTACAGCCCCACGTATTGTAGTCTTTAATTACATCATAGTTATCACTTCCTATGTGCTACCCTCTGTGATCCCTGGGCTGGTCAGTAGCAACTGGCTATTCATAGAGGCACCTGGGTTCTGGGAAGGGTATTCCACAAACTACAGGTGACAGATTTCTTGGTATTTTATTGCAGTGATATCTGAGTAGAGTAGATGGCTCAGGAGGATATGCTGAAACCTAGGCCAGTGCACTGGAGATGGGCCTCTAGGTGAATCAGCCATGAAGAGTCAGGAAAGTAAAATCTCGAATGGGCTTAGAGGCTCCACAAGCCAGGCATAGGGCACGTGCCTAAAGTCCTAGCTAGCACTTGGGAGGGAGAAGCAGGAGGATAGAGAGCTCCAGGTCAGCCTGAGCATTCAGCAGAGGTAATATGTATACAGAAATATCTTAGACCTTTTCTACAGATCTAGTATTAAAAATTTAGAAGGTAGTTTGCTTGTTTTTTAATTGCATAGGACCTTTAAAAATCTCCCTGCCTGACTGCAATGCAGTGGGTCAGCCAGCCATCACTGTGCCCCAAGGACCTGGTAGGTTTAAGATGCAAGGTACAGTAGGGTAGCATAAGATGCTGTTCTTGCTCTGTAAGAATCTAATTATCTATGCACCCTGACATGGGTAGAAATCTGAAATTTAGCCCAGCAGTGGTGGCATACACCTTTAATCCTAGCACTTGCGAGGCAGAGGCAGGCAAATCTCTGGGAGTTTGAGGCCAGCCTGGTCTACAGAGCCAGTTCCAGGACAGCCGGGCCTACACAGAGAAACCTTGTCTGGAAAAGAAAATCAGATATTGAATCTTTAAACCATAATTTATCCAGAGGGCTGAGATCTAAGAAGACAGTGGGCTGGCACCTGAAAGGCCTGTCTTTCACTTTATCCTTACTAGCAGGTTATATAGCGAAGGCAATCAACCATTCCAAAACTTAGTTTTGCCTTCTGGTCAGGTGGTCAATCTTGTCTCTGACATTTATGGTGTCCTTTCCTCACCATCTTCTCTGTGGCAAGGAAGGGTTGGCACATACCACGGCCTCTGAATTTTGCATTTCTTCTGAGGCCAGTGTTTGGATGATTGGATGATGTCGAGATTGAAGGTTAACTCAGAACAAACTATTAGCAGTGCATGCCTGTAGATTCCTTTCTGCAGAATGAAGTATATGTGTGCTGCTTTTCTTTTTTTTTTTTTAATGTGTATGTATGGTCTGCTTGCATGTATGTCTATGTACCATGTACATGACTGGTGCCCGTAGAGGCCAGAAGAGGTCATGAGATCCCTTGGAACTGGAGTTACAGATAGTTGTGAGCTGCCATGTTGGTGTATGAGAATTGAACCCGGGTCCTCTGGAAGAGCAGTCAGAGCTCTTAATTGTTGAGCCATTGTTCCAGTCCCAACATGTGCTCTTTTTGTTGTTTTGTTTTACTACAAAAGCTTATTACAATGTACAACAGGCTCCAGGATAACACTTCATTCTAGCTGTAGGTGGCGCAGATGCTACGGCAGGGGATCCAGATGTTTAAATAGGAATGGAAGAGGGTCACCATCACCTCAGATATGAGGAACAGCTTACTTTTTGCCAGCTTTCTTAATTCCACCTGTGGCCCGGGGCCCCTTCCCCACGGCCTTGGCTTTTAGCTCCCTGAGTTTCTTCTGCTCCTCTTTCTGTTTCTGCTTGAAAGCCTTATCCTCCTCATCCATCTCCTTTGCCTGCTTCTTGGGCTGTTTCAGGGGTTTCTTTTTGCCACCTTCGCAGCCGGACATGGCGTCGACAGCCCCTTCACCAGTCCCTCAACCCAAGCCAGAAACAGAGCATCACATGTGCTCTTTTTAACATAGACCCTGAAGTGTTCCTATCATGATCCCAGTCTTCCCAAGCAGAAAGCAATACAGTGGAGTTGTTTTTCACAGGCAGCCAATGCTACCATGAAATTGAGAGAATGAGAACACCACGGATGTTTTAAGACAGGAATAAAGAATACAGGAATAAAGTGCATGCCTGTAATTCCGTAGGCTGAGGCAGGAGCACTGAACTCCAGAGGTCAGTTGGGCTACAAAGTAACACGCTGTCTCAAACAAACAAAGAATCCCAAATAAAAGTATTTTCCCAGCGGGGGTGGGAAAAGATTAAAAGCGTGCCTTTAATCCCAGCACTCAGGAGGCAGAGGCAAACAGATCTCTGAGTTCAAGACCAGCCTGGTCTACAGACCAAGTTCCAGGACAGCCAGAGAAACCCTGTCTTGAAAGAAAAACAAAACAAGTTTAGAGCTTTTTTTCCTACTTAATGGACTATGAAGAATGTGAGTCCTTCAGTTGATAGTATGTATATTCACTCATCCTTCATGCTTCAGTAAAACCACCAGTCCAATAGGGATGAAGAGAGGTTAAGAGGTGGCTGCTCTTCCCAGCACCCACATGGTGGCTCCCAACTTTCTGTAACTCCAGTCCCAGGACACCTGATACCTCTTCTGGCTTCCATGAGGCACCAGTCATGGACATCGTGCAGAGACTTCTATGCAAGCAGAATGTTCATACACATAAAA
This sequence comes from Pachyuromys duprasi, assembly GCA_028658305.1. NCBI lineage: Eukaryota > Metazoa > Chordata > Mammalia > Rodentia > Muridae > Pachyuromys > Pachyuromys duprasi. The sequence continues at coordinate 7,667,092 of CM053757.1, read as the reverse complement.
TAATTTTCTTTTCTTTTATTAATGACATTTTATTCACTTTGTATCCCCCCTGTAGATAAAATAAAATTTAAAACCTATCAGGCCACCCTGGGTTACATAGCACATCCCTGATTCTACATCCTGTATCCCTCCTGTGGATTTTCTTATGACTGGTTGACCATGGTGAGCCAAGGACTTCTAAGAGACTTCACACTGCTGCTCTTTTGCCCCTACTGCCTCCTCTTCGTTGTTTTTAAGATAGCATCTCTCATCTACCCCAGGCTGGTCCCAAGTTCAATACACAGCCAAAGGTGACTTTGAAAGTTATAATCCTGGCTCTACCTTTCTAGTGCTGGGATCAAGGCATATACCATTATGCTTCGCTAGATGCCTATGTGGTCACACTTCTGCACATAGCACGTGAGCCACGTGTTTCTTCTATGGCTTCATCCATTGCTTCCACATGCTAACCCTGCTTCCCTAACTCAAACCCTGCCCTAATCACAATGAGCTGTTTTCTGCCACTCAAGCAAATTTTGCTCATTGGCACCTCTGTGCTTTTGCACTTAACACATTCTTTCCATGGAAAAATCCTCTGCCTTGCCTCTGCTCCCTGAAGTCCTGTTTATTCTCCCGCTCTCAGCTGGACCACCTCCTTTGTTGGCTCCCTGAAGTTGTCCACGCCCTTCTTTGTCTGCATGCATCATACACTGCTATGGTGAATATTAGGCAGAAACTTGTCACACATAATCTATCTATTTATAACACAGAAATTTGTTAAGCCACCACCTTGTGACAGGGTGAAGACAAGGATGTAGTCCCCACCTTCTCGGATATCTGCAACCAAGGGTGTTCACGGACGCCATCACAGAATGAGCAATGATGGCGCGCCAGTGGCACAGAGCTAGCTGAGTATATAGATAGTCCCTAGACCAGCTTGGGGCTGTGGGGACCTTGAAGATTTCCTGGGGAAGTAACGCTAACATGAGAGCTGAAGCCCAAGCAGGAATCAGCCATCGGCTCCCTTCCACGCTTTCCAGTGAGAAGCCCGCATCTCAGTCATTGCTTCATTGCTCCATATCCAGCTCAGTATTTATATGCAGGAGGCTTGGTTGAATGCACGACTGAGCAAACACAATGAATGGATTGGTGAAATGCTGAGCAAGAAGGGCAACCTCAGCCTGACATTCCTATTAGCCGCCTAGACTAACACTGAGGCTGCCTTGGCCTTTGTATGACACATAGTTTATTGTGGGGTTTCCTGACCTTTAGACTGAGTTCAGTAATACAACAGCTTCTTATTCACAATAGATGTGTCCTAAAAGCCCAGTGCCCTCCTGAAACTGCAGGTAGTACTGAACCACTATGGTATAATATATACTCCTTTCCCAAGTATATATATTATATGTGAAATTTAATTCCTAAGATAGGCACAATGACAGTAACAAAAGTAACTAATAAAATAGACAATTGTAACTATATCCCATAGGAAGAGTGTGGATATGGTCTCAGCACCTGTAGGCAGGTAGCATATACTTTGTGGAAACTCTGGACCGAGGCTTATGTCCCAGGTGAGATGGGACAGGATAACCCAAAACTTCTTCACACTAATCAGAAAAGCAGAAAACCTCTCATGAACTGTCTACTTCTAGAATAATCCATTCATGTTTTTGAACTGTGGGTGACAAATCACAGAAAGCGAAACCAGGGAGAAGGGGAAACTATTATACTGTAGGAGTGGTAAGTGGTTTCACATTTTTAAAAAAGAATTTGTGGCTTTTGTTTTCGTGTACTACAGAAAGAACTGCTTATTTTAGAACTATCTATGAATTATATAGGTAACATTTTCTTATAACTTCCTTATATTTTTCTTAGTATAAAAATGAAAAGTTGTGAAGAGTAACAGGACAGTTCAAATCCTGGGATATGGACAGGGATTGGGATAAGTTAACTGGATGCCAGAGACAGTCTTGACTTTGTATCCAGAGTTCCAGAAGCTTACCCATCTAGCAATGCCTTGTTCACAAACAGGATCAGGCCCTGTAAGTGATCATCACCTGCCTCTAAGGATATGATGGTGAGCTGGGGAATGACTCAGTGGGTAAGAGAGTGAATCCCAGGCACCGATGAAAAAGCCAGGCATGGATGCAATATGCCCATAACCCCAGCACTGGGAGGCATAGACAGGCAGATTATAAGAACTCACTAGCCAGTCAGCGTAGCCTAAATGGTGAGCTTCAGGTTTAGAGAGAGACCCTGTCTCAAAGCAATACAGTGGAGAGTAATAGAGGAAGACAACTCTCCTCCTTTGGCCTCTGACTGAGCGCACAGGGGCAGAGGTGCCCACATCCATAGATTCACATGCCTCCATCATATACACACCCACATTCAACACACATGCACTTATACACACACACAAAGAATATATTGATTCTTTTTCTGAATGGACTACTCAGATATTTGGTCAAATAATATTCTTAGTGTTTCGGTGAAGGTATTTCGGCTGAGACATTTATTTAGCAGCTAAGTACAGGAGATTGCCCTTCTTCATGTGAGTGAGTCTCAGCCAATCAGCTGAAGGCAGGATTGGAACACAAAGGCTGAGCCTTCCACTGAACACAAAGAAATTCCTACTGCCTGGCTGCCTTGAGCTGGTCAGTGATGTCTTGAGTCTCAAGCTGTGGGATGTCAATGGAACTATACCACTGCTCTCCTGAGGCTCCAGCTTTGGAAAAATGTTGATTCAAGGATTTGGTAGCATCCACAATTTTGTGATCTGATTTATGACTATGCGTATGTTTGTGTCCATGCATAGAGGCATATATATAGGCAAAACACCAATGTACATAAAATAAAAAATGTTTAATGTTTTAAAAAAAGAAAGCATCTCTCATTGAACCTAGAATTCATTGATTTGGCTAAACTAGATGGCCACCAAGATCCAGGGATGTGCCTATCTCTATCCAGACCCTGGTCTACAGTGCTGGAATTAGAGACATGCACTGCTGTTCATACAGCTGCGAGGCATCTGAGCTCAGGTTCTTATGCTTGCAAGGATTTCAACAATCCAGCTTCCCAGCTCCCTAATGATCCAATTCCTTCAGCTCTTCCCAACATGCGCACACACAGACACACACACAGACACACACACAGACACACACACACACACACACACAGTTTCTCTGTGCAGCCATGGGTATCCTGAAACTTACCCTGTAGATTAGGATGGCCTCAATCTCAGAGATATGCCTTGGGAGAGATGGCTCAGAGGTTAAGAATGCTGGCTGCTCTTCCAGAGGTCCTGAGTTCAACCCCCAGCAACCACATGGTGGCTCCCAACCATCTGTAATGATTACTGGTTCCCTCTTCAAGGGTGGAGACACACATACAGGCAGAATATTATACACATAATAAATAAAAATAAATCTTAAAAAAGAGAGATATGCCTTCCTCTGCTTCCTGGGTGCTGGGATTAAAGGCATGCATCACTACTACTCAGCTTAAAAAAAAAATTCTTTTAGTTAGTATTTTTATTTTGTGTCTGGGTGTTTTGCCTGTATGTGTGTACTACTTGCATGCAGTGCCCATGATGGCCAAAAGAGGGCACCAGATCCACTGGCACTGGTTAGAATTGGTTGTGCTTATGGATACTGGATACTAGCAACTAAACCTGAAAGAGCAGCAAAGGCACTTAACCCCTGAGCCAGTGACTTCTCCAGCACCATGGCTTGCCTGCATGCCACCATGCTTCCCACCATAATTAATATATATTATATATAGGATATATATATATATATTCTGAACCTGTAAAGAAGTTTCAATTAAATTTTATTTATTTATTTTTTTTAGAAAAAAAGACTTGCGCTCTCTGGCTGTCTTCTGCGGTGACAGCATAATGTCCTATCTTGGTGGCTCTCAAGTTACTTTTATTTAAAATATATTTATTTTGATTCATTTAAAATTGTGTGTGTGTGTGTGTGTAGGTATGTGTATGAGAGTGCTGGTGCCCATGGAGGCCAGAGGCCCCAGATAACTTGAAGCTTTACAAACACCTGTGAGCCCCCTGACTTGGATGCTGGGAACTAAACTCAGGTCCTCTAGAAGAGCAGCAATTGCTTTTAACGGCTGAGCCATCTCTCCAGCCCCTCAAATTAATTCTAACTGAAGGAGAAAAACCTTCTGGCCAGTGCTTTGAAGATATACAAGATAGGAGCTGGAAATCTGGCTCAGTGGTTACGAGCATTGGCTGTCCTTACAGAGGACATGGGTTTAATTCTCAGCACCCTATGATGGCTCATAACCATCTGTTACTCCAGTCCTGGGGGATCCAATACCCTCTTTTGGCTTCCTTGGGTACCAGTCATTGCACATGGTGCATGAACATACATGTAGGCAGAAGATTCATACACATAAAATAAACAATCTTTTCAAAAGGTTTTACAGAGGGGGAACCCTGCTAGCTTAAAATTCAGAGAAATAGGAACCCTGCACGGAGTTGCACTCTCCAGCCAGAATCTTTAACTGTGACCCAAGACTGGAGCTCAAGAGCTGTTATCAGTTAAGAAGCATCTTCCCAAGGCACACTTGGAAACAAGAGTGGTAAGCGCCCATTTCCACATCAGTTTGTATAAGCCCAGAAATGTACATTTATCAGACTAATACAATTATTTTTCATTAAAAATAGTGGAGTAAGAAGCAAGCAGACTGGGTGTAGAGACCAAGATTCAAATCATATGATGTTCTATTCCTAGCTGTGTTTGTGAAGCAATTAGTCTTAGGTCATGACGATGCCCCAGGCATGTAACTGTGGAAACTCATGTCTTGTCAAGTCCTCTGCAAATGATGCATACTGTGGGCTGGAAGATGGTGTCTGGGCTTACCTCATAGAGGCTACAGTACCTTGTTAAAAGACTTTCTGTGGATATTTTCTCTGAACCCTGAATACTTTCTGAATTACCTTAATGAGGAGGAAACTTCCTTGCCCAGAGTAATATTGTTGGTGAAAGGTCTCTCTAAACATCTTTTTATTGGTTTTACTTGGCAAAGTTTTGGATCTGGCTATGGAGTTTGCAGATGCCACCCACCAGGTTCATTTTACAAACACTCAGCATTTATTTTCAATAATAACTTTTCTTCAAAGATTTTAATTCACACACATACAATGTCTACAGCGTCATTTACTAAGGCTCAAAGCACAATTTTACTAACTTTTCCTTTTATTCTAACCATCGTAACCAAGAAGTGAAAGGTATGAACCTCTCCTCCCTCCCTCCTTTCCTTCCTCTCTTCTTTCTTCTCCTCCCCCTCCCTTTCCCCCCCCCCTCCCTTCCTTTTATTTTCCTTTTCAGGATCTTATGATGGCCAGGCTGGCCTCAAACTCACTATGTAGCCCATGCTGGCCTTGAACTCCTGATCCTCATGCTTCTACCTCCTAAGTACTAGCATTACAGTTGTGAACCACCACACCGTTTTGAGTCTCTCTTTTTTTAAAAAGAAGTTGAAAGTGATGTCCAGAAAGGCATTCTCTCGGGAGGATCAAGCTCTGAGTGTAGGGAGCCTCAGAGGGCGAGTCCAGGGCTCTCAGGTCTTTATTTTTTTTATGTATGTATCAGGCTGAAATGAATTTGCTTTGAATGTCTCTCCTGGTGGTGTTGGTATCCTGCTGACTTAAAAACACTGCAAGTGACAAAATGGCTATTGTTGTTTTACTCTTTGAGACAGGGTCTTACTGTGGAGCTCTAGCTGGCTTGGAGCTCTTTGTAGATAAAGCTGCTCTTGAACTCAAGAGAGGTCTACCTGCTTCTGCTTCCTGAGTGCTGGGAGTAAAGGAGTGTGCCACCACACCCAGCCTCCATGTTTACTTCTGTCAGAATCAAGGAGACATTTCTTTAGAAATGTAGGAAACTAACTGGGGTAACAACAGGGCAGTGAAATACAAACAAGGGAAGGGACTTCATCTTCAGAAGAATGAGACTGACTAGGTGTTTCTGGGATAGGAAAGGTAAATCAAGAGTGGGTCCCTAGGCTGGGATGAGTGCAATGGCAAACTACTGAGGGATAGGGCAAACATTTAATGTTCTAGTAACATTAAATACATTTAAACTAAGGTAGCCCTAAGCAGCCTAGGCTAAGATGGAAAATGGCCAAAACAGGTAACAAAACAGCAGTATTTTGGGTTGACCAATCATAATGAGGTTTAGCAAAAGCACAAGACCCATGTGTTTTGTGAGGAACTGTGGAGAGTCTCTATTTACAGATTCCTGAGTAGGAAAACTAGGCACATTACTGAGTTCCCCAACTTCTAGTTCTCTGATTGGAAGTTCATTTTCCCCGCTTCTCTGCTGTCAACATGTCCTGCATTTTTTAAAAAAATAGTCAATTTAAAAGCAGACAGATTTGCTATGACTAATGTCAGAACTCCCAAAGCAGGCTTTTTCCAAAAATACATTGTAATTGATAGTACTATAAGCTCAGTGTAAAAGGGCTGTGACACAATTTCTGGCCCCAGGCTGAGGCAGATGTTTCCTGTGGGCTCAGGCGCAGCAGGCAGGTCTCCACACTCCTTCACTGCTCTTGCTATGGTACTTTAAATGTCTTAAATCAAACTGCTTTATAGGTGAATCTTTCCAATGTCTACCTTAGTTATTCTTATTTTCCTCTTTAGTCTTTAACTTGTTAGGGAAAAAACAGGGAAAGAACTCAGGGCCTCACTCATGTCAAACATGTGCTCTACTACTGAGCTATATTCCATTTGGAGAAAATTGATTTTCAGACAGTGTCTCAACTGCATCTCCCAGGCAAGCCTCTAACTTGTGATACTCTTGGCTCAGGTTCCTAAGCAGTTGACCTTACAACTGTGTACATTCACACTAGACCTAAACACTTATTTCTGAATGAAAATATATTTATATTCTTTAAGAAAAAAAATTTTTTTTTCATTTTTAGGTCTGTTTAGACAAGTCTTGCTGTGTAGCCCAAAGTGGCCTAGAACTCTCCCTTAAAGCCAGGGTTGCCTCAGTCATGCAGTCCTTCTGCCCGTGCCTCTGGGATTACAGGCATGCACCATCATGTCTAGCTTGCCCAAATTAGGTTTTTGGGCCTGTTTTGGTTGTTGCTTTGAGACAGGGATTCCCTATGTGGAACTCATTATGAAGAACAGGCTGGCCTCCAGTTCATGGCTCTCCTGCCTCTGCCTTCACAGACATGTGCTACCACACTTAGCTCCAAATTTAGTTTCGAAAAACTAACAGCTTTTAATCAAGTTGGTCTTACAGGCTGTTACCTTGGTGTGTCTTAGTTATCTGTTATTAAGAGGAAGGTTGGAGACAAAGGAAGTAATTTTCTTCCATAAGTTCACAATGGGATAAGAGGATTGCATTCATACAGTGTGCTCAATTAATTTTTGTCATGAGTTCAATTGTAGGGGATAAGTGATAGGTCAAAAGAAATGACATCACCATTTACTGAGACTACTTTGTACCATCTAGAAATCATGTCCTTCATTTAATCCTTCAGTAATGTTTCATATTTTCATCTTTTGATAATATGCATAAACTAAAAAGATTAAAGCTAAGCAGCTCATTCCTATCTAGCAGACAGCCAGGAAAACCAGTAACTCAGACACTGACTTGTCTGGCTGTTAATCAGAAAATCACAATCTTATCTCTTCAGAGTTTTGTTCAGCAGTCACAGTTTGTTAATGGCCCGACATCCCTTTGCTGTTTCAAGTAGGTTCCTGTACCACTTGTGACTTGGCTTCTTAGGAATTCTAGGTATGAAGTGTTGGAGAGATGGCCTACTGGTTGGGAGTACAGGGTACAGTGCTTAGGAGTGCAGGTCCAGTGGGCCCGAGTTAGGTTCTCAGCACCTATGTGGGTAGCCTAAAACTGCCTGTAACTCCAGCTCTAGGCGATCTGGGATCTGACACCTTCACTGGCTTCCTTGGACAGGTACTGACCAGGAAGTTTCCTCCTTGTTGACTAGCTTTCATAATACTGGAAGGTGCTGTGCAGGTTTCTGGGGAAATAATACCCAGCAGTGAACCCTGTGAGAGCCACAGTAACAACTGGCTTGGCAAGACATACCCATGGGTGCAATAGTGCCATGAATATTATGGTAGTAACCAACTGCTTTCTGGTTGGGTTTAAGTTCCACTCTACAGTAGGTAATTCATGCCTAGTACTTTACATTTGGCCAAGATTCATCAGCTGGGGAGCTCATAGGCTTAGAAATGAATCTACTATTATTTTGGTACATGGACATAGTATCAGACTGCCTTGTAAATACTTATCATTAAATCAATAGATTAGTGCAACTATCAGCCCTCATCAGAGAAACTTCCTTTTGTCAAGGTTACCAGGTAAATACAAGTGGTCAAAGTGCAAAAAAACTAATGTCTGTGCAGTGTTCTGCCATAAACAGGACATCTACATCATGTCACCTTCATACAGGACTCAGGGAACATTGAGGACAAGGAGGTGGAATGATTGTAAGCACCTGAGGTCAGGGATGACTGGACTCTTCTGGACATGACCAGTGCACTCATGAATTCACAGCAGCCATGGCTGCCTGTTAAAGATCTGTACAGGAGTGAGCAGCTTAGGTACATTCCAGAATCAACACGGCATAGAAGCCCCACCCTAGCTGAAAAGCCATTGGCCTTTGATGGATGCTAGGAGAATGAGTCAGTTTTCTTTAGGGATGGGTCTCTGGTAGCTGACTCTGCTCCAGTGCATGGCCTCACACCATGCATATATGGGCAACGCTTACCTAAGAACAAAAAAAGGCATGAAATTGAGAGGGGCACACAGGGGCATCTGGGAGAAGTTGGAGGGATGAGGGAGGACAAATGATGGAATTACATTGCATGCATGTATGAAATTCTCAAAGAGTAAAACTATCATAAAATAAAATCATACTGGTGTATTTTTAACAATTATTGCCATCACTTGGGAGGTGGAGGAAACAGGATCAGGAGTTCAAAGTCAACTTCAGCTTACACTTCATGAGACCGTTTCTAAAAATGAACCAAATTTGTATGATCTGGCTTGTGCTTAACATCCCAGCACTGGAGATGCTGAGACAGGATTGCTGAGTGTTCAAGACCAACCGGAACTGCACAGTCAATTCTGCCTAAACTACAGAAACTGTCTCAAAAAGCCTAAATAAATAACACACTCATTTGTTTGGTGGGATGGGAAGACATGGTCTCAGTACGAAATCCGGGCTAGACTGGAACTCTCAACAGCTTCAGCCTTTAGGGTGTGAACATTCCGAGAACCATATTGCGAACCTGTGAATATGCCAGTGATTTCTGCACTCTTCTTTGGTCTTTAAGATTAGGTTCTCTTGACAGACGATGAACTTGTGTTTTGGACTCTTTAAGAGGCAGTCGGATCTCTCACGAGTTCAGGACCAGCTAGAGCTACGTATTAAAATGCTGTCTCAAAAGCCAAAACCCAAACCAAATCAAAGTCACTTCAAGTCCTGGAACTAGCGAAGTTAGTAAACTGGAAAGCTTTCCTCACACCAGAGAGGCCATTCGTCAGATACTGATCTAGTGGTGGTGGTAGCTCGCCTAGTCAACCAGAGGGCGGCGCCCTCACACGTCAGCTACGCCGCTACAGCCCTCGCCCCAGGCTGCAAACCCCGAAGCCCCAGACCTGACTTTAGGCCGGCGGGGAAGGACAAACGCTCCGCAAGGCTGGACACCCGGGAGCGGGTGCACGGAACGGCCTAATGGGGTACGGCACGCTAGCCGCGGGCCAGAAACACAACACTGGCTTCGGGGCTCGGCCCCTCCTCCGGAAGTGACGCGCGACTGCGGGACAAGGAAGGGCCCCGGCGCGCCCGGGGGGGTTTGAGAGTGGCGGAGGCCGAGGAACGACGGGAGAGTCCGGTCGTAGCGAAGAACGTCGAGCGCGCGCCCGGCGACTGGCAGCCCAACTAGCCACACAGCCGCCCCGGCCGCGTGTGCGAGGGCGGAGGGCGGGGCTCGAGAACTGCGGCGGCGGGAGATGCGGGCGGCTGCAGGCACGCGGTTGGCTCGGCTCGGCCGCCGCCGCCTTCTCGGGCCCCGGCGCGGGGGTCGCCGCTGTTGCCGCGCCGCCCTTGAGTTGCCAGCGCGAGGAACGGGCGGCGGCAGAGTCTAGCGCCGCGTTCAAGGTCGAGGATTCCCGCATCCCGCCTGGTGAGCGGCACACCCACGCGCCGTCGGGGTCTCACACCACCGCCCCTCAGCCTGGCTCCGCGCGGGCCGGGCGGGGGCTGCGGGCGCGGCAGGAAGTGCGCTCGGCGGCGGCCGGGGCGGGGCCTGGCGGCGGCAGGGCGGAGCCTGGGGCCGGGTGGGCGGGGCCTGGCGGCGCGCTCTTCTTGGGCGCTGCTCCGCGGCGCTCAGGTGCGTGCGGCAGCGGCCCCCTCCGCCCTTCTCGCGCCACGGTGGGTCTTGCGAAGTCCCTTGGGCGGAAGGTGGCAGCGCTTTTTGTTGCCCGGGTGGGGCGGAGGGGAACAGTTTTAACTTGTCGAAGTGGCAGGAAGTTGGAAAGTGAAAGTGCTTTCATGGCTCGCCCACGGGCCGGAGGTTTGCGTCTCCCCGCACTTTGATCTCGGGGCGCGCGGCTTCGCATCGCGTTCTTGCCTTTCCCAAGCTCGCTGTCCAACCGGCAACAGGTTTTTTGTTTGTTTTTTTTTTTTTTCGCTACTTTTCAGCAGCCCTCGCTTACTGTACAGTTGTGGCAGGCGTTTCCTCCGAAAAGCATTGGAAGCATCTTTCCGGGGAGAAATCTTAACGGGCATTGGCAGAAAAATAAGGGGAATTTGTTGGGTGAAGTCAGAAGACGCAGTTGGCTCTTTCTCGAGCCGTTGTAATTTGAAGGTTAGGTCATTTAAGTGAGATTCTTTCAGCAGAACGGTTGCCTGTTTGTCGTTCTAGAGTCAGATCTCTTCCCCTCCTCCCGCCCCCCCTCCCCTCAGCACAGAACTTGGAGCTTCTGTATTTCCGGCTGGCAGTGGTGTTTTTGTTAAAACAGTATGATTCGACTTTTCCTCGTAGGAACTTTTTGTTCTTTGATCCTTGGTTTTATTTAAAAACGGAAACTGCTTACGTGGAGTTCGTTATATTTTTTTGGGAAATATTGTCTTAAGTTTTGGGATATCATTATATATTTGAGGCAGGGGATGTACTGAGCCCAGTCACCAGCACAAAAAAGGAAAAAAGTATACATTCAATATCCTCTTTGAGTAGGGTCTTGTGGCTCTTATTTTGCCCTCCCTCTCTTCCTTTCTTCTTTCCTTCCTTTACTAACTAGTACCAAAACCAGGGTCTGCAGCAGGTGCCCATCAGCTTACCAGCACCTCAGGCTCCCTGTTCTTATTCTCTTGCACTTCTTGGGGAAAGGTAGCAGTTTTCTTTGCCTAGGTGTAGTGTTGGCCGGCTAACTTGTGTTCTCAAGGATGCTAGACAGGCACTCCACCGCTGAGCCGCTCCCCAACCCCTAAAGCCCCCTTGTTCAGTGTAGCTTAGAGATCGGTCTTTGAATGTTAAACCTTTTTAAGCGTTTAACCTGTCAATGATCAGAGAGCCCTTCATTTGGGTCCATTTAACTCTGCCTTTGTTATGCTTCTGAAAAAAAACTTTGAAGCTGTAACTGTTAGTACTTAGATGGTGTCTCTGCATGGTATGTGTTTCTGTTCTGTTGGTGTGTAGCCCAGGCTTCATGCTCACAGTCCTCCCTGCTTCATCCCTGCTTCATCCTCAGGAGAGCCAGGATTATAGGTATGCACCTGGACTGTTTTCACTTCTATTTGTCTTCTGTTCCTTTTGGGGGGGGGATGGGTGACAACATCTCATGTCCTAGCTGGCTGCTGTATAGACTGGGCTGGCCAAGAAGTCACAGAGAGCCTTTGCCTCAGCATGCTGGGATTAAAGGTGTGTGCTACCCTGCCAAGTCCTAGCTCTCGGTCATAGTTGGGGAAATCACTGAAGTTTACTTGTAGGAGCTACAGTGAAGACTTTCAACTGTATCTAGAAGTTCACTGAAAGAATAACATGACACAGAAATTAAATCATGGGTTGAAGGTTGTAGTTTAGTAGTAGAGCCCATGTTTGCTATGTGAGACCTTGGGTTTCATCCTATAGCGTTTTGGTGGTATGTTTTTGTTATTTTGAGGCATGGTCTCACACAGGTCAAGGCGGCCTTGATCTCTTGATTTTCTGTTTCCTAAGTGCTGAGACATAAAAGTTTATTGTAATAGTCTTTATTGGAACATGCTGGCCTTGAACTTACCTGTCTCTGCCTCCTGAGTGCTGGAATTAAAGGCATGCTACACCAGGCAATGGTTCTGCATATGTTCTTGGTGTGGAGGTGATGTTTGAAATGTGTTCTTTCCTGTTTACTGGAGTAGTTTAAACAGGCTGGAATAGGATATGATTGCCAACTATTGGAAATTAAATTGGAAAACTACTCATAAAAAAGTAACTTGCCATAAGAATAGATCTCATCAGAAAAAAAGGTCTGTTTGGTAAACTCAAAACAATGACAGGGATCACCCCTCCCCATATACACTTAATGGAGATGATAATCACTATTTTAACTCTGCTTAAGTGAAGCTGTGGGGAAAATGTCTAATGGGCTTTTAGCAGGAAAGGAGCTCTTTGTGAATTGTTCTGACTTAGTCTCTGGTGCTTAATTCTGGCAGTGTTCTTGCTGGATGGAGAAGAGGTTTCTTGAGTAGAAGAGTATAACTGGGATTAGTGCCTCAGTTTCATCATCAACTATGACTGTGGTTTCTCTTTTCTCTTATTTTACTGTCTCTGCTTTTGGATCACACAAAGTGTCTGTTCAGACAGTGTCAAAACTGGTAACTAAAGATGACTGGAGGGTATTTTCATGCTTGAGAGAAATTCTAGAAACCCAAACATTTTCCTAGCTGGTGCTCACTAATCTGTCCTCTGAGTCATATGTTTTTAGGCTTAGTCTTCTTATGTCTGAATTGTGTAAGCTGGTTACATTGGGTTTGTTTGTTTTAAACATCTTCGTTGAGAGTAACTCACATCACCCACGGAGATCATGTAGTTGCGTGCTTATTAATGTGCATAGAATGGAATCACTACATGCATGGGAATGTTTTCAGGCACCCTAAAAGAAACCTTGTGGTTGTGAGCTCTCAGTCTCCATCTTTCTCCGCACCCCTTCCACTTGATGCACCTCCTCTTTCCAGCCCCTCAGCCACACTGGTCTCCTTTTGTCTGTAGAATGATCTGGTCTAAACAGTGCACACTTATCACTGGAGTCATACACTGGCCCTTTGTGGCTGGTGCTTTTTACTTCTGTCATGTTTTCAAGGTTCATCCACACTGTATCAGTATTTAATTTCTTTCTTTTTTTTTTTTAAAGTGTGATCCTGTTTCTGTGTGTATGCTTGTGTGCATGTGTGTGCGTTTGCATGTGTGTGTGTGTCTGCAGGTCAGAGGACAACTTTGAGGCATCAGTGGGTTCTTGACAACAGGCTCAGGTTGTCAGGAGAATCGTCTTTTCCCTCTCCTCCTTCAAACTTAATGCTGTTTTTATCTTTGTATGTGTGTGTTCATGCATGTTTTCATGTGCTTGTGTACCTGTGTATAGCATGATGTACCAGGACAGCCTTAGGTGTCACTCTTCATCCTTTGCCTCACTTGTAATCTAGCCAACTGCTTCCTGAGCTTCTGGGGATTCTTCCGTGAAGCACTGGGATGACAGTTTGATGTAGATTCTGGGGATTTAGGCCCTCATGCTGGTACAGCAAGCGCTCTAACAACTGAGCCATCTCTCCACCCCTCTTGAGTCCTTTTAATGGCTGAATAATATTCCGTATGTGAATTACTGTATTTTATTATTCTGTTCATAAGTTAGGTGGACATTTTAATTGATTCCACTCAAGATTTATGAATAATTCTGCTATGAACATTCCTACTTGTCTTTTTTGTTTTGAGACATAGTTTTGCAATAGATTTCTGCCTGGCTTCGAAATTGCTATATTGACCAGGCTGTCATTGAGCTCATAGAAATCTGTCTGCTGATGCCTTATCCTGGAATTAAAGGCATGTGCCACCATACAGTTCTTCTATGGACATATGATTCCATTATCTAAGTGTGTACCTGGGCATGTGGTAAACATGGCCATAGAGGCATTGCTTTTAACATTTCTAAGAGCAATGTGTGAGTTTCAGTTTCTGTCTTTATTGGCTTATTGTTGCTCTTTTTGGTAATAATAGGTGTGTGGTGTTTTTGCTTGTTTTCATGTTCCTATCCCTATTATTAATGATGGGGACAATTTCCTGTGTGCTTATTGGCCGTTTCTAGCTTTTCTCTGGAAAGTCACCCTGTGCCTGGGTTTTGTTTTGTTTTTTAATGCCATAAGAGTTGTTTACTTACTTGGGGTGCAAGTTCCTTTTATGACACATGGTTTTTTAGAGGGTTTGGGGGTTAGAACATTGTGTGTCAGAGTTGTCTTCTGGCTTGCTGATAGCCCTGGCTGTCCTGGAACTCTCTCTGTAGACCAGGCTGGCTTAGAACTCACAGAGATTCACCTTCCTCTGCCTCCCGAGTGCCTGTCTTTGTAATGTTTCAATAGAATTGTTTTACCTTCAGACTCTCATCTGACCCATTGGGGTTTTATTCCTAGAGAAAGGAGGGTTTTTCTGATTTTTTTATGGAAGATGTTCAGTCACTTTGTCACATATAAATACACTTTTATTGATTTTGATTGGAGCAGCTGTGTAAGGAATTTTTCCCGTGAAGTTCTGTGAAGAACTTCACAGAAGTTCTCTGAGACAGCACTAGTTTGTGTGCTGTCTGGGAGGGTGGTGGTCAGCTGGGATGCTTTGACTGCAGAGACGGTGTGATGTATGGTGGGTGGAGCCAGGGTGCTGTGCCAGCTGCACAGGACAGTCCCCCAGCAAAGGGTTAGCCAGCTCCAGTGGCAGGCTTGCTGGAACTGAGAACCTCTGACCTGAACGGGAAGGCCTCAAGATTGAAGGATTTTTCTTCTGTTCTGTTGTCCTGATCACTAATTAAATAAAAGAAGAAACCGTGTAGACTGTGGATAGTAACAGAACTTGCAGATTGAACTGGGGAACATTCTGTTGAATTCTCAGTGCTGCCAATTTGAATGTAAACTACCCTGCCATGGTGCTATTTGGAGGAGAAATACCAGTTGGACTAGGAACAAATTATTCCCTCTGCCTCAGCCTCCTGGTCACCCTGAGACACAAGTCTTGTCAGATAAACACAGTGAGTTCATTTAGCTACACATTGAAATGTTGGTCATCTAAGAGAATGTGGCAATAGGACTTCAAAGGTAAAAGTTAAGAACTGACCCTCCGTTCTCACTGTCATTTATGGAACTAGCTTTATTTTCCTTGAAAGCTGCTTATTCTTTAATATAACTTCTTTTTGCATACACAGGTGCTTTGTTGCTGAGCTGTATCTGACCATGCTTAAGAATGCTAAAGCTGGGGGCTAGAGAGATGGCTCAGTGGCTTAGAGTGTATACTGCTCTTGGGGACCCGAGTTTGGTTCTCAATACTCACGTCAAGCACTCCAGCTCCAGGGGATCTGACACTCTTTAGGCCCCCGTGGGCACCACTCTCATGTCCACAAATGCACATTCAAACACATAATTCAAAATAAAAATAAAGTCTTAAAAAAAAGATTTCATAAGGGAGTTGGCCATAGTGGTATACAGTTGTAATGCTCGGCTGAGGCAAGAGAACTGAGTTCAAGGCCAGCTGAGCACGGGAGACACCGTCAAAACAAAACCCAAGTGGCCTAGCATATGTGAGAATGTGGACTCTGGATTCAGATGGCCTACACTTAAGTCTTAACATTGACATTTGTTGTGTGTCCTTTTTCGATAATGAGAAATGATGGTGGAGTGTGCTATAGGACACCTAGAACACGTACTAGCAGTGCCTGCGGCATTGAGTGAGCATCTCACCCTCTGTACTCTTTCAGCCCCTTGCTATGGACAGTGCCATCACTCTGTGGCAGTTCCTTCTTCAGCTCCTGCAGGAGCCTCAGAATGAGCACATGATCTGCTGGACATCTAACAACGGGGAGTTCAAGCTTCTGCAAGCCGAGGAGGTGGCTCGTCTCTGGGGAATTCGCAAGAACAAGCCTAACATGAATTATGATAAGCTCAGCCGAGCCCTGAGATACTACTACGTAAAGGTAAATGCCCGACCTAACCCTCTGTTCCGAGAACTTCAAAACAAAATATAGTCTTTGTCTCTGTTGGTGTTGAGTCCTAATGCAGTTTATTTAATCCAATTGATTTAACAGCTGTAGTTGTTCTGTCTGTATTTCTGCAAACTCCTTAAAAGTTTTTAAATATTCATACACATGACTACATAGAGGATGGAGGACAGCTTGTGAAAGTTGATTCTCTCCTCTCATCACATGGATTCCAGGGATCAAACTCAGGTGATTAGGTTTGGTAACAAACACCTTTATCTGCTGAGTGACCTTGCTGTATGTACGCATCTTTATTTTATGTGTATGGGTGTTTCACCTGCATGGATGTCTGTGTACCGTGCATACAGTCCCCTTTCCTTAAAACTGGGGTTACAATTGTTAGTGACCTGACATGGGTGCTGGGAACTGAGGTGAAGTTCATGCTGTTAACCTCTAAGCCATCTCTCCAGCCCCTGAGATGATCTTTAAAGAAAAAAAGTATAAGGGTTGGAGAGATGCTCAGAGGTTAAAAGCACTGGCTATTCTTCTAAAGGTCCTGAGTTCAATTCCCTGGAACTGCATGGTGGTTCATAACCATCTATAATGAGATCTGGTGCCCTCTTCTGGCATGCAAGCACACATGCAGGCAGAATGCTGGATGGATGGATGGATGGATGGATGGATGGATGGATGGATGGATGGATGGATGGATGGATAGATCTTTTTTTATAAAAAAAGAAAAAAGTATAAGATTGGAATACAAAAAAAGGAAATTTGAGATGCTTGAGTGTAAATACTCTTATATATGTCATAACTTAAAGATTATCGTATAGGGCTAGGGATGTAATTTAGTTGGTAGAATGTCTAGCCCAGCATAAACTGAGTATTGTGGCATAAGCCTATAATCCTAACATTGAGCAGGAATAGGCAGGAGGACTGGAAGTTGATGACTTAACAAATGTGAAGTTCACCCGAGATCCAGGAAGCTCTGCTTTATTGAGGGGGGTGGGGAGAAGCCAGGAGCAGGGGAGAATGCTCAGTTGGTAAAGTGCTTGTAGTACGAGCTTGACAATCAGAGTCCGCTGCCTGTCACCCACGTGAAAAAGCCAGATATGGTGTGCCTGTGTCCTAGTGCTGAACAGCAGAGACAGGAGGATCCCTGAGGCTTGCCAGTCAGTCTGGACAAATTGGCAAACTCCAGGTTCAGTGAGAGACTCTGCTGCAAAAGAAACATCACTCCCCCCCCTCCAAAAAAAAACATAGTAATTGAGAACAACTCCTGTTGTTGGCTTTTGGCCCCCATGCGCATGTTCATACATGCACACACAGGTGCTCACTACCTTCACACATGGGAACCCATATACACCCATGCACACAAAACATTTTATCATATATATCTGTAGATTGAATATTTTTGTTTCAGTTTAGCCTAGGGAACACAAATTAATACCTTAAAGAAAAGCTATTGCCTTAAATAGCTATTGGTGGCTCACCTATAACTCAACACTCAAGAGGCTGAGGCAGAAGATTGTGGGGGTTCTAGATCAGCAAGAGTAGCTATTGAAAATTGAGTTGTTGTTTTTTTTCGGGTTTTTCTTTGTTGTTGTTTTTGGGTTTTGGTTTTGTTTTGGTTTTTTGGCTTTTTGAGACAGGGTTTTATTCTGTAGCTCTGGCTGTCCTGGAACTAGCTCTGTAGACCAGGCTGGCCTCGAACTCTTTGAGAGTCGATGGCCTCTGCCTCCCAGGTTCTGGGATTAAAGGCATGTGCTACCATGCCTGGCTTATACTTAAATTTTTAAAGATTTATTTTATGTGTGCATAAGGAAGAGATGGGGAGGGTTGGGGGTGTGGGATGGGAGGGTGTCACGACATGATTGTCGGCAGAGGTGAGGGACAAGGTTTTTTTGTTTTGTTTATTTTATGTCTCTTAGTGTTTTGCCTGTATGCATGCCTGTGTGCCACTTGTGTACCTGGTACCCAGGGAGGCCAGAAGAGGGTGTCAGATCCTTTGGAATTGGAGTAATCGGTGGTTGTAAGTTGCCATGTTGGGGCTGGGACTCAAATCTACATCCTGTGGTAGACCAGCCAGCACATTATTTATTTGTTTATTTATTTTCAGGCAGGGTCTCATTGTGTAGTCCTGACTTATCCTGGATCTCGCTGTGTAAATCTAGCTGGTCTCAAACTTAAGATTCACTTGCTCCTGCCTCCCGAGCACTGGCATTAAAGGTGTGTGCCATTGCATCCAGTTGTAGCACCCAGTGCTCTTTTTTTTTTTTTAATATTTTTAAAATTTTTTATATTAATTGCAGTTTATTCACTTTGGATCCCAGCTATAGCCCCTTCCCTCATTCCCCCCGAATCCCACTCTCCCTCTCTCATCTCCTCCCATGTCCTTCCCCAAGTCCACTGATAGGGGAGGTCCTCCTCCCCTTCCATCTGACCCTAGCCTATCAGGTCTCATCAGGACTGGCTGTACTGTCCTCCTCTGTGGCCTGGTAAGGCTGCTCCTCCCTCTGGGGAAGGTGATCAAAGAGCCAGCCACTGAGTTCATGTCAGAGACAGTCCTTGTTCCCCTTTCTAGGGAACCCACTTGGATACTGAGCTGCCATGGGCTACATCTCTGCAGGGGTTCTGCATGGTCCTTGGTTGGAGTATCAGTCTCAGGAAAGACCCCTGCACCCAGTGCTCTTAACTGTCTCTCCAGTCCTCCATACGATAACTTTTGAGGGTCTATTCTCACTTTCTATTGCATGTGTGGAAGCAGGGTCTCTTGTCTCTTCTGCTGAGTTGCATATCCTAGGCTAGTTTCCTGGTAGTTCTCCTGTCTCCACCTCCCATCCCTGTGGGAGTTCTGGGATTGTATGTCCATACCAACACATTTAGCTTTTTACATTCTGGGGGGTCAAACTTGGGTCTTCAGGCTTGCATAGATAATACCCTTGCCTGCTGAGCCAGCTCCTCAACCCAAAATTATATCTTTTAATATCTTGTGACTTTGAATATTTTTCTGGACACTGGAGAAAAATAAACATCTCCAAAGAATAGTTTTAGACTTAAGAATCGGAGCTGCTGCTTTCCTCCCTTGCAGGAGTTGATCTTACCAGCTTCTCGGAGGTCAGAATCGGTTGAAGGAAGTGGGAACCTCACAGCTGTGATGCTCTGAGACCCCTTTAGCTTCCTGAGAATGCTGATGGCTTATACCACTGGGACTAAGATTGCAGTTCAGTGGGTTCTGACTTAATACAGGTATTTGATTAAGAAAGTCAACTTTCATGTGATATCCTAGTCCAGTTGCTAACGAGGCTTTGAACTGCTTTAATTTCTCTGAACAAGGACTGTGTTTGGCCTGGGTAGATGAATGTAGATGCCTTTGAAACTTTCTAAGAACTATGCTTAGTTCTCAAATAGAGTACTTAACTAGGTCCCAATTTTAATGATCTATGAAATGTAATTTATAAGAAAGTATAAGGATGCTTATCTTTTCTACCTACAGAACATCATTAAAAAGGTGAACGGTCAGAAGTTTGTGTACAAGTTTGTGTCTTATCCAGAGATTTTGAAAATGGATCCACTGACGGTAGGCAGGATTGAGGGAGACTGTGAAACTTTAAGCTCCATTGAAGCCAGCAGTTCCAAAGATGCTGAGAGTGGAGGAAAGGAGAGGCTGCCTCAGCCTGGAGCCAAGACATCTAGTCGCAATGACTACATACACTCTGGTTTGTATTCTTCATTTACTCTCAACTCTTTGAACACCTCCAATAAGAAGCTTTTCAAGTCAATAAAGATAGAGAATCCAGCTGAAAAACTGGCAGAGAAGAAAGCTCAGGAGCCAACACCATCTGTCATCAAATTTGTAACAACGCCTGTCAAAAAGCCTCCCATCGAACCTGTCGCTGGTACCTTTTCAACAAGCCCAAGTGTTTCTCCATCTTCTGAAGAAACTATCCAAGCTTTGGAGACACTGGTTTCTCCCACACTGCCTTCTCTGGAAGCCCCAGCCTCTGTATCCATTCTGGCAACCACTTTTAACCCTACTCCTCCAGTCCCATCTATACCCCTTCCTCTAAAGGAGCCCCAGAGGACACCTTCTCCACCATTGAGTTCTAACCCAGACATTGACACAGACATTGAATCAGTGGCTTCTCAGCCAATGGAACTTCCAGAGAACTTGTCACTGGAGCCTAAAAATGAAGACTCAGCTTTGCCAGAAAAGGACAAAACAAATAACTCAAGATCTAAGAAGCCCAAAGGGTTAGAACTGACACCAGCCCTTGTGGTCACAGGCAGTGACCCGAGCCCCTTGGGGATCTTAAGCCCATCTCTCCCAACAGCGTCTCTTACACCAGCGCTCTTTTCACAGGTAGCTTGCTCTTTCTTTTAAGTGTGACTGCATCCATTTACTCTTCAAACCATATCTAGAATTTATACCTGCAAAATTCAATTTCTGTTAATTAGAAAGGTTTTATGTAAACCTGGGAAACTCATTTCCTTACCTTAATTAGAATACCTTTAAAAATCCATTGCTCTTGGGCCAAGGACATAGTTCAGATGGTAGAGTGCTTGCCTAGCATATGTACAGCCCGGGTTCCATCCCCAGCAATATGTAAACCAGGCATACCACCACCCACCCCCACCCTAAAAAAAAAAAAAAAAAAGGGAATCCCAGCGCTCAGAAGGTCAGAATCCCAGCAGGAAGATCAGAAGATAAAGGTCATCCTTGGCTACATAGCCAGTTTGAGAGGAGCCTGGACTATGTGACACCCTCTCTAAATAAAGCAGAAGTCATTGATTTACAAGGTTTTTTTTGTTGTTTTTTTGTTTTTTACTTCCTCGTAAAGAAAGCAAGTTCTCCCCTCACCCCCTTAAAACTGTTGCTATCAGGAGAAAACAGGAGGGACTGAGAGCCTGAGCGGAGTGGAGTGGGCTTTGTAGTCCAGCTTACTTAGTTCTGTTAGGTGTCAGCTTGTTCAACTGGGAGAAGTCTTGAGTAAGATCACCCCCAGATGGTCTGATAGTATAGGTACTCAGCTTGTGCTCTCTTGTACCTGAATTTAAGTTTGCTTTCTAGTTTGGAAAGACCCTATAAAAGTTTGGTTACCAAGAGATTATTGTGCCTCTTATCTGTCCTAGGTTATAAAATAACTTCTGAGCTTTTCATCTTTATAAAATTTAGGGTATAGAGACATTTAGGGAGGAGAACATAGTATGTGGCTTCTGCTTGTATCTTTGGAAGGATGGCGCACAAGCTGGGCACGTCCTTGAGTGGTCTTCTTGTATATTGCAGACACCCATCTTGCTGACTCCGAGCCCCTTGCTGTCCAGTATCCACTTTTGGAGCACTCTCAGCCCATTTGCTCCCCTGAGCCCAGCCAGACTGCAAGGTGCTAATACGCTTTTCCAGGTAAATTCCACAATGTGCCTCCTGTGGTGGAGGAATGTTAAATGCGGAAATGGGCAGAGGTAGTGTCGCACTGCTCAGCGTCATTGTCACACACCTCCCATTTGATAAATATTTCACAGTCCACTGCAGAGTAGTGGTTGCTTTTCCTTTTGATGCAGTAGGTGATTGGGGGTTATGGCTCTCAGTTACTGCCCAGCATAGCAAGAAACTTTTATACTGCATATTGCTAGCCCAGGAAAATACTGATGTTTGAGGCACAGTTTCTGTTGAATACATATGGCTTTTTTGTGCTATGTTAAGTTAAACAAATATAAATTGGACAGTCTGTGTACATATACTAATGCATGCACACACACAGCCATGATAAGGATACATTTAATGCATTTTGATCAGAATTGCATACCTACATGTATACATAACCTGTTCCCTTTGCTTATCCTCCTGTTCTGTTTGGAACTCTTCTTTCTCTTCACAATACTTCCCCCTCCTACTTTCATGTCTTTTTGTTGTTGTTTTGGTTTGGGTTTTTTGGTTAGGGTTACTTGCCTGTGCATGAGTGGGTTAATCCTCCTCAGTCAACAGCTGTTAGCTGTCCTGGCTAGGATGGGGCCTCCTGTGCTTCTTTCTGCATGCTGGAGTGTTGACTTGCTCGACTTTGCCTGATCGTCCCTGCGTGACCACAGCTGCTGTGAGTTGAGGAGCGCAGCTCGACGTCACAGTGGGAAGACAGTGTTTCACAGTGCCGCTCCCAGCCTCTGGCTCTTCAGTTAGTTATTTTCACTTTTTTTTTTTTTGAGACAGGGTTTCTTTCTGTAGCCTTGGCTGTCCTGGACTCACTTTGAAGACCAGGCTGTCCTAGAACTCACAGAGATCCATCTGCCTCTGCTTCCCGAGTGCTGGGATTAAAGGCGTGCACCACCACAGCCGGCTCATTCTCTGTCTCTTAAATTCTTTCTGCCTCTTCTTCCACAGTGTTCTCTGAGTTTTGGGGTATGTGCCATGTAGATGTCCCATCAATGACCGTACACGCCACAGACACTTGTTCGATGCACTTTGACCAGTTGTGAGTCGCAATATTAACCATCATTCACTGCAAAAAGAAGCCTCTCTGGAGCTGAAGAAATGGCTCAGCAGTTAAGAGTGTGTACTGCTCTTGCAGAGTTCAGTCCCCAGCACCCTTTTTGGGGACCTGCACTCACATGTACAAAATTACACACATAAGCACGTAAATCTTTTTTTTTTTTTTAAAGCTTCTCTTATGAGGGTCAAGAGTGCATTCATCACTGAGTGTAGAGTTAAGTATTTACCTGTTTGAAAGCATGTCCATATAGCAAAACAATAACAGTAGGCCCCCTTAAGGCCTATGACCTCCTCAGCCATGGGCTTTTGACCAGGTTTACAGTACTAGGCGTGAGTTCCCTCCTGTGGAGTAGGCTTTAAATCTTAATTAGAAAAGTGATTGGTTACTCCCATAATACTCATGGTACAGTAACACCAGTGGACACATGTTGCCTGGCAGGTCATTGTTGAAGCATGTAAGCTCTACTGGTGCCTTTTCTCTTCAGTGGCCTGTATACTGTGTTCCAGCATTACCAAAGCTAGCCAGCAGGGAGGAAGTTTCTAGGTCAGTTCCAGCTCGGTTTCTGACCCGCAACAAAGTGTGAGGTGTTTAGCAATAGGTCTTAGCAACTGGTGGGCAATCAAGAGCAGTAGCAATAGCCATATTGTTTTGAGGGGCCTCTGAGAATTTTCTGACCAACAACTCATAAGGAGTTGAAATTTCACAGCGGGCTGTAAAATTCTTGGCATTGGTATTTGTTTAATTCTGGGAACAGCAATATTCATCCATGCAAGGTGTCTTCATTCAAACTTTAAAAAAAAATCATATTCTTTCATAGTTTACAAAGGAGCAGATTTCCATTAAGATTTTGCTTGTTTTCAAGACAGTGTTTCTTTGTGTAGTCCTAGCTATCTTAAAACTCTCTAGACAATGACAGCTTCAGACTCACAGAAATCCGCCTGCCTCTGCCCTAGAGTGCTAGGATTAAAGGTGTGCGCCACCACTGCCCAGCTCCATTAAGAATTTTTAAAGGGGCTGGAGAGACGGCTCGGAGGTTAAGAGCACTGGCTGTTCTTCCAAAGGTCCTGAGTTTAATTCCCAGTAACCCACATGGTGGCTCACAACCACCTGTAATGAGATCTGGTGCCCTCTTCTGGTGTGTAGGCATATATGCAGGCAGAATACCGTATAAATGATAAATAAATAAATCTTAAAAAAAAGAAAAAAGAACTTCTAAATATTTATTTTGGTTCCTCTCCCTTGTCTCTCCTACTCTTTCCTTCCCACCCCCATTCCTGCTAAAACTTTTCCATTTTCAGAATCTCCCCCATCACCCTACCTTTCATAGCTAACACATGTGTTCTACTGTTGATGGGAACATGTTTTGAGAAAGGAATCACGAGGTGACTTTTGTTTTGTGCCACCATGTTGTACTTCTGTAAATATGACGTTATAGCCTGCTATGCTGTGTGTATGTGACGCTCAAGGTTAGAAATAATGCTGGAGATGGCACCTCACACCTGTGATCTTAGCACTTGGGAGACTAAGGTAGGAGGATTGCAGTGAGTTTGAGCTACATAGTTGCAGGCCAAGTTACAGTGTCTATAAACAAAGTGGAAACAGGGGCTGTATGGCTGCTGATGGTGAGAAGGTACTCTAAAATAATAATAATGGTAAGGATAGAAACCGAGTGACCTTTTCTTTACTGGGTATAGGTACTGTATACAATCTATGGCTATACTTTTGTACAAGTAGCATCACAATAGGTTGTTGAACACCTGAGGAAAATGTTGCATAAGACTCTAGGAAAGCTATAATGTTATTAGATTGTTTTGTTGATAGAAAATTTTTGCTTCATTACCTTCTAGGATGGGGACAGAAATGTGCACTGCATGACTCTGGGTGCACACGTGCTAACTGGCAGATTCTGCCCATAGGTTTTCTCTTTACAATTTAATTATTTGTTTGTTGGTTCCCTCTCATAATTGCTTTTCTTTCTTTTTTTTTTTTTTAAGAGGAAAGTCTTGAGAATATTGTTATCAATTACCTCTCAAAATTGATATGTATCATCCTTTTCTGTTGAGCCAGCCCTATATTAGTGCTTTAAATACAAAGTTTAGGAAATGAATTTTGGATTATCTCCCCACCAAGATGTTAGGAAAGTTCCATGTTACATTTCTACTTTTTTATGTGGGAAGTGATTCACCCTAGAAGAAATGGAGTGCTAGGATGATGTGAAGCCTTAAGGCATTCCCAATGATGTTCTATAACTTCAGCCTAGAGCTTCAGCAGGTACTCTCAGGGATGATGAGGGTCCTGTGAGCACTCCCTGGACTTCCTGTTGAAGGCTCTCTGTTAACTTTGTAACTAAGTAATACCCCTAGTGAGTATTGTCATATATCAGACTTCTTAAACCTTTGAGGTTAAATGTAAGGGTGTATACCTGGATATCGTTAAAGTCTCCATTTCTCTGAGGTAGATTGGAAAGAGTTAGTTATTGTTAGGACAGATTTTTTTTAATTGTTAAAATTTTTAATACAATATAGTTTGATCGTATTCTTTCTCATCCTCCAGCTCCTCCCAGATACTCCTTACTTCCCTACCCACCTAACCTCAAGTTCTTTCTCTCTAATATGTATATGTCTATCTCTTAAATACAACACAAAACAAAGAAATGAAAATCAAAACAAAAAATAAACCAGTAAGAAAAAAAATCACAAAACAAAAAGCACAACAGTCACAACAAACAACATGGAGTCTGTTAGTATTGGCCAGTTCTCCTGGGCATGGGTCCAGCCCTGGAGTATGGTTGATACACCCAGGGACCGTTCATGGAGAAAATTGATTTTCCCTTTGCCAGTTGCTATCAATTGCAAATAGCTTCTTAAAAGACAAAGACATTTTTGTTTGTTTGGTTTTGCTACAACAATATTTTGGGCCTGCAAGGCGGCACAGTGGGTGAAGCACTCGCTGGGTAAGCCTTACAGCTTGCTTGATGGCAGAGAGAGCTGCTTCACACTGTAGCTGTGGCACCTGTGTGTACCGCCCCGCCCTACCCACACATGATAACTGTAAACACATCACAGAAATACATCATAATCTTCCGTGATGCACGGTTACTGCCTTTGTCGTGAGAAGGTGTCTTGTGTTCTGCCCTGGGGCAGGGGAGGGAGGGACAGGAAGTGAACGTCCAGATTAGTAATAGGTTGCTGATCTACATTTGCTTCCTTTTCAGTTTCCTTCTGTACTGAACAGTCATGGACCATTCACTCTGTCTGGCCTGGATGGACCTTCTACTCCTGGCCCATTTTCTCCAGACCTGCAGAAGACATAACCAGTGCAGTTGTGGACTAAGAGACCAAGGAACCAAGAGACAAAGACATCTAACATGATTGGGTTTGAAATGAGGGATAGTTCTGCAGTGTTCATAATAGACTGTTGTTTTTCCATTTCCTGTTGAAAGCCTTTTCAGGATTCTCAAATGTTGGACCGTATAAAAATGCCTTAATTGGAGTCCAAGCTCCACAGCACTTCTTTTTTAAAAGGTATTTTGTTGTTGTTGCTGTTTTTTCTTTCTTTCTTTTTTTTTTAATGCTTTGTGCAAAAACTATTGGTCTGTTGGGGTTTCTCAAGAAAGTCACAGAACAGAGTCACTGGTCCTGCATGTTAGGACTATCTGGCCAAGGGAAACAAAGTATGGGTAGAATCTGTTGCTTAAAGAAATATTTTTTAGCTATGTATGATGGCCTGCTTCTGCCATCTCAGCACTTGGGAAGCTGAGGCAGGAGAAGAGCCAGGTTGAGGGCCAGCCTGTGCTATACATGCAGTGAAACTGTCTCAAAAAGATACAAATACTACTTAAAGGAAACCAGTAGTGTGTTTAGCAGTAAGTATGCTCTGCTGAATGACCAAAACAGAGCTGCTTAGCAGTGGGAGAAAGTCATTCCTATTCTTAGGAGGATTGGAGTACCACCTTGCAGGAGGCTTTGACATGATGGTTCCACAGAAAAACATCTTGTTTGCTCTTACCTGGCTGGGTCTCTGGCCTATTGTACCTGTGATCACGTCTGAACCTGTCATCAGGCCCTGAGCTATTTCAACATAGGACTTTGAAAGCTCAGTTTGAATGTGGGTTTTGGAACGTTCTGTGAGAATATGGAACCCCACTTCCAGCACAAGTCTCGTTTGTGCTCTGATTGGTCTGGTTCTGAACTCACGCAACACAGCACAGAAAATAACGATTTTTTAGGAGAATAGCGTTGGGGTGTGAAACTGAATATTGGAAGAGACAGGGGGTTGGGGGGGGTTCAGTTGAATACTCTTGAGACATGAAGTTTGGCATTTTCCAGCTAGAAGACACCCAGAGTGATAGGCCTCTTTTTTCTTACTAATTTTGTCCACTTCTGTTATGCACTTTATTATGCTTCCTTTTAAATCTAAGGTCAGGAAGAAGCAGCATTCAGATGTAATCAGGAAGGTGAACTTTGAGTTACACTTTCCAGTTAGCCTTGAGATAAAGATGTGTTTAAGTTATAGAAGATCAGATTGCATTTGACCATTCTCATACACAGGAATTTGCTTATTAAATTAGTAATGAGAAGAAGGGGCCTTCATCTGCATATTGTCACATTTGTAAAATACTGTGTGATAAGTCAGAGCCAGATGTTCACAGATAAAAGATCTCTCAAACTGAATTGATATCAATATTGAGTGGCACCTTGAAATTTTGACTCTAAAGTCCAGAACTGAATTAAATTACATGTCCCTCCTCCCTCCCATTACATCCTAGACATGACTTGAGGAGAATGAAGTAGGGGTTTGTGGGCTCAGAATGACACTGATACAGAGTGGCATCTTTCAGGTGCATAGCGTTGGCTGTTCAGTGCAAAGTATGGAAGTGTGTGCTGGCTGGGCTGGGGAGGGCGACGGAGAGCTGCCTTTTAGAGGGGCAGTTGGAGACCTGTTACTGGTTCACTTGTGGTTATCTAAAAGTTGTGTTCCCACGATGTGCAATAGTAGTGTTGAAAGGTAGTGTTCAGAGTGATGGGAACAGGTACTGTAATGGGCTTTCTTCCCATGGTGGATTATTTAGTTTGTATGCAAATTTGGAATTACTCTCAGCAGCACTTTGTAGTAATGTAGTGGGTTAACACTGTGTATGCTAAGTAAGTATTGATAGTTGACCTCAATAGGTGTTTGAAATTCTGAAAACATAAAAATCTTTTATCTTGTTGAGTTAAAGGAGAAAAGCCATTGGTTTGTTTTCACAGAATTTTCTGTCTTAGCACAGAGGTGCTTTGGGTCCAAGGGCACCATTTAAACTCAGGCTGCGGGTGGTAGTGCAGGCCTTCCCACTTGGGAAGTGGAAGCTGGAGGGTCAAGAGTCAGGGATAGCCTCAGCTACAAAGTGATTTTGAGACTCGCTTAGATTACCTGAGACCCTGTCTCAAAAAAAACAGAAGCAAAAACTCTGAGCAACTTTATAAGAAACTATGAGGCCTTGTGGGGGAGGGGTAGATGGACCTGCTTTCTTCTTGCTATGAATGAATTTGCAAAGCATGTGCTTACTCTATGTGTGTGTGTGTGAGACAGTTTGTGACCTTGCTGTGTGTATGAGGCAGACATTTCTATCTGTAGACTACCTCCTTCCTGAAAAAGTCTGAGCTTTGTGTTAGTTTGCATAGCCATAGAATTCTTAGTGTCAGCAGCTGTATTCCGGAGAGAAGCTGTACCTTCAGCTCCTCTCTGGCATCCACAATCAGGCACCTTGCCAGGGCGAATGGTGCTAGGCATCAGTAGCCTGAGGCAAGGGAGATGAGCAGGTTGTCTGGGTTTGAGACACCTCTTGAGGCAAATTAGCTTCTCTTCTGCTCTGGACTGTCTCCACTCAGTTCAGTGACTACGGTGTGAGAGTTGGGGTCCTGGGAAGGCCTGAGTGTGAGGGTCTGCTGGCTTTTTTTGGATGTCCATTCATGCCCTGTGGTGGGTTTGAATCCACTGTGGAACTGAGAAAGATGTGAGCAGTGGCTCAGAGCATGGCCACACACCCCTGTATTTACTTCCTTAGGTGAGGTTTCACTTAAATTGTACTTTTCTTTTACTTATGCTGATTTTTTAAAGTACAAAATTAAAATGTCAGGTTTAACTTAAGTAATCTTTTAATGATTTCCCATAGTTTTGTTATGATGTCACAGTCCTTGCGGCATAGTCTGTGTGTTTGAATAAGAATAGGAATTCCCACTGATTTTAAAAAAGTATATAATATATAATTGAATCTAGAGGCCTTCACAAGGCCAACATTAAGCTTCATTGAGTTAAAAATATAAGTTTATTTTTCTTCACATTTTAACAGTTAAAATACAAGCCTAATTTTCCCCACTATGTTTTTTTTGTTTGGGGTTTGAGATAGGCTTTTTCTCTGACACCCAGGCTGTCTGTGAACCAAATCCCATATGCTGGCATTCACAAGTGTGTACCACCACGTCTGGCTATTTCTTCAAACTATGGTGGAGAAAGTGAGCCCATGAACTTGTATAGAGTGCTGGATTCTTACTAAACTGGAAAATTCTTTGTGGGCTTGTATACCATCTTAGATATCAAAAAAAGGAAAAGGCAGAAGTGGCTGGCAAGCCACAAGAGGCCTGGCATTTGTGACTCAATGCCAGCTGTTGACAGTGATTGCGTTCACCTTGACCTTGTGCTGTGTGCAGTCTACTACTGTTTCACTGTGGCCTGTGATATTAACATCCTGAAAAGGCAGCTTTATGTGGGAATGTCTTAAGCACCAGTGAGGCCCTCAGTGGAATTGCAGAAGAGCAGTCAGTCTTTTGGAACACCTTGGATTTGTTTTTTCTTTTTTGGTTTTTGATACTGGGTCTTAGTCTGTAGTCTATGCTGGCCTCAAACTCTTGGCAGACCTTCCGCCTTGGGATCCCAAGTACTGAGATTATGAATGTGAGCTACTGTGTTTGGCATAGTAAAAGTTTTTCAATATAGAAATTTCTCTCAAAAATTAATATATATATCACTTTATTAAAGTAAATGCACATTCTACTGAACACACAGAATGAAGGTTAGCATAAGAAATAAATGCTGTGTAGCATTCAGTCCTGCTCAGTCCTTCCTGCACCCCAGCAGGTGGCTCTGTACCTATAAGCAAACAGTGTCCTGAATCATTGACTCAACATAGAGTTCCTTATTTGATTCCCAAAAATACAGATTTGCATGTGTGTTGGGGGGAGGGGTTGTGGAAAATTCTAGAAAAGGCTTGAAATTCTGTGGGAGCTTTGTCATAGCTTTTCAAATTTCCCATTAATTCTTTCTCATGGGGATTCATTCCCAAATGCTTTCTAGATTACCTGCACACCCTGACCCTGTATTATGCATGATATTACCAATATTTTTAATTTTACAGTCTCCTTACAAATGTCTTTGGCCTTATGTTATATTTTAGCAACAGTTTCATAATTACATCAAGTTACTTTAAAGTATATAACCAGCTTCAACTTCCTTGCTGGATTTTAAAGTGCTGTTTTGGGTTTGTTAGGTTTTCTTTTTTTTTAATTTGAGACATTTAAGCATCTGAAGTAATAGTTTACTTGATGACTTCTATTTATCACTTATTTACTACATACGTGTCATTTGCCTGTGCCAAAAACTGGGCATTGTGCCCCGGTGGCATTCTTTGGCTTGGGAAGGTGTGGAGACAAGTGCAGACCTGAGCAGAATGAATTTCCAACAGGGTTAAGACTATCGATGCCGTGATCTGTTGTCTGAGGGTTTCTAAAACAGCTAAGTGTTGGACTAAGTGCTGGGAAGGAACAGGCATGGTGGTGCGTCTCTGGCAGACACTCTCCCAGAGGCTTCTGGAAAGTGTTGTTAGCGTTCTTCTAGGTCTGTTCTTCGAAGTGCTGGCGCTGCCCCATTACGTCCCTGACATTATCAGAAGTACTTACTGGAGGTGCAGTTTCCATCTGGGATTCTTACGGGTGGTGGTGCCTCTTGTACTCTGGGGAACTTGTTACTATCAGAGTCATGTTTTCTCCTGTGAACACAGCACATGTGAGAGGTCAATTGTCAAGTGTCCAGTGGTGCTCCATCTGAAGCTAACAGGCCTTCAGGCTTGTTTTGCTGTTGCTGAAACAGAATGTGACAAGTGGCTAGCTTGCTAAAAACAAACTACTTCTTAGGTGCTGCTGTTTGTGGTTAGCCCTTGTGAAAGGTAGGAATGCAGAGTGGCTTGTGGGGAAGTAACTGTCTGCTAACACGATTTAACTTGATCCTGCGGTGCTAGGGGCAGAACCAGGGGCCTCACATTTGCTAAATAAGTGACCACTGCCAGGCTATATACCCCTAGCAATTCCTCCTTCATAACTTTAAATGACAGCTTTAAATGGGAAATTCCTGGGGATTACATTCAGTTTGTCAGTCTGTCTGTCTCTTTCTTTCTGGTTTCTTGAGACAGGGATTCTCTGTGTAGCCTTGGTCCTAAACTCACTTTGTAGACCAGGCTGGCCTCGAACTCACAGCAATCTGCCTGCCTCTGCTTCCCCAAGTGCTGAGATTACAGGAGTGCACCACCATGCCCGGCAGGATTACAGTCTCTTGAATGTTTAAATGTAATTCACATGGGGAAGTTTCACGAAGTTTCTTGTCTTTGAAATACTTAACTTAGAACTGAGCCCATCTTTTAAGTCCTTCTGAGGTATTGGCTGAGTACATTTCTATGTTTATTCTGCTGTGTTGACCCAGGGTATGTGATTCTTTCTCAGAGGGAGGCATATTCATCCTCTAGGATGGCTACTGGTCTGTCTGTTCCCAACAGAGAATACTCACCCAGTGCAGCGCCTGCAGGTGCCACTTTTTAAAGACAGTGCCTTGTTCAGTCCATTCTTAAATGCATGGAATCATGGGCCTTAAAGACCAGTTGTTGACATGTTAGGGCCCAGATGCTTAGACATACTCCAAAAGTCACCTTATCCTGCTCTCTTCTGTTCACACATTAAGCACAAGGACATCTTTCCTAAAACTTTTTTTTTCTTTTTTTTTTTCTTTGTAGACCAGGCTGGTCTTGAACTCACAGAGGTACGCCTGCCTCTGCCTCCCTAAGTGCTGGGATTACAGACATGTGCCACTGTGCCCTGCTCCTAAAACATTGCCGTCTGTTGGCTTCCATGGGCTGTCTGGGAAGTTCTTAGGTAGTGTCTAGGGTATAAGTTGAGGACTCCTGGCTTCGTGGCTTAATGCACCCTTAAAGCATATGTGAAAGTAGCATTAGCAGAACTCTCAAAGCGGGTCAGGCCAAATGGCCTCAGCTTTGTTCTGTTCCTATCCTAGCCCACTGATTCTCACCCCTCCAGGGGTTAGGGACTACAAGCTGTGTTTGTAAAGCCTGGAACCTTCTTGATAGGGTGAGGTGGAGATGGGGTGCCTGGCAGCTGGTCCAGATGTCCTGCCAATAGAATCATTCACTCTGCCAGCTTTCAGGAGAGGGACTGCTATAAATGTCTATTAAATCACTTGGCACTTTTTTGGATCTATAGTAACATTGTTTGTTTTGTTGTTTGCTTTTTGAGGCAGGGTCTCACTGCATAGCTTGCTATGTCGACCAGGCTCACCTTGAACTCACATAGATCTTTGAACTCACATAGATCTTTCTGCTTCTGCCCCTAAGTGCTGGGGTTAAAGGCATGCACCACCATGCCCAGCTGTTTTTGTTCTTAATAACTGGAAGTGCTTCTTGATATTTTGCTTGATTTCAGCTTCAGGATATTGAGGGTCAGGGAAATAAGGTTTATTTCTCATTTCTAGTTTTGGAAACCTAGGAGTATTTGGAGAAGGGAGAAATGGGTCACCTGACGAGTGTTCCTTCCAGGCTCTTTCAGCTAGGATGCAAATGACTCCTGATCTTTTCACACTGTGCTTTGTAGAAATGTATGATTTTAAAAGATGTTTTGCAGTTGGTAGATTCTCAATTTGAAAAGTATACATTTACAAGGGATTTTTGTTGTTTTCCTTCTTTGTTGCTTATTTCTGTTATGTAGGTGACACAGTTCCTTTTGAGGACAGTATTGCCAATAGCCTCTGTTTGACAGCGTTTGCTGCTGGCATATATGGTAGAATAGCATGTTTCAGTCCTCCCTGCTGAACACTCTGGGATCAACTAAAGTGCACATGCAGGAAACTTAACACAAGATCTTTGGGTTCCTGGATGCCTGCTTACAGGTGTGGCCGAGGTTCTCCCCTTCGCTTCTGGCAGTTTCATTTATCTCTGTGGGTAGACAGACTAAACACTTGGGCCTGGTGGCGTGAGCCTGTAATCCTAATGCTTGGAAGGTGCAAGAAGGAGGATTATAGAGTTCAGGGTCATCCTTAGCTGCTACATAGTGAGTTTGAGGCCAGCCTGAGCTGCATGAGAGCCTGCCTAATACATTTAAGAAGAGGTGGGGTTTCAGTGATTCAGAGCACTCAGAGGAACAGAGTTTGGTTCTCGGCACCCAAGGCAGGTGGCTCAAAACTGCCTGTTTCTCCAGTGCCAGAGGTTCTCATGCCCCCGTCTTGCTTCCATGGGCCTCTACACACATATTGAACACACACACAAACAAATGCCATCTTTTATGTTTTAGAAGACTTAGTTCACTTTGCTACTGATCAGCTTTGGTTCTAAATATGAAATATTGGCTTAAAATGAGTTCCTTAGAGTTATGCTCTTTATTCACCAAGTAGTCAAATTGGCCAAACTGGCCTTTTTTTTTTTTTTCCAAGTAGGTTTTGTTTTTATGAGCTGGGTCTTGTGTTGCTCAGACTGGCATTAAGCTGCTGGTTACAACAGTCTCTTTATGTATCAACCTACCACATCTGGCTTAAGTTTGCATTTAAGAACAACCTAATAATTTCCCATGAGTCCTACTAGAACTTCTTTTTAAAGTGAGCCTCCTGAACTGGAGCTTTAGCTTGGTTGGTAGAGTGCCTGCCTAGCATACTAGCCCAAGGTTTGAGTTCCATTTCTGCATAAACTGGGAGTGGTGACTGGAGCCTGTAATCCTAGCTCTAGGGATGTCAAGACAGGAGGATCAAGAAGTGTTTTAAGGTGTCATTTTTGGCAAGTTTAGGACCAACCTGAGGTACAAAACCCTCTCTCAGGGAAAATAAAAATAAAATTGTGATTAATGAGAATTAACCATGAGTTATTTTAATTATGTGTGCTAAGAGGTTGAGTCACAGTGAGCCCGGTAATTGGTACACTATAAGGTGTGAACATGCTTTAAAAGGTAAATGACATTAAATAACAAACTCTTGCTTTTCATTCAGTTAGTCTATAATTTAGTAAAAAACATGTGTTCTGCCATGGAGTGATTGGAGTATGTACACACTGGTGTTTACACAGAAAGGGGCAGTGGGTCCTGTATATGTAAGTTTGGGGTGGGTGGTAAAAAGGACTTGACAGAGTACTCAGCCCTTAGAGGAGCTGCTGCCTGTTACAGTATATTGAGGTCTATATCCTGTTACTCAGTGTGACCACTTTGTGTAAGTAGATCTTTAGAAAGGAATAACACCTGCCTGAGAATAGCTCCTAGGGCACTACTAAGAACATGGCTCAGGTTAGTGTAGGTTATACTAAGGAGACCCACCAAGTATTACAATCACTTTTTGTTCTTTTCTGAAAAAAGCAATTAAAATGGTAACTGTTAACAGTCCTTAAAATTAACATTAGTTGTTCTTACAGCTGGACAGAATGGGTCATTCATCTAGCTACACAGTAGCACTTAACTGTAGAGACAAGGGGGCATTGTTCTAAGGCTGGTAAAAACCAGTGTGGAGTCTTGCATTCTGCCTTTGAGTGACAAAAATGACATGGAGTTTAGGGAGATGGGGCAAAGGACGCATGCGCACTTTGAGGGCTTTCTTATATGCACTGCTGTTCAAAGGAAAGATGGGGTCCACTGGGTGCCATCTCCAGGCATTGCAAGGGACCACCCTGAGTAACCCGTCAGGGGTCCCTACTTCTGTTGCTTCTAAGCTTTATGCAAAAGCTTTGTTAACTTCTATAAAGATCATGTGTATTTTAGGAAAACGATGCATTTTTTTAAAAAAAACTTTTATGTAAGAACTGACAGAGGGGTTTGCTTGTATGTGGGAAGCTGACTTTGAGAAAGCACTCTGGTGGCTTTACTACAAGTCCAGAGCTATAGAGAACTGTTAATAGATATATGTGCAACTAGATACGGACAACAATTGTATTTTTTTAAAATAAATATTTTTAACAA
>CM053757.1:7457145-7625043 GCA_028658305.1 Pachyuromys duprasi | reverse complement strand
GCCGGGGGGGGGGGGGTGTTGCTGTTTGTCTCCCAGAAGAAAGGAAGCAGGTGGGGTGGGGGGAGCTGGAGAGATGGCTCAGTGGTTAAGAGCACTAGTTGTTTTTACAGAGGACCTGAGTTCAATTCCCAACAACCGTAAGGTAGCTTAGACCACCTGTAATGCGATCTGATGACATGCAGACATACAGAAAGATGGAACACTTATATACATAAATAAATCAATGTTTTAAAACAAAAAGAAAGGAACATGGACTTGTCAGCCATTTGATAGTCACCATAATCGTCTTCCTCCTTATATTGTGTTTTGGGGGGAGGGGTATGTGTCACACAGTCATCTTGTAGCAGTCAGATGATGACTTACAGGAGTCAGTTCTCTCCTTGTACCATGTGAGTCCCGGGAGTGAACTCAAGCGTCAGTCTTGGTGGCAGGCCCCCTTACCTGCTGAACCATCTGGACCGCAAATGGTAAGTGAGGCTCTGTACAGATGGCTAGGCTGGACGATAGCTACTACCTGCCATTTCAGAAGCTGCCCAGGGAGACTGGGCGTCCTCTCTCCTGCTGGACCTCTATAGTTAATTTTTGGTTTTGTTGAGATAGAGTCTCACTATATAGCCCTGTCTGTCCTGGAACTCTCTGTAGACCAGGCTGGCCTTGAACTCACAGAGATCGCCTGTCTCTGTCTCCCTAGTGCTGGGATTATAAAGGTGTGGGCCACCGCCTCTGGCCCTGTACTTAGTATTTAAAGTGAGCATGCCTATTTAGAGAGAGAGAGAGGGCTGTGGCAGCTGTTCTTCAATCTTGTTGTATTATTCTGTTTTCACAGAGAGAGCACTGACTCAACTTGGGTACCTTCTGCTAAGAAAAGCCTGTTGCAAGGCTGTAGTCACTGCACAGGGGACACACAGAGTTACAAAAATAGCCTTGCTACTGCCCTGGCCTGAAGTCTCCAGGAGTGAGACTGTTCTTAGGAGTGTCTCTGTCCTGAAGGAACTCTTCCCTGCCATTTGGCCAAAATGATTCCTTTTTGAAGAAGCAATTTGGACAAGAGTCAAAACCCGAAACTGCAAGGAAATAGTCAGTTAAACCGCTGGGCCAACCTCCAGCCAGGGAGGCGGGCTCTATCTTCTCATGCTCTTGAATTTTGGCCCTAGGATCCACTGTAAAAGGGGTTACAGGAAGACAAGTTCACAGCCCATGCCCCTCTGCTAATGGAGAAGCTGTGAGTCAGCCTGTTCTACATTCTGTCGCCTTTAGAGTCCAGTGTGGACAATTACAAGGAAAGCAGGAAGAGGGGAAAGGGAAGAAAAATAAACATTTCCTTGCATTTCATTTGGAACAGAATAGTGCTTCTGACTGTTAAAATCACATTCTTTCCCCTCCCCCCCTCTGCTTCCCCCCTCTGTATAGAAACAACATTTCTTCTTACCTGATGAGAGTTCAGGGTGTATCCTGTGGAAAAACAGGAGCAAGATGTAGAAGATAAAAGCCAGGCAGCCAAAGATCACACCACAGACCAGGAAACTATAACTGCCCTGGGCCTGGAAGATCTGCCAGAGAGGAACAGAGCAGCCATTAAAATACCACATGACAGTGCATGGGAAAAATGGCTGCCTTAGGCCCTTGTCAGCTTCTCAGTCAAGTTGGGCCATCCTACTAGAAACAGGAATGTGGGAAAGGTCTCCCCAAGGTTTCAAATGTGGTGAAGACATAAATCCTGCTGTAAAGCCATACCCATCTATACCCATGTACTCTTTCAGCTCCATGTTCTAGAACATTCTGGAAAACTCCATGTGATCATTGAAATTTTAAACATATGAGGTGTTTCTATACCCATTGGCCTAACTGGAACATTACAGAAGGGGTGTGTATGTGGTCTTTTAGCTTTTTATTAGGAAAATTGAAAAAAATGTCAGAATAGCAAATAGAACTTTCATAGACAATCAACTTAAACCACAGCAAGTCAGGTATGGTGGCTTGTGCCTTTTAATCCCAGCACCCGGGAGGCAGAAGCAGGTGTATCTCTGAGTGAATTTGAGAACAGTCAGGGCTGCACAAAGATACCCTGTCTTAAGAAAGAGAGAGAGAAACCACACCAAATCAGACCTCAGATACAGCATTTCAATGCAAAGGACATTCAGCTTCCTCTCCGTCAGGCTGGAAGGGAGCGAAAGGAGGCTCCAGTGGTGGCTCTGAGGGACTTGGGGGACTACAAAGCCCAGGCCGCACAGCATTGCTGGCTGTTACTAAAAGCCAGCCGACATAGAGCAAGCGGCTAAGCTTATATATGTTTCAGAATCCTGTGCTATAAAAAGACTGGCATCTGTGTTGTGGTAGTCAAGGAAAGTAATGGTTTTAATCTTTTATTTCCTGGGAAACAAAGGCAACGTGGTCATGTTGAAGAACTAAGGAGTGGTCAGGGCAGGCACTGGACATGAGCAAGGGCCTGGGTAGCATTGCTGCAGATTGGGAGACAGGGACCTGGGCCGGATGAATAACGGACACTGCAGGCAGCAGGCTCTGGGAGCCAACAGAATTCCCATGGGAGACCCTGGCCCCAGGCCCAGACAGTCGTGTTTGCTTTGGATTCATGCATTTGGTCATTAAGGTCTCCACATCCCACATTCAGAGGCCTGGCTTTTGAGTCTGGCTGGCTTGGAAATGGAAACAGCAAGCCCCAGCCTGGTGGGTTCCTGCATACTGTGCAGAACTCAGGAAGTGATAGCTTGGACTTAAAGGTGGCTGGCTGCATCTTCTCACTTGCTTAGAGGCATGCTTCCCATCCACCCCCAGTAAATCCCACCTACCAAACCAACCAGCATCTGCAGGACCATCTCGCCAATTCCTGCCCCAGTCACCAGCACTGTGGTCGCACAACCTAGCCAAACGAGAAGGGCAGGTTGGGTGAGAGCAAGCTGACGATGTAGGAGTGAGCTATCAGAATCCAGACCATTCTGGGATACCTCTGGAAGGCAGAAGAGACCACTGTGGGTTCCTAAGACAGCTTGGACTTTGACCCATGACTACTTTGGTAGTGTGTCTTTTCTACTGTTCATGTCTCTTTCTTGTTTTCAGACCTTTAATCATTCATAGTTGCATAGCCTGGCATTCAGGACTCTTCTTAGTATGACTATAGCCTACCTTTCCAGAAAGGATTCCGGAGACCTTCAGAGCCTAAGCTTAGCATTAGACTTGAAGTCTCAGACCTGTTATAATACCCCTTGCCATGTGCCCTTAGACACATCTTGTGGCTTCTCTAGAGAGCTGGCCCAGGACAAACACTTGATGCCAGGTCCCTCCACATTCAGGACAAGTCTAAATGCTTTATGCTCTTTGCAGGGTCATCTCTCACACTGCTGGCTCCCTGGCTACCCTTCGGCCAGGATAAACAGCGATCATCACCTGAGTCGCCACTGCCTGTCTCAGATGTGGTCCTTCACTCTCCTGCTGAAGATTTCTCTCCCTCCTGTAGTTCACGTGTTGTGCCTGAATTTAGATTTCCTTCGGGAACATCTTGTACAGTTGCTGTGTCTGGAATGGCAGTTTCTCCTCTATCCCTGACTGTCCTTGTTCCCTGCACATTCTGACCACACTAGCTGATGACCTCCCTTCTCCACCAGACAGTATTCCAGGAGGGCGACTGCCCCTCTGGTTCCCTGGGACACACCAGAGCTTATCAGTTAGTACTGTGGCCAGTGATGGCACATCTG
Source organism: Pachyuromys duprasi (assembly GCA_028658305.1). Taxonomy (NCBI): domain Eukaryota; kingdom Metazoa; phylum Chordata; class Mammalia; order Rodentia; family Muridae; genus Pachyuromys; species Pachyuromys duprasi. The sequence continues at coordinate 7,621,333 of CM053757.1, read as the reverse complement.
CCAAGGGCTCTACCTCCTTCCAGCTCTTTCTATCTCCCTCGAGCCAATCTCTGCTCTTCTGCCTATGCTTGCACATTGCGTCTCGCCCTGCCACGTCTTTCCTCAGCTTCTTCCTTTCCTTTTCCATTCTTTTCTCAGTCCAGGGCGGCTCGCCTCCCATCATATTTCTATATTGAGCACTGCTTATTCCCATCTCTGAATACTAAGGGCTCCCAACTGTTCTGTGCATCCTTTCGAAACACCCTGAGGCCCTTCTGTACATCAGGTATAGTGCCAGTATAGAGGCACGTAAGGAGCCTTGTGAACTGCCAGTAATGTCAGTCAATCAGAGTTTTACATTTTCTTCCATACAGACCATTCCTATGGGATTGGCATTTGGTTTTGGATGTTTTTGTGGTGCTAGGGAACAAAACCAGAGCCTTCTACATGCAAGGCAAATACTTTGCCACTGAGGTTCAACCCAGCTCAAAAGAGGTAGGCAGCTGCCTCCTCTTCCTCCATTCTTTCTCCTCCTGCATTTTTATTTTCTAATTTGTTTTGGTTTTTTCAAGTCAGGGTTACTCTGCGTAGCCTTGGCTTCCTGGATTCACTTTGTTAACCAGGGTGTCTTTGAACCCACATCAACCTGCCTGCCTACCCAGCTTCTCTTCCTTTTTTTGAGATCAGGTTCACTATGTAGCCCAGCTGATCTAGAACTATGGAGATCGGCCTGCTTCTGCCTCCCAAATGTTAGTATTATAGGTTTGAGCCATCATATGACAGACAAGAAAGTGGAAACACAATGAGAAGAAAAGAAATGATGTCACTTGAGGCCACAGACCTGCAAATATGGAGGAAGGACTGATGCTTGTGCCTGCGATGACCTCAAAGCTTGTGCTCTTTCTCTTTGTCCCTTTGTGGGACTGTGTTGGAGAGGACATAGCATAGGTATAGAAGCTATGAGATGGGTCATCCATACAGCAGGGACAGGCCTGAGTCAGTGGGGCACAAAGCAGGGGACTCCTTTCCATGGAATCAGAGATACTTCCTGGAAGGGCATGGGGTGGAGCAGATGGAGGCAGTCCATACCAAGTGTGGCTATGGCCAAAACATGGTGACTCAAGGCAGGTGCTGTGTCATCAAGGAACTCCCAATGTGGCTAGATGGCAGCCCTGAGAGGCTTTGGGGAAAAAAAGGAGCACCCTGGTTTGGTGTGGAAGCTACAGCCAGCTGTGCTTCAGAGGACCCTCTGCAGCAGCTAGAGGGTCTATGTGACATCCCCATGCCTAGATGCCGTCAGAACAGGCCCTCTCTGCACTCAGAGGAGCCTGGGCCTGGTTTCGGTATAGAACCCCAGGGGATCATAATGCTGAGCCAGAGGATCAGATGGAGATAAGACTGAAAGGAAACAAGACTAGTCCAGACCTACAAAGGCAGAGGGGGGACCGGATCATTGGGAAAGGGCAGCACTGTTCAATATTCCAAGCATGTAAATGATGAGAAGGGCAGACTGTAAGCCGGAGCATGGGAGTGACAGGAAGATGGAGCTGAGTGGTCATTCCCAAACTTGTTATTGCCATTCTGGAACATCGGCTCCCTTCTCAACACTGACATGAGGACATTGTTTCATCACTTAATTGACTCTCCTGAGTTTAGAGTCTAAGTACGCTGGACCCCCAGGGAGACACATTCCCTGCGGCCAGGATGAGCTGGGGGAAGGGACTGTGTCCCCTGGGCATGTCTCCTGTTCTTCATAATGTCATCATTAGCACACAGATGTGTTTGTAGGATGGGCGCTGACACTGGCTGATGCTGTTTCTGCCCTCCCTTCCATCACGGCCAGGGCTGCTTCTGAATCATAGTTCAAAAGAAATTTTCCCTGATTTGAGTTGTGATTCAGCCAGGTGTTGAACCCCACTGAGAGGATCCAGAAGCCAGAGACTTCGACGCTTGATTCTTTGATTCATTCAACCACATGAACTGTTTTCTTCTACAAGACAAGATACTATGTCAATTGTAGATCCATAAACAGCACCATGCCATCATGAGGAAGAGAAGGAAATGGACAAGAAATCCATAAGGCTTCCCTGTGGCCTGCAAGGACACACACAGGACACATGAGAAGCCATGGACAGAACACCGATGACCAAACATGCCTGCTCCCACCCGTGCCAGGAGGTGTTTTGATCTTCCTGGTTAGAAAATAAAGTACAGGCCTAGAATACCACAGCCTGGGGGCAGGGGAGGAGCTGGCCACCAGCTGCTGGAAGCATGCTCCTATGTTGCCTCCGCCACTCACCTTTGTACTGGAGTATGTCCTCGGTGTAGGCCAGCATACTGGGGAAGGTGCTGCTCAGAAACAGCCCCAGGCTTGCAGTCCCCACAAACAGGAAGATGACATTGTAGGAGAAAATGAGCAGCAGCAGGAATGTCACCACCACTCCCACCTGTCACGGCAGAGGCAGTTAGAGAGGGCACAAAGCTCGGCATTTTGGAGAAAGGGAAAGGATGCTCAGGCAGGGGCGTCTTTACTGGCCCCAGGACAATGGCGCAGCCCATGCGCCACCCCGTGGTCTCACTGATAACTGCAACATTCCTAGTTTGGGACCTAGGAAGCATAGGAGGGTGAACCTGCCTGCACTCTGTGCAACTGCAACTTCTCACCCCCATCACCTACTGAACAGCGGGGGCAATAAGCACTGGTGGTCTCCAGTGTCTTCTCTGAATGTGAATTCTCATCAACATTCCCCCTCCTGGTGGTGGAACTGGGCTGTCTACAGCGCCCACTCCTCCCGCTCTCTTCCTCTGACACCTGAGCTCTAGGATCCAAAGTGAGGAAGCCGTGAAGATGGGTGGTGGCCACTGGGTCTCTACCTGCTGGGAATCCAGCACCAGTACCCAGGGGTCAATGGTTGTGGCAGCCAGCTCCATGATTTGGCCCCTAGATTTGGCTTACATCCCATGGCCCGGATTGCCTGCTCAGCAAGGGACACATGGCTAACTGAGGTGCCTATTTAACATATCAAAGTGGACCTGGCTGCTAGGTTCTCTCAGCATCCCCTAGTCCCTACCTGCTACAGGGTATGGCTGACAAACCTCAACCCCACTTAAACTTTCTCAGCCCAGGGGCTGGGGTGCCCTTCCCCCAGCTGCCCTTCCCTATATAATCTAGCCATTTTGGTTACCTGGTCTCTTTATGGTTTACCCTTTACCCTCCTAGCCTCTTGATGTGGCTCTGTCTCCCCTCTCCTCACATTACCCAGTTCAGGGGCATGTTCACTCTGGACTCTCCCAGATGTCTCTGCCTCTGGCTATGCTCTCCCTTTTGTCTACAATAAACCTCATCCACAATACTTAGGGGCAGTCATGTTCTTTTTTTATTTCTTTTCTTCATTTAGTTAGCAAGGAAATGCCAAAACTCACGATGAAATGATTTAACAGATGCAAAGTGCTGAGCTTCCAACATTTCTGTGTGGTTTCCCAAAATGCTGGGAGATGAACCCAGGGTTTGGTACATGCTTGGTATCCACTGCTGAGCTACAGCCCCAGTCTGTGTTCTATAGAAACTTCATGTTTTACACCAAGTCCTAGCTTTGATGGGAAAATGTTTCTAGGTTTGGACTATGTATGTAGGTTAGTGTTAGAACACTTATCCCGAGTGCCCAAGGCCCTGGGTTTGATACCCAGCACCACAAAACAAATAACATTGCAGTTAAGTATCTGTGTATCTGTTTCTGTGATAACAGTAAGTACACAGACCTAAAAATTATGCAAAAAAATTTTTTAAAGCACAAACTAGTCCAGACCCACTCCTTCCATCATAGATGAAGGCCTGGGCAGGTTGAAAGGAAGGGGCCTTCAGAGACCTTGGGGGGTTTTGCTCACACTGGAAAAAGGAAGCACATGAACCCCATTACCTCTGTCTCAAGATCCCTCAGAAGTTATGTATTCTAGAATCACCCTCAGACACACTGTTCCTGCCCCAGAGAAGATCCTCAAGAAACAGTGTCTGAAGATGAACATGCCCCTTCTCCATGGAGAGGCAACTTGAAGAACTTCTTTGATGTGGTAAAAATATAAAGTGTTGGGATAGAGTGGTGCACACCTGCAATCATAGGGCTTAGGAGTCTGAGGCAGGAGGATTACGAGTTAGAAGTAGCGTGAGCTATGTAGTAAGACCTTGTCTCAAACATAACAAACAAACGCAGAAAAGCAGGAGCTGGAGAGATAGCTCAATAGTGAAAAGAGCACTGGCTGCTCTTTCAGAAGACCTGGGTTTGATTCCCGGCACCTACATGATGGCTCACAGTCATCTGTAACTCCAGTATTAAGAGGTCTAATACCCTCTCTGGCCTCTGTGGGCACCAGGCATACAAGAAGCACATAGACATACATGCAGGCCAAGCAGCCATACATGACATCTTGGAAAGCATATAAAAGTGGAAAGAGAAAACCAACTCTTCAAAGTTGTCCTCTGGCCTCCACATATATACCATGGTCCATGTGTGCCCCCCCCACTAATAATAGTAATAATAGTAATAAATTAAAAGAGCAGAAGTCACAGAAATATCTATGGCTCAAAATATAACATATTATTTGGCAAAGATGACCCCACAGCTCTGTTTATTTGTTCTTCCTCTCTGCTCAGTTCCCAAGCATCCCCATGGGATTCTTTCATGGGGTCTTTGTCCACATCCTATTTGCTACAGCCACAAGATTCAAATGTCTCCATGCTAGGGACCCTTACTGTCCTTACAACCATGATGTTGGGCCAGAGCATATGAAGTTGCTCCACACACACAATGTCCCTGGACCACAGACAGTGCGACTCACAGTGAACTTGGAGTTTTCTCTACCTAGCAACTAATTGTACACTCTATTCCTCCTTTGCTGTTCAGCAGTTGTGTTTAGGAGTTGGCTTCGGGCCTGGTATATAGCTCAGTGGTATAGCACATCCTTAGCAGCACCCAAAACACCGCCCCTGCTTCCCTGCAGAACTCAGTTTCACCTGTTACTCAGGAACAAGCCGGCATTGTTGCTGGAGTCTGCTGGACACTGATGCCGCTTACCAGAAGTGCTGAAAAACATCCTGACCCCTGGTGGCCCAAAGGAACTCAGAACTCCTAAAACTGCGAAAGCCTTTAGAGCCTCTTTGTGTGCCTGCACCCAGCTGTGAGGAGCTGTTTGTCAAGGTGAAGCCTCTGGGGCTGGGCACATCACCTGATGACTAGGAAAGAGGAGATTGGTGGGCTGGGGGAAACCCACAGGGTGGTCAGGCTCAAGATGTCATCAAGAGCAAGTGAAATACTCAGCTCTAAGGTTGTTTCTCTGTTGTCATTTAGATTTCAGAGGACCCACAGATAAAGGCTTGGTCCTTAGGAGATTATTGTAGCTGCTTGAAAGTATTGGCTGGGAGGCCCGCAGGCCCTCAGGTCACTGGAGGCGTGTTGTGGAAGGGGACCGTGTGCTTCTGCTCCTTCCCCTCTGCCTTTTTTCCCTGGTTTATGACATTAGCAATTTGCCCAGCTCAGCTCCAGCCTTTCCTATCCAGCACCCCATAGACTAGATCGTAGACCAGAACATCCCAAAGTGAGAGCCAAAATAACCCTTCTTTCTCTCCCCTCTCTCTCTCTCTGCTCCCCTTTCTCCCTCGCTCTCCCCCCCAACCCCAAACAGGGTTTCTCTGTATAGCCTGGGCTGTCCTAGACTTGCTTTATAGACCAGGATGTCTAGAACTCACAGAGACCTGCCTGCCTCTAGCTCCCAGAGTACTGGGATTAAAGGTGTGCACCACTGCACCCAGCTGAACCCTTTTCTCTTTCTGACCTTAAGCATGTCACTGTCCTGAGGAATGGACCCCATCCACGTGGTTCCTGAATCCTGCTCCCTTCCTCCTCCACTCAAAGAAGTCCCTATCCACTCTGCCTTTCTGCCTAGCTCTGCCCTCATCCAACCCCTCCCTCTCTCAACTCTTCTGCACAAGTAAACATCTCCTGGACGACAGAAGCATTTCGTTTACTTATTTCCTATTTATTTAGAGACAAATTCTCTCTATAGCCCAGACTAACCTTGAACTCAATCCTCTGCCTCCCAAGTGCTGGGACTGTAAGGGGGTACTGCCATCACACCTAGCTGGGAAGTCTTTCTTTTTTAAGTTGTTTTTTTTTAAATTTTATGTATATAGTTGTTTTGCTTGCATATTATGTGCACTACATGCGTACAGTGCCTGAGGAGGACAGAAGAGTTTCAAGAGCCCTAGAACTAGATTTATTGACAGTTTTAAACCACTATACGGTTGCTAGGAATTGAACCTGGGTCCTCTGAAAGAGCAGTCAGTACTCTTAAACATTGGGGCATCTCTTCAGCTTGGGAAGTGTTTTCTTACAGTGAATTTCCTAGAAAAGTAGTGCATTTCCAATCCTTGGAGACATGTAAGCTGAGACTGACAGGGATGTCACAGGAGTGGTCCATATCTTGGTGGGAGGTTGAATTAGATGTACCTAAGGGATTCTGTAATCTGGAGTCCTTTGTGAGGGAGGCATGAACAAACATCAGTGCACTAATCTGTACTATTTGCAGCCAAGCAGGTTCTTTTGCCTGGCTACATGCTAGTCTCGCCATCTAAGAATCTCCTGGAGAGCTGCCAAAGGCAAATTGCTCCACTAGCCAGAGGCACTATGAGAAACACAGGACCAAGGCTGAGACCTACATCCCTGCTAATCATCAGATGCCCTTTCCATAGTAATCACCCACCATCTCCTCTACTCATTCTTTTAAGGATGTAAAATCAGAGGTCCAGACAGGGCCTTGATCTCCATCCTTCCTTTGCCAGTATCTCTCCATTTCTATCTTCTTACTATTCTGGGAGAGCACAGTCCTGGGAAAATGTCTTGGGCAGTGGTAAGGCCAGGAATAGACAAAGTCTGTGTTTCTAAGAAGGGAAAGGAGGCCACTTGGCCACTTACCACATTAATGAACACCATGGAGGCTGGCCTCATTCTTGAGGAGACAGGGATGGAGATGAACCGGCCCAGGGTGATGAAACCCCAGAAGAGGCTGGGGAGGTAACCAGCCGTCTTGTGTCCAACAGACAGTGGCTTCTCCACGGCGTAGCTGTACACAAAAGCAGAATAAGCACCCTGTGGAGAGTGGAGAGAACAAGCCTCCATTAGCCCACTAACACCTCAGCCGGGACAGGAGTGGGGGTGCTGCAGAGGCCAACTGTTCCTGTCCCTAGTGGCTCCTCCCAAGATGCCCTGGGAGCTAAGATCACTTATGGTACACTTATACCCAAGCTGAGAACAGAATGGGTGTCAGAGCAGCACCTGAGATGCCACTAGGTCCCTATTGGGATCCCCACAGGGCCTGGGAAGACAGGCAAATGAAGGAAAGAGAGGAGAGAGGGCCACAGTCACCTTTGAGTGGCATAAATCAGGAGTGCTGTAAGCTGGGGCATGTGAGTAGGGCCTTCTCTTAGGATTGTCCCCTCCTTCAGCAGTCAATCACCAGCCATTTAAGACTGCCCTAAGTTAGAAAAGACTTTCTGAAAAAGGCACTTGATAGAGAAACAGAGGTCACCCATTGGATGGACAGATGGGCTGGAGTGTGGCTTGATTATGACATTAGCTTGTGAAGCCCCATTTGTAGCACATGCCAAGAAACCGAGTGCCCCAGGGTTCACATAGTGTGACCTCTCACAGAGCAGCAGAGCTGTGAGCTTTCAAAAATGTGGATCACAGTCGGGCACTGTGCATTTGGGAGGAAGATGAAGAGTTCAAAGCCAACCTAGGCTACATCTGATCAAAGCAAAGCAATTAAAACTGAAAAAGCTTGGGCCACATAGAATTGGGAATAAAACAAAGCAACACCAGAGAGGTCCCTTTCTAGAATTAACAAAACAATAAAAATGATTGGCAAGAACAGAACAGAGTCCGGAGCCTATGGGCTGTGAGCACTGAGATGGCAGGACAATGGTTCACTGCACTGCAGGTGAAGTCCTGTGGATCTCCATGTTCTTCTCTCTTCCTGCCCGTCCAAGACTTGGCTATCAGGGTAGAGGCTTCGGAGGAAGGCTCACCATCATCCCGTCTGTCATGAACAGGACCAGAGCAGCTGTGATGTGGATGGCAAAGAAAGAGCACGGGGCTCCCCGAAAGTTCTTCCCCTGGCAACAGAACAGGTCCTCCTGCCCTGAAAAAGGTACAAAAGGACAGGGCTGAGTCAACCTCTGTTCCCTCCCCTCTGCTCACCTGGTCAGGCCAGGGCTGCGTGCTGCTTCCATCTCCTCTAGTTTTCAGGCACCTGTGAGGAGCAGCTGCTGTTCTTTGCCCACTCCTGGTAGAACCAAGGATCACAGAGGTCAAGTAACCCCTCTTCCCAAGGTAACCCAGGAAAGAATGAGGAGGATGGAAACAGTGTGCCTTTTTTTATTCTTTTGGCCACATGGCTCTATCACTTACCTATCGAGACTGCCAGGGCCAAAGATTGTTTCTGACTACTAGCACTGGGGACTAGGTTCATCTTCTGGGTGTTGGGTTACTAGGGCAGCCAGAATAGATTACAAGAGCCCGCACCTGGGTGTGACTGAAACTTGGGGGCCAGTGAGGAGGTGTCTTCCTTCTCAGCAGGCCGGGTTTCCAGTGCAAGCTCGTCTGCAGACAGGAGCAGTGGCTTCCGCTTTGGGCAGGTCAGCAGCCGCTCCTTGGACAGCAGGAACAGAACAGCCAGGGGCACTGGGAGCTGAGGGCAGTAGAGGGTCAGGAGGGCCATGCTGCAAGGTTCACAATCCAAGGTGCCCACCTCACCAAAGAGCCTTTGCCAGCCCATGAGCCAGACATAGACTTGGTGTGAGCACTGCTGGCCCTGGCCACCCCCAGTCCCCACAGGAGATTAGAGAAGCCTTTCAAAGCCTACACTCACAAGGGTCCTCTTCTGTTCAGGCCAGGCACCGGGTGACCGCCTAACACCCTTCCTCCCGACGCCGCTGTGACCGTGCCTCTTGTTTTTGCCTGCCACAGCTTTATAAAATGTGACTGGGGGTAGGAGTCTGGAGACATGGTTCGGCAGTTAAGAGCGCTTGCTGTTCTTGCAGAGGATTTAGTTCTCAGTACCCACACAGAGTTGTCTGTAATCCTGGTTCCGGGGGATCTGGCACCCTTTTCTGGCCTCCACCATCACCACACACACACACAAGTACACATGACCACATGCATATACGCATGCACGTGTATACTCTCAAGGTACTCTTACATGCAGACAAAATACTCACACAAATCATGTAATTTTTGAAAATGCAGTTAGGGAGCAGGGGATGTGGCTCAGTGGACATTGCCTACCAAGTATAAGGCCCCGGGTTCTATCTCTAGTACTACCAAGGGGTGAGGAAAGGTGCTGAAAAGATTTTAAACGCATTTTCCAGATGGGGCAAATGGGACCTAAAGATATTACACAGCCACATACTGTTAGAACTGGAAGAGAGCTGGGAGGCCAACCAGATACTCAGGGCATGCCAAGTTCCCACCACACAACTAGCGCCAGCTTTCTGATTCCAGGTATTCCTGCCTCTGAGCTGCTGAAGGGATGGTATATCTTTGGAGGGTACTTGATGACTAAGCTAGAAAACCCAGTGCGGGTAAATGCCTACCCCCCTCCCCCTGCCCAGCTCTCTGCTCTCCACACTGAGCCTCTTGGTCCCAATAGTGCTCCCTAGCCCAATAGGAAACTCCTCCCACTTCTGAGGTTGCCTAGAGAAGCAGCCACTGCCTCCCTCAGGTGTCCCTGCCCAGGTCTCATCACCTTCACTGCCAGGAAGCTCTTTATCAGGTCTAACAGCCGTCCTTCCTGCTGTGGCTGTCACCTGGCTCCTTTGCTTAGGAAGCCCAGAAAGGCCAAGGAGCTACCAGAGAGTTCCAGAAGTGACTAAGTGACTAAGTCAGAAATGGGCCAGGTAGAAATGAAAGCAAGGCAGACACCCAACCTGACAGTGCACTGCTCTTAGGGAGCCCCTTGAGCCCCGTAAGAAAGCTGCTCACATCGGCCTGAAGACACAAAGCCACCCAAACCCATGCTGACACCTCCCTTCAGTGATCCTTTCAGGTGGGTGTGTGTGGGGGGGGGTGAGGTGGCTTCTCTGTGTAGCCTCGGCTGTCCTGCACTCACTTTCCAGGCTGGCCTCAAACTCGAAGAGATCCGACAGCCTCTTGCCTCCCAAGTGCTGGGATTAAAGACATGCACCACCAAGCCTGGCTCCCTCTGGTGATCTTGAGAGCCCTTTTCTGCACTCAAAAGCTTGTCAAGGTCACAGTTGGGTGGTGCTGCCACACAACTAGAGTCTCAGCTGCTCAAAGGAGCATAAAATCAGCCTGGGGAACAAAGTAAACTGTGAGATATACTCACAGTTTACAGCAGAGGCACATTTAAATGGCCCTTGGTAATACACACCTGCGCCCTTGCACGGCAAGAGACCTGTGTCTCTGTACTGGAGGAGTCTAAGCCTTATGGGGGAGACTCAGCCCTTCCTTAACTGGAGAAACAGGAAGAGGCTTCAGTGACAGAAAGCCTGAGGGAAGGCCAAGGGGAAACAGCTGGGCTTGAGGCCTGGAATTTAGGAGGCCTTTCCAGGGAGGGTGGGTAAAGGGAAAGGCTTCACAGCGGATTGGCTGGCATGCCGGCAGGAATACGCCCAGCTCTTATAGGAATCCTATTCAGGGTCACTATTACCACCCTCAGAGCCAGCCAATGCCAGGCAGGTGTGGATGTGTGTGAGCATAAGGAAGCCAGCCAGTACATTCACTGCCACATACCTCTGGTGGCAGGCTATTTATGTTCAGACACAAACAAATAAGGAAATTCCCAGAAATCTTACAGCAAGCAGCCCCTCTAGTAGGCACCTTAGTGGGGAGACCAGAGCCTGGGCCTGTTCAGGGCTTCATGTATGCAGAGTCCTAGCTGTCATTGAGCCTGTTCAGAGGGGATCCTTCCCTCAGGAGGGACCCCTAAGAGGGCACAGATTCAAAGCTACCTTGAGCCCAAACTGTGGCCACAAGCATAAAGGGGGCAGAGCAGAGGGAAAAGCGGTATCTTGCTGAGGGTCTCATTGTTTTCCCAGCTCAGGGAAAAGAAGGCTATTTAGGAGCAGGGCTATGGGGCTGGAGGTGATGGCCTCTGATAAGACTTAGCCTCCCTCTAGTTCCCTATGAGGACTTCAGGCCAGTGAGGTGTGACACCCTTCAGGACCCAGTACAACTATGGTGGGGGCTTAGGACCTTTCCAGTGCTCTGTGTAGACACTCCACACTGCAGTAGCCAGCTGTCTCTGGAGGACTGGGTAGGCCTACTGCAGAGAGACCCTGGGCGTCTGTCTCACAGCCAGGCTACTGGCCACCTGGAATATCCTCACTTCCAGCCCCCTATAGGTGAGAACCAGGAGGATAGGCAATTAAGATGGTCTGAGCTGTCACTCCCAAACCTGGTGGGTAGGAGGGTCCCAATGTCCCCTGTGCGCCACCTGGAGGTTTCTAGGTAGAAGCCAGAGTCAACACTGACTTGGTCAGGCACACAAAAGGGGCCTGAGTATCTAAGCTGGTCAGAGTCAGTGCGCCCTTGTGTTGTTTAGTTTCTTATTAATGTGACACACACAGGAGTCACCTGGAAACAGGGAACCTAAGCTGAGAAAATGCTCCCATCAGATTGCCCTGAGGGAATGTCTGTGGGTTATTTTCTTGATTGATATTTGATATTGGTAGTGCTACGCCTGAGCAGGTAGTGCTGGGTTGTTTTTAAAAGAAAGCTGGAGGGGCTGGAGAAATGGCTCAGTGGTTAAAAGCATTGGCTGCTCTCCCAGAGGACCCAGGTTCAATTCACAGCACCCACATGGCAGCTCACAACTGTCTGTAACTACTCTAGTTCGAGATGATCTGATACTCTTACATAGAGGTAGGTAAAACAAAAATGCACATAAAAATATTAAAAAAAAAAAAAGAAAGCTGGATAAGCCATGGGGGGATGAGGAGCAAGGTAGTAAGCACTGTTCCTTCATGGCCTTTGCTTCAGTTTCTGCCTGCTGGTTCCTGCCCGGGCTTCCCTCAATGATGGAGTCTAAAGTGTAAGCTGAAATAAAACCTTTTCTCTCCCAAGTTGTTTTTGTTGAGTGTTTTATCACAGTTACAGAACCGAACTAGGACAATCTCTCTGCTGTTTCTACAGCTGACAAGGAAACAGGAACCCAAGGAGCAGGGCTAACCGTGAGCTTGCCCATCTCCAACAGTGATGAAGGATCCTAGAAAAGAAGCCACTACCTGCCTCTTGGCCATGGATGAAAAGGTTTGATTGTTCATAAGGCCTCAGAGAACTTGGAAACTGACCCTGATTGTCACTGTGCAAACATGTCCACTGCCTTCCGTTCTTGTGATCTGCCAACACAGAGTCACAATGATTCCTACAGGTCACTTCTCCTTCCTGTCTGTATACCATGGACCCTGGCATGTTTCTTGGGTCTGAATAGTCTGTGCTATGGAGCTGGACTAGTAGGTGTACACTATCCCCAACTCCCTACCCCACATGCACCAGTGACACTCACGTTGATGAGAGCCATGATCCAGAAGGCATAGGATACGTGGTTCTCTGTAGAATCTTTTGGGGGTGGCCTGGGGATCGTCTGGTTTGACCAAGGTTGGGCTGCTGCATGATGTTGGCTCAGGACCCGGGATGCATAGCTTCTGGAGGTGGCATTGGCTGTGCTATTAGCAGGAAAGCAGTTGGCCTCTGACAGGAAGGGATCAGCAATCAGGGGGCTCAGCAGAGCACCAAAGCCCACGAAGAAATGGAGGACCTAGGTGGGGGGGTGGGCACCGCTCAGCCTGGCACAGGATTTGCATCCAGAGGGTACCACCTCCCCTCACCTTTACCTTATGCCCCATCCAGGGGCCCCCTGCCTGACCCTAGAGCTGGAGGTGGGGGAAGACGAAAAAGAAGGAAGAAGGTGGAGAAAAGCCCCCCTTCATCACCCTGGACTCCTGGGGTAACTGGAGCAGTAGTGGCCAATCCTCCCCCCCTCTTATTTCCACAGCCTTAATTCCCAGGGGTGCTGCTTCCCGTCATGGTGGTGGTCAATTTTGTCAACCTGATTGGATTAAGAAGCTCCTAGGGCACTAAGAAAGTGCCCCTCTGGGTGTGTCTGTGAAGGTATTGCCATAAAGGCTTAACTAATGAGGGAAGACCCACCCTGAATACGGACAGCACCATCAGCTGGAGTCTGAGACTAAATGGAAAATAAAGGAAAATATAACAGTCAGACAAAACCTGGCATTTTCCTCTCTTTTCCTGGTTGGTGCCAAGGACTGAGTTACTCCTGACATATACCTTCCCCATCATCATGGACTGTGTTCCCTGAACTGTGAGCCAACATAAACTGTCCTCCCTTAACTTGCTTTATTTGTTAACTGCCACATACACTGGGTGACTAGAAGGGGAGAAGAGAGGAGGAGAGAGACAGAAGGACAGACAGCAAGCCCTCAGTCCCACTGCCTTTCCTGGTTAGAGAACTTTTGTTAACACGGGGGTTCCTAGGAGAGGACAACAAGTCAGGCAGAGATCACCCATAGATAGGTGAAGAAACCCAAACCCAGGCATTACTGGTGGTTTATGGCCCAGTGAGGAGAAAGTGATCAGGAGGGTCTGGGGAGCTCCCCCCTCCCCCACAGCCCACTACCCAGTCTCCCACTGTGCCACTCACCTGAAGAAAGAAGGCTGAGTCCTTCTGGTATATCCTCACCAGCTGCATGTTGGCCACAGTGTCGATGCAGCCCATGGCTAGGCCCGCCAGCGCTATGACCGAGGCCAATACCTTCACATCATGGCAGAAAGGGATGACAGCAAATACCAGGGAGATGGCCAGGGTAGAGGTGAAGAGGGCCCATAACGACTGGCCCAGGCTGGGCAAGGGAGAGCTGGCATTAGCAGAGGAGCCCAGAGCCTTCCTGGAAGGCCCCTCCTCCTTCTTATTGTTCTGCTCCCAGCAGGAAAGAACTGCTCACAAACTGTGTGTTGCAGGCAGGTGTATGAGTAGGCTCTTATCCTTGGTACAGCAAGGGCTGCTATGAGCATACCAGATGTCACACTGATTCTCACAAAGCCTAACTATCATGTTATGTTGCTTAAATCTTATTCTCTTTAAGCAATTCTATGCAACAATATTCCTGTCCCTCTCAGGGAGGCTACTTTGAGCATCTCAAGGGAACAGAGCCATACATCTACAAATAAGGACTAGGGATCCAGGATGAGGCTGAGCCTCAAAGTCTTCAGCTGGGCAAGAGTGGGGACAAGCCATATGTGCCCTCCACACAGGAATTGACAAGAGTTGTGCTTCCAGACAGGGCCAGACCACCAGGACTAAAGCCATGACAGAATTTGGTTAATACAGTGACTCCTCCTCAAGGACACATGGCAGGGGCCATCCCTACTGAGACCATTCTGAGCCCTGTTCAGACAGACATCAGAACAGCCCTCCACAGGCATGCTGAGGGCTGTCCCCAGGAGAGATCAGTGTCAGGGTCCTTTTGGCAGTGAATTCCTCCTGATACCAAATGCTCAGAGAAAGGATCAAAGACTTGTGTGTTTTAGGATCAGTCTGCAGGCTAATGTGCTGTATTGGGGGAAGAGTTGGGCAGCAAGAAGGTCTAGAGGTTCTGGAAGAACATCCTCAGAGTATGAAAAAGGAAGAGGTAGGGCAAGATGACCTCTGAGGTTTCAGAAGGGAACCTGGAAGGGAAGAAGAGAAGATCCCCAGAGATGTAGCCGGTGGTCTTTTGCCAGCTCGTGACTCTGATTCCCCTGGCATTCAGCCATCTCATCTCCTTGTATCTGATTAAAGCCTTTATCAGAACAGTTCTGTTGATAGCAGCAGTTCATTATTTTATTATTTTCTCATTTCCAGGCTGATCTGTTGGGGAGATTTCTGTTCATGACCCCTGTCTGTTCCCTCTTGGAGCCTGGGGGTAGACTTGTTTCAAGGCTCCGTGAAGAGGATGGACGGAAGATGGCTGCAGTATGGGTGGCCTGCTCAGGCTGCAGGCTGACAGCCCTCCCTTGGGCCCTGCTCTAACAATTCCTAGCTTGACCACCCAGCTGCAATACTGCAGTACTTGCTTGTGTTTCTGCTTCCTGCTGTGTGATACCACATTTTATCTGCCTCTTCCTCTGGACCTGGTACAGAGGGGATGCCTATCCACAGAAAACTTGATGAAAATGGTAGACCTCTCCTTTCCACTCTCTCTCCTCTTCTGCTTCCTTTCCTACTATAAGGCAGGCAGGCAGGCAGCCTCTTGTGGACCAACTGCAGGGAAAGCAAGACGCACTCTATGTGTACCTTCCCAACCCATTGCCACTAACTCACTTACCACATCAGGTACAAAGACTCTGAGGAACTAACACATCACATATGCCTGTTATCCCAGGAGGCAGAAGGGGGAAGATGGAAAGATCAGCACCAGCCTGGGCTACAAGAAAAAATACAGAAGAAACCAAACAATTGGTTGAGAGATGGGAGAGAGGTTCCGTGGTACACTGTGTGCCTTGTGTGTGTCTAGTGGTCATCCTAGGGTGTGGCTTGTATGGAAGTGGTTCAGTACAGTACTCAGGCTTGTGACAAAACCCTGAGGGGGGGCACACCTGTAATCCCAGCGCTCTGGGAGGCTGAGGCAGGCCTCTGTGAGGACAGCCTGATCTACAAAGTGAGTCCAGGACATCCAAGACTACACAGAGGAATCCTGTCTCAAACAAAAAGAAAAAAAGAAAAAGAAAGAAAGAAAGACCACAGGGAAGTAGGGAAAGGAAAGGATGGGTAATGCGTGGTGTTGCTGGGTGCATGAGAGCCGCTGACACTCATTCACCGTTACAGACTTTTAGTAGATATGAGAATATTGCGAGGTAGACTTCAAGCCTGTGCCCATTTGACCTCTGAGTGAACCCAGGCTAGGAGGAAGCAGGCACAGAAAATCCCTTCCCTGTGTCATCTGCCACACGACTTGGGCTGTAACTGGAGTCTAGGCTTCCAGCTGGAGTTTGGAAGGCTGACCCCACATTTGTTCTGGGTTCTTGGGCCAAAAAAGTAGGCCAGCAGCTCACTCTTCCACACTTTAGCGCTGTGTGTGTGTGGACAGTCCAGAAATTCTTTAGAATAATGTGTTGTTTCCAGGGCCAGACTAAAGCATATGCATTCCTTATTTTAAGCCCCTTCTAGGAATGTGGCTGACCAAGGATTATAGAGTAATAATGTTGAAACATTTTGACATCAAAATGCAGTGGAATGTGTGGGTTCGAGGCTCACCTCTGGTATTGCCCAGTAGTGTGACCTGTGGCAAGCCTCTACCATCTAGCCACTAGCTTTGGTTTCCTCCACTCTAATTGGAGATGGCAAGAGTTCCTTCTCAAGGCCTCAGGCATCTCCCTCTCCGGTGCTCATCCTTCCTTGCAGCCCTGGACTTCTTCAATGAAGGGCCCAGGATATGCCAGCAAGAAGATGACAGGAACCAGTACCAGCTCTTCCTGCCCTCCTCCACTCCTGCCGCCATACCCCAAGGGTATGTACCAGGGACCCACCTCCTGGTTCCACACAGTGTAACAGCTAGAGTAGCAGCAGCTAGGAACTTCTCGCTTTAAAGAAAAGGAAGCTAAGGTATAGATGGGAAGAGAGAGGTACAGGTCTTGGCCCCCCGCTGAGGCAAGGACTGGCAGAGTGCCATTGGCCTGCCCTCCGCTGGAAATCAGATGTGAATTTGGGCTTTGTTAAAGGTGTCTCTTTCCTCCAAGGCTTAAGAAACTTATGCCAGGAAGCCTGATAGATGGTCAGGTTACTTATTAATGACACCACATGAAGTTGTAAATGGGAGTGGAGAGGAGGGGCCAGCGTTCCCCCCTCAGGCTGGCTGTAACTATGGTGGCATTGCCTGCTGGGCCATTTTGGCTATGTGACCTTGAGTAGGCTGCTAACCGCCTCTCAGGACTGGTTGCCAGATACGCATGTGACCACCTTGGAGTGCCCCTGCCTTGGGCACCTGTTCTTGGCTTCCTGGTGCTGTGAGAAGAGGCAGGGCTGCGTGGCTCCGTTCAGGCAGGGCCCATTCCTGCTCTCTGCGCCCAGTTGGGGAAGAATGTTGCTAAGCCCCAATTCCGTGCTGCCTGGGTCTGGGATACCACATTCTCCTCGGGAACTCCCTCTCCATGGCAGGGATCCTCGGTTTCTCGCCTTTCCCATGGAAAGGAATGGAGGACAGAATGGTGGAAGTCACAGTGCAGTACCCATCAACCTCAGAAGACAGAGTGCTCGTCTTTCTAGGAACTAGGATCAGTGAGCAGTTTTCTCTCAGCTGATGGAGGCAAGGAGGGCTCCTTATAACTCAGTCACCTCAGGCCTCCATACTGATGCTTTGGCCAAACTGTTCACAGTCCCACGGTGATGGAGGCTGCAGCTGTACCGCCCTCAATGGCTCACTGGGTGCTGGGCATGTGGAAAGTGCCGCAGGCCAGAGCCGAACCTTAGGTCTGTTTTCCTAAAACACCTCAACCTCACTTCCTGATGTGCCTGACCTGTTCCTCAGGAGTCAGATCATAATGTCACCCCCCCAAAGTGACCTACCATGAGCACCTAGCTAGAGTAGCCCACAACTCAACTCTGCCACTCTGCACTCCAGAATGGCCACTTGGGAAGAGCAGGGACCTTGTCTGGAGCCCTCACCCCTAAAAAAGGCTGTGGCTCGAGAAGCATTTGTTGAAAGAATCAATTTGTGGAATGAGTTCTGAGATGCTTTTAACTAAAACTTTGATACGTGGTTTCTATACTGTAAAATTCAACTGTTTAAGTGTATACCTCAATTTTGTTTCTCATATTGGGAGTAGTGAGACCATTATCACGGTTTAAGTTTTGAAGCCTGTTTATTTGTTTTTGTGAGATAGGATCTCACTATATAGCCTCCTGCTTCAACAGCCTCTCACTCCCCTATCCAACCACCTTACCAAGTGCTGGGGTTATGGGCTTGTGTTGCTGTGTCCAGCTTAAATTTGAAGTATTTCTTTCACCTCAGAGAGAAACCCTATGTCCATTAGCAGTCACCCCTATGTGCTTCTTCGTACCACTTATTACTTGGCTCTCCCCCCCCCACACACACACACGCTGCAGATCCTCTGTACTGGATAGCCCACAAGAATGGTCGCATACACTGTGTGGTCCTTTGTGACTGGCTGTTTCATGACCAGAACTTTGGCTGAATGAGATACCCTGTAAAAATGACTCCATAGGCTACCTGCCCCTTTACTTATGCCACATTTTATTAACCTGGTTATTATTTTATTTCCACTTACTATGAGTACTGTTGCTGTGAACATGTGGGTATGCATTTTTGTCTGGACAAATGTTTTCACTTCTCGTGGACATATACGAGGAGTAGAGTTTCTGGGTTCATGGTACCTCTGTGTGTTGAATTATTTGTTGTTGTTGTTGTTTGGTTTGGTTTGGTTTCCTCAAGTAGCCCAGGCTGGCCTCAAACTCCTTATGTGGTGGAAGATAACTCTGAATTCCTGATCCCCCCATCTCCGTCTCCAAAGGACTGGGATTACAGGAATACATCAATATGCCTGGCTTTGAGATGTTTTTAAACTAGAAGCTGCCCAGTGCTGAGCTCCCAGTAGGATTCTGGCACAGGTTGTAATACACCAAAAGGTAGACAAGCTGCTGAAGGGACAAACAAAGGCTTTCTGGAAGTGAGCCAATCAGAGCCCAGTCCAGAGAGGGGACCATTTTGTGGTGTGTTCCAGGGATTTCAAGAGACCAGTGACTTGAGATGCAAGCAGACTACAGGGCTGGCTCTGGGGAGGGGTATGAAGACTCAGTTTGTTATAAGGGTTTGCAGCAGAGGGGTTCTTAGCTGAGTCCAGGCAGCAAGGGATTTGAAGATAAGAAGGAATTAGATTTAAAAATACATACAAGGGGGTGGAGGGTAGTGTGTGTCAACTGGCAAATGTAGATATCAACAAGCTTCAGCCACTTACTGCAGTGAGAAGCCATGGGAGGCTGGGAGTCTCTGGAGATGATCTCAAATCATGTATCTACTGATGTTCTGGAGATAAGGGGGTTTCCCAACTGCCTGGGGTGGTTAAACAGGTCCCACAAAACCAGGAGGAAAAAAAATCAAACTCTAACCTTTTGTCTAAATACTCTTTACCTGTTTGTCAAATCACAAGGCTGGTCACCTTGCCAGCCAGGTAGCTTTCTAAGTCTCTTCTCTGGATTTCCTCTTTGTGTTCAACACTATTTTCCCAGGGAGGCTCTAGTTTGGGTTCCTGTGGCTGCTGTTCCTCCTGCTGGGCTTGCAGATGGCCTGATTTAAGGGTCAAGATCTTTGACTGAGCTAAGGATAGGGGAGGAAGGCTGGTGTTGCTCTGATGACCTCCTCCAATGCCTGCCTTATGGAGGCGTCTAGACGGCCCCTGTGGCCCGGAGCTCTCAGATGAAGCTAAGCAGTAGACGGGGTCTCAGCAGAAACCTAAAGAAAGGCACTACCTGCCCCAACCCTCTCTACAGCTGGCCCTTGAGAGTTGTTAAGGCAATCCCCCATTTCCAGTGCCAGCCTGGCACACTGACTGGTAATCACTTAAGCTGAAAGCACTTCCTTGCGGGAACATTAGCATTTTAACGGAGACAGGCCACATCAGGGCTGGCAGAGCTTCTGTCCACTTTAGGGGTGGGAATGAGGAGAGCGCCCAGAGTTAGCCAGGTGGGGGGGCATCATTGCTGACACTCAGGGTCTTCCCCTCTTTCCCACAGAACCCTACTTTGCTCTTTATCAAACAAAAGGGTTCTTGGCGATATTTTGTCATGAAGCAGTGAGGGCTGAAGCTCAGAATTTAAATTCAAACCACCAGGAGCCCAACCCAGCTCTGGAAGATCCCAGCATGAGGCCCAGAGGCTCACCTAGCCTTCCCAGGCCCTGTCAGAGCTCAGGACTACTCAGCCTATGAAGACCCATGGGATATCCACCTCTTGTTCCAGCCTCAGCTACAGAGCAGCTGCTGGCATTCATAAAGCAGGGCCACTGCCAAGGCACCTGGGACTACAGAGCCTACAGCCCACATTCAAACCCTGGGACTCTCTCTCTCCCTCCCTCCTTTCTTTTCCTTTATTTTTGGCTGCTTGAGACAGGCTTTTGCTATGTGGTCCAGGCTGGCCTCCAACTCAAGATCTTCCTGACTCAGCCTCCAGAGAGCTGGGGTTACCACACCTAACTTAATTTCTTAACCCCTCTGTGTCTTAGCTTCCTCGTGTATAAAATGGAGATAATAGCATTACTTTGCAGGGTTGTGGTGAAAGTTAAATGGGTTGGTGTAAGAACTAAGACTAGCCCTGACAAAGACCTTTTGCACAATGGTTAGTTACTGTTGTTGACACTGCTGTGGTTTCCTGCTTCAGGATTCTCTCTCTGTTGCCTGTTTGGTTCCCTGGTGGGAGATAAAGAACCTAGAATGGGGAACAAAGCCAGGGAGAGATGGCCCATTGGGTTTGTATCTCTCCCCATTTCAGAAAAGCAGGCTTGCCAATGTGTCCCTTAGAGTGGTCTTCGATCTCCTTCCTGTTTGCGCTACATATGTTCCTAAAAAATTCTAGAAAGGTGAGCACAACACAACATCTGTGAGGGCTGGGAGTGTGGCCCAGAGGCAGGGAGCTTGCCTGGCATGCATGCTTCCCTGGGTTCCATCCCCAGCGCCCCCAAACAAAATAGAGCCCCCTGACATTCAGAGATACTTCCTCTTCCTTCTCATTAATTTTCTAGGAGCATCTTCAGAGTTCCTGTGTCTCCAAACCCATCCCAAGCCCACAACAAAATGCCAGTAGGCACAAGGAGACACGCTTCTGAGAATTCATGCATTTGCCATAGGATATGGAGGAAATGAAAACAGTCACTCTCCAATTGCTGAGGTATGCCAGGCTCTAGGTTGCTTAGACTGGGGTCCACTTTATATGACACCTGTACTACATCTTCCCACAGCCGCACACCTGGAGGGCTGAGCCCTAAGGCCCTTTGGCCTAGAATGGCTGCTACACACAGTCTTTTCTCATTTGTTTGTTTGTTTGTTTTCAACAGGCCTCCCAAACATGGTTTTGCAATCCAGATAATGGATCTTTTAGAAAGTAGAATGAGGAAGGCCACCCAACATCCTCTGCTGTGCAAGTTGTTCATTCCTCAGTTCTAGCTCTCTACTCCTGGCTGTACAGAGTGAAGGCTGCTGCCTTTCCAGAAAGTCCTAAGAGGGACTCTTACACAATTAGCCAGGAGAATGGGGCTCTGCGTGGCACTCAAAGTGCCATGGCACATTCCAAGTGCCAGAGAGACGAGAGCTCTGTCCTAGCAGAGGCCAGAGAGGAGGAACAAAGTGGAGGAGTTGGGGTGGGGGTCCTGGGTACCAGAGATAGGGGATGGATGAGAGGCCCTACACTGCTCTCTATCTGGCTCTAGCTATGAGACTCTCACGGGCCCAAGGGCTCAGTCTCATCTGGCCAATGTTGGAGGCATGTCCTGTCTCCCTTAGGAGACCTCAGGAGCCTCACCACATAGGTAAAGGGACCACCTGTATTAACTGATGTGGAGCTATGGGTTCCTGATCAAACGACAAGCCAGCCCTGTCACCGAGAACTGCCCCCTGAGCTGGCACCGCCAACTGTTCTCCCACCTCAGTGCCAATTCCTCCTCCGGTGCTGGGGCTACAAGATCTTAGCAGAGCAATAAGGGTCTTACACATTTCTGGCATCAGGCCTTGGCTGGTGGGCTCTGTGAGCAAGGGCGAACCGGTTCTAAGCTCTCTTGGGGGTGAGTGAGACAAGTACATAGCCCAGATGTCACCTTCAGTCCCGGGAGAGTTTTCCGGGAGAGCTTGTGGTGGGGGAGGGAGGCAGCCCTTGGGCTAAGAGTCAGCCTAGCTGGACAGGTGGTCATAGCTGCGGGGATGAGGATGGGGATCGGGAGGGGCGCGCGGGCGCGACACTCACGTCCTCTTGAAGACACCCCCGAGGGCGCTGCCTAGCAGGAGGCAGAGCTGCTGTGAGAAGAAGACCCAGGAGATCTGGGGCAGCGAGCTGTGCGTCTGGCAGCGAAGGTCCAGCAGCGTGGGCCCCAGGAAAGCGATGCACAGGCCAAAGCTGAAGAAGACGCTCCAGTAGGTGAGAGTGGGCTGTAGGTTGCGGCGGAGCAGCTCAGACACCCGGCCGTCGCAGCCCATGGCTCGGCCAGCAGCTCGCAACGAGCCCAGGGCCGAGTGCGGCCGCCGATCTGAGGCCGGGAGGGAGGAGGAGAAGAGAGGAGGGGAGCGCCGCGCGGCTGCCCCGCCCTCGGCAAGCGCGGGGACGCCTGACGGTCCGGGGCCCCGTGGACGCACGTGTCTCGCCGCGGGGATCGCCCCACCTCACGCTCCCGGGGCCCGGGGATGGAACCCACCCGGAAGCGCAACCCGCCAGCTTACACCGAGGCCTTTCCCCCTGGCGGTCTGAATCCTCATCACTTGGTCCTGGGGGTGCTGCAGGTGGACTTTGAGGGTCTGCCAGCGCCGTCCTCTATCCCCACGCCCTACACCCTATGGAGGAAAAATAGTCTCATCTGTACATTGTTTTCTTGTGGCTTTCATTTGGAACCTCAAGACGTTCAGCACATTGTCACTGGGAAACAAACGCCCCAGAAACTCGGGCTTTCGTTCTGCTGCGTTTAAGTTCTGGAATTGACCCCAAGGCCTAGCTCACAGTAGGCAAGTATCCCCAGTCCTAGAAACATATGTATTCTCCTCCTACTCTGTACCTGTTAGTCCTTCTGACAGGTGATCTGGGTGCAGGAACTTCACACATACCGTCTGGACACAGGGATTTTACGTCTCCTGGAAGTCTTTGTGATTTTTCTACACGGTGCATCCCAATCGTATTGCCTTACTGGCTGGCTTCTCTGCCATGATGGCAATGACCCTGGTTACAGTGAGGTAGCCCAGTGTCTAGTCTGGGGTGCTAGGAATATTTTATAGCTTGAGCTGAACAGAGGTTACTGTTGACTTTCAGAGACTGACAGCTCCAATATGTTGCCTTTTTTTTTTTTTTTTTTGCAAGCTGAGCAACTTGAGCTAAATAAAAATCAAAACCTTTAAAAATGTTTAAAATTAAGATCCTGTAGACTGTGTTCTCCCATCTCTTCTCTCCTCTTCCTGTTTCCTTTCTTTCTATTTTGTTTGTCTGTTTCCCCATTTGATGCCAAACTCAGGGCATTACCCGTTCCTCGCTGCTCGCCTGTCCTGTCACTGAGCTAAAGCCCCAGCCTTCCCTGAACAACCCTTCCTTGTCCTTCTTCCCTAAGCATGGGGAGAGGGTCTGTGGAAACCCCTTATCAGCAATAAGGCTAGATTACAAAGGGAGCCCATTATCCATCTCAAAAAGGAAAAGCGGGGACTAGAACACCCTTGGTCATACTTCTCTGTAAGCTAACAATGGTCTTCTGTGTTCATTTGGCCTCCAAGAGACTCTCTCCAGAACCAGTTACTTCCTGATAATCTCGTAAAAGCTCTTAAAATTGTCTGAACATGTCTATTATCTCTTCCCTATAGGAAAAGAGACACTGAAGTTTGCAGGTGGCATTGGCTGGGTAGGTAATCATACCCCTGTGATTTCACGCATACGGGGGTCCAACTTTTTATTCTATTTAATGTTCCTTGGTTTATTCTAACAAACTTTCAAAAGAAAGAGGAAATTTCCCTTTACCCCCACATTACCCAGTTAAAAACAACCATAAAAGTTTACTGGGTTACACACTTAAGTTATTTTATTGTGTATAAGTTATACTAGTGTAAAATAGTAATAAAGGAAAGTAAGCTAGAGTGAGGGGAACATCCCTGCACCTTAAATCTGTACTCAACCTCCTTACAGTTGGAGGCTGTTGGAAGCTATACTGTGGGCGTGGAGACATGGGGTGAGGAGAGAGGGGCAGCCATGAGGTAGACTGCAAAAGGGACTTGAGAGGCCAGAGGAAGCTTCTGCCTGGAAAGATGGCAAGGATGAGGCGATGTGTATAGGAAGTGGATCTAGAAGATGAGGGGGCGTCACAGGAAGGTTGGACTCCTCTTCTCTCCTTCAGGGTTTCTGTCTTCCAGCTTCACACATTCTCTACTTCCTTTTGAAGAATTCAAGCTCAGGAACAGTAAAAAACCACATGACTTTATTTGGGGTCTTATTAGCCTGCAGCTGGGGGAAACACAGATGGGGCACTTAAGAGTGCGTTCTCTGGTGAGAGTCATCAGAGAGACTTTAAGGACAGAGGGAGTCCCACAGTTACATTGGAAGAGGGTGACTGACAGACAAGCTTCTCCTCTGACAGGCTACTGCCCATGGGCTGCACACTGCTGTTTGAGCTTTCTGCAGGTATAAAGTTTCGTTCGTCATCTGTGAGCCCATAAAAGCTGCTGTACCCAATAAAAGACGTCGTTAGCGTCTGAGGCCTTGGCCCACCTCAGAGCTGTCACTCCCATGTTAGTTTTATGGCCAGTTTAAAAATTCTGTCTCCCTGGCTAGGAGGCTACATGCCTAGAGTCCCAGCACTTGAGAGGCAGTGGGAGGCGTTCCGGGTCACCTCAGCTACATAGAGAGTTGGCTAGGCTACATGAAACCATACCTCAAAACAAAACAAAACAAACAAAAAGAAACAAACAATAAATCTCTCTGCAGCAGCTTGATGTTTGCATAGATCAGTAATACCTTAAGGTCTCCCCCGTCCTGGGGTCCTATAGGTAACCCTCATTTAATTCATTGCATCAACACACACAGGATATGAAAACACAAGGAGGACTAGTTGGGAAGAAGAAAGGGGTCTGTGGGAAGGGCACAAGGAAGAGTAATGGGGAGGGTGAACGTGATGTCCTATGTACACACGTGAAATGTCATCTCAAAGCCCATTACTATATATAACTAATGTATGATAATAATTTTTTCAAAAAGAAAATAATACATGTTTTAGTCTGTGATGGTTACTTAGAATGCCAAGGTGTGCCCTCCTTGTGTATTTAAAATAATAACAAACTAGGAGCTGGAGAGATGGCTCAGGGGTTAGGAGCACTGGCTGCTCTTTCAGAGGACCAGGGGTTCATTTTCCAGCACCCACATGGCAGTCCATAACCGTCTGTGACCTCAGTCCCTCTTCTGGCCTCAGCAGGCAATGGGCACACAAGTGTTGCAAGACAGATATGCAGGCAAAACATCTATATACATGAAATAAAAATTAACCCAGGCATGGTGGTACACGCCTTTAATCCCAGCACTTCGGAGGCAGAGGCCGGCGGATCCTGTGAGTTTGAGGCCAGCCTGCTCTATGGATTAAGTTGCAGGAGAGCCAGGGCTGTTATTCAGAGAAACCCTGTCTTAAAAAACAAACAAACAAAGCAAAAATACAACAAAAATATTTCTAAAAAGAAACAAACTGAGGGGCTAGAGAGACAGCTCCATGGGTAAAGGCACTTGTTGCCTGGCCTGATGATCCTAGGAGTTCAATCCCCAGAACCCGTGTGCAGTGGAAGGAGAGAACTGACTCCTGTTAGTGTCACCTATGTGTCCACACTCCCGCACACGCGAAAAGAAATACATAAAATGTGAACATTAATTAGAAATATTCAAATAAAATGGTTTTCCCCTCATCTCCACCAAAGCTAGTCTCACGGTAATTTCTCATATTTCTTCATATTCCTTAGGGAACCTTCCCCAGATGAAGTCTGCCTCACTGCCCCCTTTGCCCTGCACATCTCCTGTGTTAGTGCTCATCCGGGACTGTTCCAGCTGCTGCCGGCCTCTGCAGCACACAAGCGGCCTTCAGTTTTTCAGAACTGCCCCTGAGTTCTTGGGCTGCAGGGCAGTAACCCAAATTCTAGCTTCCTGCCCCATACCTCCCTTCCCAGGATGCCCTGCCTGCCAGCAGGACAGTGAGAGCTGGATAAACAGCTGGGAGCTGTTATTTGCACAATTTCTTTACAACTTTTGGCTTTATATTTCTATACCTTATCTTGCCACTAAAACAAGTTCTCTAAGAACAGAGGCTGTCCTGTTTCCTTCTGTTGCTTGCTTTGTTTAAGACAGGTCTTGAGTACTTTTAACACAGACTTGGCTGCCCTTGAACTCATAGCAATTCTTTTGCTTCAGCATCCCAAGTATGAAGATTACAAACATGTGCTACCGCATCAGACTCTATTTTTCATTGCTGTGTATCTGAGCATTTTAATTGATGGAGGGGGGTGTGCCACTGTGCAGGGACAACTTACAAGGGTCCGGGTCTCCTTCCATCAGATGGGTTCCAGGGATGGAACTCAGGTCTTCAGACTTGTCACCAAACATCTCTACCTGCTGAGCCATCCCACCAGCCCTCTATTGTGTATTGAAATGCCCATTTTTAGGGGTAGAGATGTGGCTCATTAGTAAGGCATTGGCTGAAGTGTGTAAGGTCTTGGGTTTGATCCGAAGTCTCATGAAAACAAAAGACCTTGCACACCATTTCTTTCTTAAAAACTGGAAGGGAATCAGGTGTGTGGTGGCGCATGCTTGTGATCCCAGCATTTGGGGATGCAGAGGCAGGCAGACTGCTGTGAGTTCAAGGCCAGCCTGTTCTACAAAGCGAGTTCAGGACAGCCAGGGCTACACAGAGAAACCCTGTTTCAAAAAAAAACAACAACCCACAAAGCAACAACAAAAAAGAAAAAAAGAGAGAGAAGAGGAAGAAGAAGGAGGAGGAGGAGGAGGAGAAGAAAGTTGTCTCTAGCTCTATGGAGGAATTTCAGACACCTCTCTCCCTCCCTGAAATGTGAAAAACCTGGAAGGAAAAGTGCACAGAAATGAAAGGTTTCTAGTTCGGAGATAAGCCTATTCTTTTTCAAAGCTACCTGCTCTGAAGCTCCTCTGACTTTCCTAGGTCCCTTCATTGGACTAATGACCTAACCCCACACTCAATACTTTTTCACTGCTCTTTGAAGACAAGGACATGGAGTTTGGTCCTTACTGGGTGCCTGGATCTCCTAGTACTTCACATGAAATCCTGCACTTAACAGGGAGTTGCATCGACCTGAAGTCCTTTACAGAGGGATGGGAGGGGGTCGGTGGGAGGTGGAGGTTGCTGACCACACCCTGCCACGGCCCTCTGTGTTCATCACCACTGCCAGATTTCTTAGTGTCCAAATCCACATTGCTCAACTAGGTTTTGCTACTGTTGCTGTTAGAATTGAAAACCTTCAAAGTAAAAATAATAGTACAAGGAGAAAAGGACTGATGCTACAGTTCAGAGGCTTGTCACAGGGCTTGGCAAGATCATGGAAGTAACCCTGATGCCCTGCAGACCCTCAGCCTTGGCTGGAGCAGCACACACACACACACAAATGTGCCCTTCAAGGTCAGTCAGAATGCTTTGCCATTCCTGTGGCCAACCTGGAGCGTGAGGTCACCCCTTCCACACCTTCAATGCTGTCATCGCCACTGCCACATCATTGCCCAGCTGGTAGTAGAGTGGCAAAGCTTTTGTCGGCTGGGGAACGGGGGGGAGGGATTGGCACGGGGCAGGTGAGATAGCTTGGTGCCAAGAACACTACCTTGATAGCTGCGCCACCTTCCCACACACTCTGCAGAGGCAGGGGTATGCACAGAGAACCTCCTGTAGCAAATACCCATGTGAAGTCCATGTACCCAGCCTGCCGGCAAAGGGGAGGGTGTAATCACCATAGGAGCCAAGGAGTCAGGAAGGGTGGGAAGAGTTGGGAAAACACCTTATAGAGAAAGAAAACACCTTGGAGAGCCTTTGCACAGGATCTGGCATTTCTTTGGTGCTGAGTATGTGCTAGTGTTTAAAAGTACTGACTGCAACCAGCCCAGCTTGGAGGACTTCTGGTATTGACTCATGTCTCCCACTCGGAAGCAGAATTCCACCCCCAGACCTGCATATTCCCACTCAGTCTCAGCTAGAATACATCCAGGGGTATGGCCAGAGGGGTTGGCCATTGCAGGAATGCAGCCTCAGTGTAATCTTCTCTAAAATGGGAAAGTTGTGACTCTTACAAAGAGAAAATGTCAACAGTATGCAGCATAGAAGCCAGTCCTCATATTTTTGGTGGGGAGGGAGATGGAGAAGGTATTATTTCTTCCATAAGTCATTAGGCAGCAGAGATCCTTTCTCTGCTGTGAGAAGCCAGGCCTTCTAGTTTGTCATTTCTTTTTTATCAACCAGTAGCCAAGGACGACCTTGAGCTTCTTACCTTCCTGTTTCCACCTCCCAGATGCTAGGGGTGCAGGCCTGCACCCCCACACCTTGTTTAAACAGTGCTGGGAACTGAGCCCCAGGCTTTCTGTGTGCCAGGATAGCACTCTCCTATTGGGACTACATCCCCAGCAATCCTCAGCTGTCCCAGTGAATTCTGGTTTGGCACACTAATGGCTAGCAAAGTGCTTTCATGGCCTAGCAGCAGAAGCAAGTGCAAAGAACTTACTAGAAATGCAGATTCCGGGTCTTGCTGAGTTAGAAACAGGATGAGGCTCAGTAGCTGTGTCTATGCAGCCCTCCAGGGCCAGGGAAAGGGGCTGTGGCTTAGAATCAGTGCTCTAAAGCCACAAAGAGGAAGTTTGCTTCCCGTCCGACTACTCAGCAATGCCAATCACTATTTGCTTCTCCGCCGCCCTCTCCACTTCCTGCAGCCACTCATTTACCACAGAGTCCCCGTATCATCTGGCTGCCTAGGGGCACTCCAATGGCCAGTGACTTTTGAAATGATGTTCACAGGCTCCTAACAACTGTTGTCTCCGGTATTCTCGAAATTCTAGTGTGTGGGTGTTTTGCAGTTGTTATTTTGTTTGATTTGTTGGTTGGTTGTTTGAACAGCATGGCCTGAATCCCAGAGCTGGGGTTCTAGGTGTATACTCTGGTTATAGTGTTGGGGCTGGAACCCAGGCTTCACGAATGCTAGGCCAGGACTGACCGACTCAACTACATCTTCAGCCCTGGACTTTGGTTTGTTTGTTTTTGAGATGAGGTAGGGTAGCCCAGGATGGCCTCAAACTCAAGTTCCTCCTGCTTCGGTCCCCTGACTACTGGGAGTATAGGTATATATCACCATTCCTGCCTTTAATCTGGCAATTCTGACAAGTAATTATTTCAGGCCTATTTTGTTCTAAAGACATGGCATACAAACTGCGCACAGTGGTACGTGCCTTTAATCCCACCACTCAGAGAGGCAGAGGCAGGCAGATTGCTGTGAGTTCAAGGTCAGCCTGGTCTACAAAGAGAGTTCAGGACAGGCCAGGCTACACAGAGAAACCCTGTCTTGAAAAAACTAAAGAAAACATGGCATACATGTTTAACTTATTTATTGGTGGGTAGGGAGTCAGGGGGTCTTGTTTTGTTTGTGGTGATTGAACCCAGTGCTTCTTTTTGTTTGTTTTTGGCGGGGCAGGGTTTCTCTGTGTAGCTCTGGATGTTCTGGACTCACTCTGTAGACCAGGCTGTCTTGGAACTCACAGAGATCCACCTGCCTCTGCCTCCCCGAGCGATGGGATTACGGGTGTGCGCCACTGCCACCCAGCGGGCCCCCAGCTGCAGTGCATGCTTGGCAAGTGCTTTCCCACAGAGTTACACACTAAGCTTGTTTGTTTTCAAATGCAGTTAAACTTGCATACGTTAAATGTGCAAATATGAAAAGAAACCACAGGGTAAATTTTGACATGCATACACATCCCTGTGACCTCTGGTCAGAGCGAAGTCTAGGACATTTCTGGCACCCAAGAAGTACCAGAATGGGGGTTCAATGATGTCTGTGAGAGAGTATCTGGTTCCTTTTCGTTGTCTGTTCTGTGGATCCACCATATTCCCTCACATCCTCTACTTCTTTTTTTTTTAAGATTTATTTATTTATTATGTATATAATGTTCTGTGTGCATGTAGACCTGCAGACCAGAAGAGGGCACCAGATCTCATTTTAGATGGTTATGAGCCACCATGTGGTTGCTGGGAATTGAACTCATGACCTCTGGAAGAGCAACCAGTGCTCTTAACCTCTGAGCCACTTCTCCAGCCCCACGTCCTCTACTTTTGATGTACGTTCAGATTGTTTCTAAGTAGATTCTACAACAAGCGAGGCTCTTCTGAACACCCACACCCTGTCTTTTGGTGGATGGCAGCTTTCATTCTTTTGAGTATCTGTCCAGAGATGGAGTTGCCAGGTCAGAATATTAGAGCTATTCGGCTGCCACCAAGGCTTTTCAGAGTGGCTGTGTGAGTGTGGAGATGGTCATGGCTTACTAATGACCCACAGCCTTCTCAACATTTGACACTTAGGGTCACATTAATATTAATTATCCTGTTGAGCACTGGGGTCTCAAGACTTTCAATGCTCGTTTCCCTTGGGTTCAGTAAGGCTCAGTACCTTCTATGCTTATTAGCTATTTGTGCAATTAGCTATTCCTCTTATGGAATGCGCCTTAAAGATTTTTCTTTGCATGCAAAAAATTTCAATTTCTGTATAATTATCATGCCTATGCAGTACCACAGTATACACACATACTGTGCTGATTTTTTTTTTTTTTTTTTTGTCTACTTGACACTAGCTAGGGTCATCTGGGAAGAAGAAACCTCAGCTGAAAAAATGCCTCCATCAGATTGACCTATAGGCAAGTATGTGAGATACTGATGTGAGAAGGCACCTGGGCAGGTGGTCCTGGTTGAAAGAAAAAGCAAGCTGAAGGCTATGCATAGGGATGCATGCCTTTAATTCTAACATTTAGGAGGCTAGCAGCAGGCATTTTAGAGGGGAGCTCGAGGCCAGCCTGGTCCAGGCCAACCAAGCAAGCTAGCTGAGCAAGCCAGTAAGCAGTGTTCTATACAGCTCTGCCTCAGTTGTAGGCTTCTGTGTTGAGCTCCTGTCTTGTCTTTCCTTCACAAGGGACGATAAGCTCTCTATTTTGTTCTTTTTTTCTTTTGAGTTATATTACATTTATTTATTTGTGTGTTGGGGAGGAGGCTGGTGTGCCTGTGCTGCGGCACAGAAATCAGAGGACAGCTTTCCAGCGTCCGTTCTCTCCCTCCAACACGTAAGTCTAGGGATTGGACTCAGGGCATCAGCACCCTTGCCACATGAGCCACCTTCCCAGCCCACTCTGTATTCCTATGACATTAATTTTGCTTTTGCATTGCTGGGCATCCATCCCCGGAGGCTCATGACACCACTGAATCTCCCCTCTAGTCCCAGGCCACAGTTTTGCTTTTCACTTACATGTGAAAATATGGAGTGTCTGTCTTTCTGTGCATGGCCTTTTAAGAAAATTATTTCAGTTTTTCATTGCTAATGGATGTTTGAGACCCAGCATGCTGTGCGTGGTGCCATACCTAGGCAGGTGGACCTGGGCTGTCTAGGCAAGCTGAGTTAGCCAGCGGAAGCAAGCCAGTAAGCAGCATTCCTTCATGGTCTGTACTTCAGTTCTTGCCTCAGCTTCCCTCAGTGATGGGCGATAAACTGTGAGGGAAAATAAACCCTTCCCTTCTCGGGTTGTATTTTGGTCATGGTGCCTATCACAGAAACAGAAGCAAACTAAAATAGACCCCATTGGAACCCTTGTCACTTCATACCTCAGAGTTCTTCCTCCTTAATCTTAAAGGGTACAAAGGTTACCTTTTATGGCTATTTCTGGTTAATATATGGGCATTTCTCACATATATCCTTATAGGTATTTATTTCCTTTTGCCTGATGTATTGGGGACATGATTGGTGGCATCTGACCTTTGTCTGAAGTGCATTGAAAACCCTCCAGTGAACATTAGTTTGACTTGGGACTGAGGAGTCAGGAACACCCGGAACTTCTAAGCAAATCAAACCCTCAGAGATGATGAGCGTTCATGTCCTACAGCTGTAATCCCAGCAACTCAGGAGGCTGAGCCAGTGGGATTACTGTAAGTTTGAGGCTACACAATGAATTCTAGGCCAGCCTGACCTAGAAGCAAAAAGAAAACACCTCTCGCCTCCATGCCCGGACCCACCCCTCACATGCACATGTTCACCCTAACACACGCAAATGCATATACCGTGAACACACAAACCAACCAATCTAACAAGAGACATAAAACAAAAGTTAGAGAGTGGTGACTAATGGCCCCCAAAGTGGCAGAAGCAAGAAGACATCGAGAAAGTTTGGCACAAATCTTCTGTGGTATCTATTTGGTTATATGTCCATTGGCTTTTGGCTTCTGTATCTCTCCTTAGTATTAACCTTTGCCTGCCTGAGGTGTTCAGCCAATCATAACAGGTGGAAGTTAAAAGGAGCAGACAGACTTTCTCTGTTTCGTCAATGAAATTAGACATGGACCAATGGATTTAATGAGCCTTAGGCCAGCTGGTGACTCACTGCATTTCACGGATCTTAGCTACGGCTTTTAGTGTTCCCTTACAGTTAGTGAATCTGGCCCAGGGATAGAGGAAGTTGGTTGTCTCTGGCTCCCATGTACTTGGGTGGGGCAGCTTACTCTGGTCTTAGAGTTAGGTTGTATTTTTAAGAGCCTGTGGGCTTCTTTCTTTATTGCTTCACTGCTGTTTATATAAAAACGGCAATTTAAAAAGAGGTCATTCATTTAATCCTAGAATAAGGAGAAGTATTATAAACTATAGAGCAGAGCATAGACAAGTATCCTGTCTATGCTGGAAACTGGATGAAGCTGACTTTCTTTGTGTAAGCATCCGGCTATTGAACTGTATAGGCTTTGTGCTAGAGCCTTTATTACAGAGCCCAGCCCTGGCATCTGGCCTTGACTTGCTATACCTAGAGATCTTCACAATGGTGACTGGCTTTAAGGAACTCCAATGTAGAAGGTTTGAGAAGACCAAAAAAACTCAATATTTGGGGACTAGAACACTTATATTGGCAGTTTTATCCCATAGGTAGGCCTCCAGAAGAAGCCAGAT
Source organism: Pachyuromys duprasi (assembly GCA_028658305.1). Taxonomy (NCBI): domain Eukaryota; kingdom Metazoa; phylum Chordata; class Mammalia; order Rodentia; family Muridae; genus Pachyuromys; species Pachyuromys duprasi. Next base: position 7,588,379 of record CM053757.1, on the reverse strand, counting down.
CTTTGTTCAGAGATCTGTGTACTTGAATGTACAACAAAATGGCATCATGGCAATACCCTAAGACTGCCTGTTGAGGGCCATTCTGGAGGAGCTGAGAATGCTAAGAGTCAGCTTCTCCCAGCTGCAAGTTAACAAGCCACAGGTGTGGCAAACAGCTGCAAGAATTTGTCAGCAGTTCTCTCCTTTCTGAATAGATCCTTTGACAGCTGGTGTGGCCTTCAAAGCTGTGTCTCAAATCCCAGTACGGTTTCTCTGTATGCCACCAGCGAGGTGCCCAAGAGTGTTCAAGACTGAGTAAGTGGCCCTAAGTCACCCTTTTCCTTCCTACTGTGAAGGTCAGTGGATGCTCCGTGAGTGTTACTTTTGGGGCTTTGCAAGGCTTCTATGCAAGGGTCTGGGGCCAGTGTTTTCCAACCTTCCTAACCCTGTGACCCTTTAATATAGCTCCTCATGTTGTGGTGACCCCCAACCATAAAATTATCTCATTGCTACTTCGTAACTGTAATTTTGCTTTTGTTATGAATCATAATGTTGAGAACTACTAGTAGTAGCTGCTGCTAGGGTTATAGACCTAAGCTGCAGGAGGTCTGGGGTGGATCTCACACCACTGAAGTTCCTTATTAAATGTCTTCAGTGAACTACCCCTGGGATTTATGTCTCATTTGAGTGTCTCCAAGACAGAGCTGTGTGAGCCCTGGAGTTTTAGAGATGTTACTGTAATGGGTCCTCTTTATAAAAGCACACAGAAAGATTTCTATTAGGCATTAGGAGCAGAGAATGCTGTGATCCCTTGAGCAACCAGTCAGTGTTTAACTAAAGGATTCTGGGAATCATTTAACTTACGATATTCTCCAAGCTTGTGCAGATGGTCAAAGTTATGGACCATCTATATTACTTGCATAGAATTTTATGATCTATATGCTGTATATCAATCTAGTTCTCTTTGTTTTCTGTCTTTCTCCTCCCCCACTCCATTGTAGTGGTAGGCTTGTTTGTTTTTGTTTGTTTGTTTGTTTGTTTGATTGATTGATTGATTGATTGAGTGTTTTGGCTTCAGGTAATTCACATACCACAAAATTCACCTTTTAAAATGTCTAGTCCAATGAATTTTGTTATATTTACAAGATTGTGTGATTCATTACCACTGCCTAGCCATATTTTCTGTCTCTGTGGATTTGCATGGTTTTGGAGTATCTCGCTCTCTCTGTCTCTGTGGATTTGCATGGTTTTGGAGTATCTCGCTCTCTCTGTCTGTGTGGAGGACAGACATTGATGTTGGTTATTTTCTTCATTTCAGTAACTCTTCCTTTTTGAGACATAGCCTCTCACTATACCTAGAGCTTCCTGATTCCGCTAGGCTGACTGGCAAATGAATCCTAGGATCCTCTCGTCTCTGCTTCTCCAGTGCTGACATTACAGGTATGCATTTCAGTACCTGGCTTTTTACATAGGTAGCAGGGATCCAGATTCAGGGCCTCGTGTTTGACTTGCGATCATTTCGTTGACTGAACTATCTCCCCACATCCTGTTCTGAGAATTTCACATAAATGGAATCAAATAATATGCAGCTTTTAATGCCCAGTTTATCTTGCTCAGTATGTTTTGACGGTTTCTCTATGTCATAGCATGACTGTGCACACTTCATTTTTTTTAACATTTGAAATTAGGACCTCATGTAGCCCAGGTTGGCCTCAAACTCTCTATGTAACCAAAAATGATTTTGAACTTGTGATCTGTTGAGGTTGTAGGCATACAGTACCACACTTGGTCCTTCTTTCTTGCCTGCCTGCCATCCTTCCTTCTTTCCTTTCTTCTGTCCTTCCATCTCATTATGTAGGCTAGGCCACATTTGAACTCATGGCTATTCTCCTGCTTCACCTACCTCCATCAAAGTGCATACGTAGCTTTTTTTTAGAGCCTGTTCTCACTAATTTTTCTGTCTTGTTGTACTGTGTATATCGCTATAAACTACTGCAAAATCCTTTTTTTTTTTTTAGAGTGAGGCAGAGTATAAATAAAAATAAACCCCAAACACTCCCAAGCCATCTGTTTAATAATCTGTGCAAGAACTTTGCCAGGATTCTATATTGAGCCACTTGGTCTATAGTTTCCAGAAATATCTTCTGTTTCCTTGTGAAAATCAGAGCATTTGCTCAGCCAGTGTCCTCATCAGAGCATTTGCTTGGCTAGTGTCCTCCCGATCTGCTTTTCTGCCTGACCTGGTCTTTTCTGAGTCTGGTGTGTGATTCATCTGAATCTGGCCTCCAGGCTCAGCTACAGCCCCGAGCTCTCACCTCCGCCGTCACCTCTGTCTCATAGTGTTCCTTCATTTTCATATCAATGTCATGTATGCACATGGTTAAAAATATCTCAGAACAGAAGCGCTCCCAAAACAAGCCCTGCCCATCCCACCCATCCTGTTCCCAACTGCTCTCAAATCTGCTTACTCAAGGGCAACGGTTTGCAAGGCCCCTTTGTGGGGAGATGGAGAGAGGGCAGCGTCAAACACTCCTTTCATGGGGGCCCCCTAAGACCATCAGAAAACACAGTAACTTAAACAGTATCAAAATTACAGATATGGAGTAGCAACAAAAATAATTTTGTGGTTGGGGATCACCATAACATAAAGAACTGTATTAAAGGGTCTCAATGTTAGGAAGACTGAGAACCAGTACTCTAGGGACAGTTTACAGGTCTCCAAAACATGCCCAGGCTGCTGTGCCCTGGCTTCTCACACTTCAGCATTCTGCATTGATTCGTGACTGAGAACTGAAGTTGAACTCACATTCATCAGCCAAACAGCAGCCCCCACTGCCACTGTGACTAGATAGCTGTCTTTATTCAGTTACTCCAAATAAAATGAAAATAAATGTTAATTGTCTTTGTTGATTCAAGCAACACAGTTGAATCTCATTTATTTGTTTGTTTGTTTGTTTGAGACAGGGTCTCATAGCCCAGGCTGGCCTCATATTCACCATGGAGTTGAGGATGACCTTAAAACTTGCCATTTTCCTGCCTCATCACTTATGTTTTGGGATTATAGACATGCACCACTATTCCTAAAGGTTTTACACTTTAATTTTTTATTTTATGTACATAATGTGTGTGTGTGAGAGAGAGAGGGAGAGACAGAGAGACAGACAGAGAGAGAGATTTGGGGAGCCAATTCTATACCATGGGTTTCTCTAACACAGAGGCATCTCACCTGCCCTGTACTTTTTTTTAAAATAACATTTATATTTAATTTTCTAACCATAATCAGGTCTTCCGTGCTTTGCTAATGGGTTGGTTCTAGAAGTTTAAATCCATCTCATCAATTACATTTTTGTGAATATTAATATAAATATTGATTATTGTAAAGCCACCTATAGTCTATCAGCCATTTCCTTTCCTCTGTTTCCTTGGTGTTTCATAGCTTCAAATCGTCATTCTTCCCTTTCTTTTCTATTCTTTTTTATTATGTACCTCAGCTATTTCCTCAGTTTCTAGAATAATTTTTTTGTTAGGAACAGGCTACCAGACAGGTAAGCTATAAAACAGAGGAGGTTGCTTTGGCTCACAGTTTTGGCCCACGGTCAGGGCTGCACCTGTTTGTGGTCTACTGGCAGACGTCTCAGGTAGCACTGTGTAGAATGTGGTAGGACAAGAGCACATGACACATCCGGCCAAGCCTTTATAGGAGACTTCATCAGCAGATGCCTTCCCTATTAACCCATTGATCCCTGTGGAGCTTTGAATGAGAAATGGCTCCCAGAGGCTCATATACTTGAATGTTTAGTCACCAGGGAGTGTAACTGTTTAAGAGGATTAGAAGGATAAGGAGGCGTGGCCTTGTTGGAGGATTTATGTCACTGGGCGGTGGGCTTTGAGGTTTCTAAAGCTCACACCAGATCCAGTCTTGCTCCCTGCCTGTGGATCAGGATGTAGCCATCAGCTACTGCTCTGGCACCTGCCTGCATGCTGCTGTGCTCCCTGCCGTGATGATGATGGTCTAAACCTCTGAAACTATGAACAAGCCTCTAACTAAATGCTTTCATAAGACTTTCCTTGGTCATGGTGTCTCTTCATAGCAATAGAACAGTGGTTAAGACAATCTCTTAATCTATTAGTTAAATGATTGGATTAAGCCCCTCAAGAACTAAGCCCTAAATGCTTCTGAGACATATCACCTACAAAGAGAAACTACTCAAGCCTGAACTCTGAGGTGGGCCCCTCTCTCCTCACCCATCACACAGAGACCCACCCTCTGCTTTTCTTTAGGCCTAGTGTTTTCCTGCCCTGTGCTTTGGTTGAGACATTCTCCACTCTCTGATGCTCAGGCCAGCTTGTCTTCTTCCTTTTTCTTGTCTTCTTTGTCTGTTCATCTTGTTAGAGATCTCATTTTTGCCATACCATCTTTAGGCCAAGCAGCCTGCCGACCTCAAAGTGGTGTTTCTCTACCCTTATACCTAAATAGCATTTTTTAAATTTAATTTTTGTTTTTAACAGTCACACCACATGGCACTGGCTTAGCAGTTCTCAAGCGTCCTAATGCTGAGACCCTCTAATCCTCATTTTGTGGTGATCCCCAGCCATAACATTATTTTTGCTGCTACTTCATAACTATAATTTTACTACTGTCGTAAATTGTAATGTGAATATCTGGTATGCAGTATTTCTGATATGCAACCCCTGTGAAATGGTCATTCAACTCCAAAAGAGGCTGCGGCCCACAGGGTGAAATCTGATGCTGCTGCCTGGCTGGCCTCAAAGTCTCCATCCTCCTGGCTCAGCCTCCAGAGTGCTGATTATAGGTGTGTGTCACTACACCCAACCTGAACGGTAATTTGGATGCTGAATACTTTTGGTTTAAAACACCTGCTGAAGACACTGTTCTGAACTTTTAAAATGAGAATCCTGAGATCAGGTTGTTGGGGTTTTGTTTGTTTGTTTGTTTTAAGATTTTATTTTGGGCTGGAGAGATGGCTCAGAGGTTAAGAGCACCCGCTGCTCTTCCAGAGGTTATGAGTTCAATTCCCAGCAACCACATGGTGGCTCACAACCATCTAGAATGAGATCTGTATACATAGTAAATAAATAAATTAAAAAAAAAAGATTTTATTTCTTTGTTTTTGAATGCTCTATGTGCATGTACACACCTGCACGCCAGAAGAGGGCAGTAGAGGGTATGGATGGTTGTGAGCCCACTATTTGGTTGCTGGGAATTGAACTTAGGACATCTGGAAGGGCAAGCAGAGCCCTTAACCACTGAGCTATCTCTCCAGCCCGGTTTTGTTTTTTGTTTTGGTTTTTAAATGTGTCTGTGAATGTTTTGCCTGCATGTGTGTCTGTGCATCATATCCATGCATGCCTGAGGAGGTCAGAAGAGAATATCAGATCCCCTGGAACTGGAGTTACAGGTAGTTGTGAGCCACCATGTGGTGCTGAGAACTGAAGACAGTTTCTCTGGGTCAGTGATGAGCCATCTCTTCTGTCCCTCCTAAGTTACTATTTAAAAGCACAATATCCTGCTAAGTGTATTATTTTTAAATAATTTATATATTAATCTACATACACTCTAAATTCAGAAACTATTTTAATACAGGTTGAATATGCCTTAAAGTAATGTTTAGAACCAGAAGGGTTACGAATTTAAGCTTTTTAATATATATTTTTAGAATATCAACATACATATCCAAGGAGATGACTTGTGGGTGAGATCTCAGCTTACTTACGTTTTTCTTTCAAGCTTTTATCGATTCTCTTTAAGCTTCACATTATGATCCCCAGTCCCACGCATTTCCCTATCCCTTCATATCTGCCTTCTGCCCTTGCAACCTCCCCCTGAAAATAAAATAAAAAACAAAACATAGAAAACATCTCATCATGGAAACTGTAGTGTGTCCCACCCACAGGTTGGCTCTGTCTACACATCTTCACTTAGAAATGTTCATTGCAATGAGTTATTGGTCTGGTTCAAGGCCTCTGGCTTCTGCCACACCATCCATACTGGGTCCTCACCGGAACTCCTCCCAGCTATCCTGTTTTTGCCCTGTGTCATGGAGATCCTGGCAGCTTTAGATCTGCAGGACCAGCCCTTTCACACACTCTAACAGTTCATATGATGTAGATTTTAGCCAAGTCAAAACCCTGGCTCTGGGCCTGGGTGGCTGCTGAGCTGGTCAGCCTGCTGGCTCCTCCTTATCCTCACCACTAGAGCCAGCTCTCCAGGACTGCTCTGGCCAGCCCACCCAACGCTGCCTCTGGCCAGGGGCAGGGGTAGTTCTCCCACTCTCGTGCCCTCAGCCAGCTTACCTGTACCCACGCCACCAGAGGCAGCTCCATTGTGCTGCCCGGCTGAGGCAAGGGCCCACTTTCCCAAGTACTCCAGCTGGCAAGGAGCTGGGCCAGCTTTCTCACTCTCACACCCTCTGCCTCCTGAGTGCTGGGATTAAGCTTTTGTGTATTCTTTTTAGTGTTATGCCTATAAGAGAATCTGAAACCAGAGTATCAAAGTGTTATTGACAATGATTAAATATGGGGATTTGGCACATGAGTAATAATGATTTTCATTTCTTCTTTATTCCTCCCCCACCCCCTCTTTTAGACAAGGGCTCGTGTATCCTAGGTTTTTCTTGAATTTCCTATGTGAAGGATAACCTTGAACTCCTGATCTTCCCTCTACCTCTTAAGTGCTGTGCCCACAGGCTGTGCCACCATGCCAGCTTGTGTGATACTGAGGGTCAAACCCAGATCTTCACGCTCATATCCAGTCACTCTGCTAACTGAGCTGCAACCCAACCTTGCGTTTTGCTCCATTTTTTTTTTTTATGATGTACATATATTACTTCTAGCAGTCAGTAGGTAATGGTAATGCTTCCTCAGCCTGTACTGCTACACAGGGCCTCTACCATGTGCAGTGGGCACTCCCACTTGCCTCCCTGCCCTCCCTTTCATCTCCTAGTCTCCCCACAGGGAGGTCTTGCAATTTCTGGGCAGAGACCTTGGTGGTTCTCCCTGGCTCAAATGTTACCACCTTCCAACAGAGTTGGTGTCTGTCTCCTTTGTGTCAGGGTAGCCACCTGTTTCCTGCTGGCTTGGATTCCTCTACTGTGTGGGCCTGGCAGTGTGAGTCACTGTGCTGCCAGGGCCGGGCCAGGCCATGGCTCAGAATGAGGATAGGAGTTCCCACAGTGGGCGTGGCTCCAGACCCTACCGCTTCCTCTAACCTGCTGGCAGACAGAGGAAGAATTAAGAGGCTTAAGAGTATTGGAGCCAGCTGGAAATCCTCACATCACTTCCGTGTCTCCTTTGTGTTGGTGTCTAGGGTGTAATCTTGGTGTTCTGCCTGATGTGCTTGCAATCTGTAGTCACCAGTTGCTGGGGCTCTCTGCCTGATGACATTTTCTTTTTGGTGGTAGAGGAGAATGGGTCTAAGACCTGTTGTAGGGAAACATGTCCTCTACCACCGAGTTACCCTAATCCTTCCTATAATATTGACTTAACAAAGACAGGCCTTTTCTCTTCCCTCCCCAACTCCTCTCCAGGGTTTCTAATAGCCTAGGCTGGTCTTGAACTCCTGACCCTCATACTTCCACTTTCCAAGTGCTAGGATCACAGACACTGATTAGCTGCCTGTCTTCCTCCCTCTCCCTCCTTACCTTCTCCTCCCTTCCCCTCTCCTGCCTTCTCTCCTTCCACCGGTCCTCTTTTCTCCACCGCCTCCTTCCAGGGATGGATATCAGGTCCTTTCACGATCCACAGTAGCTACCACTCTTCTCCGATGGCCTGTGCTCAGGGGAGAGGCTCTCCAGGAATGGCTGACCCACCTGAGAGAAGGGGTGTATGGCCTCTTGTAGTGTTCCTCAAGACTAAGCCATAACGTTTGCCCCGGAGACTTCCATATCCTTCCCAGGAACCTTCCCCGCCTCTACTCAGTGGGAAACAGAGCAGAAGGGAGGAGGCTTGAGTAGATTTCCACTCAAGTGGAGCTCCTCTGTGGAGGAGGAGGGTGACTGTTATCGCCTCTTGGATTCATGAGGAGAGAGAGGCAGGGAGTCCATTCCTTCTTTAGTTCTTCAGGTGCAAAGATCCAGGGATTCACAATCTGCCGGTCTCCTTCCCGTGCATTGCCTCCCATGCACTGGAAGCTGAGCCTGAGCAGAAGCAGAAGCCTGGCTTAAGAGACACTGGTGGAAATGCCCTCTAATGCAATCAGTGCTGCCTCATTCTGGCCCTTATTCACACAGAGATTTACCAAGAGGAAAAGCCCAGCCTGAGAACCCTGGTTCCTATCATTGTTCATCATCACCTGTAGCCAGGAGAGCCAGGGCTAACTTTGGATGTGTTGAGGACACAGGCAGAAACTCAAGACTATTGAAGACTCCCCCTACATTCAAAATCTTCCCACTGATAGGCAGTCATGACTAACACTGATTCTTTAATGTGAGCCAAGCCTTTCCTGGGTTAGGAGGTAGGTACATATATTATATTTTGCACACAAGATACCGAGGCACAGAAAGGCAGACTAAGTGGCCCAGGGTGGCTCAGTTAGCAAGTTGTCCAGTGAGGGTATGAACCCTATACCCTTAATCCATGAAGTTGTCCTGCCAGGATCACGCTGTCTACTTCAGAGTCCTGAAAACAACCTGACACCTGACCCTCTGCTCCGTGGCACCCTATCTTTGTCACAGCTCTCAACTCCCCAGCAGGAAAAGGTAAGCATGAGCCATATTGAGCATACTGGAAGCCCTCTGGGGGTACTTCCTAAAACATATAAGAAAGCTCTTCTAGTTCATTTGGCAACTACAGCATGCCCACTTCGCAGAATGCCACAGCGGTGCGGATTGGTGGATGCCCACTTCGCAGAATGCCACAGCGGTGCGGTTGGTGGCAAGCTTATCCCATCAGGCACATGAAGGACTGGCGTCCATTGAGGCTCAGTCACCCAAGATTACAGAGTGTCCAAGCAGGGCTCAAGCATAGAACTCTCATGCAATGTGTTGGCTTTTCTACAATTTTGTGGTTGCATAGGGGTAAGTGTAGCTTTGGGGGTCTATGGAGATGCCTCATCCTCGGCACCCCAAAGCTATTCCATTCCTGGTTCTTCTCCTTCTCATGCTTCCATTTATTTTGGAATTGCCAGAGGAGGAATCATAAATGGAGAGTCACACCCACCTCCCGGTCCTTCTGTCCCTGGAAGCCAGAGGTGGGACTAGGGCTGCATATTCGTAGTATACTCTCAGACAGTGGAAAGCAGGAGGGTCTTGCACACTTGGTTCTGAGGAGTATGCTGCCAGGCCTTGCAGAGGCTCTGCCCCTAAACCTCCCCTCATGGCAGGGAGCCAGTCAGCACAACAGAAGCCTCCCCATGAGTAAATATCTCTTTACTCTTGATTTTTTTGTGTGTGTAGATGTCTCTTTTGCAGGAGAGGGCAGGGAATCTGTGTGAAATGAGCAGTCCTATTTATGTACTGAGAATGTCTTAATTAAGTTTGTACTGCTGTCATAAAACACAGTGGCCAAAAGCAACTTGGGGAGGAAAGGGTCTATTTCAGCTTACAGCTCAGGTCACTCTACCACCGAGGGAAGTCAGGGCAGGAACCAAAGCAGAAACCACAAGAAAATGTACTGGCTTTCTCAGTTTGCTTTTTTATTCACTCCAGGACATAGTGGGCTGGACCCTTCTACATCAGCCATCAACAACAACAACAACAACAAATAATAATAAGAAAGAAAAAAAGAAAAGATACAAGAAAGAAGGAAAGAAAGAAAAGAGAAAGGCCAAACAGTAGGCCAATCTGATGTGGGAGGGGACATTTCTTCAATTGAGATTTTCTGTTACCAGATATGCCTAGGTTGTGTCAAATTGATAAACAAACAACAACAACAAAAACTGGCTCAGAGGACCAAATGCTTCTCTAGGCCTAGCAGCAATCTGGGGGCTCTCCTGTTCTCTGAGCAGGCTGTTCTTTCTGGCTGAGGTTTCTTAACTTGTGATGCAATCGCTTCCGAGTCATCCCTGTGAATTAAGCACATTGCAGAGATCCCTGTCCCCACCCAGGACAAGGGAATGGAGCCCAGAAATCTTTTGTGCTATGCCATCATCAAATTATGTCTTATGTACCAGAACTTTGAGTAACTTTGCTTAGGATGTATACTTTGGTGTGTCACAGACTTGGGTTCAAATCTCAGTTCTGCCACAAAGTAGTTGTGTGATCTGGACCCATTCTTAACCTCTATTTTTCTATATAAAATAGGTATTTCCCAATTTTTTTTGGTATTGCTGTGAGCTAATCCTCACAGTGGGACTAATCACACACACACACACACACACACACACACACGCACGCGCACCCGCACCCCTCAGCCGGGGTTATAAAGAGAGGCACCAGCATACATACTTTTTCTGGAGGGGGAAGGAACAGCTGTGAGCCAGTTATCAGCAGTGTACGTTACTCACCCACTGGCAAACACTGAGCTGTTCCAAAAACAATTCTGAATTTCCACTTCCTTTGGGATGGATTCAGTGGGTTTTTGAAGGTGATGGGTCTTTTCCCATCCTCAGGTGAGGGGTCAGGAATTATGAATAAACACAATGCAATTCTGACTCTCTGTCTCCAGCGGTACAACTACCTGCCCACCATCTCCCTGCCAGATCTCCCCCACTTCCCACTCCCAGGCCCCTCATGGGCTTCAGGCCCAGTCTGGGAGACCTCTTAGGCAAATCCTTGGTCTCTCAAGATCCTTGGAACCTTCAACTTTGAAGCCAGCCTCCAGGATTTCCAGAGTCTCCATTGTTGTCCTTCTAGACTCCTGCAGCCCAGCCAACCCAAAGGAATAGCAGAGCTCTTGAAAGCCTCAGCATTCATAATGGGTCACTCCTCTCCGGAAATGTTCCCCAACTCTGCTGAGAACTTGCCAGGAGACTTGGTGACGGCCTGCTCTTGGCACTCACAATAGACTGAGGTCAGAACAATGTGGAGGAGAGAAAACATCCGCCTGCTGATAGGCCGCCATCCTCCTGGGATATCCCTCACCCTGTGGCCAACACTGGGCTCCCAGAGGAAGGAGGGGTGTGCCTCGGTGCTAGAGGCCAGCTGTGGCAGCAAGCAGGGGAGGCAGAGGCTGGAAGCACAGCTCAGCTTCCCCAGCTTGACAGTGCTCTCAACAGATGTGTGAGCCAGATTAGAAGTCAAATCTGCTTATTCTGGTTCCCCTGCCAGCCCTGGGGACAGCGCTCACAGCCAACACTGGGCGGTATTAAAACCTAAGCTGGCAGACAGAACAGTTCCAAGTACGTGAGTGAGGAAAACAGGACTTGGCAGGTGGATGTAGCTGGTGGTTTTGCTTTATTCACCATGTCCAGGGAGCTAATGCTCCAGGTCTGTTTCCACATTCGCTGAAAGGAGTCATTACACCTGCCTTCTCTGCCCTTGGGAAGTTTTTGAAGCAAAACTGGAATACTGGGCATTAAAGCGCAGAGGAGTTACTTAGTCCTCAAGTAGTATTGCTATCTTAGCAAAGGCTTTAGAGGAAGGGCTCACCTGAGGAAGATCACAGCCAAGTAGAGAGCATGCCCTCTTCAGCCCAGGTAGGTTAGTCCAAGAGAGACCCTTGGACTGAAACTTTGAGGGCCAGGGGCAGACCACAACAGATATGGAGTTCAAGGGCCCCCTAGAGGTGCTATTTTTCCCCTAAGTTCAACGATGCTTGAATTGTGTATACTTGAGTAGCCTTTGTGGCAACCAGCATTGCTGGAGGACGTAACACCAAGGAAGGCTTCGTAGAAGAGGGGAGTTTAAGACATGTTTGAGAGAAGGAAATGGGTAAACAGCTCAGTAAACACCGAAGTGCTCACTTTGGCAGCACCCGTAGTGAAAATGGAACGAGACAGAGAAGATTAGCATGACCCCTATGCAAGGATGACACACAAACTCATGACGCGTTCCATGTTTTCCTCAAATATTTGTATTTATATATTTATGTAGAAGGGAGTGTAAGCAGCTGTCATGAAACTAAAAAGGAGCCCACGAAGGGCGGAGGGAGGCTTTAAGGGAGGGGAGAGTAATTGAAGACATGTAGAGTAAAAGTGGAAAAGGGAAATTCTGGGAGTGGACCGGTATAAACTGGGAGGTGGGAGAGGTAGAGAGCATCTAAAACAAGTCTGTATGAAGACAAGCTGGGGGTGCAGAGACAGAGGGTTAAGAGCACTGGCTGCTTTTCCCGTGTTTGATTCCCAGCACCCACATGGCAGCTCAGAACTGTTTGTAACTCAGTTCCGGGGAATTTGATGCCCACTTCTGGTCTCTGAAGACACTGCATACACGTAGTACATAGGCGTACATGCAGGTAAGACATTCATACACACAAAACAAAAATAATCTTAAAAAAGAAAATGCTGTCGAGGCTTGAGAGACACTTACAGCATATGGATGAAGACCTGAGTTGGCATCTTGGGCACTCAGATAAGAAGCCAGGGTCAGCACTTGGCATTGGGTGGGGGTGGGCAGTAAGGTAAGGGACACAACCACAGGCAGAGTCTAATCTCTAGTCTACTGGCCAGCTAGTGTAGCCAATCAGTGAGAGAGACCCTGATTCAAAAAATAAGGTGAGAGCAATTAAGACAGACAATGTTGACATCTGGTAAATACATATGCAGCATACACAAACAAGCAGGTGTGCATACATCCACCACACACACATGCAAAGAATATGTCATGAATAAATATGCTACTCTGCATGCTAATTAAAAATGAAGTTAAAAGCATCAAAGTGTAGCTCAGTCGTAGAACACTTTCCTAGTATGTGCAAGTCTCCGGGTTCCTGCCCAGTGTAGGGAGGGACAGGTCGGTATGACAGGGAGGGCATTCTGAAGGCATCTGGGGCCCAGTTTCAGGAACTAGGGTTGTAAGTTAGTATGTCAGTGATAGAGCATATCCTCAGCATGATAAGGCCTTGGGTTCCATCCCTAGCACTTCCTGAGCAATCAGGCATCTAGGATCCGTGTTCATGGTAGGGATGTGAGCACTGAGTTCCAGCATGTTCAAGGAGCCTGACCAAAGCTCAGTGAGTAGCCACTGGGCTAAAGGTGCTGCAGAGGGTGGATAGGGCATCCAGGCAAGGGGTGCAAAGGCTTGAGGAAGGTGGCCTCTTCCTCAAGAGGTGGCGTACAGAAAGAGGGAGGGCAAGGGCATCATGGTGAGGAGTGGGCACAGCCGCTTACTGAGGCCAACAGGCCAGCCAGCAGCACGCGCTGAAGCTCCCCAGAGCTTCCCTGTGACTAGGAACACCTGTGGCCATAGAATGTGAACCAAGAAAGCACAATGAAGTCTAAAGAAAGCTGAGTTCAAGGGAGTGAGGCCCCAGCATGCTGCTCTGGGAGGGGGCCTGGCAGGGTAGGTGGGTTCCTGTGTGGGGCCTCAGTATGCTGCTCCCCAAGAGGGAGGCCTGCTTCGCAAGTGGGTCTCAACAGGTCCCCAGTATAGCAGATGCTTCCTGTTTATGTTAATTAACATAGACTTTCAGACACCTTTGAGCCTTGAGGTGGAAGTCCCATTCAGTTTAGGAACTGGAAACACCTGCAGGTACTGGGCGGGGGGTGGGGGGCGAGTCCTCGGAAATAATGGCTCCTCTGCGGTTATCTCTGCTCAAATCTGTGAAACACAAACACAACACCCAACCTACAGCCACGTTTGTCATTTCTGAACTGGCTGCTTTCTCCTTGCTTAGACTGGGTTCTATTTCTCCTTGCTTAGACTGGGTTCTATAAGGAAAGAATCCTGTACTTATTTTTTTTTAACTTCCAGTGTTTTAAAGAGTGCTTTGAGCCAAAGTGTTGTTGCTTGGGTTTCTCCTTTTCCTTCTCTCTTTCTTTCTTCTCTTCTTCTCTCTCACTCTCTTTCTCTTTCCTTCCTTCTTTTTCCTTTTCAGATAGGAGCTCCCTGTGTTGCCCAAGTTAGCAGCTGGGTTCAAGCAATCCACCTACCTCAACTTCTCAAGCAGTGAGGACAATAGCAAGGTGCCCAGCTAAAAAGTCTCTCGGGGATGGAGTGCTCACTCCTTCAGAAGGTAGCAAGGCTACATTGAGGAACCTGTCACCCAAAGCTCATGGTTTGTTTTGAATTCCCTTTCTATGTTTACTTCAGCCACATTTAAAGCTCCTGGAAAACAATTCAAGACAAACACATATCCAGGGCTGGTGAGATGGCTCAGCAGTTAAGACTACTGGCTGTCCTTTGTAGTACCCACCTCCCATTCCTAGAACCTACATGGCAGCTCTCGTTCCAGGGGACCCATTGCCCTCTTCTGGCTTCCACAAGCACCTGACATGCAATTGCTGACATGCCATTTATATGCAGGTAAAACACTCATACACATAAAACAAAATTTAAATTAAAAAAAAATCCTCTCAGGCGGTCATGACACAAGCCTTTAAACCCAGCATTTGGGAGGCAGAGGCAGGCAGATTTTTGTGAGTTCAAGGCCAAGCCTGGTCTACAGAGTGAGTTCAGGGACAGCCAAGGCTACACAGAGAAATCCTGTCTCAAAAAAAAAAAGCCAAAAACAAAACAACAACAACAAAAAACAACAACAACAACAAACCAACCTCTCAGCTAGTCATCTTTTAAAGCCTTATTAGATATTTTAAATAGATTCTATTTAATACATTCATCCTGAGATCATACCACAGGTGAGGAATGAAAGAAAAAGAAACATGGTTTCTAACTTTAATTCCTGGGCTGGGATACCCTGGGAAGGGAGCAGGCTGGAGTTCCTGGTGTAGAGAAGGAGTAGCAACACGCAGTGGGGTGGTAGCAAGCCCCTGCTTCATGGAGTCCTCTCTGTGCCCCTGTGAACACCTTGGGAAGAGTACCATCACTCCCTGTTTCACAGAAAAGGAAACGAAGGCCCGGAGCAGTCATGCTCAGGAGCCCACACTGACTCAGCTGGAGGCTCTGAGGGTGGAGACTTGAATCTGTTGTATCCTTAGATTCACAATTCTCTTTCCCATAAGTCAAACTCAAGGGAACATTCAGGCATTACCAAAAGTTTCCGTTTCATCTGAAGGGATGTGGAAGGGGAGGGGCAGGGCTTTACAAATGCTGAGTCCTAACTCCATCAATGGTCTATATCCAGACCAGGAAGTTATAAAAGGGTGACTAATGGGCACCTCCTCATCCCCTAAAGCCTGAAACCTCAGGAGAAGAGGAAAAACCACAGCCTGAAGCCACAGGTGATTGGAGCTCTTGAGAGCAGGCAAGACCATGTGGCACTGCCTGGCAGGTAACCAGGAGGCATGATAGAGAATAAGGGGGCTACAGACACAGGAGGAGGAGGAGGTGCTGGATGCTAAGTTTCCAGTCCAGCAGGGAGCAGGGACAGGTGTTCTCTTGCCTGTCTCTGGCTGTGCAGCCAACGCCCACTAGGTCATATGCTGACATCATCAGGAAGGTGCTGAAAGGATCTATACTTGACATTTGAGGTTTCTTGGGATTTGAGGTGGGATGAATAGTGAGGTACAGCTGCTGGCTCCTTCCTTGGGGAAGGCTCTGGGTTGGGCCATTTATTAATTTATTTCTTATTATTTATTTTAGAGACAAGGTCTACGTTGTCCAGGCCAGCTCTGAGCCACTCCCCCAGCTGGGGAACATTGCTGTTGTGATGGTAAGTGTCGGCATCTTGACACTCACTGGAACAGCAGTTTTTAACCTGTAGGTCATGACCTCTTTGGAGGGGGGTGGGTCTAACCACCTTTCCACAGGGGTCGCCTAAGACCATTGGAAAACACAGATATTTATGTCGTGATTCTTAACACTTGCAAAATTACCGTCATGAAGTTGCAACGAAAATAAATTTATGGTTGGGGATCACCACAAGAGGAGGAACTGTATTAGAGGGTGGAAGTGTTGGGAAGGTTGAGAGCCATTGCTCTGGAGTCAGCTGGGAGGCCAGCCTCCAGGCAGACTTTCCAGGGATCATTTAGCCTCTAGGCGTACCTGTGATCACCTGAGGTGTGAGGGCCCAGCCTAAAAGAGAGTTTTGGTGCTGGACTGTATAGTCAGGGAAAGCAAGCTGAGTGTAAGCATTCATCATCAGCATCGCGACTGTGGGTGGGATGAGGCTCACCTGCTCCAGGCTTCTGCTGTGCTGCTCCTTGAGCTGTGAGCAGAAATAAAATCCATTCCTTATTGATGTTCCTTTGGCAGGGTACGTTAAACAAGTTAATTATTACTATTGTGTGGGAGCGGGGTGTGGGTGTGCGTGAGTGTATCTTACCACTGCAATGGGAATAAAAACTGAGACAGAAAACTGATGCAGAGACGTGAGCTCACTGCTGTGCTGAGCCTGACTGTGTGGTTCTTACGCCTTTGAAACCGTTTGTGGGAGGAATGTGGAACCATCTGAAAATTTGGGCTAAAAAAGCTCTCACATGGAGGAAGCAGAGCTCGTGGGTCATTCTTGTGGGAGCATGGAAGACAAGAGTGCCAACAGAAACCCCAGCTCATGAGGGTTCTGACAGGGACGGAGACTGCGGCAGGAACTGGACTGACGAGCATGTGATATTTGGCCCAGAATCTGGTTTCGTTCTATCTATTTGCCGGGAACTTGAAAGAAATTGAATTTAAAAATAATGGATCAATTTGTTTAGCAGAGAAACTCTCAAGACAGGAGAGCTCCCGGGCTGGGGCTGGGAAATGGGCTGTGATTGTTAGAGGTCAGCATCACTGAAGAGCAACCTTCTACACTGCACTGGAACAGTGAAAACGGTGTCCTGAGGGCAACCCTGCCTTCCCCCAACCCCCAATCAGAGGTTCCATCCTGAGCTGACAGTTGTATTGTCCACGTGGTATGATGCAACTAAGCTTCCTCCCTTAGCATCCCTACTCCCCTAACCCCATCCGAGACCTTATGACAGCCCCTGACCTCTTATCTCCTGATACTGCTTTAGGTCAACTCATTGAACTCTGGTCCCTATGTCCAGCTGGACAAAGCTCGTTTCCCTGTTAGCTCACTGCTGTATAGAGCCAAGCACACTGCCTGGCACATAGTGCCTGGCAAAAGTTTGTTTGAAGAAAGGCCACTTTGGCCTTATCTGCAGGTCTGAGCTTTCAGGAGCAAGGAGGACTGTCTTGTACCTGTCCTGGTACCCAGCACAGGGCTAGGCATAGAGGCTGTGAGCAATGCCTTTGCTGCTGATTTGCTTTGCACAGAGAGAGCTAAAAGGGGGCTGTGCAGTCTCAAATTGGAAGCAAGTGTCCAAAGAAAGGTGAAGAAAAATGGACCACAAGTAGCCAACCTGCTTCAAAAAAAGAAGGGGCAGGTGTTGGTATGTGTATGTGGGGGTGTGGTTCTAGTTCTAATGCTGGCCCTTAAGATCTGGTTACACCTATCCTTGTTTTGCAAACCAGCCAAAGACATAACTGATTGGTTGATTAAAGGCCTATACCTGGGCAGGGCAGAATGGGGTAAGCGTGCCTAAGGTCCCCAGGCTTCTGGTTCAAGAGACTCATGGGAGACAGACAGATGGGAAGAGGGAAGAAGCCATGATAGGTTAGTATGGAGAAAAAACACGTGGGCTGAGAGGAAGGACTCCAATAATGGTGTGAAAAGGCCCAGATGAAGAATATAAGCAAGTACTATGGAATTATAGATGAGGAGTAAGGTGGATGGCATTGGATGGGGGCCGGGAGATGGATGGTGAGGTTATTGAGCCAGCATGGGTGAATTATCTGCCTGGCCCAAGCTAAATAAGGCAATTATAAAACCTAACAGGTCTCTGTGTCTTATTATTTGTGATAGCAGGTTAAATAATACGGACACAATAATTATAGGGCTAATAAAATAATTACAAACTTTATTTAGCCCAACACTCATTTTAATTTTCTACAATAGGAATGTCTTACAACAGTGCTGACAGCTGACTGGCCAAAAGGCCCAAGAGGAGTGGAGAGTGGTTTCCCAGGCCTAAGCCCTGACCTCCAGCTCCAGATTTCAGGGCCAGGTGCAGGAGCGCCTGTATCTTCCAGAACTCCCCTGTGATTGCAGTTATGAAGACATGAAGAAGGGTGTCTGAGTCTGTGAGGAGGAGGGAAGGTCAGATGGGGCTCTGGGCATTCCTGACCCAACACAGAGGACAGTGAATATGATGCCAGAGGGGACAATGACTCAGCAGGGGCTCCAGCTAAAGGTTTCTGTTTAGGAGAGTCAAACATCATCAGGAAATGACTTCTGGGTACCCAGGAAACAGAGCTCCAGGGCCTGGGCTGGCTTGTGACTCAAGCTTGGTCCCTAAGGCACAGCAGTGGCCCCTGCAGCCCATCAGCCCTGGCATCTCTTAGCTTGTCACTCAGCCCTGTCTCTGCTCCCATAGCCAGCTCTCCTATCAAGAGCCACCATCTCTCCTGAGTTCATGTAAGCCTGTTCTGTCCTGCTGAGTGTAGATGCCCCCCGCCCCAGAGCTTTCTAGGGCGAAGGCTCCCTGACCCAGGCATCTCTCCCTGTATCTCCACAACCAGAGCTACACACAAGGAAGGTTCTGGAAGATGCAGGGGCACCTGCACACAGTGGGCCCACACAGTGTGACAAATGTTAGCCTCTACGGTGCTGTTCCAGGAAGCTGCATCTACGCTGGCCCTTCCTTGTGCTTGCTTCCTGCTTCCCAGGTCTGTTTACATGTTCCTTGCTCTCTACCCTCTCCTCTTTAAGAATCAAGAAGGGTTGGATGGCACACAGACCTAGGGCTCTAGAATTCTAGGAAGGTTTTTGTTTGTTTTTGTTGTTGATTTGTGCTGACGGTAGAACTCAGGGTTCACAGAACTCAAGGATTTTGTGCCATGGGAAACAAGGCCTCTGCCACTAAGCCAAGTCCTCAGACTTAGGTTTCTAATGTGTTATGCGATCTGAGGCCAGTTACTTCATCTCTGGGGACTCCATTGTTTACTTATGTGATCAAAGAGAAAAGAGATTGTGGTGGAGATTCGCTGAGATGGTTCTGGGCATTGCAGGTGGGCAGAGGATAGAAGGCAGCCGGTAGAGGACAGGCAGCTTAGTGTCCAGGCTTCATGTAGTCACTGTATCACTGGATCCCAGCCTGTGTGTTTCCTGGCCTTTCCCTTATAGGAAGTGGTAATTGTTACTTGAGAGGTTCTGCACTTTGATGCATTGATAGGGACTAGTGTGGGAGATGGGACCAAGCCCTGGCCCACCCAACTTCCATGGCTTTGGTGAGAAAGCAGGAGCCCACTCAAGTACAAGACCACAGAATAGGCAAGGCCAGGGGGCATGCCTTAGGGCTTGGCATTCTGTCTGGTCTTGGAAGATTTTTGAGCAATCAATTGGAAAACAGCATTCTAAGATCTGTGGGACAGGAGGAAGGGCCAGATATGAGGGAGGCATTTGAGAGCAGCAGGTAGTGGCTTCAAGAACTAGTTAGGTAAGCACTTGCCACTGCTCTGGTCTTGGCCATCTCAATACCAATTTAGAACTCACTCCCCCCCCCCCCCCCACACACACACATACGCACACACAGAGGTGCATGGCGGAGAGACAGAGAGAAAGAGAGAGACCTGTCTCTGCTTCCTTAGTACTGGGATTAAAGACATACATCACTATACCTTGCCCAGCTCTTTCTTTTATCTGTGTGTCCTCCCATCCCAAGAAGTCAAGGAACCATGTGGTTTTGGCAAAGCAGAGTGATCCATGGACACCAGAGCCCACGCCCCTCCTCAGGACCCTCTGGGTTCTTCTCAGTGGTTCTGCCTCACAGGCACAACCTGGGACAAGGGCAGGACACAACACAGATGCCCAGGCCTATGCATTTTGAGCTTTACCCATGACCCTTAGTGTGCCTTACCAGAGTTGATATAGCCTCAAATGCAGAATCTCCTCACCCCCAGCCCAGGGCAGGTTCAGAGATGTGCAGACCAGACTCTCTTTAATGGTTTGTATATAGGTATAAGCAAGACATTTAGAGACTTTGGTCCTCTATCTTTGGCATTGTTCTGTCAGTCAACCTTTTCTAAATGAGACTGCTCACGGCTTTCTGTACAACATGAATTAAATATATTCTCTGTCTTTGCTCTGAGTCACAGGACATTCACAGTCAGTGGGGAAGGGGGTTAGGGAAAACCCAGTCTCTAAGGGGTTGGGATGGGCATGGGGCCTGTGGAGAAAACATGGGCTTGACCTCCCCTTGGCCTTTGCCCTTCAAGTTCAGCCAAGTGTTGGGGAGACCCTGGAACATGAGGAGTGCTGAGGAAAGGTCTTCTCCAGGGGATGCAGGATGGTGCTCTCAGTAACAGGCCTGTTGCCATCACCTTTCTCCAGCTCAGGCTGTGATGCCAACACCCTTCCTCTCAGGAACCCCTCTGTGAAGGCTGGTGCCAGGGTCAAGTGGACAGGGCTAGGAAGGAGGCAGGGGATGGGGGAAAGGCTGCACCAGCCCTAAAGAGCCAAGGCCACCCTGGTACCAGTGTCAGGGTGACCTGGCATATCTGGGTGCCAGCCTCAGGACCCTGAGACAGGGCTGACTTATCAGCGCTCAGGGCTGATAACACCTGTAGGAGTGGCTTAGGGAAGAAGGACCATAGGTACTAGGTCAGAGCTCCAAGGACAGTGTACGCTCTACCACCTGCCAGTTTAAGGCAACCCTTTCCAGACTGGGGGATGGGCATGGGGTGGCTGAGGTGGCAGAAGTACATCTGGGAGTACCAGATCACCTCCTGCTGCTACTGGGCATGGGCAGCATGCTGGAGCCTTTTAGCCTTGGTTCAAGCCAGAGGGTACAAGGGCTTCTGTCAAGGAGGGGACAATAGCACGGTGGAGATAGTGACAAGGTGGGATACTACTTTTCCTGATGCTCCAAGGATGTCTGACTTTGGGTAGGGTTAGCACACACATGGGCACAATTCCAGGGTGCCAGACAAGGTGCCGTATCCCTTGTTCTTAGAGGGGAAGAAAGTGAAGCGAGCATCCAAGGGATAAGAAAGGGGTCTGTCAAGACAATGAGCCATCCAGGACCCCCACATTCTCCTGCACTTCAGCTGAGAAATGGTCCTAGGTCCCTCTTTACCCTTCCCTTCCTCTCAGGGAAGCGGCTCATGCCTCCATCCCACAAGGGTGACAAAGGGGTCGGTGTCCAGGCAGAGGCCATCACAGAGGTGTGGCAAGCAAGGAAAGGAAGCAACTGCTACCAACAGCGCTGCCAAGTGCTCCTCCAGACTAGCCACAGGCGTTCATTGTTCAGCCCTCTGACGGCCACATAGGCCCCATACTTCCTGAATTGGTGTTCCTCATGGTCTCTCATCCCTTGAGCTGCGGAGGGTGGGCACAGCTCAGAAGATGCTCTGCCGCCGGCTCTTCCCTCGCCCTGGAGAACAGAGATGGGGAACAGGAAGGAATAGAGGGATAGGACACTTGTCCTTCACAAGCTGTGATCCAACAAGAAAGAGCATGTCTTTGCGTCTAGGTATCATCTCTATTGCTTGTGAGCTGCGTGAAATTGTGACTTAACCTCTAGGAGCCTAAGTTTCACCAAAGTAGGGAACAGGTATAGTACTAACACCACAGGGTATTTTAAAAACTACTGAGACAATGGACGGGAATTACTGTCAGGTCCAAGGTCATTGGCTCTGCTGGGGACAAAATCATCTGGACTGGCCTGGAGCTCAGGGTCTTTACAGAGACTACATGAGGGACGGGACACACCCTTACCAGGACTAACTGTAAAAGGCAGTGTTCTGTCTGGGTGGGGGTAGGTGAGGGAAGGTCCCCCCATTAGGTGTATGGGGGGGTGTTGACTCCCCATCCCAAGGGCAGACCCCGGGCCAATCTCTTTCTCAAAGGGAAGTCCCCACTGGAGAAGAGGTAGTCTGCTTGGCTGCTTCTAGCAAAGGGTATAGGGAGGGCATGTAGCCTTTACCTGGGTGCTGGAAGCCCAGGCCACGGTAGCCTGGGTCCTTTTGGAGCTGGATCTCCTTCAGGGAGAAGATGGAGGCAGCTGGGCAAGAGAAGAGGGCCAGGGAGACTTAGATGGTGCCACTCTGCTCATGTACCTACCATGCCCACTTCTACTAAATCCATACAGGCGAGGCATCTTCCGGTCAAAACTCATCCAGGAAGAACACACACCTCAGACAGAATCCACCCCCTTAGCTCCAAATGATGACTGTGAAGGGGAAGCCAAGCACCCAAGACACCCCCACCAAGGCTGCAGCCTCTGCTATAGCTCCCACCTATACCCGCTTCCCCTTTTCCTGCTTCTGGCCGGCCCTGATCCCTTGGACACCTACTGTCATCGAGCTGGTGTACACGTTCTCCCAGAGACTGGAAGTAGGGGTGATTTAGGGCTGCCTCCGCCGACATGCGACTCTTGGATTCGTACTGAAAGGCACAGGGTAGGCTCTTGGGCCCTGCTGGAGAAAATTCTAGAAAATGGGACTCCTGTGCTAAGTTAGATGGCCAAGGTAGGAGAAGGCCTCATCTGACCCAAACCAGGCAGTCTCAGGCCTTAGGATACCAGGGCGGAGACACCAGAGCTTCCTGGGAGACTGACTGCATCTTGGGATGAGTATACTCAAGAGGGCCATGGCAATCATCACTGAGTTATCAGTGCTGTTAGTAGATAGCACCATTAAATGCCTGTATCCTGTGCTTGCTCCCACGCAGACGCTGCATCACCCCCATAATCTTACTGTAGCCCAGCACCATCTAAAAAATGAACTGATTTTCACTACACCGTTGAGAAAACTGAGCCTTCTGTCCCCAGAAAATGCCCAACCAGGCCGTGGGTGCCAAGCACAGAGACTAGTGCCCCTCTTGGGCTTTGGAGTCGCAGGCAGTATCTGTGCTGCCCGCCTGGCTTGCTTTAGTTGTCACTCCCTGGGTAGGATGGGAGGAAACTCACCAGGAGGAGGCTGGTCAGGAGGTTGATGCCTTCAGTATCCAACCTGCAAGGAGGAGGCGCTGGCACAGGCGCAGAAAGGGGCAGGCTAGGGACCCTCCCTCTGGGAGGGAGATCACAGTGGGGAGCGAGGGGTTCTGGCAAGGGAATACCTGGGAGCGTGGCTAAGTAGCGGCTGTGGCAGGTATCGGGGGAAGTTGTAGGCCCGAAACTCGGAGATGGACATCACCCCCGGCCATGACTCTTCTGTAGGAGTCCCTGTAGACACGGGCCGCGTGAAGTACAAGTGAAGGGCCGAGGCGGATATGGCGAGTAGCTGGTCCCCACCCTGCCCAGGCTTCGGTGTTCCTGGGTGGACAGAGTTCTGGCGCCCCCTGGCGGCGAGGTGGAGAGTACAGAAGAAAACTGTACTAACCCAGAAGCCGGAAGATGAGGTGTAACTCCTCCTTGACAGTAGAGCCTGGGAAGAGGGGCTTCCCGGTGGCCATCTCATAAAGGATGCAGCCCACACCCCTGCGGAAGCAAGGGCAATGGTGATTCCAGGACGCATCCCCCACCACCCCAAGGCTGCTGTATGAGGGATCCAATGAGACGCTAACACAGCCTGAGAGGTCACATCTGGGGCTTAAAAAGCTCCAGACTCCCACTCAGGAGCCTCTTCGTGAGCTCTGGATGCCCTTAACTCTGCTAAACAGGAAGAGATACTCTCTCCGGGGAACCTTGGGCTCAGTCAGACACTTATGCTGGCTTTAGAGTCGAGTTGGTTTTCATTTTACAGCAAGTCACACATTTGTCAATAGTAACAACAAAATAGTATGTCCCCTCCAAGGTGTTCTAGGGGAGGGGACTCATCTACCCTCTGGTAAGTCCCACTCCACCCCCGGGGATGTGTTTCAGAAATACAGCATCAGAGGCTCAATAAGCTCGGCGGGAGCATTTGCATGGCAGCAGGGGGCGGTGGACCTGTGAGCAAGACCAGGCTCACTTCCTCTCTGCAGCCTCTTTCACTCCTCTCTGCTGCACACTCACCACATGTCAATGGGCGTGGAGTACTCTGTGGATCCCAGCAGCACATCTGGAGGCCTGTACCAGAGGGTCACCACCTCATTGGAATAGGTCTTTGTAGGCACTGATTTGGCCCGGGCCAGGCCTAGGAACAGACATGTCACTGAACCTCTGCCGAAGGGTCCTGAAGGGTCAGGTGCTCAGACATCCCCTCCCCAGAATCCCTATGCCCTGAGGAGGCTATGCACCCAGGGGTCAGAGCCACCTGCCAACCCTTCCCCTTCCCCTGGCACCAGCCTCACCAAAGTCAGCCAGCTTCAGCTCGCCCCTCTCATTGATGAGCAGGTTCTGGGGCTTCAGGTCTCGGTGCAGAATCTTACGGCGGTGGCAGTAGGCCAGGCCCCGGAGCAGCTGGAACATGAAAATCTGGCGAAGAGACCAGAAATGAGAAGCGTGGTGGTGGGACTAGGCCCCATGTGGGAGGCCGTACGTCTCTGTCTCAAGCTGGAGAGGAATGGGGGACCAGCGCAAGTTTCTAGGAGGGCTGCCTGCTTCTGTTGCCCACCCTGCAGGCCACCTGGGACCTGGACACCCCAGGGAGTCATATATGGGGGCAGAGGCCAGGTATGGAGAGGGGAGGCTGTGAGTGTGAGGGTGCTAAAGCAGTCTCCAGGTGTGACATGGGAGGGCACGAGCAAGGGTCCCGTAGGAGGGAAGTATGTGCTTGGGTCTTAGTCACTACAGCTGGTCATCTACCCTCCCGGCTTCTCGGAAGCCTCCCTTCACTCTGGCAGGTAACTCGAGCTTGATGTTCAGAGCTAGAGGAGGATCTGTACCCGTAGCTGGACAGAAGTGGACGGTTACGGCTGTGTTCTTGGCTGGGGTGCTCAGAAAGGCTTCTAGACTGGCAAAGTGGCCTCTCCCTCCTGCCTGCATTTGAAGCTCCAAGTAACCTCAGCCGCCGGTGGGCAAGAGGAGCAGCCCAGCACTGGGCTTCATGGCAGATGGCTGCCGTGATGAGGTCCCTCCCTTACAGCCCCTCACCTTGACATTGTGCATGTTCATGAGGTTTCCACAGTGGTCTAGATACTGTTTCAGGTCACTGTCCTGGAACAGACAGACCAGTTCAGTCCTCTCCCTGCCTGGCCAGTGGTCCAGACCCAGGCCGAAGGAGGCCCTCTCCAGTCCGGGCCTGAGCCTGCTGGTGGCATAGGCCCTGGCTCTGAACCCTTGGCCCACTTCTGCATGAGAACTTAATTGGACAAACAAAGGCTGGGACCTTTCCCTTGTCCCCCGTCCCTCCCGCTCTTCCCTACCCCACTTCACCCACCACAGGGGAAGAGGCTGCTAGCCCCAGTCCAGCTCACCAGGTACTCAAACACCAGGGTGAGGGATCGATCTGTGTGAATGAGGTCATGCAGGGTCACAATATTGGCGTGTTTCAGGTCCTTCAGCAGAGACACTGGGGAGACAGGTCCACCTAGGTCCCCAAGCCCACCAATACCTCCCGCTATCCCTTCCTGGGGCCTGCAATGGCCCTCCACCCAGGCTCCCACCAGGTTCAGGTTGCTGAGGCCCCTCGTCGCAGAGGCCCAAGGTGCAGACCCAGATATTATACCCTCTCGAATAGCAGTGCAGGGTGCACCCTCCTCATGCTCCAGCCGGATCTCCTTCAGGGCCACGAGGTTCTCCGTCAGCTTGCTGCGCCCCTTGAAGACAGTGGCGTAGGTACCCTGGGACAGAGCAGGCCTGGTTAGATCCAGAGCATCCTGCTCATGCTCTTCTCCCAACCCCACCCTTTAGGTTTCTGCTTGGGCTAGGATTCAAGCTGGGTGCCCTACTCCCTCTGTTCAAATTCTGTTTGCTCCAAAGTCTGCTTTCTCTTGAAGCATCCCTATCAGCTCCCTGGCTGGAACAGGCTGCTCATTCCTCTGTTCCCATGCTGCTGCTCCTCTTAGATTATTATAGCACAGCCTTGCTCTTAGATCATGGCGATATGGCTCTTGAGAGATGGCATTCTTCCCCTTCACGAACCCACACCCACTCCAGGCCACAAAGCCTGGCACAGTGATGCAGAGGCAGTTTAATATCGCTTGCTGTGTGCCAGGCACTAGGAACTACACACAAGCTTCCTCTGGTACCCCACAGTCCCCCCACCCCCAACCATAGAATAGTTTTTCATTCTTTGACAGAGGATGTAACTAAAGGGAGGTCAACAGGACCTGCTACGGTCATGGAGCTAGCAAATGGAGGAGTGAGGATTCAAATCCAGGCCATAACTACTTGAAAGGAGGGGGAAGAAAAGACTAAGACTCTGTGCAGAGACCTCCGTCCTCAAGGCCTCGTTCAAGATCAGGGGACTTAACAGCAGCTGCCAGAGACCAGGCCAGGCTGCCTGGCAGGACAGTGTGACTCTTATGTTAGGAACCGTGACTGGCAGAACAGAGTCAAAAACACCCCGCCTGCTTCCCAGAGAGCAACACTGGTCTCTTACCTCTCCCAGTTTGTCCAGCTTCACATATGTTTCCAGTTTCCCAAAGCCGATATCTGACTGGGAAGGAGACATGGGAGACTGTGAGATGCGAAGCCCAGGCGGAGCCTTCTAGTCCATGTTCCCTCCGGTCTTTAGGAAATGAGACGCCCCCAAAGGACAGAGAGGAACCAAGCCTATCAACTCCAGCGAGGACAGTGTCAGACCCTCTCCCTTCATCCTTTTCAGAGTCGAGGGTCCCTTGGAAACAGGGGCTCCTTCCTCCCTGAGTCCGAGATGAACATGCTGAGCTGCACTGCTCACCTCACTGCCTGCCTGTCTGCCTGTCTGTCCCACCTCACTGCCTGCCTGTCTGCCTGTCTGTCCCACCTCACTGCCTGCTTGGCTCTCTTGTTCAGGTAACTGGTTCCTCCAGTGCCTGTCATTCTGCACTATGTGGGGTCCACTTCAAGAGCCCACTTCTCTAGTCTCTCATCAGTTCATCTCTTCTAGCTCAGGACAGGAGGAATCTAAACTAGACCTCTGAGACCCACCCACCAGAGAGGCTCCTAGAAACTGGTAGCTGGGACCCGAAAATATGTGACTGGTGAGAAGCAGCGGATGGGTCTTTTTGTTTCTTTGTTGTTGGCTTCTTGTTGTTGTTTGTTTTATTAGGGGGGTGGTCTTTCATTTTTTATTAAGCATTATATAACATTTGTGTGCTATCTAACATTTGTGTTGCCTTCTACCAGGAATAAATGACTATAGCTGAGAGTTTTGTGTTTGGTTTTGTTTTTTGGGGGGTTGGGGGGGAGATGAGAGAGCAGATTTTTAATTTTCTCATTAACTAGGAAAATGCTTCCTTAATCAATGTTTTCCAAGCCCCTGGACACATAGCTGTGATTGACTCCACAATTGTGCCTATCTCTGTTCATGAAAAACCACTGGTAGGGAAGTCTGGCCACTCTTTATCCCTTGCTCCCGTTAGTGAATTTGCGGATGTACTCAGCAGCTAATCCGGGGATGACTAAACACATGCCCACAATGGCAAGTCCAGGGAGAATTCTCAAATCACGTCTCTACACAGTGAAACACAACCTGAACCCTATCTGGATCCTCCTGGGTTTTTGTTTTTGTTTGTTTGTTTGTTTTTAAGACAGTCTTATAGTATTTTCTAGGTGGGCCTGGAACTAGATAGCCCAGGCTGGCCTTGAATTCTTGGCACTCCTGCAACAGCCTCCCAAGGAATGCTGGGAATACAGACATGAGTCATAACACTGTCTTATCAGCCTTGTCCTGGGAGACCTCGAGGCTCCGAGGGGACGTGGGGGCTATTTAGCTCCATACCCAGGTGTGCCATTGACTTTGAAAGACCATTTATCGGAACCCATGGAGGCCAGCAGGTGGCGGTAGAGGCATAGGAATCTTTCTGGAAACTAGGCTGCAGCTGGACCGAGCAAGGCCAGCAGTGCTCTCCCCACACTGGTGTCTCACACTCAGCAAACTCCGACCCTCCTTGGACTCACCAGGGAGGCGCGACGGGACATGCGGGTGAGCGGCTTGGGCAGCCCTGGGCTCTCCAGCTGCAGCTTCTGCAGGAATTCCTGAGGCAAGCGGATATCCATGGGTAGAGAGAGCCTCTTGTTGAGGTCCTGAGGAAGCAGATGGGATGGGAATAACTCTATATTGGCCCCAGAAGGCCTTTGCCTCTCATTCTGGATCTATGTGTCCATATAGGGTAGGGCCAAGCCACAGGCCATGACCTCAGGCTCACAGGTACCTGAAGTGTGAATGATTACCATGTGACCTTTTTAGCAGGTTCCTTTCCCTCTCCGGGCCACGGTAGCACTCACTGTAGAACATGAATGTCATGATTCTACAGACAATGTAATTTTGTAAGTACATTATACCTGGCACAGGTGTGAGGGTCAGAGACAGTCAAGTTGTCTAACCAGGAACGCTCTAGCACTTGACATATATTCTCGACGAAACCCTACAATGAGCCGCTCCAATCTGGGCCCTGAGTGGCAGGCTCTACAGGAATCACCCTGCTGTGGAGACTGCTCTGGACATGTCTGACCATGGAGCCTGGAAGGGGCACCCTCACCTCCATGGAGAAGCGGCGCTGGCTCTGCCGTTGCTGATACTGCATGCCAGGGGACAGCTGCCCAGGCTCATCCTGGCTGTCTGTGGGGGAGAACATGCTTGGTTACGCACAAGGCGGAATGGCATGTCTGAGTGGGACAGGTGTCAGTCCCTACCTCCCACTCCACATCTGTCGGCAGCCCAGGGCTCCCCGGCCCTTCTCCCTAATGGAATGGGCAGCTAGTCAGCAGGAGTCACGGGGAGTCTGGGCAGGAAGGAGCTAGGTGGGCCTGACCCTCACCCTCATTCCTCTGGGTGTGGAGCTGGTTGAACTGCTCGGTTAACTCAGCCAAGGATTCCTCAATGGTCTCTGGGCGGGGTACGGACAGGGAAAGCCTTCGCTTGAAGTTCTTCATCTTGTTCATGATCAGCAAGGGCCCGTGGTAGGTCCTGGGACAGAAAGGAGACAATCAGATGATGTGGCCACTCCATGGTATTAACCGTGGGAGCTAGGCTCAGCCCATGGCACGCTTCGGTCATCCTGACCAGAGCCTCAGCTCCAGGGTAGCAGGATCTCCCCCTGTTCCTTCTTCCGGTGACAGTCAGCTAGCTACCTTCTGTCCGTGAATCTTCCCTCCCCTGATACCACAGCTTTTATCTGGGGTGGAGGTGGGGCGATCTGGAGATCTCTGGGGGCAGGATACCAGAACTAGACGGCCCTCAGGACATCTGCTCTTTTGGAAAGAGCCTACTTGGGGGGTGTCTGCCAGCTGCTTGTCAACAGGTTTCAAACTCCATGATACCCTGTTACCAGCACTCCCCTCGGCTCATCCCGGATCCTTCGGAAGGAGATCAAGGGAGAGTGAGCGCACATCTCAGCCCTACCTCTGCTCCAGCTGCAGTGTGCAAGCCAGGAACAGCGTGGGAAACACAGCCAGCCCAGGAAAAGGGAAGCCTGAGCTGCTGGCCCCTCCCTTGCCTCAGTCCTCTGAGCAGGCCTGGGTGCCCTGGGCTGAGGACACGGCGGGGTGGGGTGGGAGCTGCCCTGTTCTATTGCCCTCGAGGTGCCGGCCTCCGGTTGGCACCACAAATGTTACGGCTGCTTTCCACAGGTGGGTGCTTCGTTCCCACCCTCTCTCCCTCCTCTACCTCTGTTTTGAGTCTCACCGTGTAGCTCTGCTTGGCCTGGAAGTCATTATATAAGTCAGGCTAGCTTAGAGCTTCCAAGAGATCCTCCTGCCTCAGCCTCCCGAGCGCTGTGATTAAATTCGTGGGCCACCATGCTTTTCCCATAGTCCTCACCCTCCATGGGCTTCATAAGCACTCATTCACAGCCACATCCCCATCCTGCTGCCCCCCACCCCCACTGCCTTTAACTACAGTGGGGCTACAGAGACCATACCCTGTCTACATCACCCCCTCAGGTACCCATTCTGGCCAGAAAGGCATCAGGAGGACCAACCCTGTTTGGGAGGGGACATCTGCACCCTTTCCCAGGCCTACTTATAACCCACTTCTGGAAGATGCTCAGGCCTGCGGCTGGCTAGCACCCAGTTGCCAAGGCAACCAGGCCCCTCCTGAATCCTCCTGGTTTAAAGGATTATGGGTCAGTAACATGTTTGCCTTGCTTAATGATCATATCCTCCCTCCTCTGTGAGCTTGGAAAAGGTCTGCTCCTTGGAGCTTCATGCTCCTGGCTGCCCCTACCACAGCTGAGCTGAGCCCTCAGGCTCTCCTGACTCAGGCCTGTGTTTTTCCAAGCAGAAGGCTCTGGTCTGTGCTGCCAGCTGAGCTCTCCTCTGCTGAGGAGCTTGCAGTCCAAGTCAGTTCATCGTGGCACAGCTAGGGTGGAGCATGCTGTACATCTCCTGTGTACAGCATGGTGCTGGATGCTGGGTGACAGTAACCAAACAAGATCCCCGCTCCCAAGGAGCTCCCAGAAGACAACCACCCTGCTTCATGCCCTTGTGTGGGGCACTAGCTGAAAGGACCCACAGAGGTTCTGTGAGGGTAACAGGACAGATGGGCCCCAGTGACAGGAAGACTTGTCACACCCTGTCTGCTAACTCTCATTCCCAGCAAGAGTGGAGGGCAGCGGTCACTCTGTGTGCATGTTCATTGCTGTCCAGGAGTGCCGAATGCTGGAGTGACCAGAAAAATCAGAAAAAATTCAAAGTGCCAGCTTCTGGAACTGGGTCCTGGGAAACTACTTGGGATTGAATCCAGGGTCTTGCAAGTGGTAGGCAAGGGAAATGCTGCCTCCAAATATTTTTTAATTTATGTATATGTATATGTATGTATGTATGTATGTATGTATGTGTATATATATATGTCACATGTATGCAGGTATGTATGTGTATATATATATGTCACATGTATGCAGGTGACCCTGGAGGCCAGAAGAGGGAGTTGGATTCTCTGGAGTTGGAATTACAGGGCATTTGTGAGGTGCCTGACATGGGTTTTGGGACCTGAACTCAGACCCTCTGGAAGTACATGCAGCAAGTCATGGTTCTAGCTCGTTCTCCTCTTGCAACAGGTATTTCAATGTAGCCCTGGGTAGCTCCGAAGTTCCCATCCTCTTGCCTCAGTCTCTCTAGGATTACAAGCCTGTCCCTCCAAGATAGGAAGAAGATATATTTTTAAAACAATGTCTCCAATAATCGGCAAGTGGAGATACAGTTGCCAACATCTGGGGTTCAGGTGAGGGCTGACTGTCAGACCCTATGGGCCAGGAGGGGAGCCCTCAGAGCTCAGAGGATGCAGGAAGGAGACAGATCCAGGGGCAGGAGCCCCATAGAAGGGGACCTTCTCTGCCTGGGGAACACATATCTACCCGTCTCAAGCTCTAGGCGCAAGCCAAGGGGAATGGGGTGTGCACGTCTGTGAGCACCACTATAGCCACCTGAGGGGACATGGGAAACATTCTAGGGAATGCAGGGGACACATGCACTTGGCTGCTCATAGTTTCAGCTCTACCAAGAGGGACAGCCCTGTCTAAACACAGCTTTCTCATAAGACCATGCTACAGTGTGGGCTTATAGGATGGCGGGTTGGGCCGCTGGCTCAGGGATCTCCCAGTAGCTGCCATGAGTTACACCCTGGCTTTTGTTCAGGATGGATAATTTCTTCAAGACAAGGACCAAGCCAAAATCCCATCTGCTCTAGGGATCAGTTAGGAGCAAAGAGCTAGTAGCTGGCCTAGGATGGCATGGAGGGCAGAACAGAGAGGAAACACTGGAAATGCAGATTGGAACCCAGGCTCTAGGCTCAAGGCTTGACCTGAGCAGTCTGTGTGGGGCTACTGCATAGCAAGAGTGACCAGCTGTTCTCTCTGCTGGAGAAGTGGCCAAGAGGAAATGGTTGTCATTACAGCATGAGGAATGGAGGTTGGACGTAAGGATAGACTTCCTGATGGGACATGAGAGCAGGCAGCAGGAATAGTGACCAGAGCAGAGAGAAGCTAATTCTCTCTGCTAGGGACAATTAGGGCATTGAACCCAATAGGGTCTTGGGTGTGACAGGGCAGTCAGGGCAGTGAATGGTTTGTTGTTCCCCAGCTCAAGACACAAGATGCTCTGTCACTTTTGCCTTGGGAGAATCAGCTCCTCAGATTTGGGGGCTGAGGGGGAAGGGAGACAGGAAAAGGGCCTGTCACCTTGGTGCTGTCTGCCAGTCATCCCCAACTAGGGACAGAAAGGCCCAGTGTGACCCAGCCTGAGGCCCCCGCCCAGGGCCAGGCACAGTGTGGCCTTTGTCCCCAGACCAAAGAACCATCTGGGTCTGTCCCGTGCAACCGGTGCCAGGGGAAGAGAAGTATGGGATAGGGGTGCCACCCAGCAGGGTGGCATGGGGGAGGTCACAGCAGAGGCCCTTCTAGAGCTGTGGGCTGAGTGGGCAGACCCCAGCTAGCCTGCCTCCTACCCCCTACTCAGGTAAAGCCTCCTGGTCTGTAGGCACACGCCAGCTGCCAGCACTTCCTGTTGGTGCCAGAGATAAGGGTGTCACAGGGGAAGGGAGGAGCAGCCAGGCCTGAGGTACAGAGAGGCCTTGCTAGGCCACTGTGCACCATGAGAACAAAAGAAAGGCCAGACTCTGAGGCCAGAGGCGAGCCAGTAAGGAAGGGGATGGTGTTTCTGGAGAGCTTTAGTCAACACCCACACACTGCGTGCGAGAAGGGATGAAACTACTCAAATGGAGGCAGCAGTTTCCAGGTTGCCGAGCACATGATGGTGATCACATCACCTCTCCCTTCTAGCTGAGGTCCCCCCCGTCCTGTCCCCTCGCTGAAACCTACATTGCAAAACCTCAATCAACAGTCAGGTGAGCGTTCTACCACTGAGCCACACCCCAGCCTGGCCTTGTACCTTCTCCTAGGTAAGATGTGCAGCCATTAAATTGGGGAGGGTTGTAGATGGCCTCTTCCAGAGGACCCGGGTTCAATTCCCAGCACCCACGTGGCAGCTCACAACTGTCTTTAACTCCAGTTCCAGGGGATCTGGCACCCTCACAGAGACGTACATGTGGGTAAAAACACCGATGCCCATAAAATAAATAATAAATAAATTATTAAAAAGAAAGAGCTCCCTAAGAAAGTGGAACCAACCTCCCTCAGAAGTTCAGAGTATGAGGGAGCAGAT
The DNA here is from genome assembly GCA_028658305.1 of Pachyuromys duprasi. Taxonomy (NCBI): domain Eukaryota; kingdom Metazoa; phylum Chordata; class Mammalia; order Rodentia; family Muridae; genus Pachyuromys; species Pachyuromys duprasi. The sequence goes on along the minus strand of CM053757.1, from coordinate 7,555,297 downwards.
AGGCATGGGGGCCTAAGACCCAAGTGCTTGATATTTGAGTATTATTAGAGAGGGGGGTCATGCTGGGATCTCAGCGTAGGGGAGGGTATGAGCGGCAAGATCCCACTGATGGCTGGACTCCCTCTGGCTACCATGCTAATAACAGACTGTATGTGGGCAAGTATCCCTGTCAGGCAGCTCCGGCAGAGACTCAAGTGAGAGCTGGTGGACCGGGCCAGGCATGGCAGCAGTGGAGGAGGGAAGTAGTGACTGGGGGGGTGAGAAAGCAGTGGAGGACATGTGGCTGAGCAGTCAGAAGCATGGAGCAGTCCCTAGTGGGTATAGGAGTCTTGGGAAATTAGCTTTGGTGGAAACACCAGAGGTTAGATGGAGTGGGTGAGTTTTGATATCAGATGACTTCTGAGTGGAGAGTCTGAGTGGCTCTGCATCATACATGGAGCATGGCACAGCCCACGGTGACTCTCAATGCTGCTGCTTCAACACAGCCCCACCATTGCCTCTCCCCACTGGCCCAGCCGCTGGGAGGACCTGGCAGGCATTGGGGGCAGGCATCTCAGTAAACTGGAAGAGAGGGAAAGATAGGGAGGCAGGTCCTGCTTCAGACAGCTCTGCAGGTCACACAGAGCAGGGCCAGACAGGGGACAGGTCTTACGTACCTCTTTTTTTTTTTTTTAAGATTTATTATATATATAATGTTCTGCCTGCATGTGTGCCTGCATGCCAGGAGAGAGCACCACATTTCATTCTAGATGGCTATGAGATACCATGTGGTTGCTGAGAATTGAATTCAGGGCCTCTGGAAGAGCAACCAGTGCTCTTAACCTCTGAGCCATCTCTCCAGCCCTTAGGTCCCTCTTAGAAGGAAGCAAGTGCCACACAGCAGCTCAGGCCAGCTGCAATGCCATTGTCTAGGCGTAGGGTACACTTAACCTTCGACGTCAGGTATCTTTTATCTGTGTCCTGAGCTTGGCACCGTGGCCTGGAGAACATGGAGGCTGAGGAGATTGGCAGAACACATAGGGCACTATGTAGGAGCTGAGGGCAGGGAGGGCATCACTTCTTCACTTCAGAGGCCAGCCCTGAGAATCCTCTCTGCAAACTCCTTCCAGGCACTCTGGGGCCTCCTACCTGAACATCAGTGCAGTTACCCAGCCTGCAACAAACACCACCAGGATGTCTGGGCCTTCCTGACTGGCCTTCCATTTCACCTGCCATGCTCCATAAGGCTCTGTCCTCAGCAGGCTTTGTGTTGTACTTTCAGTATCTTGACGGTTCAGTTTTGTCAACCTTGGCCCAAGACAGCAGGTGCACTCCTCCAATGGGGCCTGATTTAGTACCTGTCCCCACAATAAGGCACTGTGGTCCTGTGCTTTGCTGGCACCATATAGCCGGCATGTGTGGATACCCACTCCGTTTGTGACATTTGGGGAGTAAGACTTTGTTTTGGCGTCAGTCTCTGGGCCCGTGGCCAGAAGCTGAAGGATCTGCCCACTTTCTGAAGCCCAAGAGGGTCTGACCCTCAGTCCCAAAGGCAGACCAACCATTGGAGACCCCCTGATACCGTCTAATTCCCCATCCTGTCCCTAGCTCAGGCGCTTAGCCACTGTGTTCCTTGGGGGAATTTCAAAGAACTAGAGGCAACAGCTGACTAAGTTTGCAGACGTCATAAGCAGGGCCTCAGACACATTCACCTTCAGGGAAGGCTGTACTTTAGGGAGCTGGCAGATCGCATCGCCTTTGCCCGCCACTTGACCCTGCTGGAGAATGGGGCACAGGGAAGCTGGCTGCCCTTGCTGCCTGGGGCAATGGCAGCAGCCAGAACCCTCTTCACTGACATCCTGTCCGAGCTGAATGAGAAAGGCTGTAGGCCTGGGGCCTTCAGGGTGGCCAGAACTGAGGAGGACAGACAGGCTTGTAGTCAACCTGCCAAGGAAAAGATGCTGTGGACAGTGACTGAACTCAGAGAACATTCCTACAGATTCCAGAATGCAGGAAGCAAGAGAAGGCCTTCTGGGGACAAGCTGGGCAAAACCTACAGGAAGCCAGGTTAAAAGGCCAAGTGTTGGGCTCTGGGCCCTGGAGCATCTTCTGTTTGGTTTGGGTGTTAGATGTGGCTCAGTGGCCAAGTGTACAGCATTTCATTCTGATCAGAAAGATCCTATGGTGAGAGACGCATGCCATGAGCCCTACTAACCAAAGTTCTCCATCTATGTCAAAGAACATACATATACTGGCAGTGCAACCTGGACGGTACCCTGTGTAAGTGAAGGTAATGTCCCAAGGTCATGGGCACCTCTGTTCAACCTCACTATGCTTCTAACATGATGCCCTAGCATGCCGAAAATCCCTTAAGTGAGCTCAGCCCTTACAGGAAGCACTAACTCCAGGGTCCAGTGTACAGGTCTCTGGTTTCTGGATCCCTTGTCTCCTCTTCCTCCTCTTTTTCTTTCAGAGTCTCTCTATACAGTCCTGGAGCTCACTATGTAGGCCAAGCTGGCCTTGAACTTACAGAGCTCATCCTGCCTCTGCCTCCTGAGTGTTGGGATCAAAGTTGTGTGCTACCACGCCTGGCCCTCTTGTCTTTTGAGAGTCAGCTCTCAGCCCTTCCAGGAGGGTCCTATTCAGTTGACTGGACTTGCACACATTGCCTTCTGGAATGCTCTTCCTCATTTTTCCCCTTGGTGCCACCCACTGGGGAAGCTTTATATGAGCACACCTCCTTCCTCCAGGTAAAATGAGAGGCTTTCTCCCACCGCACGTTCTCAGAACCAGGCCTGACATCCTTCAGGACAAGAAGGGGGCCTAACTTTTTGTGTTTACCTATCGCCTTATATACACACAGCAGTGCCCAGACTCGGCAGCTCCTCAGGAAAAATAAACAAGTGGCCGAGGAGTCCACTGAGCCATCCACTTGCAGCAGCTTGAAGCATCTTTCTTCTTAGATACACACAAACATTAGACTCCTTAAGGACAAAGACGATACCATGGTCAACTGTGAGCTCCAGCACCCTCTACCACAGGTAGTCAAGGGCTGGTACCCTTCCTACGTCTTTCAGGCAGCAGGAGACCTGGTTTTAGGTTTATCTTCTCCTTGGTAGGACCAGCTGCTGTGGGCACAGGAGGCTTGGTCTGGCCCGGCTCTCTCTTTGGGTACCCTAGCACAAGCTGTACAGGCCCCCAAAACACTGGACTATCTCTCTTGGCTTTCTTTGGCTTAAGAGGGGACTGGATTGTAGCAACAGGCAGGCCAGGTACCAGAAGAGAGTCAGGTACTCATCTTCTAGACCCATGTCAAGTATGACCTCTCCTCACAGTGGCCCCCGAAACCCCCTCCAGCCTGTGAGTTTGGTGTCCCCAGCCATAGTGTTCTGGCATACCTGGAGAACATCTGAACCTGCACAGCAGCTCTCTGCTCCTTCACATTCCTTGCTTACCTGTGCAAAGCCAAGGGCTGGGTCTGACTCATCACAACCCCCATGACCATGGTCTGCCTAGAGCCACCTGTGAACATGCAAAGACTGGGCTCAAGGCCTCCATTATACCCTCATCTACATGACAGTGGGGGTAGGAGGGTGAGGCAGAAGGGAAAGCTTCCCAGCCAGCAGACATTCTCACAGGAAGTCACACAGTGTTGAAGTTAGAGGCATCCCAGTGAGGGCAGACTGTAAGAAGAACCAAAATCCTCTGGCTGCCTCCAGGGCTGTGCAATAGGGCTAGCCCTGTCCTTGGGCCTCTTTCTGAACTCCCATCATTTACAGGCAGGTTAGACCAGAGGCTTACAGGTGCTCCACTAGGTACAGACCTGGCTCCAACCCTTACAGATGGCCCTTCCTGACTCCTCACAACCCCTCTCCTGGCCCTCCACAATAGCTCCCCTGACGTCTGCTCTATACCCTCTGGCTTCTTGGAGCTCAGGGACCTCTGCATAAGCGGAATCTATTCGCTTTTTAATTTGGAAGAGGACTGAGGACTATTCAGTTAAGGCCTGCCTGTAATCTTCAAGGAGGTTCTGGGTTTCCCAGTGATGAGCTAGGACAAGGTGCCCTCTTCTCTGTCCACTCTGGGCCTACCCATCCAGGCTGACAGGGCTTTCCTCAGTGTTTCCCACTCCCAAACTAGGAGCAGTCAGTACATGACTGAACTATGGGCAGGAGCAGGGCCGGCCCTGCCGCCATCTCCCATAGGCCTCTGCTCCCACTCACAGTTCTCTTCTTCCTCTCCTGTACCTCGTCGCAGCCCACCTTAGGGGTCCTTTTCAACCTTATTCAGAAGACATCCTGCTGCAGGGTGCATATACCCAGAGGAAGGGAAATCTGAGGAGAGCTACCTCAGTACAGCCTTACTCTCAACTCAACGCCCACGAAAAATGACCGCCAAGCGCCCAGGACACATGAATGGGTTTTTTAACTGGGAACATTACTCAGTCTTTAAGAAGGAAACCTTGCCATTTATGCCATGATTAAACCAAGTGGATATAATCATGGCCAGAACAATAAGTCAGACACAGAGACAAACAGAAAGCTGCTCTCACAGAACCGGACAACAGAGTGGTGGATGCCAGAGGCTGGGGAGAGGGATAGCAGGAGAAAGGAGAGCCAGTAGAACAGAGTTGGATCGGGATGAGTAGATCCTGCTGTTGTGCGCCAGATGGAGACTAGAACTAGCTGCAAGAGACTCTGCAAAGCAGTCCCACAGTAAAGAAATGATAAAACACAGATTCCATCATTTCTATATATGTATACATATAACAAAACATCACATTGTGTCCTCAAAATATGCCCAATTCATATTACACAATTAAAAATAAATCTGTATATATTTTTTAAAACAATCTAGATTCAGAGCTGGAGATGTGGCTCATCGGATAAGATCACTGGCTGCTCTTCCAGAGGACCCAGGTTCAATTCCCAGCACCCACATAGCAGCTCACACATGTATGTAAATCCAGTCCCAGGGCTCTCTACATCTCTGAATATCTCACACAGATATACATGCAGACAAAACACCAAGGAACACAAAATAAAAACAAAATTACAAAGGAAAAAAAATCTAAATTCTGCAACCTTATCTGGGGTTTTCTTAAATCCTGAAAGAATAGCTGTCTCCTCTCCTTCCACATCCACAGACTGTGCTACCACAGTCTTCACAACAAACAGCAGAAATATAGGACGTCAAGTTCAGTCTCCATCAGCTTCCTGTGGTAGCGTGTCACATCTCATGTTTTTGTCTACATGCCTAACTTTAGCACTGATGGGGCCTTTAAATACTAGTGTCTCAGGGGACCTCAGAGTTCCACAAGCAGGGACTTGTGTGTATAAGGGGAATTTCCTGGCTACTTTTAACCAGAGTCCTACCAGCCCTGCCCACACTAACCCCTTGGCCACATGCTGCTGGGTCACTCTCTCCCAGTCTCCTTGTTCCCATCAGAGTGCCTGGTCTGAAACAATAGTGTGTCACTCCCACTGACTCCAGGAGGCTCTCCTGGCTAGCCCAGGCTTTGGGTAATTTACCTTACCCTCTCTCCTTCTTGCACTCCACATGGCCTCGCCTCTGCACTGGCCGGGGTGACCACCCTGACCTAGGGCCATTTCCCCCTCCTCCATAACTCCTCTAGAGAACCTCTGCTCTCTAAATATCCCTGTCAGTGTCACTCACCAGCCAGGGCACGGCCCCTCGAGGGCTCCGTTCTGCTCACTGGGTTCATAGGCACATGCTCAGCTCCAGGCCCTCTTCCATGCTTTGTGCCTTTGACTCTGCTGCTTGGTCTCAATAAGTACTCAACCGCCTGGGTCTCCTTTACATCTTCCCCGTCACAACCCTCCTTCCCCACGTCTAGTGAACTCACTTCTTCACCTGTCCTTGAATGGCAGCACACCCCTAGTTCCCTCTTTGGCCCTTTGCTCTTCCCCTCAACAACAGATTTCCTGGGTGATCTCATCCTCTCCTGGGATGGAAACCACAACCCGCGTGCTGATGACTCTCAGACCCACAACTCTGGGCCCTCTCAGCTCCGGGCCCCCGGCGCCACACCACCAGCTGTGTACCAGGAACCTCTGGCAGAATGTCTCCATGAGTCCACTTAGAGAGGTATTTTCAAGTGAAAAGGGCAGCTGTGTACAACCTGGGGACGGTGCATGGCAGGGTACAGACACACCACCTCGGCGTGTACATGTAAACGCCATCACAGCAGATGCAAAGCAAGCAATTGGTCAAAATGGCAACGGTGGTCAGCTGGGCTCTACAGTTGTGGGTGGTTTTCGTTTCTCCTCATCTGTGTCTTCTAACAGTTCCATAATGAACACTTACCACTTACCTAGTAAGAAAGCAGCAATACCTCTTTGTAAATAAAAAGTATTTTTAGCTTGAGATTCCAGAATGATTTAGTGCAAGGCCAAGAGAACAGCATGATTACTTTGAGCAAGGGTCAGCAAGCTTTTCCTGTAAGAAAAAACCACTATGTCCAGGCCTGTGGGTTATGTTCTCTGCGGCAGCCATGCAATGCCACCCTAGCGAAGTAAGGAATATACTGCGCTCTAGGAAACTTTTAAAGACACTAAGATCTCAATTTTATAAATTTAAGTGCCATAAAATATTATTCTCTTATTTGGAGTTTTTCCCCAACCAGCAAAGGGAGTTTTTCCCTTTGCTGGGTGGCTGGTACCAGCAGAAAGAAGCCTTGCTTCCCCAGACAGAAGGGGGAGTGGTATAAAAAATATATAAAAGCCACTCTTGGGCCTGGAGTGGTAGCGCATACCTCTAATGCTAGTGTTCATGAATGAGAGGTGGGAGGATTTCTGCAAGTTTGAGGCAATCTGGTCTATATAGCAAGTTCCCAGAGAGCCAGAGCCACATAACAAGATGCTGTCTTGAGAAGCCAAAGCAGGCCTGCAGATATGTTCAGTGGGCAGAGTTCTTGCCCTAGCATGCATGAGGTTCTGGGTTCAATCCCAATACTACATAAACTGTAAATGGTGACACATGACAAAAGAAAGGAGGATTAGAATTTCGAGGTTGCCCTTGGTTATATTGTGAGTTAGAAGACAACATGGGGATACATAAGGCCCTGACTCAAAACAAACAAACCATTCTTAGTTCATAGAGCATTCAAAATCAGGTGAGATTTGAAAGGAGCCGTAGCTCACAGCCCCTGCCCTTGAGTATCCAGTATCTGTGTAGCATTTCTTTGTTAATACTTTTCTCCTCCTACCTGACTTGAGGGTGAGACCTTGAGTTTTCTTGCCCTTCTGAGTCTGGGCTAGGTGCCCAGACAGACTTCAGTGGGGCAAAGCCTCTGGGCTATGAAGTTTGTAGAATTGCAAAGCTAAGATTCTCCTGGAACCCCACAACACAGCTTACCCACAAAGATGGAGGCATAAGACAGCAGGCTTGATGGGGTTTAGAAATCCCTGGTATGGGGCTGGAGAGATGGCTCAGTGGTTAAGAGTACTGGTTGCTCTTTCAGAGGTCCTGAGTTCAATTCCTGCCAAACACATGGTAGTTCAACCATCTGTAATGAGATCTAAGTTCTTCTGGGTGTGTGTGAAAACAGATTACTCATATGCATAAAAATAAATAAATATTTTTAAAAAGAAAATCCCTGTTCCATGCTTCTATTTATCAAGGCAAGAAGATAAGACTAAGAAAGAAACTTATCTGCCCAAGGCTCCTCAGAGTGGCAGGCAGAGCTGAGACTAGAAGTGAGCTCATGATATAGTGTTTAATGTACTTTCTGCTCCCCAGAGCTACTGGGTACCAGAGGCTCCCCCTCTGGCTGCCTTGCTTGGAGATGAGGCCTCATGAGGGAATCAGCTCAGAATGCAGCATCCCGCATAAACTCAGCGGTTAGATCAGAAAACAGCTCTGTGAACTCCTGGCTGGCCACACCTAGGCTGGAGACCCTCAGCCACACACCTGCTTTCAGGCAGTGAATCCCACCAGCACAGAGAAGGGATGGCTATGTCTCCTAGGTCTAGACACCCTGCGAGAGTTGTCTTTGCTGGGTGGCTGGTACCAGCAGAAAGAAGCCTTGCTTCCCCAGACAGAAAGGGGAGTGGTATAAAGTGTACAGGCAGAAATCACTTGGGAGCTTTCTCAAAAAATCCTGTGATAACAAGAGAGCAGGTGTTCAAAGTGAGGCAAGGAGTACTGTAAGAGAATCCTCCTCCTGCCTTGAGGACTGAGTCCTGAGATCCTGCCTTTAGCAAAGATTCAAGGGCAGGCTCAGCAACTCCATGCACCATGGCCCCTCCATAATGACATCAGGTCAGGCAAGAGGCTAAGGCATTTGGAAGACATGACCTCACTGCAATCCTCAAAACCACGCGAAGCATTTTAAAGTTGGTAGGCTGAAGCTCGTGGGGAGCAAATTGCTTACCCAAAGGCAACCAGCTATTGAGCAGCTGGGGCAGGATTATACACTGAGCTTGGGCCTCCACCAGCGGCCAACAGAAGACATGTGCTTATAAATAGTGAAGGAGAAAAAAAAATCAACTCTTTTGGACCACTCTCTTCACTTCACCTGTTTCCAGGAAAGACTTCAGCTAACGGGAAAGAGAGAGGGCATGAATTCAAATCCCCAGCATCTATGGAAAAGCCAGATACAATAATGCGGCCTTGTTAACCTCATCATTAGGCGGTGGAAACAGGGAAATCCAAGGACAGGTGGCTGATCAAAAGGGAAAAGGGTGAGCTCCAGCCTCAGCAAGAGACTCTGTCTCAAGAAAAGAAAAGTGGTTTTTGTTTTTGTTTTTGTTGTTGTTGTTTTTAGGTGAAGCATGATAGAGAAGACATCTGATGATATCAATCTCTGGCCTAAATATACATACTTGAAGAAGAAGAAGAAGAAGAAGAAGAAGAAGAAGAAGAAGAAGAAGAAGAAGAAGAAGAGGAAGAAGAGGAAGAGGAACAGGAACAAGAACAAGGGTCATCAGCCAGGCATGATGACCCTCATCTATGGTCCCAGCATTTGGGAGGTAGAGGCAAGTGGAACTCTGTGAGTTCAAAGCCAGCCTGATCTACATATTGAGTTTGAGGGCAGCCAGGGCTATCTAGAGACCCTGCATCAAAAGGGGGCAGAGTATATTCAGCATGTGCATACCCAGGAAGATGGTATGTATCACCACGGTCCCTTCCAAAATTTGGGCCAATGTCTTCCATGGCAGAGTCCTGACTTATCAGGGTCCTGTTTGCTACCAGGCAGTTTTGTGACCCTTTTCAGTTCGGAGCCAAACCTAGACTTGCCTCCTGACCCCACCTCCTCAGCAGACAGGGCCTTGGGAACATCAGGAGCACCTGGCTCCTGCAGCTGGACAAGGCTGAAATGCACTCACATCCTCCCTCCTTCCCCCTGATGCAATACCACAGGCTGGTTCTTGCCAGGCTTGGCCACCAGCCCTATAGTGATCCTGGGCCCCTGGCCACCAGAGAGCTGTGTGAGTGTGTGTGTGCACGTGAGCACATGCAGCTGTGGGAGCAGTGCTAACCTTGGTATGTTCCTACCCTCTGAGATGGGAAAGTGCCTGCTCAGCAGCAACTGCCTAGAGCAAAGGTGAAGGGTCCAGGGATGAAGAAGGAAAGGGTTACTGGGGGACGCACAGCACCGGGAAAGAAATGTGGCTTACTCCCAAAGGAGTGAGGCTAAGCAGGTAGGTCTGGAACTCAGCCAGCCAGTCCCTCATGGACAGCAGAGCAGAACAGGGACTGCAAATAATTAAGTACCAGGAAAGGGTCCTCTCGCCCCAAGGGCAGGGTCCTGCCAAATTGCTAGAGTCCTGCAGCTCCTGACCCATGGGCACCTGAAAGGTGAACCTAGCAGACTCGATGGTCCCTTCTGCCATGTTTCCATTCATCTTTCCCATTCTCTATAGAGAACCCTCCTTTCCACCTAGAGGCAAAACTTCTAGCTAAGGCCTTGGCTTGATGGGGTTTCACTGTCTTCCATCCCAGAGTTATCCCCAGGGCATCCCTGAGACATTGCCTTCCCCAACCAATCCTGCCTTCCCACCCCACGATCACCTCAGCTTCCATGTGCTATACAATAACAGCCCTCCCTATCAGAAGCTGCTCCTCTCCACGCAGAACACTGAAGAAGTTCAGGAGTTTGCTGGGAGCCACAGAATCAACAGGAGTAGGACGTGGATTCAAGTTAATGGTCGAAGTTTGGCCATTCTTCCTCCCTCCAGGTTCCAAACTCAGTTGGGGAAGTAAAGGAATCACGGGGGGGGGGGGGGCGGGGAGAAAAAGGAGGGACAGAAGGGAAGGCTAGAGCAAGGCAGGAGTCAAAAGACCCAAGGCGGGCTCTTCCTTACAAAGTGGGGCCTCTTCCCCCCTCCCCAGGAACAGGATGGATTTACCAACAGAGAACACATGGCTGTAGAGACACACAGCCCCATTCCCTCTGGATCCCAGGGCAGGTATCCCCTCCCTGCACAATCCCAGACTAAGAATCTACTTGCTTCTCAGATCTTTGTCCCTCTCGTAAATCCTGGCTCTGCCTGATTACCTAGGAGAACTAGCCCTATCCTTCCTTCCTGAGGCGGCGCAGGGCTTGAGAGCAAGTTTGGGGTCAGAAAGACCTAGACTGGATCACACCTCTACATCCTCCTGGGAACATTCATCCCAGTGTTTGTTCCCTGGCTAGTGAAATGATGATAACATGCATGGAATATCATGACATTATTATGACACCTTGCTCGGCACACAGCAGGGATTGAAGACAGAGCCCGGCTGGGGCAAAGGGAACCTCTCTCTAGCCCACAGCAACAGCTGACTGCTGGCCACACCCCAGAAGATATATCCAGGCCCAAGGCATGATAAAGACAAGCGTTCTTAGGATGCAAGCTTCTGGCTCCCCCAGAACCCCTACCCCACCTCACTATGTACTATGTGTCCATGTTGAATCTTATCTGAGGTGGTGGGGTCAGCAGGTAGTGTTTGTGAATCAGAGCGCAGGCCACAAACCACAGCTGGATGAGCTGGGGAAGGGTGCTGAGGGCTGGGCTGGGAAAGAAGGGCTGCAACAGTAGCAGCCCAAGCTCAGAAGGTTCTGAGGACTGCCTCTCACCCACAGTTCCACCCCCGCTCCCGTAAAAGGCTTAGGGACAAATAGATGAAGCCACCCGGCCTAGAGGAGTGTTCACCCCTCGGTGCAGAGAAACAATCACAAAGCCTGCAGATGCCAGGGGCCTGTCCCCCAACAGAGTGGAACAGGGCCACTGAACAACCTTGTTTTCAGAGTCCTGTTTGTGTCCTCCAAACACAGCAGTCAGACCATGCCTTCTGCGACTAAGCCACCACCCTTCTTTTCCACACCCTATCAGCCGCTGTCCACAGCTGATGAAGAGGGGAGGGTCATTGCTTCTCTGGACTTCCCCCAAGAGAGAAGAGATACATTCCCTAGCGATCCTATTCACCACAGAGCCAACGCTGGGACCTGCCACCTGTCTTCAGTTTTCCCCAGGTCTCTCTGGCCTACCACCAATGGCCTGCGGAGCCGGAAAGTTCACTAAAGCCCAGAAAACCCTTCGAGGTAGCAATCTGGCCCTACACTTCTGAGTCCCTTCCTTATCCGGACTCCTGACCCTTGTCCTTCCCATAAGGAAGGCACTTAGCGTCTGGCTTGTGCCTGGGTGGGAACTTTTGCTTTTGTAGGGTTCCGATGGAGCCTGGGGCCAAAGACCGAGAGTCCCCGCGGGGCAGGCGTTCTGCCTCAGCACCTGGAACTTGGGAGTGGCTTTCCCAGGGCATCCTTCACCACCACCACCCCCAAAACACAAGCGCACCGGTGGATCGCCCGTCGCCTATGGCAGCTCGGGAATTTTGCCCAAATGTCTCGCTCCAGCGCAAAGGCAGACGGCCCCTTTAAGGGCAGCCCGGCTTACCTTTGCTCAGCTTGCCCAACGCGGTGCCCCTCTCCGGCCGCCGCCCGGACTCTGCTCGTGTCCCGGTGGTGGCGAGCAGGCTCTCGCCCGCCGCGGCCGCCCTACCAGGCTTGGGTGCCCTGCCCCGCGCCCAGCGCCCTGCCGGGGTCCCTACTAGGGACCCTGGCTCTTCCCGGCTCTGGAAAGGTGAGCAGTTGCCCCCAAAGACGCTGCAACCTGAACTGCGGGAGGAGGGAGAAGGGAGGGGTGCAGGAAGGTGGGTAAGAGGAGGAGGAGGAGGAGGAAGGCAAAAGCCCGGGCGCCAGCCAGAGTTTTTCACGTGTACAAGTTGACTCCGCCCTTGTCCGAACCGGCCCTGCCCACAGCCGCTGCCAATCCCCTGCTCTCCCTCTGTCCTGGTGGCCACCCCTTTCTCCCACTCTGGGAACTAGGGCCGGTGCTTCTTCCTGTTCCCTTCATAAGCTGGCCCAGAGTACAAGGGGAGGCCCTATGGTCTGGACCACACTGGGACAGGTCTCTGAACGTCCCTACCCAACCTACTGAGTGCCACTTCAGGCCCTCAGAGCCTAGCACCTAAGAGCTGATGTGCAAGCACAGGGCATAGGGCGTTGGCTAGCTTCTCACTTCTCTTCTGGAGTGTGAGATTGCCAGTTACCTGATAATATCTCCCTGAACCCCTTCCCCCAACTCTGACACTCCACAGCCTGGAGGGAGAGTTCCTTCCCACACAGCACCCCACTTCCACTGTGAAGAGGAACTCCGTCCTTTTGGCCAACTGAGTCATCTAAGAAGCTTTCCAGATAGCTAATGCTAATTCAGTTCTCATTTCACCCAAGTGGAAACCGAGTCTCAGGAAGTACACTGAAGAGGCCCAAAGTCCAGCAAGGTATCCATAGAGAGTCAGGTTTAGAATCCAGGTCAATCATCATTCTACCCACACCATCTAACTTCAGGGGTCAACCCTCCTCCCCCGCAAGGGGTGCTGGAGAGAGGGTTCAGTAGTTAATAGCTGCTCTTGTAGAGGACCCAGGTTTAATTCCCAGCACCTACATGACTGCTCAAAACTATCTGTAACTCCTTTTCTGAGGGATCTGACACCTCCTTCTAGCTCCATGGCACCAAGAATATATATGGTACATACACATAGATGCAGGCAAAACACAAATACACACAAGCTAAAAATAGATAAATCTTTTTTTTTAAGAACACAACAAAAAGCTGGCGTGGGTTGAAGGATGGCATTCTTATGAAGGGCCCTTTTAGTACTGTTTCCCATGCTCTGCAGGGACTACATTGAGGAGGTGCTTGTTCTCTGTCCTGCTAGCAGACATGGCTTCTACAACCTGGGTGCCCTTGAAGAGGGTGCTTCGAACCAAACTCTTGTCTTGAGAATGTGATGTTGGGAAGAGGACAGTTTTCTTCTAAAAGACACAGGCTTGAGGTCACAACCACATGAGTGTGACCCATGGGTGGCTGACATCCCACAAAGGGCCTTCCCACTCTTGCTGTCTTCTCTACCAGGGCATATAGATTTTTTTTCTGGGCATGAGCGCTTTATAAAACCGTGGCTGCTACACACTGAAGTGCTGCAAAGAGTGCCTTACAGCCAGGCCCTCTGGATTTGGGGCAGAGGATACCTGTCCTGCTCCATGAGTAAATAATACCTAGGGTTAGGGCACAGGCCTGGAAACCCAGCACAACACAGGAGGAAAAGGCCAAAGGATCATGTCAAGATCAACCTGGTCTCCTAAGTGAGTTTCAGGCCAGCCAAGGCTACACAGTGAGACAGCTCTCAAGAAGAAGAGAAGGGAGAGGTAGAGTGTGTGGGGGGGGGGGAGGGAGAGGAGAGAAGGAAACAATGACAAGGACAGGGAGCAGAGAGGCTATGTCAAGGCCAGGGAGAGTTGGAGGGATGGACTATGGCTATCTAGAGGATTAAGGAGGATGGGGCCAAAGGGTAGTGTTTCAGAGAGCTGGGGGGTAAGGTCAAAAGGTCTCAACAGTTTCTGAACACCTTCTGCATGTCAAGCAGTAACCAGATTTCTAAGCACAGAAGATAAATAAAACCCAGACCCTACCCTCTAGGAGCTTGTGGGGAAGGCGAGCAAAGAGGATGCTCAAGTCCACTTTCCATTGCTTTCATGAATACCCAAGACAAGCAGCTTATAAAGAGAACATGAAAAAAAAAGAGAGAGAGACACAAATTTGGAGGTTCCAGTCTATGAAGAAACAACCGTTGCTGTTGAAGCTATGGCAGCGCGGTATGTCATGGTTGGGAGCTGGCAGAAGATTGAAGCCACTCATCTCAGGCTTGAGAGTCAGAAAGAAGAGGAGAGGACTAGGGTCCCACTAGCCCCTCGGGGCCACATGCTCGGTACCCGGAGGCCCTGACTCTTAAGGGTTTGCCACCTGCAGTGTGGCCACAGGATGGCAGCTGAACCTTCAGACACAACTGAAGTGCAGAGGCCAGTGCCTGGGTGGCCCAGGGGACAGTCCCTGTGCTCTGTCTGAGTGGAGGGTTGCTGGAAGAGATCTGGGATGACATGGAGCAGTGTGGAGCATCTCACCTTAGGACGCCCTCTCCAGTGGCTGGGTGGAAGGTTGCTGGAGGGGGCAAAGCCAGAGATGGGAATCCACCCCAGTCAGAGGTCAATCCTAGTGAAGAGTGATGCAGTCTTGGACAGCCCCAGCAGCAGAGAGAGGAGGGACCTGATTTGAGAGATGGTTAGAACATTCAAAGAATTGTGCGTCTGTTTGTACCACCAGAAAAAAAGAGAACAGAGAGCGCCAAGGTTGGGAACAGCCATGTACTAGGCTGGACAGGGCCTTGGGGCTTTGTAAGTGTGCCTTCCTACCCAGAACTCTCTGGTATCACTGTGTGATCTTCAGCAAGTGACCTTGCCTTTCTGAGCCTAATTTTGCAGCCTACAGGACAAAGACACTAATGTCAATCTCACGTGGCCGTAGTGCATATCAGAGAAAATATATACTAAAGGCCTCGCCCAGGGCTTGGCTCACAAGGATTCAATAAGCAAATTACCATCATTTGTCCACCTAACAAATATTTACAAAGCTCTTGCTGTATGCCACTGATCCTGGATCCTTGGGCTTAGCCCCTGTTCTCATTTAGCTTGCTGTCCACAGGGGACTCAGGGTGGGGGAGGTGTACAGAGGAACTGTCACATGTCAAGACAACATTGGCTGGGGCAGAGAACAGAAGCCTTATTCTGTCCCAGCACAACTTCACAGAGGCCAGAGGACTGTGTAAACAATATAAGGCCAGCTATCTGGCCCAAGACTGTCAAATCACTCCATCTGCAACATGGAGTTGCATACAGAATTCTGAACTCACCCCATTTAAAGGCAATGTTTTAGAGAGGTTCATGGGGGCAATCGCAGCTCCTCAGGAGGTCAAGGCATAAGAATGGAAAGTTCACAGCATTTCTGGTCTACATACGGAGTCCAAGTCTGGGTATCTAAGTAATACAAAGGGCTAGGGGTGTAACTTAGTGGCGGAGTGCTCACATAGCAGGCACAATGATCTAGGTTCAATTCCCAGTACCAATAATAAATGATATATATTTAAATAGAGGCATTGTCTTAGCTGTGTGTGGTGGCACACTTGTAATCCCAATGGGAGGGAAACTGAGGCAAGAGGATAACGAGCTGGAGGCTACTTAGTGAGCCTGGACCACTTAGTGAAATCTTGTTTCAAAAAAACAAAACAAACAAACAAAATCCTACATAAAGGCATCAATGGCTTCAGATGGGTATCTATGTGGAGCCCATAGAATGGCACACAGAGCCTTGGCAGTCCCAGAAAAAGGCATGTGGGAAGAAGGGTTAGCTAGGCAAGAGTGATGGTCTGATGCAGGCAGGGCTCCAGCTGGGTCATGATTAGCAGTGGGCACTTGATGCCCATCCGGGCATATGAAGTGATATGTGAAGCGTAAGGTATCATTTTTCTGCTCCACATCTGTGTACTTTCAAAGCCTTCCTTCCAAACTCTTTGGTGTCCCCAAATCAACCATGCCTATTTTCTTGCACATATCTCTCCAAACAACCCAGTAATTGCAATACCATCTGGGGACTCCTGCTAAGACGGGACATCTATTCTGCTACCCTCTGATCAAGACCTCAGGCTGTAAAGTCTGTGTTCTAGCTCTGACTTGTTTTCTGTCTGTACAGGGAACGGTAACAGACCCTCTCTCATGCTGCTGCTATGAGTTCAGAGATGTAAATTTGGCACCCTATCAACACTCCTTCCCTTCTCTGCAGCCCGTTTACCCCTCTCCTTGCAGAAGATCAAGCAAAAGGCTCTCAACTGGGTGTGTTCCTGGCAGCCCCTTCCTGAACTCCTTTCAGCATCCCCTTCCTTCATCCTGGGGGAACTGGAATATCCCTGAGAGGCCAGAGTGGTCCTTGAAGTGCCATGATTCTTGGCAGATCTGAGCAGCACAGGGTCAAGGTGAGGAGCAGACCAATCCCTCCCTCTCTGTTTCCAGCAACATGCTACTGCTCTGCAGATAGGATGGCATCCTCAGGTGCCTGAGGGATAAGTGGGGAATCTGGAAACTGCTTTCCCTCACAGACTGTGTGGGCAGCACATTTGAATAATTTCTGTAAACCCAAAGTTCAAGCTTGCTCCACTTTTTTCCCCAGAAGGCTTACATCTTCCAACAGCCAAAGCTTAGCCAGCTGTGAAGCTCTTCTGGCACACATACAGACACCACACACACACACACACACACACACACACACACACACACACACATACACACACACAGGTGGTCTCCAGAAGCACTTTGGAGACCCTTGGAAGGCTGAAGACCTGAGTCGTCTTTGAAGATGCAAGAATTGCTTTGGTTATCCAGGTCTCAGTCTCAATTTTTCTCTTCAGCAGAATGGACAGTGCAAATGTCCATGTCCTGGGACATCAGGATTTAAAGGACTGTGACTCCCATAGGCTGAGTGAGCTACAAAGCCATCTGCTTGAGGCTTGGGAGTTCGGTGAAGGTTTTAGAAGTAAGAAATGACAATCAGAGCTGCTTACCCTAAGAGGAGCTATATCCTTGGCAGGGAAGACAGAGATGGACTGCAGAGGCCTGAGGATAGACCTGCTTCAGCCCAGGTGGCCTCAGGTCTAATAATCAGTGGGGAAACAGGACCTGGCTGGACAGAGCCCATTTTAATCCCTGACCATTGTTTTCCAGTGATGTGTACAGATGGGGAATAATTTGAAGAAAAACATCATTCTAGTGTGATTTCAGCTGAGTTCAGGATTTTTGGTTTTATCACTGTACCAGGAGTTTCATCCTGCATTCCCCATTGTGCTAAATGTCCTGACATGTGTGTGTGCTCATGCATGTGAGCACACACACACACACCTTGCATAGTCACTCTAGACTTCAGTGGAATGACAGCTGCATCCCCCAAGGGCTTTAAGACAGAGCAGACACACCTGTCTTGTTGACCCTGGCAATCATCAAATTAGAACCCCGCCCCTGCATTCAGCAGTAGTCCCAATACTTACCACACACAAGAGTATGTTCTCTCTCTCCCTCTCCCTCTCCAGATTGATGCATTGCCATGGCAACAAAGCCATCCCACAGAGCCTGAGTAAATGGGAAGGTGTCCCTTAGCAACAAGACTGGAGCGGTTTGGTGAGGATGTTGGTTAGGTTGGCAGGGCAGACGGGCCACTGAGAGGATCTTCTGGCAAGATCAGGGAGGACAGTTCTTGAAGGTGGGGCTCACCCTTGGAATGGGGTCGAAGATTTGTCCCTGTGTTTCTGCATGTGCTCAGAGCGTTCGATCACTTTCCAACTGACCAGTGATGGCGGTAGCAATAGATTTTCTTCTCAGAAGACCTTAAAAAATTTGAAACTGTTGGATAAAATGATTGATCACTAGAAAATTCTAAGTCAAACCCTAAAACTCATCTTTTAAGTTCATTGTAGAATTGGCCTCAAATCCAGTGGAAAACATCTGCTCAGTTGTCTGCTCTGTGAAGAACCCAGGTATCAGTTTCAGATGTGGTGAGGTGAACTGAGAGTGACCAGGAGAACATCCTGATGAGAACATATGAACATATCCAGGAGAGTGGGCCAGGGGATGGACCGATGGAGGGGGCACACTGCCCTGGAGAGGCTGAAACCCACTGGCTGCACTGGGAAAGTGACCCTGACTTTCACCTCTTACAACTCCTGTTTCCGTTGGCCACCAGAGACTATAACAACAGAGCTCTGAAAGTGGGCTCCTTTACCTGTTCCAGTAGTTCCCAACAGTGTCTTTGGAGTCACCAAGTCTGCCTTGGGAATCTGGTGACCCTCTCCCAAAATCAAACCCACTTAAGCACAGCCTTTTCCTTTCATTTTTCGGGGCAGTAGGCTCAAGCAGGACCTTTGTCATAGAGGCATGACATACCAGGTCCTTTGTGACTTGGCCTTCCTCATCAGCTCATATTGCCTTTCTCCCCCTTATGGCCTATGTCCACTTGCATCAAATTACATTCACTTCTCTTGCATACACTCTCATTCTTCCCACATATCCCCACCCACTAGAGAGGCTTTCTCCTTAACCTCTAGACTAGTAAACTCCTATTCACTCATCAAAACCCAGCCCAGTTACTGTCCCCCTGATACACATGATTCCTGATGCTGTCTAAACATATCATTCCTCAGCCTAAGGCACTTGTGCTCTACACAGAACTGTATCTCTTCCAAACATGGGGTCTCTATGTGTCTTTTACTGGTTTGTGAACTCCTCAAGACCAGAGAACCATGGCTTGGGCCATCATATCCCAATGTCCAGCACAGAACAAACTGGGGATTTTACAGGGTCTGGAGAACCAGGATGGTGCAACCGAAGAACAGGAGCTACCTGGAGAAGAGGAGGAGCAAGGGGGAAGGTAGGACAGGAGCCAAGAAGATAAAGTAGTGAGGAACAGGGAGTCAGGAGGAGCTGGAGGTCCAGACAAAGTAGCATTGAACTTGACAACTTGGAAGCTTTGATTGGTTGGCCTGCTGTCTCAGTTTGTCCAGGACTTGCCCAGTCCTGGCATGAGATCGGTCTGGTCACCTCATTGATGACTTCTTCCAGGGCAGGTGTGGAGTAAGCAGCCTGAGTGCAAGTCTGAGAGGTGAATGGAGGGTGGGGAAGGAAACTGTGAGTGCCGTGGATGTTAAGTCTCGTCAATGCAAAGGAGGAGGAGCCTGACATTGTGCCAGCCTCTCAGGCCATCTCCTGCAGAGGAAGCAAACAAAGCCAATAACAGGAATATCCTGTTCATGTTCAATGGCTTCTTCCTCAATGCCAGGCCTCAAGCCCACCCCCTGAGTCACTCGACTAGTCATAGCACGGCCCCAATCCCCACAGGACTAGTGGTCCTGTGTCTTCTGACATACTGGGTAGGCATCTGGGGGCTTTATTCAGTAGGCCCGATGGTTCCTGCTCTTCTCTGTAGAAGTTTTGTCCAAATCTCCTTTGGGGGCTGGGGTGTGGCTCAGCAGTAGAGCATGCACCTGGAATGTTGAAGGCTTTGACTTCCATGGGACCCCAGCACTATACCAGCACACACACACACATTGCTTTGTATAGATGACCCAGCTTGAAGACGGGGATGGGTCTACCTGCTTCTCTCTCCACCTCCCCTTTCCTTCCCTTAGTAGATGCTAAGTGCTGCTTATTTAATGGCCAAGATAGCATGCCCTGGGCACTTCTCCTGGGGATCCAGACTCCTCACCTCCTAAGGGTGGGGAATGTTACAACGCTAAGCTGTAGGAGGGCTCCATATAGGACTTGAGCAAACAGAGTTCACAAACCTATCTTAGAGACTATGAGAGGGGCATATGAAATACAGGGAAAGAGACTTGTTCATCTAAAGAGAGAGCCTCCTCCACACACGAGTGTGTTCAAGCAGTCCCTCTGGTGGCTTCCAGTCTGTCTGTGTGAGAAACTGCTACCTTGTGCCTCTGTTTCTCAGTCTGGAGGATGGGACAGGATTGTACCACTCTTACAAGTTTATGAGATGGAGGATGGACTATGAATGAAATAACTCATTGTGGCTCATGGAATATGTAAGGTGCTGTCTGTCCTCTGAGCCAAACTGCTATCCTTTCCCTGGGATCCTTGGGCCAAGCATTCAAGCACATGAGTCTATGTGGGCCATTCCTATTCAAACCACCACACCTCCTAAAATAAGGTGGATGTGGCCTTTGAGCCAACCACTCCACTCTGCCAATCATGTGCAATTCTGCCCAAATTATACGCAGCCATTGGGTCCCAGGTAGGAGCTAGAGTACATAGATTGGGAAAGACTTGGGAAGAGAGTCATCTATACAGCTATTGGGAAACCATTATCCATGCTGGGGCTTTGGTTTGTCATCGGGACCTTGGGAGGAGGGAGCAGGTGTTTTGTGTCTTCCCCCAGGGAAGGGATTTTAGTGACAGACTAATGAGATGAGTTGTTGTCAGGTTTCAGAGGGAAAGTTTTTGTGAGGGTCTCAGAGGGTGACAGACCCTCTCGCTGAGTGTGTCAGCTTCTGAGGCAGGTGTGGATGGAAACTTGGTCTTAGGTGCAGTTGGGGATCTTGAACTTCCTTTTTGCTTCATCCATCCCCCTAAACAGCCACTTAGAATTAAAGGCCACTGAGAAGCAAGCCAAGCTGCAACATGCTAAAGACCAGAACTGAACTTCCCGGCCCCTCAGTTGAGTCAGAAAAAGTCAAAGAGGTTTTGCTGTGATCAAGCCAAAGGCACTCACCGCCACTGCAATCAGGCCCCTAAATTACAGAGCCCACCTGCCAGCTGCCTAGCACCGTCTCATTAGCTGGATGCCGGGAGAAGGTGCCCTATGCCCCATGCCAGCACCTGACGGCCAAGTTCCTGCTCCATAATTAAACTCAAAACCCCCACCACACCCCCACCGACCCCTTCTCAGGAAACAGCAATGTTGAGGCCTTCCCCTACCCTGCTCCAGGGAAGAGAAGCTAAAGGAGTGAAACTTCAGCTTCCAGCCTCCCCCCCCCCCATGACTGTGGGACTGAGGGAGACTTGGGGAGATGAAGCAGAAGGACAGGAGGGAGCCCCACATCTTGCCACATGGATACCCAGGTCTCAGCAAAGCCTCTAAGACAGACTGGTTCTTAGGGGATTCTTAGCATGGGCTTTAGAAAAGGGGGTTCTAGGGAAAGAGTGGTGGTAAGCCAGTAGCTCAGCAGATAAAAAGCCCTGTTCTTGTAACCCTAAGACCTCGATTCCATCCCCATGGGAATGGAAAATCAATCAACTCCTGAAAGGCATCCTCTGACTTTCACATGTGTGTCATTGCTTGGCAGGCCCCTCCATCATACACACACACACAGCACACACATACATAGTACATACACACATTACATACGTACCATACACAGTGTACACAAACAGCACACACACAGCATACACACATTACATGGGTACCACACACAGTGTACACAAACAGCATACACACAGCATACACATAGGACAAACTCACACACACACACAACATAAAAGTAAAATTTAAAGGACAAGAACAGGGGAGAGCGGAATCATCCTAAGTCCTAGAACAGTTAAGCACACTCACACATAGCCCTCTCCCCCTACTCCACCGAAGGATGGATGGATACTGGGTGACTGACAGTCAGCTGGGGTGCTCCCAGAGCCTCAGGGCTGGAGATTTTTGAGATATGTCTGAGTGGCAGGTCCCCAGAACCTGAGGGCAGAAGCATAGTAGGAGAAATGGATTTGCAGGCCTGTGGAGAGCAAGGGAGTGTCCCTCCTAAAGAGACTTCCCTAGAGACAGAGTGGTGGCCTGGCTAGACAGCAAGCTTTTGCTTTGCTGAGTGGGGAACATCGACCAAATGCAGGAGGAAAGAGGACCATGGCTGGCCTGGCGGTTCCCTGCCTGCTCCATATGATGTGCAGCCGCTCTTCTGAGACTCTTTTGGACAAACCGTTAAAACGCATCCTGATGAAAAGGTACCGATTGACTAGCTTGCCATGAATACCCTCATGGCTCCAGCCAGCCATGAGCACCAGCCAGAGAACAGAGGAATAGACAACCCAAGCATCTAAATCCTATGTGGACACTGCTGTTCAGAGAAAAGATGGGGGCCGGAGGAAAGGAGAAGTGGCCTGGGCCTGGGGAGGAAACACTTCTTCCCCATCCTTAGCCCAGAGCTCTCTTGTCCCCTGTCTGAGCCTTTTGGGCCTTCAGGATACCAAGCTCCATGCTCCAGCTCTGGATTTGGCAGGAAGACCAGAGCTACAAAGAAAACTGTCCAGGCTAAGGGAGGGAGAAGGTGAGTTTAGTGGGACAGACAGGATCAGGGCTTCTGGTCCTCTGCAGCAGAGATAAAAGATGTGACTTTAGCTAGCATGTAATTTGTGTAGCATTTTATATTAAAGCCAAGCCCATGATCGTGCTCAGTACGCAGCCAGAATCCAGAAACCCTCCCCTGCTTTTACAGCCAGGAAGTGCCCAGAACCCTCTCTAGCCCTGCCACTCCCCAGGGTCATGCTGGCTCTGATTGGCATCATGCCAATGCTGATTTTGTCCCCTACCCCCAATCCAGGGCTGGAGAGGTGAAGTCAGCCGTGTGGTCATGAGTCATGGCCTCTAAAGGTTAGCAAAACTCAGAGAAATGCCTAGGCTGGCTATGCCCCCTTACCACTTGCTCAAAGTCCCAGATCTTGGACAGGGCTGGGCCAGGCCAGACCACATACATAGGGCCAGAGGGGAAGCCCTCTGAGGCCCAGCTCTAGACCTGGAGACAGCACTTAGTCTGCAGTCACAGTAAATGAACCCAGCCCTGGGAAGACTGTAGCCTGGAGTCATTGCTGAATTCTCTCATTTCCTCTCAGGCCAGCTTCCCCTTTTTCTGCAGTTTGGGAGCCCCATGCTTAGCCAGGTAGAAAAGGGAGGGGGAAAAAAGGGTCAGCATCTGGGGTCATGATGCACAGGCACAGGACGGTGAGGATTGAGGAAGAGGAAGGATCTTAGCTTTACATTTCTTCTGGGTTGAGCCCCATGACCCGAATACATAGGTTACTAGAGTCTCCCAGGAACACATGCACAACCTGAGTATATCGTGAGACAGATACCAGACCTGCTCACTGGGAATCACCTGAGTGGTCAGCTTGGTCCAGAGACCTTGTACCTGAATGATCAGGCATGTCTGAATGTGCAGTCACTGACAGGTGAATGCTCAGGTGACCAAACAATGGTGGCGTGACCAGGTACAATACCTAAAATACCAGGCTGTCCAGAATTAGACAAGTGCCAAATAGCCTGGCAAGAAACCACCCTCTCCAGAGACCTGCATTCCAAGTGCCCAGCCCAGCCTCACATGTTGGTGTCACCAGGCAAGGCTCATGGAGCCAGGAAAAGGAAGGGTTTTGTGCCCCGCACTGCCCCAGGGCCACTGTTTGCCCCAGGGAGCCAGCCCACAGCTCCCCTGGGTACGGCTATCTCCGAGCACTTCCTCTCAGCATTCCCACTACTCGTGAGCCATGACTGACTTTGCTCTTAATTAAACAGCTGGCAAATGAATCTAATCCAATATTTACTCCTGGAGAGAGAGAGGGAACATACATCATCCAGGCAGCCTGGAGGTCAGTTGGCCAAGTTTCTCTATTTTCTGGAATGCCAGGGCACCTTCAGACCTAAGGTACCTTTCCACCTGTCCACTTGCCTTCTCTTCTCCTCAGGGTAGGAAGGGCCTGGAGGGGATCTTTGGCCCTGAGAAGAATGAAAGCTGAGTAGATGAGGGATTTCGAGGCTTAGTAGAAACACAAACTGCCTTCTTGAGATTGAGAGACACCCAGACCAGTCATGACTCCCCAGGGAAAAGGGGTGGCCTCTTCGCCCTGAGAGGAGGCAAGGGGGCAAAACAGGGAGCTGGC
Source organism: Pachyuromys duprasi (assembly GCA_028658305.1). Lineage (NCBI taxonomy): Eukaryota > Metazoa > Chordata > Mammalia > Rodentia > Muridae > Pachyuromys > Pachyuromys duprasi. Next base: position 7,531,494 of record CM053757.1, on the reverse strand, counting down.
TGAGACCTTTGTTGTATAATGGAATAAAAGGGCCCTCCATGAGTACAGGCTGGCAGCTGCCACCTCAGAAGAGAATACTGCAGTGACTAAGAATCCAGCAATGGCCAATCTCCACCCTGCCCTCTCCCCACCCCATCCCTACCCCTGCAGTTGACACTTTCTTTTATTTCCCCCTGGTGTGAATAGCAGTAACCCTTAAGGAGAGGCAGCTGAGAATCCCTGGCCAGTGCACCTGGAGGAGAAGCAGGATGGGGAGAGAACAGATGTGAGCAGCTTCGGAGAAGGGCAGGGCAGGGCAGGAAGAGCTCAGACCTGAAGATGGAGGAGGGGCGCTGCCCTAAGAGGTTATGTAGCAGTTACGACAGTTATGTAGCAGGTCACAATTAACCCAAGGGTTAAACAAATCTGTGATTTCGTTCCAGAGATAAGAAGACTGGGCTGGCCGAGATGAGCGACCTTCTGTCACTTGTTTCCTGCAGGTGTGCTGTCCTCTGTCTCTGGCTGAGGCTAGGCTCCAGGTTCCACTGCAAGACAGCCAGCCAGGAGCAGGTCAAACTCCAGGATGTGTGTGGTGGATCTCTGCCACACATCAAGGTGTAGCTCCATTCCCACTGAGACTGTGAGTCATAGACCACAGAGCCACTCAAGAAAGATATGGTCTCTGGCCACAGGAGAGTCTGGCTCATATGCTCTAAGGATTGCCTGTGGCCTTGGGACTGGGGTTGACTTTGCTAAAGCTATACTTTCCACAGAGAAAATTTGGTCTGACTACTTCTAGGGTTGTGTGAAAGTTAAATGAAATATCATTTATGAAACATCTAGCATGGGCTGGAGATACGGCTCACTATTGTGCAATCTTGACCTGAGGTTGAGTTCCCAGCACCCACAATAGGAGCGCAGCGTGGCTGTGCACACACAAGCCTCTAACCCTATTGCTGGGCAGAGACAAGGAGGATCCCTGAGGCATTCTGGCTAGCTCCAGGTTTCAGCAAGAGACCTGTCTCAAAGGATTAAGGTAGGAAGTGATAGAAGAGGACAATCAACGTCTTCCTCTGGCCTTGTGCGTAGGCGTGCACACACACACACACACACACACACTTAACACATTTGTAGACTGCTTAAGAAATGATAATTCTTGCCAGGTGGTAGTGGTGGAAGTGCAGTAAATGGCATAAATCTTTAACCTCAGCACTTGGGAGCCAGAGGCAGGCAGATCTCTGAGTTTGGGGCCAGCCTCATCTACAGAGTGAGTTCCAGGACAGCCAGTGCTACACAGAGAAGCTCTGTCTCAAAAAAACAAAAAAACCAAACCAGACTAAATCAAACCAAAACAACACAACAACAAAAGGCAAGAGTGCGCTGCTCTCGTGAAGGACCCAGATTCGGTTCACTTCAGTTCCCAGTACCCACAACGCAGCTCACAACTTTTTTCAAGTTCAGTTTGGGGGATTTAATGTCCTCTTCTGGCCTCTTCCAGTACCAAACACATGTGTGATGCATGTACAGACATGTAGGCAAACACTCGTCCACACAAAATAAAAATAAATAAATCTCTAAGAAGACAAGAAAGAGTCCTCAGCCTCAGGGTATGAGACTCATGATGCAAGCCCAGTGGACCCTGAGTCAGCAGGGCCCCTCTGAGGAGGTCCCACGCTTGGCTGCGTGCCCTGTTGCTGACTCCTCAAGATTCTTAGCGGTGTTGTGTTTAGACAGCCTCTGTTTGGTGCCCAGGCTGGCCTTGAACTTTTAATCTTCTTGCCTTGCCTTTCCAGAGTTATGGAATCAGGGGTATGTTACCACCACACCTGGCTAAATTATTTTTGTCTTGTTCTTGTTTTCTGAGACAGGGTCTCTTTGTCCAGCCCTGGCTGGCTTAGAACCTGTTATGTAGACTCTGCTGGCCTTGAACTCACAGAGATCTGCCTGCCTCTGCATCTGGAGTGTTGTGGGCCAGCACCCCCAACTTAGCTTTCTGACTAAATTCTATATATAATTTATTTACTGTGCATTTTGCTTTGCCTGCCTGTATGTTCATATGAGGATGTCGAATTCCCTGGAACTAGAGTTACAGATGGTTGTGGTTGCTGGGAATTGAACCTGGGTCCTCTGGAAGAGCAGCCAGTTCTCTTAACCTCTGAGCCATGTCTCCAACCCCCTGACTAAATTCTTAATACCACTGAACAAACGGTCCTGCACTTTCATTTTCCTGTGGGGCCTCCAGATTATCTAGCTCATCCTGGATTGCACTTTGGGTTCAGGGAACTGAACCCTAAAGGATTAAGATGCCCAGCTGGGAACCAAGCCACACTCCCTCCATTTTTGATGCTCCAGGTAGGGGCAGCGCCGCTCTGCCCCTCCCCAGCATACTTCCATCACTTACAGGAAATCAGAGCCAGACAGAAGTGCATCTGTCCTTGGCCTTCCAGCCCCTGCAGAATGACACTTCTGAGGAGAAGGTCTTCAACCAGAACTTGAGCCCCTGTTCCTGGCTATTAAGGAGGATCTCCCCAAAAGCCACTAGCTCCATGAGGGATCAAGTGCCTCTCAGAGTGAGAAGTCCATTCCCTGGGGCAGGGGCTGCAGGAAGGGCAGACAGAGCTAAACCAGCAAGATCAGGAGCTAGTCTGTAGGCCTACTGGAGGCTAGCCTACTGCCTTTCTTGGTTTGCTGGGGAGGGGAGGAGAAGGGTGCCCTCAAGGAGGGAGGGCTTCTGCCCCCCACCCCCACCCCACACTGAGTGGCTGGGGACTGGGATACTCTCCTTTTAAACCTATTTCTAGCTATAGGGGACACTGCAGTACCAGCTTTCACTTTTCACAGTGTCACCCAGAGAGGGTGGAGCCTGGAGAGAATAAGGAGCCTGGAGAGAATCTGCAAGGCCTCTGAGGAAGAATGTCAGGCCTCCGTCACAGGAAATTCTTGAGCAGAAAGTCAGCACTCTCTGATCTAAATCCAGCCTCTCTGGCCAGCACAGGCTCTGTGTCCTGTGCATGTCTGATGCTGCCTGCACACTTGAAAAGCAATGTGTGGGTCAGGAGGACCTGGGGTCAGCTTCTAGCTCTAAGTCACAGAACTAGGAAGGAGCCTGGGCAAAGAGCATCCCAAAACAGTGACAGGGTGATGCTGGGAGGGGAAGCTGGTGGAGGGGGAAATGACCCGAGCCAGGTACCTAGCTTGTCCCACCTGGACATCCAAAACCCAAGGCTCCTTGGGGTGGCACAATGCGACCTATGCCAGTGTCTTAGGTGAGTCCCAGGCTTAGCTCTTGGGGCCTTCTCCCGGAAAGGAGGGACCTGAGAGCTCTCATTCAGGAATGGTCTTAAAGATATCATCTTATGCTGGACCTGGTGGTACAAGGCAGGAAAGTCACAAGTTCAAGGCCTGCCTGGCTACAGAATGAGTTCCTTGAGCAGGAACTTCAGCTTGAGCAACTGAGTGAGACTTTTTCAAAATAAAAGTGGAAAAATGTAAATAACCATATATTGCTACTAAATGTTTCTAAGCATCAAGTGCCAAACGCCTTCATGTTTATCCATGTCTCCATTCCGTGAATTAACACCATCAGCACTGTCCAACGTGTGCTCAGTCATTGCCCATATATCATATATATCCATATATTTCATATATCTTTGACACTTTTTATGTATTTATTTGAGACAAAGTCTCACTACGTAGCCCGAGTGGACATGAGTTCGAAATCTTCCTGCCTCAGTCTCTCGAGGGCTGAGGTCACTCACTTGCTCCACTATGCCTGGCTCTTTGTCTCTCAGAGAAGCTGAAGCTGGGCAGTGGTGGTGCATGCCTTTAATCCCAGCACTCCAGAGGCAGAGGCAGGCGGATCTCTGTGAGTTGGAGGCCAGCCTGGTCTACAGAGTGAGTTCCAGGACAGCCAGAGATAAAACAAAAACTTGTCTCAAAAAACAAAACAACAACAAACAAACAAAAAAAACCTGAGAGAGAGAGGCAGAGGGTGGGAGAGGGAAAGACAGAGAGAGGACTGAAATACGAAGACAAGGCCACATAGCTGGTAGCCCATCCAGCTGGGAATAGGACCCAGGCAACCTGGGTGTGGGAGCCCATTCTCCCCAAGGATGGCAGCTTTGAATTCCTACTTCAGAGTTCTCGTCCATGTGCCAGTTGAGCCTATCCAGTGGGGTTTTAGTTGAAAAGCCCCAGGAGAACGCTTCCTTCAGATCTAGTGTCCCCCTTTCCTGCCTCCTGTGACACATTTGCCCAAAGAGGAGGTAAACCTGAAGCTTGGGACAACAGCATCCCTTCCCAGTCCCCGAGAACCCTCCTCAGTGGTCTCTGCTGCCACCTGCTGGCCCTTGAGGGTAAGACCAGCCTCGGGGCTTTTTAGAGTTCTTTTTTCTAGGCGACTTCATCCTTTCTCTATAGGCATGGGACCATTTTCGGTGTCTTATGGGACTCCCAAGCCTCCTTTTCTTCTGAGATCCAGGTTGGCATATCCCAGTGAAAAAGCTCTATCCCTCCAGCGCCCCTTAATCCTGTACCCCTCCCACAGCAGCACACCCCTATAAGTGTAGAGCAGGCCACGGGACGGCATCGTCCGTACCAGGAGTTTCCCAGAGAGAAATGACACAGCCCCTGTGCAGGCGAGTGGTGAGGCAGGGTTTCGATCTAAAACAGAGAGGTGATAAAGCAGTGGCTTTCTCTAGCCCTCTGTGTCACTCCAGAGATCCGGGAACCGCTAAGAGACGGAAGTGCGAATCCAAGCTTTATGGAGTGGCTGGGTGCAGCTGAGGCCTGAAAGCTTACACGCTGAGGCTCCCAACTAGTGGAAACTGGAAATGAATGTATCCCATGAAGTGAAGACAAAGCGGGGGTTAGAACCATGGGTGGAAAGGGACCGAGAAGGAGCAGGCAAGCTGGAGCTGAACAGGAATTAACACGGTGGAGTCCCCCACATCTTACAGCAAAGACTGGGGGTTACGACCAGCTTCCTGTTTCTGCTCACCTGCAAGCTAAGAGCAAGCACTCTTTTTCTTTGGGCGCTGAGGATTGAACCCAAGGCCTTGGACAAGATCTTTCACTTTTTTGTTTATTTTATGTATATGAGCGCTCTATCTGCATGCACACCTGCATTACAGGGCGTTAGACGGTATTGACGATTGTGAGTCACCTATGTGGTTGCTGAGAGTTGAATTCCGGGCCCCTGGAGGGGCAAACAGCGCTCTCAACCTCTGAGCCATCTTTCCAGACCCAGTTATTTATTTTTTTTAAATGGTTGAAAACGATACAGGAAAGCCAGCAGCGGTGAATCACACCTTTAATTCCAGCACTCAGGGAGGTAGAGGCTGGTGGATTGCAATGAGTTTAAGGCCAGCCTGGTCTACAAAGCGAGTCCAGGACAGCCAGGGCTACACAGAGAAACTCTGTCTTGAAAAAAACAAAAAGCTGAAACTAAAACTAAAACTGAAAAAAAAAACCCAAAACTTAACCAAAAAAAGATACAAGAGATAATTTTTTTATGAATGAAAATAGTGTGAGGCTCCAATTTCAATGCCTGTTAATAAAGTTTTATTGACACACAGTTATACTGTTAGTTAGGCTTTGTCCTTGACTGCTTCCTACTATACCAGGAGCAAAGGTGAGTAGTTGCAACACGAGGCTCACAGGCTTAAAGCATTTATCATTTGTCCCTTTATTGAAAAGCTTGCAGTTCTATACCCTAGAAGAAAAGGGTGGCAGGCTCTGAAGAAGAGCCATGGGGAAGAAGGGGAACCTTGGGGTTCTGATGGAGGTGGGGGGGTACAGGAGCAGTGGACAGGCTGGGCTCTCCAAGCGGGTTTCTAGATTTTGCTAATAAAAACATTCCCCAATTCACCTGTATCTTCCCAGCCCTGTTTCCCACAGCCTGCTCCACCACTATGAAGACAAATTTATACCTCCAACCCTTAATATCTGTACAATTGGAAAGATAAACAGACCTTGAAGGTTTGTTGACACTTCTGTAAGATAACAGTGTCCTTATGGCCTTGGCAGTATGCTATTAACTGCCTTTGCTTCTAAACAGCAGCAGACAATGTTGCCAGGTGAATGTACTTCCAGGCTGGTCCACTAGAGGGCAGGAAGGACCTGCTGGCTGCTTGGAGGTTTGCAAGGTACCCAGCCTGGGGAGACATGCCCTCCCCTGCTGTTTACAGCCATGCCCTTTGATCAGCTCCTGTTTGCCTCACAGCCAGTCAAGGACCAGACTACTGCAGAGCTTCCCACTGGGGCAAGCCAGGCTTCCTTCTTGCCCTTCCTCTGTTTCTGTCTTGGAGAAAGGACTGATGTGAGACATCAAGTCAATGCTCCCTGCGCTGGTCTGTTTGCAGTTTGCAAAGCCCTTTCATTCTCAGCACTTCGAAGCAAGATCCTCCTGTATCCCTGTGATTTGGCAGAGTAGGTGACGCAATACTCTTTCATGTAGGTGAGAAAAATGAAGTTAGGCGAGATCTAGCAAACCGGTGAGCTGGAAAGCAGGGTGTGGGGATCAGAGCTGGCGATGCCTCACAGCAGACTGGGCTCACTGACCATACTTTCCAGGGCAGCTGACTCCACCTTCCGTGGCTTCTGTCTGCACTCCTGCTCCCACGATGGGAGGAAACCTGTTAAAACTTCCTAACTTCCCCTCACACCCACCCACAAGTGCTTCAGACACATGAGCTTATTTCTGCAGACTTGGACTCCCCTGGAATTAGGGAACAGGGGTGTTTCTCCAGGAGCTGAGAACACAAAGGGAGACACACACACACATACACACGCACACTCATATAGTCTCACATATACACACAAACATGTATATTCAAAGTCACAAATGCATTCATTCACAGTCACACACATACATACATACTCATTCATATACATGTTTACACACATGCACATATATGCAAATGTGCACATGCATACTTAAATACTCAACACAAATGGATGGACACACTGTCACACATACACTTGCAAATGCAAATGTGCACAGTCACATACACTTTCACAAATGCGTACACATAGTCACACATGAGTCAAAGTTCAGACAGAAAGAGAGAAGTATGAGGCTGCAGCCAGGTCAGGGAAGGTGGCCTGGGGAGGAAAATGTCTACCTCAGATAGGAACATATATCATATGAAGGGCACCTTCCTCTTCACTCACACCCAACACTGTGACAGTTCTGCATGAATCTTTGGAGAATGGCCTGCTTCCCTCCCTCAGGCCCACCCTTGTTGGTTGACACGGAGGGAACCTGAACTGGCAATCTGGTGAGTCTCCTTCAGTTTGGTGCAAGTTCACTTCTGGGGTGAAAGTCACACACCGTGATCTTGTCACATAGAAGGAGATTACCTCCCGCAGCATCAGGAAAAGCCTTGGAACATTGCATCCCACCATCTGAAGAGCTCAGAGGGCTAGAGGGAACCAGTGAAGGGCCTGTCCTGCCCCTTCAGAGGGGCACATACTGCAGGGGGAGGACCCCATACCAGATGAGCAAAGGGTCTGGGGGATCCAGGGTTCTTTAAGAAACAGTGGCTCCGCTGTGGGGGAACAGGGGACCTGGGGGAAATGGGACAGGGAGGGAAGTACAGGGGGGCATGAGGTAGCATCTCCATCTGGGTGTCCCATAGGCACCTCCCAGGTAAACATGTCCCAGTCTGAACCTAGTGACCTCCTGAAGACCTTTCCTCTGTTCCCACAGCCTGGCTGGCCTGTGGCACACCCTCCCCTGAGCACCCTGCCAGGAACAGGCAAATCTGCCTCACACCTCCCTCTTTCCTGCTCTGCACTCCCTGCCAGACATACAGTTTGCCAAGTTTACCTCTCAGCTTTCTCAAATCCACCCCTTGCTCTTCCAGCAGCTCCTTTTGCCTCCCTCCCGCCTGCCTGCAGCAATGGCCTCCTGCCTTCTCTAACTGATCCTGTCCCTGGGCGGTGGCTGGAGGCTCCTTGGAGCTGCTAAAGGTATTCTGTACTTTGCCTTCTGCCTGCCTAGGTAGGGCAGTATGGGGTTAGATGCTAAAGCCAGACATTGTAGGTTCAAATTACCCTGCAAATTCATAGCTGGGCAAGCCTACTTTGTATCTAGAGAAAGTGAAAGTCTCTCTGTTGCCATTCCTCCTCAGTGAAATCAGAACTCAACAAAATAGATCTCAGACCTACCTTGTGAGTGCCTAGCTCCGCCTTGATTTCCTCTCCTGCTTCCCCTCTGCTCAGTGCTCAGCCCTCTTCTTCCTCCCCTGTCACATCCACCTCAGTGGACCAACATGTTCTGTCTCCTCTTCCTCTGCTCATTCATACTGCTCCCCCATCATGGTGTCCCCCTCCCCTCCCTGGTCAGTGACCATCGCATTCTTCTCGGTCTCCCCTTCGAGACTGAGTGCTGCTGCCGTGGGCAGACCCTAGAGCTCTCAGTCTAGTGTGCACTTGCAGCCACAGAACTTGCCAGCGCTAGAGGACTTTGTGATGCTTGCAGCATCTCTGCACTTTCCAGGCTCCGTCCCAACTCCATTGCTTAGAGCACTAAGGAGGCAGTGAGGAACAGGCAGAAAGGAACTCGGGGATACCCTGGGGGCTTCTGGGCAGAGTGGCCAACAGTGGGGTGGGCAAAAGGAAAGGAGAGCCAATCTGGTGTGGCCAGAGGCTGCTGGCTCTAACCTTGCGAGGGCCATGGGGTGTTCTCGGGATCCTTGGGACAGGTGCAACTGTCATTCAATAGTTTTCTGGGCTGGAGAAAGAGCCAGGATCTATTCCAAGGCTCAGCTACACCAGCCCAGAGCCCAGAGATGGGTGATGGCTTCCAGACAGCTTCCTATGGGGTTCAGGTTCAGCCATTCACTCTTCTTCACCCATCCAATCTATCCTTCAGAAACTTTGTGGCTATGTGAGTGCTCGTGCACATGTGTGTGCAAGTGTGCCATGAGTGTGTAACAGCAGGCATCAACTTTGGGTGTCTTTTTCTCTACCCTGGTAGCAAGGCCTCAGGATCTGCCTGCTTCTTTCATCCACATGGCCATGCCCTGCTTTTATGCATGTGCTAGGAGTCTCAACAATGTCACAGTAATGTTTACCTTATCACCATCCCCACCCCATCGTCAGTCACTTCTGGCCATGGAACCCACAGCCTCTCCAGAGAGTCATGCCCCAGTCTCACTCCCTAACTCTTCTGCATCGTTGTTGGGAGCTGGGCATAGCACTAGATACAAGACACAAAGCATTGAAGAAGACACTCTTCTGCAGTGCCGGACCCGAGGGGTGTCAAGGTCATGAGACAAATATCAGGCAAGGAAGCTGCGCTGTGCACACCACAGCCCGGGCGGTTATAGAGCCCAGTACCTTAACAGGGCAGCACAGCGGGTTTTCTGCCACTCAGTGGTGACACCGTCGCCTAAGACGGCCTCTGTATTCATCCCTGTGGCAACGCTCCTTCCTGTCCTGCAGGACTCCAGCAGTTCGAGGCTAACAGGTCCTTCCAGCTCTGAGTGTTCAGAGACAGGCTGGAGCTGATCAAGGTGTCTGAAAAGAAAGGCCCATGTTCCAGCCATGTTGTCATCCAGTTGCTCTCCAGGTGGCTATGACATCTGTCTCTGTGCCTCTCCTCCATGTTCATCTAGAACAGATCAAACATTTAAAAAATCTTGGCCCTGCAGCCAGACAGCCTGGATTTCAGTAGACTTTAACCCTTTATTAGCTGTGTGACCTTGAACAGGCCTCCTAACCTTTCTGAGCTGCAGCAAAGCCCAGTAGTGGCTGCGTGTGGCTAGCTCTCTGTTTTGTGAGGCCCACCTTTGCTTTCGCTGTTTTGTGTGCTATGGGATTTGTCTTCCTGTCTCAAGGTTCTGGAGGGTGAGGATTTGACTAACTTCTTTGATCATCTTCAAGCCCCAGGGAAAAGCATGAAGCTTCACTCAAAGCAGACAGGACCAAAATACTTGCTGACTGATTTCAAATGGTCAGTGTGGGTGCCGGGTGAGGAAAGAGTACCCTGGCTGCCCAGGAGTGGGCATGGCCCTCTGCTAGTTACAGAGAGCTGGCAGGGGCGATGCCTGGCCATCTGGCAGGGAAGGGCAGGGTAGGCGCATCTTCTGAAGCAGGTGCCCTGGGAAGGAGAGTGGAGCCAGCCCAGAGGATTGACTGGCCCACCACCAAGCTTCTGGACCAGGGACCACAAAAGGGACAATCCACACAGCTCTGCTCAGACAGGCAGCCTGCCAGTTAAGTACAGGCAATGGGCACTGTAGTGAGAATTTCGGTTTCTTTAAAAACCTAGTTATGTTATGTGACTATGTTTTAAACCCAGGTGTGGGATATGGGGCTGCAGAAGGGACAGAGGGACCTCAAGGGCAGACACTCATAGGAGGGGCTTCTCAGGCCACACAATACTTAGAGGAAACTGATGGGTATACATTCACCTTTCATTCATTTTCAGGGCTAACTGATGTTCTATTGCATCAATGTATACATTTTATTCCCCCATTCATAAGCTAATGGGCATTGTTTCTGCTTTTTTTAAATTTTTATTTTATTTTTATTGATTACATTTTATTCACTTTGTATCCCAGCTGTAGCCCTCTCCCCCTCCCACCCTCCCTCCCTCTTCTTCTCCTATGCCCCTCCCCCAGTCCAATGATAGGGGAGGTCCTCCTCTTCCATCTGACCCTAGTCTTATCAGGTCTCATCATGACTGGCTGCACTGGCTTCCTCTGTGGCCTGGCCAGGCTGCTCCCCCCTCAGGGGGGAGGTGATCAAAGAGTCAGCCCCTGAGTTTCTACTTTTTGGCCACTACCTGTTCTGCTTCTGTGAACATGTGTGTACAAGTGCTTGTTTAAACATGTGTTTTCCAGCTGGAAGTTGAAGTGCTAGGTCATACACTAACTCCATGTTTAACATTTTAAAGAAATTACTAGACTTTCCTTATCCATCCATCTATCTATTCAATCTATCTATTTTAGTTTTTTTTTAAACATTTTACTTATTTGGGTATTTTATGTATATCAATGCTCTGTCTTCATGTAATCTGCACATGAGAAGAGGGCATTGGGTCTCATTATACATGGTTGTGAGCCACCATGTGGTTGCTGAGAATTGAACTCAGGGCCTCTGGAAAAGCAACCAGTGCTCTTAACCACTGAGCCATCTCTCCAGCCCCTATTTTAGTTTTTTGAGACAAGTTTTCTCTGTGCAGCCCTGGCTGTTCTGAAATTCAGTCTGTAGACCAGGCTGGCCTTGAACTTGGAGATCTGCCTGCCTCTGCCTCCTGAGTACTGGGATTAGAGGCATGTACACACAACCTGTTGCCAAACTGCTTTCCAAACATCAGCCTCACTGTGCATTTCCATCAGCCATGGATGAGGCACTGCAAGCCAGGTAAGGTTTTCTTGATTGGCTGGTTTGCGTGGCGTTTAATTTTGGGTCTTGTTTTTTGAGAAAAGGCCTTGGTGTATCTCCCAGGTTACCCTGGAACTCCCAATCCCCCTGTTCCAGTCTTCCTAGAACTGGGATTACAGAGTATATCAACATGCCCTTGCTGAGGTAAAGTTTTCTTTGAAGAATTTTATTTAATAAGTGATCCTAGAATACATGTAGTGGAGTAGAGAAAGGAGAAGGAAAGACCAGGTCCCAGCCAGTAATGGTTTTTGAATCATGGAAGTACCAGGCTACTGAGTGACTCTGAAGCCAGCACAAGGAGCTCACATTTCAGCGTTGAGAAGCAAGCAGGTGATGGGCACAATGAACCCCCAGCTCCAGCAGCCCTGGCTGGGAACATCTGAGTGTGCGTGTTAATTTCGGCTAATTTTCTTTTGCTAGATGCACAGGCAAGGATGCAGGCTCTGAAGAGAAACCTACCAGGAAAAGAAGTACCACTGCACGCAGAGGGATGCAAGCCTGATGCACTGAGGGTAGTCAAGGGGGAGTGGGTCCCTTCAGAATCCGCAATATGACAGAACCCAAGTTTTTTCTTATGTGGGGTTTACATTCTCCTGAGAGAGTTACAAACATATGGGCTATAAAGTCGGGCAGCAGCATGGGAAAGAAAACAGGGCTGTGGGGGTGTGGTGGCATACATCTGTAACTCCAGCATTTAAGAGTCAGGGGTAGGAGACGCAGGAGTTCAAAGCTACCCTTGGCTGTATAGTGAATTCCAAGTTAGCTTGGGCTACTGTTTCAAAATTTAAAAAAAAAAATGCAAGCAGATAAGTGTGCAGAAGACAGAGTGGCAAGCCACATGAGCTCATGCTAAGTATCCTTGGCATCTTCCAGGTAAGAGTGATGTCAGCAGAGATCCTAGTAAGCCATAGGCTGTTGGAAGCCCTGTGTGCCTACTTTTAGAAGCCAGACTGTGGAAACAGCAAGATCAAAACAGAACAGATCTGCAGAACTTGAGTGGTGGACTCCCTGGAAATTTGAGCCCCTGAGGCAGAGCAGAGAGCAGAGCTGAAGGCTGGCCCTCAGCTGGGTTGGGGACAAACTGAATTAGATTGGGGAACCCTTTTCTTGATTTGTTCATTTGTTGCTTTGTTTTTGAGACAATGTCTAACTGTGGAGCCTTGGCCGACTGCAAATTCACAGCTCTTCTCCTGCCTCAGCCTCCTAAGTGCTTGGATTACAGGTACAGGTGAAAGAATCAAACTAGCCTTATAACCTATATTTTAAAATTATAGGCCCATGTCAAACTAAAGTCTTCCAGTGCTTTTCTAGAGAACAGGAGAATGTAACAGCCCCTCCTGACCCTAGCCACCTGCACAGACAGAGATAAGGAAATAAACAAGCAAAGACCTCCACTCAGTTGCAGAAGAAAATAACATTGTCTAGCAGTGGATCCAGATGGTCCTAATTCCCCTCCCAAATAGCTCCTGACCTTTTGACTAAAGGCACGTAGCCCCACTTCTCAGAGAGACCACAGGATGAGCAAATTGCTTCTCCCACCTTTAACAATGGCCTAGTCTGACCACAGAATGTACTAACTCTTTTCCCACCTTTAACAGTAGCTAAATCTGCACGTATACCATATATCTGCTCCCATGCTGTCAGACCTGTAACTCCCTCATCTACCCCTTTACAATCCCGAGGCTTCTGTAAGTCACTGCTGACTGTAGCCTGAAAGCAGTGCGCTGGTGTGAATAAACCTCTTGTTAATTGCATCGATTCCGGCCTCCGAGTTTCCTTCGAAGCAAGCCTCTTAGTTAGGCTCCCTTTTGGGCCCAACATAGGCCATCACGACAAGCAATTGTTCGAGTTTTGTTCTAAAGGTAACTAGCCACCTGCTTGTAGGTATGATTGCTCTAGTTTATATTTTTGTTCTTGCTGTTGGATTTCAAAAAACTTGGAAACTCTGGGCCCCAACCTTTAGTTAGCCTGTTAGGCCCCCAGGCCACACTAGCACCTTGCTCTCCTGCCTGACACAGCTCTCTTGTTTTAGGCACTGTGTATGCCTCAGAGGCTGCACACTTGCCTGGAGCTGGCCCTCAGGGGGTGAGAGGTGAACAGTGAGAAGGAGCACAAAATAAGCCGTAGACCAGCAGACTCTTTCTGGAGAGCAGTCATGCAGTGTCCAGAGAAGCCTTTGTCTCCCCTCCAGAAAACGTGTCCCTTTCCTTTCTAGCAGAGGCCCTGTAGCAGAGGGAAAGCCCTAACGGAATCTCCAGAGGCAGAAGGAGACAGGAACTCAGAGTAGAGGGCCAGGTTGTGCTCCTGAGCTGATCCAAGCGCAGTCTTGTGGGGGAAAGGGTATGTGTGTGTGTGTGTGTCTGTGTGTGTCTGTGTGTGTGTCTGTGTGTATGTCTGTGTGTGTGTGTCTGTGTGTGTCTGTCTGTCTGTGGGGGGGGGACAAGGGAAAACAGAGGACAAGGAGGGGAAGAAAAGAGAAAGTAGAGAAGAACAGGGAAAGAAAAGAGTAAGAAATGAGAAGAGGAAGGGAAGGAGGAGAGAGAGAGGAGGTGGAAGGAGAGAAATGGCAGGGAGAGGAGAGAGAAGGAAGAAGGGCAGGAAAGGGAAGGAGAAAAGGAAGGGAGGAGGGAAGGGGAGAGGCAAGGAAAGGCCTTAGGGCTGACAACCACTGGGGAATATTGATGAGTTTCCTGGCAAGAAGTGACAGAGCTGGGAGGGATGGCGTAATGAAGACAGATGATCCCAGGCCAGCTCCCCACGGGGAGGAGAGTCACAACTTAGGGTATGGTGGGTGGGGAGGGCTTGCCAAGTGCCTGCCATCTCAGCTCACCAGCTACCCCAGCTTCAGGATGCTATCTCCTCAGCCAGCCTCCCTTTCCTCTCCTCTCTGCCCAGCTTCCCCAGGATGAGGTCCTGCCCCTTCCCTGAGGCAGGACCCCACCTCAAAGTCTCCAGACAACGCAGGAAGAGCCCTGTGCTGTTTCTCTGAGGGACCTTAAGTGCTGGCTACCCTCTGACAAGCAGCCAATTCTCACACCTGTCAAGCAGTTTATTGACTGTTCATGTGTGGTGGCAGCCTATAAACAAGGAGGAAAGAGCCCGGAATTTCATTTTCTTCTTATTCATTTACCTTTTGTGGTTTTGGGTTTTCCCCTTCTTTTCTTTCTATCATTTGGTTTTTAAGGACAGGTCTCTTGAAGCCCAGGTTGACCTTGAGTTTTTAAACTTCTTGATTCCACTTTCTAAGTGCCAAGATTGCAGACATGCATTGCCAAGCATGCCTTGGTTTTGTTTGTTAAGTACTCTATCAACTGACCTACATCCCTAGCCCTTTCCTTACTTTCTGCAAATTCAAAGTCAGCCTGGTCTACATAGTGAATTCCAGGCCAACCTCTTGTCTCATAAAGAAAACATAGTCCCAGGTAGTGAGTTTTAGTGGGATAAAGAAAAAATTAAATATGTTTTGTAGGTGATGCTGGCCACAATCTCATAGCAATTCTCTTGTCTATGCCTCCCAAGTACTGGCATTACAAATGTGCCTCACCGTCCTAGTCTGTCTGTCTGTCCTTTCAAAGATTTTTTTTATGTGTATGCTTTATCTGTGGGTATGTATGCACGTAAGTGTGCAGTGCCCTTAGAAGCCAGAAGAGGGCGCAGAATTTCTGGTTTTAGAGTTTTAGAGAGTTCTGAGTTGATGAGTGAGTGCTGGGACCCACTCTCTAAGAACAGCACGTGCTCTTCATAGCTGAACCAGGGCCCTCTTTCCTCCTTTTTATTGTGGCAAAATGTTCCTAATATAAAATTTTCTGTGAGTGGCATTTAGAACATTTACAATGGCTGTGGCTTGTATCCTGAGTGGCCCCGAAAGATTCAAGCATCAAAGACTTGATCAGAGTGGAGCGCCGTGGGCACACACTATTAATTTCAGCATTTGGGAAGCAGATACAAATGGATCTCCGCAAATTCAAGGCCAGCCTGGTCTACAAGTGAGTTCTAGGCCAGCCCAGGCTACATAGTAGGTGGTGGGACCTGGTGGGCTATCTTTGAGGCACGGTAGCTTTTCTTTGAAGGGGAGCGTGACACCCCAAGTGTTTTGTTTTCTCTTGATTGCTTCCTATGAAATGAGCAGACTTGCACCCATCCCTACTCCCCGCCGCCTGCACTCCACCATGCTAGTTATTCTCCATAGCAAACAGGGCCGAGAGGCAAGTTCACTCAGGAATTTGTTGGGGAGGGAAAGCTGAGTGACAGGAAATTGTGGTGGGTTGTCACCACTATGCATTTTTAAAGATTCATTTCTAACTTTGCATATTTAGTATGACATTTTAGAAGTTCGCATATGTTTTCATACATGTTAATGCATTATTATTATTGTTGTTGTTGTTATTATTTTGTCTATCTGAAAAATGTTCCACCATAAAATTATGATATATTTTGTTACCCGTCAGTCCATTGGTGGAGAATTGGGTTATTTTTGGAAAGTCACTGAGATTCCCATATTTCTGTGGCCTTGAGCAGCCTTGTACTGTGTACAGCCCTGAGCCTTGGCAATCATTCTTATTGTAGGGCTTAATGATGCACACCTTTAATCCCAGCACTTGGGAGGTAGAGGCAGGTAGATCTCTGTGAGTTCAAGGCCAGCCTGATCTACACAGTGAGTTCCCATACAACCAGATGCACATGAAAACAAACAGGGAAACAAAAGATGATCATTTTTATTAGTTGAGGCAGAGTCATGCTGTGTGGCTCTCCTGGGTTGAAATTCACTATAGACACAAGGCTGCCCTCACGCTAGTAGATGGTCTTTTTGCCTCTGGTTCCTGAAGTCTCTGGGATCACAGGCCTGGCTCAGCTTCGACAACTGTCAACAGAACCATATATTTTTAAATCATTAGTATTTTTCAGAGCATGACAGAAAACAATCCGTGGTTCACCAGCTGGGAAGTGCTCTCACTCTCTGGACTCTCTTATAATTTGTTACAGAATTTGGAATCAATGTACAAAACAAAAATAAATAAATAAATAAATAAATAAATAAATAAATAAATAAATAAATAAATGAAGGATTCAGAAGCCAAGGAGAGCTGAGCCAATATCTAGTGCTTTGTCTTCTGTCACCTAGATCACCTTACCAGTATTAAAAAAAAAAAAAAAAAGTTATTGGGGCTGGAGAGATGGCTCAGTGGTTAAGAACACTGTCTACTCCTCCAAAGGACCGGGGTTCAATTCCCAGCACCCACATGGTAGCTCACAGTTGTCTATAACACCAATTCCAAGGGATCTGACACCTTCACACTAAGGCATGTAAAATAAAATAAAATTAAATATTGTTTCAAAAGTTATTATTTTATGTGTATGGTGTGTGCCTGAGTATACGTATGGGCACCATGTGTGTGCAGTATGCAGAGACAGAAGAAAGTATCAGATCCCCCGGGACTGGAATTACAGGTGGTTGGGAGCCATCTTGTGGGTGCTGAGAATCAAACCCCAGGTCTCTGGACGAGTATCCAGATGGTCCACAGAGCCGTTTCTCCAACCCCCCAAGATTATCACACATTAATTCTCAAGCCTTAATATCTTTGAAATAATTGTCATGAAGCTTGGGGAATGCTCTTTGCTTTCTCGGTGGTTTAGCTGTGCTCATTACAATCACAGTTCTAGGTAAGTGTGGTACACTCGGCACAGGTCAAGGGAACAAGAAGGGAAGTAAAAGCAGACAGCCTGAGAAAGTATATCTCAGCACCTTAGCCTGTCTTCCGGTCTGTGAACTCCCGGCTGAATGAGCTCTGTGAGATGGAAATACTGATTTACCGTGGCTGACGTGATGTCAACTTCATTTTCAAAGCCAAGCGGGCACAGCTCTCAGGCATCAGTGTTTCTAAAGCACATGGCTGCTGTGGCTGCCATGGCAGGGCAGTGAATCCGTGAGAAATGTGTGTGAACTGAGACTCTCGCGGGGAATGCCAGGAGGGCTTCTCACTCCCTCCTCTCCTGAAGCCCTTCTTCCTGCCCCGCCCTCCCAGCCTTCTCCCACCCCGGAGAAGCAGCATACAAAGTAGAATACTTTCTGCCTTCATTAAAATGGGCCAGATATTGTAATTACGTCCTAGGGAGCAAAAGGCTTTGTAGAAGGGAGGGAGAGATGTGGGTGAAAGTCAGCACCGCATGCAGAATTCATGAGTGGGCTAATTGGGCTCCCCTCAGAAGCTGATCTTAGCTGCTTGGGAGAACACCTGAACCTGACTGTCCTGGCCCTGCTCACACCTTGGTTCCTTCCAGAGCCTTCCATGGTGTGAGGGAGCCTCTGAAATTTAGAGTCTAAATATTATGGTAGACCAACAGTCATGTGTTAGTCCTTGCAGCTCCCAGAGTTGCTTGGTTGTTTTTTGTTGTTGTTTTGTTTTGTTTTGTTTTGCAGCCAGCCTGTGAACCTCTTGAGGGCAGAGGCAGATAGTGACCTTTATAGCCGCCCCGCAGGTGTGTAAATGTACTCAGAAGGGATAGGAGAGAGGTCAGAAAACAGAATGGTGTTTCTCCTTGTCACCCAGGCCACCTGCACAGGGTATTACTTGCCTACCCTGGCAATAAACTACATTCCCAGGAATGCGCCCTACGGATGATGGCTTAAGAGGAACAGACTCGGGCTGGAGAGATGGCTCAGAGGTTAAGAACACTTGCTGTTCTTCCAAAGGTCCTGAGTTCAATTCCCAGCAACCACATGGTGGCTCACAACCATCTATAGTAAGATCTGGTGTGCAGGCAGAATGTTATTGTATGAATAATAAAATAAATATTAAAAAAAAAAAAGAGGAACAGACTCCGCTCTTTATTAAGCTTCCCAGCAAATACGCTGAGTAAAGGGAAAAGCACGCCGAGATCAGTCATTGAGCTGGGGGAACTTGGGGTGCTTTTCTTTCCTAATGGCCTATCTTGGCTTGGAAAAGAAGCATCCTCCAAAATGATCTTGTGTTGAAAGCTTGGTTCCCAACTGGTGGGTCTACTCATGGACAGGTGATTGGCTGATGAGGGCTCTGATCTAATCAGTTCACTAATCACTGATGGATTCAGAATTTGATGGCATAACTGAGAGGTAGCAGGAAACATGCCGTGGGGTCAGGATGGTGGAAGATCATTTGAACGGTGTCTTGCCCTTGGCCCTTTCTGTCTTCTTGACTCCTGGCAGCCTTGAGGTGAGTGGTCCCCTCAGCCACGTGCCGCCCTTCTCTTCACCCCTCTGGCTTTTCTGAATTTCCTACTTATGCTTTCCTGTCCTTATGGAAACCTTCTGTTTCCTGCTTGGCCATGTTTGAACTTAGTTGAAAAGAGGACATGGACTTCTATGGAGAAAGAACAATCCAATTAGGGCAGTGGTGATGCACACCTTTAATCCCTTTGGGAGACAGAGGCAGAGGCAGGTGGATCTCTAAGTTTGAGGCCAGCCTGGTCTACAGAGAGAGTTCCAGGACAGCCAGGGCTACACAGAGAAACCCTGTCTTGAAAAACAAGTGAATGAATAAACAAACAAATAAATGAGTAAGCACGCATGATCCAGTCCCTTTACTGTGCAAATGACAAAACCCAGTCCCTCCTGCCGCCCCTCATTGATTCATACGGACACTCCTTGCTCCTCTCCACAGTGTTAGGGGCCTAGCCTCCATCCTGTGCCTTCAGAGCTCCCTGACGACCTGCTGAATCCTTAGCAGAGATTCGGGCATCTGGCCAGTTTCCAGCACACTTAGGACAGCTAGGCAGTCACCTGTGGGGGCCAATTGCATGGACAGACACAGATAAAAAACCAGGGTCGGTGTGCTGACCACTTTTTATCTTCTTTCAAATCTAGAACATTCTCCATGGGCTTTCTGGGAGCAACTCAGGAAAGTAGGAACCAGCTACCCTTAGCCAGACAGGGAGGAGGAAGCCCGTCCTGGTAGTTGAAGAGGTTCTGTCTATCTGTGCTATTGCAATAGAGTGTGGGGCAGGGCTTACTTTCTATGAATCTCTGACCTCCAGGAAATCATCACCTTTGTCTCTCCATTATGGGAATTCTGAGCCCTGCCCAACCAGGCAGTGACAGCCTGTCCATACCTGAGTTCATTGTCCAGTAGACAAAAAAGAGCTTGCTTGCATAGCTAGCGTTCTTTTTAAGTAAGGAAAAGCATACTTCAGTCAATTCTGAAGATGCAGGATACTCAATATATAGACAGAAGGGAAAAACTGTCAGATGGAAGAAAAATCTTAATTAAATTAATATGACATCATTAAAATATTAGATTGTCTTTCCGTTAGCCTTTTAGAGCAGCGCTGGAGCTCTGGGAGGTGAGGTTTGTTCTGAGGTCTGTCCTCGAGCAGAGAAGGCGCCTTGGCAGGTGTAAATGGGTTGGACTGGCTTTCAGTCTCTTCTCTGTCAATCAGGCTGTGTGCTGGTGAAATGATCACTGAACATCCGTGAAAAGACAGGCATGTGATGGAGGATGCCTTATTTGTTTCTCAGGACAACCCAATGCAGATGATGTTTTCGTTTTTATAGATAGTGCTCTGCCTTTTTATAGACGAAGAAACCGAGCATCAAAGGAAAAATTAATCCTAGGTCAAGTACGGACCCAGATTTGGTACTAAGGCAGACATGAATGAAGTCCACTCTTACCAGAAGGGCCAGCAAGAAGAATAAGTGTGTGTGGGGTCCGTGAAGGGGGGAACAGGAAGCTGGGGCCTGGTTCCTGGTCCGGCTCTACTTTTCTCTGTGAAACAGGAAACAAGATCATGTTCTGCAATGGGGAAGCAGGAAGGGCAGGGGTGGTACAGATCGGAAAATGCTTCTGCAGTTCTGGGGCAGGGAGATGTCATCCTCAGAGACACCGCGGTTGCTTAGCAGATAGCTTTCTTTCTGATGTGTGACAAGGAATGGTGGTTGTTATGCTTATGCAAAATAAACCAATTTTTGTTGTTTGCTTATTGCTAGGTCCCCAGTACATTTCCTGGGACAGATTTGCTTAATACATATTACAGAGCACTGATTACACACTGGTTTTGAAATGGGAGCTGGAATCAAGGGGGAATAAAGGCAGAGGTCCAGTACATTATTAGAGGAGTCATATTGTAAGAACAGAAAGCGCCAGATGAAGTGATCTCAGGTAAGGCTGTGTATGTAATGAGATAGAGTAATGGGGTAGCCAATACTGTGAACATGGGGGGGGTGACTCTTCCCAAGGGGTAACTCTGGAGACATGACTGGAGTGAGCAATGAGGCGAAAGGTACTTCAGGCAAAAGAAACAGAAAACATGAAGTCCTTTTGTCAGGAACAACTTGGAGTATTCCAGGGAACCAAGGCTGGGCAGCTGGGGGTCAGGGGAGGTTTAGGAAATGAGAAGAGAGGGTCAGGCCATGTAAAACCTCATAAACCCAGTTAAGAAGCTTGGGTTTTATTCTAATTCCAGTAAGAACTCTTCAGAAGGAATTAAACCGTGGGAGGGCTGTGATCTAATTTATGCTTTATAACAGTCATTCTGGCTTTAAGAGAAAAGACTACACAAGGAGGTGGATGGAAGCAGGAGAACAGTGAGGGACTGCAGCAGCTCAGGTAAAAGAAGTTTCTGGACTCTGTGGGTATGGAAAGTGGGGGGCTGGATTTGGGGATCAGCTCTTATTGATAGACTGGCTATGAAGGGTGAAGGAAAGAACTCAGAATGTTCTCCAGTGTTTTGACCAGAGCCGATGGCATTATTAAATGAGATGGGGGAACTGGGAAAGGAATGGGCGGAAGCAAGGGTGTAGAAATCAGGGATTCTAATACAGACATGCTAAGTTAGAGACACATAGTAGACTGTGGTTATGTGTTCCATGGAAGGATGTGTTGGAGTCCTAACCCCCAATAATAGTGAATGTGACTTTACTTAGCAATAAAGCAGTTGAATGTGTAGCTCAGTTGCTAAGAGTGTTTGTCTAGCATACATGAGGTCTTGGATTTCATCCTTGGCAATACATGAACTAGGCATAGTGATACATGCCTTTAGTCTCAGTATGTGGGAGGTAGAGAAAGAAAACTAGAAGTTCAAAGTCATCCTTGAATACACAAAAGTTCAAAGCCAGCCAGGGCTACAAGAGGCCCTGTTGGTAATAGAGGGGCAGGAGTGGGTGGAGGGGCAGAGAAGAAGGAAGAGAGAGAGAAAGAGAGAAAATAAAGTTCTTGTTGGATGTACTCAAGTGAATGTCCTGACCTAGTATGTGGTAAACATTCTTATAAGAAGAGGGAAACTGCCTGGCATGGTGGTACATGCCTGTAATCCCAGCACTCCATGAGGTAGAGGCAGGCAGATCCATGTAAGTTCAAAGGCAGCCTGGTCTACAAAGTGAGTCTAGGACAGCTAAGACTACACAGAGAAACCCTGTCTCAAAAACAAAATCAAACAACAACAAAAACCCACACAAAAACAAAAGAAAGAAAAGAAAAGAAAGAAAAAAAGTCTTGGATCTTTTGGAACTGGAGTTACATATAGTTCTTAACCACAGTGTGGGTGCTGGGAGCCAAACAGGGGTCCTCTGCAAGACTGATATGTGGTCTTAACTGTTAAGCCATCTCTTAGTACCCAGAAGGTAGCTTTTAAAAGGTGGAAAAGCTGAAGGCATAGTTTTCCACTAGTTCCAATGAGCTCAGGTTGAAGGAGAGACTGATGTTTGAGGTGCACAGGGGAGAAGTGGAAACAGAAGGGTGTAGGCACAGATGGGGATCAGCCTCAGACAGGACCAGAGCCTTCGTCTTTTATGACTGTAAGGATGTGGCAGATGGGGATCTCTCAGGAGGGGGATAGATTTTGTGGTGGGAAGGTGAGGAAGTGCCTTTTTGTATGAGGCAGTCTTGTAAAGGAGACTTGAAGAGGAGACAAAGGAGGAATTAATCCTTGGAAAAGAGTAATACTCTCGGGAAGTATAGAAAGCTATCAGAGGCTGGAGAGATAGCTTAGAGGTTAAGAACACTGGCTGCTCTTCCAGAGGTCTTGAGTTCAATTCCCAGCAACCACATGGTGAGATCTGGTGTCCTCTTCTGGTGTGCAGGCATACATGCAGGCAGAATACTGTATACATAGTAAATCACACAAAAAAGAAAGAAGGAAAAAAAAAAAAGAAAAAAAGAAAGAAGGTCCTCAAGGGAGGGTTCAGTGTTTTTTAAAAATCTAAAATGCTGAGCTCAGAATGAAACCTGTTAATCTTACCAAATGAGAGTAAAGACCTTTACCCAAATACTTTGGTCAAATTAATCAAGCTTTATTTTCTGTCAAAAAATCTTATCTCCCTAAAGCAGGGTTTGAGAAAATAGCATCAAACACAGGAGGTAGTGGAGTTTATATAGTCCCCCAAACCTACAACACTAGGGTGTTTTGAAAGGTTGGGGGGGTGGTTTCCAGAGGAATTTTGGTTAAGTAGAAACTTGGCTGATATTTTTAAAATTATTTGTCAGAACATCTTATTTTATCAGGGTGGAGGTTAGGGTATAAGATATGGAACAAGTCAAATTCCAGAAAAAGGGTCAAGACCCAGTCAAATCCAGAAACGGGAAATGAACTTATATTTTGACCTTGTAACAAGATGGCTTTTAATCTTAAGATGGAGTCAGGTTGGTCCATTATTTTTCCCTTATCTTATGTGTCCCTTTCAAAAATTTGGTAGGGAGCAGTCATTTCTAACTGTTGTATGGACTGATAATACCAGCAAGGGGTCGTGGAGGAGCAAGTATTTTAGCACTTTTTTACTTAGTGAGGAACCAAATTTGTGTTATGGCTAGGGGCTTTCTAATTATGTATGTTTGATTGGTTAGCATAGAAAGTATAAATTTTTCTTAAAGCTAAGAAGACCAGGAATAGACCAGGTAAAATGCCTAAAATATTGTAGAAATATTTTAGCTAATGAATCTACCTGTTGACAGAACTTGTTCTATTTGGTTTTAATGTACCTTTTTGACAGTGAAGGAGTCTGGTATGCCGATAGTCATCATACGCAGCCATTTTGTCCTCTTTGCCAGAAAGTTTCCTTTGGATCTGACATTCCAGTATTTGTTGAAGATAAGGGGCAGCATATTCTCTTCTGTTACTGCTTCTCAGCTGAAATTAGGACGGTTTTGTCTAAAGGCCGGGATGTTAGTTAAAGGCTGGAAGGAGATTCAGGCTGTGGGGCATTCATCAGAAGCATCTGGTTTGCTGATCCAGCTGAAGAGATAGGAAGCAGTTCTGTGGGAGAGGGAGGACACCTTCATCAGCTTTCAGCAAGTCCAGGTCTCTGTGGTTTTGCTGGACTACCCGGGGCTGCTGTGATGTAGATATCTTTGGAACAATTTATAGTTCACAGTTGATTCCTGAATGTTGTCTTTCAGCCAAGTAGAAATCTGGCTGGACAGATGTAGACTAGGAACAGAAATTAAAGTTAAGAAACTTAAAGGAATTCCCTTTAGGAATAGGCAACAGGAAGGAAAGCTTAGATTGTTGATTGACATGACAGGAATACTGATCTGGAGTCCTTTTGACCTGTGAGAGGTGGATTTAGGTTGTGATTCCTTAAAGTTTATATGACTCTTTAAGTTTATTTTAAAAAGAGAAATTAGCATTTTGATTGTTTGTAATCTGTACAGAAATCTACATTATAGAAAAAAGCCGCTAACAGTCTGTAAAACAGCAGGAATAGACACATGCCTTTGACTCATAGTAAAAGTTATGGCTTTGGGTTAAAAAGCATGAACATTCTTTTTTTATTTTTTTAAGATTTTTTTTTATTACATATACAGTGTTCTGCCTGAAAGCCAGAAGAGGGCACTAGATCTCATTATAGATGAACCACCATGTGGTTGCTGGGAATTGAACTCAAGACCTCTGGAAGAGCAGCCAGTGCTCTTAACCTCTGAGCCACCTATCCAGCCCAATGAACATTCTTTTTTCTTTTTCTGTCCAGAGGACTAGTCAGAGGTTGGACAAAGATGTATTTAGCATGATGAGAAGCATTTTCAAGTCTATATTTAGAAGACAAACAAAGTAACTTTAAAATCTTGAGCTGATGGCTGATAATAGTCAGTGCTTTATGAGCTTATCAGAATTTCAGTGGTCAATGTTAAAACTTGGAACTTTTAAAATCTTAGTATAACAATAGCAGCAGAAGAAAAGAAATTGGATACATTTCTCATTAAAATAAAACTTATCTAAAATTATTTCCTTAGACCTTTGTAACTTGTATTTACATTTTTAGATCTCCTTAACTTATTTAAGCTTTTATAACCTCACACCTTTATAACTTGTATTTACCTTAGAATATTTTTTTAGAAACTTCATAACTTAACATACATTTAAAACCTTCTTTATTTCTATTCTTATTTTTAGCTTTCAGGACAGGGTTTCTCTGTGTAGCCCTGGCTGTCCTGGAACTCAATCTGTAGACCAGGCTGGCCTCGAACTCAGAGATATCCGCCTGCCCCTGCTTCCCGATTGCTGTAATTAAAGGCGCGTGCCATTGCCTGACTCCATTAAGCATTTTAAATGCCACACTCAGCAGATCTCTGAAAAGTGTTTAGGGCCATTTATTAGATACACCCGATTTTGCTGGGTGTGGGGGCACAGGCCTTTAATCCCAGCACTCAAGGAGGCAGAAGCACTTGGATTGCTATGAGTTCAAGGTGAGTCCAGGACAGCCAAGGCTACATAGAAAAACCCTGTCTCAAAAAAAAACAATATACAGGGGACTAGAGAGATGGCTTGGTTTGAAGCTTAATCTAGAAAAATTAGACAGAAGTCTAAACAAGGCTTACCTCTGTAAATGAATTACATTGTACCTAGCATGGCTATAAGGATAGTTACGAGCACATTAAAGAACGTGTTCGTTTACAAGGTGACTGTTAACTTGCATGACTTAATTTTTTTTATATAACAAGTTAGTAGTTTTTATAAGATTAGGATACAAACTTATTTCTCAACTGACTGGCACTTTCATTTTAACAGTAGCCCCTAGAAATGAAACATTGAACTTGCAGTGGGAGTTTTAGACTGGATGTGCTGTGGGCCCAGGATAATTTAATAGAAAACACAGTAGTTACTGATGCCCCACCTAAACTCAGCATAAAAGCTGGTCCTCAGCTTTTGCACCATTTGCTACCAATAACAGCACCTGCACATCAAAGTGTCTGGGCTTCCATGTATCATATAGGCCTGTGGAGCCAGTAACAGGCTTGTGCACCTCACCAAAGTCACCATCTTTGTTTCAAGGCAAGACAACTTTAAGATGCTCTAGAGCTCCCTGTGGGGCCAGCCTTTTAAATCCCCATTCCCCTCTCAGCTTCATTCTCTTCTTGTTTTTTTGTCTGTCATATTCCTGCTGGTTTGCGTTGAAGCCCCTTCTTTACACTTTCATCTTGATCCTAGTTTAGGAGCCTGCTTCTGCGAGGTCCTTTTAAGATCTACATTGGCTCTTCTGGTGATGAAAATCTCATGAACGTTTGTAGATATCCAAAGCTACCTAGCAGAGATTTCACCTAATATTCTGGCAATGTCTAGTGACAAAAGATCTCTTTTTAAATATGTATGTACAAATAACAAAGAGAAAGTAGCCCACGGGACGGAGGAAGAAGCTTGCTAGGTGGGAGGGAGCATCCTGAGGGCTTTGTTGTGTACCCTCCGGAGAAGCTCAGGTGTCAAGCTTGAAACCGGAAGTGCAGGTCCAGAAAAGGGTGAAGTGCAGGGTCAAAGGAGCTCAGGGCTCCAAGCCAGGTGGCAACAAAGGTCCGACCTGGGCAAGTTGATGGCTGCTTCCCTAGTAGCAGCAGCTGATAACGAAGGCTTGCTCAGTGCTCCAAAACCGAGAGGCAAAGTGGAAGCCCGGTTTTGTCCAGGTGGACAAAATGACTGCTTCGGGAACAGCCAGCTGCTTGGTCCCACATTCGGCCCTGTGGTAGGTCGAGTGTCCATGGAAAGATGGCGGCAGCAATCCGAGCTGACTGGCCAGGAATGGCAGGAGCTCTCAGTGACCAACCAGCAAGCAGCATGTGGCTGACTACTGACCAGCAGCCAAACCCTGGTCCAGCGATGAATACTTCAGGGAGGAGGGGTGCCTCTCCGTCTCCAGAATAAATAAATGGTGAAACAGATGATGCTGGCCCCTTTATTTCATGTGGAACAGAAACTTACAAACTTTGGGTAGTGAAAGGGGTTTTGAGGGTGAATGTGTTTGATTTTCTGGGGCTAAGGGAGGCCAGGGATACTTGATTTACATACAGTAACACAGTCCCATCATAAGAGGGAGAACACAGTACTTAATTATCCTATGGGTGGGGGAAGAACTCCAGGCACAGTCAAAGGTCATTGATTGAAAGCCAAGACACCAAGACATCTCATTAGCATAGGGTGGGTGTTTCCAGGAATCCCCAGATGCTTGCAGAACACGTTTCTTATTAGGGAAGTGTTGGGTTTGTCATCTCCCTGAGGGCTATGTGACTGGCCTTAGAAGAACTGTGATCAGGCAGAAAGGGAGTCTGTCATCTTATGCTGAGCTCAGAGCCTATCCAGAAATGCCAGACTTCGACCTTTACAGCAGGGCCCCACAGCTAGGCACGTTAGAGCCTATGTGCTTTACAAAAAAAAATATATATATATATATATATATATATATTTTCTATATATATATAGAAAGCATCTTAAGTTTTTGTGAGTGTAGTTGTGCCCCTAACTCTTTTTGTTTGTTTGTTTATAGAATGATAAAAATTTTTACTATCCAAAACCCTGACCAGATCCTATCATAACATTAAACTTCTGCTGGTCCTTCTAAGTTATAATTTAATCAGAAGACCCAGCTGGGGATGCCAGGCCCTGATAGTAACTGTCAGGTTGGCATCAAAATCTGGCCGGAGAGGAAAGCAGCACTAAGCCAGGAAGTGGTCTGGGCTGGTTTTTCTTTTTCCATGAAACAGGTTTTTTTGTTGTTGTTGTTTTGTTTTTGTTTTTTAAATCTACTCTCTTATTTGGTTTTGCTTTTGGCAGCAATTTTGTCTTGACTTTTTTTAAAATGGATTTTTTATTTGTTTGTTTAGTCCTCTTTAAAGTGTAAACTAGAATTGACAAAATTATTAGAAGAGTTTTTGCATATATCAAGTGACAACATCTTTGGTTTGACAAATGAAGACTCAATGAACTTGAGGCCATTTAAGGATACGCCTGTTTGCTCAATCCATGACATTTGAGATAAAGTTGACATCCAGAAGACCTATTATTTAGTTTCTTTTTAAGAGCAAATAGTTATTGACCATAGTAAAGAAAACTTAATGTTTGTTACTTTTATTGAGGAATAAAAATTATTAAAGGTTTTTATTTGCAGCTTTGTTTCCCGTGTGTTATTTCCCAAATTTTTCAAGTAAGAGTTGAATCTAAGTCACATACACAGTATGATGTAGTAAATTAAAATTACCCATGTGTAGATTGCAATTATTAACCCTTTTGTTATAAGTTTAAATTAACTATTTGTATAGACTTTATCAATCTTTAACCATACCCAAGAAAGAAAATAGTAGAGGTACAAAGAGTTCATATAATAGCTTTATAAATCTTGAGATAAATTTATATTTTAGCAAAAGTCTTAGAAAGTCAAATGAAACAGTCTTTTTGTTGTTTTGTTTTGTACTCTACCATCACAAAAATCAGGTGGTTCCCCTGTCACAGGACAGACAGGAAACTTTTAAATAAGTATACTTGGGTCTAGAAAAGGGGGTGCCATAACCCAACTCCAGAGTCAGCTTTTCAACAAAGCAGAACAGTGTAACACACTATTTCAAAATTATCCGTATCTAAGAATTGAATTCAGTGACCAGGGAGAGCAACCTGAGACAGAGAAGCAGCCATGGTAAACAGCCAAAGCTGCTCCCTCCCACAAGCTGCTTGGTGGTTGGTCTTCTCCTCCTTCCCCCTTTTTTGGCAGCAGGGTTCTTTGTTTCATTTTGTTTTTTGTTCTTTCTCTGCATTGTTGTGGCCCTAGAGTGCTTTCTGCTGCTCTCCTTTCTCCCTGCCACAGTGTGGCATTTTATCCCAGTCAGCACCTAGCAGCAGACAGAGGAAAGGGAGGCAAAGCCAAAGGTTTCAGACAGCTGAGGCAGACAGTGTTCCTCTACATCAGTTTTAATGAAACAAACACAGAAAAAAGGAGAAAGAAAGGAAGGAAGGGAAGAAGGAAGGAAAAAAGAAAGAAGGAAGAAACCAGTAAACATGGAACACAACACATGTAAGGGATAGAGTCAGCAAAAACAAAACCAGTAAACACAACACAGAACAGTCACATAGTCAAAAGAGACCAGTCAAAAACAAAACATGTGGTAGCCACTTTTCACTCATACATTTAGCTTGGCTTGACCGATTTTCATCTCCTTTCTCAGTACCCCAAGCACCAGGCAGGCAGACAGACTTTTCACTAATGCCCTGGGCAGGAGACAAACATAGCACAGAGCAAAACACAGGGGACCAAGAACCAGGTGAAAAACAAACAAACAATAAACAAATGAAAAACCAGATGGACAGTTCAACATCTTCCTAGTGCTCTGGACAGTTTGTGCACCTTTTCAGGTACCTCTCTGCTTCCCAGACAGGATCCCAACAGAAACAGTACCAGATGTTACAGAAGGAGATGCTTCCATGGCTTACCAATGGAAGCCTTCTCAGACAGGTGCATGCTGATATCTTTTTAGTGTGGCAGTTCACACCTACGATCCAACAAGCAAAAGTATGCCTTGAAGCCTTGGAACATCTTCAAGATGCACACCACCTCCTGAGATAGTATTCCGGTCCCTAAGTCTGTGAGTGAAGGTCTGGCTTCAGAATTTGGGTTGGGATCTTGATCTCGCCATCTCACTGGGGCCTCCAATTGTGAATCCCACTGAATTCAAGTAAAGATCTTTACCCAAATTCTTTGGTTAAACTAAGGAAGCTTGTTTCATTTTATTGGATTTATTTTCTGTCAGACAGGGCTATCTCCCTAAAGTGGGGTTTGAGAAAATAACATCAAACACAGGAGAAGGTAGGGTTTATGTAGCCCCCTCAAAATGCAAGATTAGAGGGTTTTCAATGGTTAGGGTATTTCCAGAATTTTGGTTATGTAGGAGCTTGGCTGAACACTTCAAAATTATTTGACAGAACATTTATCTCATCAGGGTATAAGGTGTGGAACATATTAAATTCCAGAAAATGAGTCAAATCTAAGACCTGGTCAAATCTAAGTTTTACAGAAAGCAGGAATGAAGTTATTTTTTGACCTTGTTACATGATGGCTTTTAATCTTAAGATGGAGTCAGGTTAGTCCATCAGCCAGCCACTCAGAGAGGGATGGTGCGACTTCCTTTAGTATAGATGAAAGTTGAGACGCTGTCTGGGTTTTGTCCATCAAGTCAATGACAGAAAAAAATGCATGAAAGGACTAGGAGTCTGTTAGGGAGGACCTGTAGGAGTCACAGAGGCTGAGCTGGCACAGGGAGGGTCTCAGGTAAGGTGTAGCAGACAGCCACTCCTTTTTAAATTTTTTTTAAGATAAGTAGCCCAGGCCTAGAATTCATGATCTTCTTGTTCTCACCTCTCAAATGCTGCCTGCAATTACAGTGCTGTATCGCTATACTTGGCATTTTAATGGAAGGATTATTCTACTTTGTGTGTGTGTGTGTCCAACATACACATGTAGAGAGGCCAGGGGTCAATGTCAGGTATCTTCCTCTATAGCTTTTCACTTTAGTTTTTTGAAACAGAATCTCTTCACCAAACCTGGAGCTCACTGAACTCACTGAACTCACTGATTGGCTAGACTGCATGGCTATGGCTATTCAGCAAGTCCTAAAGGACTTGCTGTATCTGAGAACAGGGTACAACCCATTCTTCCCCTGAACTTTTAAAATGTGGATGCTGAGGATCTGAACTCAGGTCCTAGTGATTTACCCACCAAGCCATCTCCTCAGCCTCCTGAACTTTCTCTGCCTCTCTCTCTCTGTATTATATGCTGTGTGTGTATATGGGTATGCAGGTATGCATACCCATGTGTGCACTGAGACCAGAGAGGATGTTGGATGACCTGCTTTATCGCTCTACCTTGTTAGCTTTAGATGGAGTCTCTCTAACCCAGAGCTAGGCTGGCAGCCAACATGCCCCAGCAACCATATTGTCTCTACAGTAGTGGGGTAACGGTGGCCCTTGCCATACCTGCCTTTTTACATGTGTTCTAAGTCTTGAAGAAGGTCCTCAAGATGGTCTAACAAGTGCCTTCATCCTCTAAGCCATTGTCCCAGCTCCCTTGTACTTATTTTAATTTCTATTTTTCTAGTCTTCTCCCTTCATATCTGCCCTCCTCCTTGGGACCATGAGAGGCTTGTTCTTCTCCAGGATGATTCCTTCCTATTCCAACCCCTCCCCCAATGCCTCTAGTTACAGGCCCAACACTTTCTTCTAAGAGGCCCCTAAGGTTCCCAGTGATGTTATGCCCCTGTGCCTGTGGTGACCTGGCCTGGTCTTCATGTGGCTGAAGGAGCGTCTCTTTGTGCTGGCTGATGAATGGCTGCCCTGTCCTGGCCCAGGACTCAGTACCTGCCGATAACCGAGAAGGTGCCCTCCCTCTTTAGGTTTGCACCTGGTGCTCTCAGCTTTTCTGGGGGCCACAGGCTGCCAGGCAGGAGACTGGCATAGCCCAAGTTTCCAGGCCCAAATGCTTCCCACCCATCCTCTCTGGCACAAGGGCCCACTTGTGTGTGGGGGGAGCAGACTTCATCACTATCTCACCCTGACTCTTCTGTTCTCAGGTGGAATTTGGGTCTCCCAATAGCGCAGCACACCCTGCAGATACTGTCTCCCTTTGTGACCCAGGGTTTGAACCACGGAAGTTCTAGGCTAGAAAATATGATAGCTGATTCACTATCTATACCTGTGTTTGGGTTGTGGGCAAACCCCCAGGCAGCATTCACTTTCTAAAAGAGACAGTGATTTTCTTTCACAGCACCCCTCGGTATTTCAAACTACAAAACCCCACCTGGTTCAACAAAGGTGCATGAAATGTTGTTATATTGTTTTACTATCTCATAAAATGCTTCATTATTTATTTTGCACAAGTAATACAGGTATAGGCTTGCAACTACTAAACAATAAGCCATAAAATGTAGGCACTGCCCCTGCCCAGTTCTTTCCAGAAGTAACTACTGTTCCCAGTCAATGGCTTGTGTGTTTTTCCACAGATACTCTGCACATGTTACAACTTCAGTCTTCATGGGAACCTCCCACATACTGTGAGTACCATTTGGCAGATGAAGGAATGAACTATGGCTCAGAAAGGCTAAGGGAAGAGTGTGTGGTCATAGCAGCAAATCCAAAGTCTGAAGTTCACTCAGCGTCCCCCAAAACTTATATCTTTGAATTATCCCCATGCTCTCTGGGCAAAGCAGACACAGGGCAGCCTAGTTGGGGTGAGAAACGGTGTGCAGAGCCCTGTCCCTGGTGCTGAAGGTTCTGGCAGAGGCGGAGGAGTCTTTTTTTTTTTTTTAATTGATTAATTAATTATTTCTACAACATTCTGCCTGCACACCAGATCTTACTATAGATGATTGTGAGCCACCATGTGGTTCTGGGAATTGAATTCAGGACCTCTGGAAGAACAGCGAGTGTTCTTAACTTCTAAACCATCTCTCCAGCCTGGAAGAGGATTCTTTAGCCCATGTCCTCCTCAGGCTCACTGACAGGAAGGAAAACTGAGTGTTAGGCAGAAAGCCACAAACTCTGCTTGTGAACTGAATCTGTGGTACCAGGCACGCCGTTCTCTCTTGTTGACTCCATTTCTCATTTATCTGCAGGACAGAAACTTAGTCACAGGGCCTTTGGGAGAGCTCACAAGGGCAGAGTACTGAACAAGCAAACTAGCCCACCTCATGGAAAGTCCAGGCCAGTACATGGTAGCTTCTCCCACATGATGGCCCAGTGTCACAGGATGATGTGCTGTGCTGTGAGCCTCTGGGATGTCTGGATTAACAAGCATCCATACCAGGCTCAGTTACAGCAGTTGGATATGAGCTGTTTTGAAAGATGGCAGTACAGGAGTGAGCCTCTGGGTGTTTGCAGAACCTGAAGACTAACTCCTAAGGAGTACTCCTAATTTCCCTAGACCTCCCTCCCTCTGTTCATCCCATCTGTAATTTGAACATTTGGTTGCCTTTGAATGAGCAGTTACCAGCAGCCCATGGACCTACAAATCTCTCTACTTAGAACTCTCTTTTCCTTCCTCACCCCATCTTTCATCCTTTAGGTTTCCCACAGAAACCTTTCTGGTCTCATTTCACACACACACACACACACACACACACACACACACCCTAATGGTCATCTTGCCACTAGACTGCGTGCTCCAGGGGACTGGGCACCAGTATATCTTCAATGCTTGCCCCAGAACCTAGCATATAAGACATGCTAAATCAGTTTGTTGACTGAAGCGAAACGAATCATTTTGTGCTTTGGGGTTCAGACCTCCCAGTCTGGGCTTTGCCTCCTCTTCCTACTTTGGTTGGTGGTCCTGGTGCCTTAGTTGGTGCCACCAAACAGGATGGTTCTGGATGTTGCTTGCTAAATAAATGAACGGGTTCTTTGTAAGGAACTGCTAGAGGGCATTTCCCATGCAAGCAGTTTTAAATTCTCTTCCCTGGAGGGTCAAAGGCAGGCCCAGGAAGCGTGCAGCCAGCCTGCGTTGGAGCAGAACAGGTTGGAGGAAAGACAGTAACCTTTCTTTCCCCGTCTTTCTCATTGTTGTCTTGAGGGAGCCGAGGCCAGGGCCCAGGTCACTGAAGCGATCCCTTAGTAGGACCCTCTAAGCCCCCTCTGGTGGTGATGGGTGAGGCCCAGGTGTTGGTCCTCATCTACCCAATCCTTTCTCCCTCTGAGGAGGGGTAACGAAGGGAGAGAGGAGAGATACCGAGCACTAAATCCCCGAGGCCTCTCCCCCACCTCAGTCTCCTGTCCCCAAGACACCAGCCAGATTGGGAAGGGACTGGGGGTCAGGCTAGGTCAGAGGAGGGGCGGCGTGGCCAGACGGCTGGTGTCCTCTGGTGTCTGGAGCCCAGCCCTGGGCTCTCAGCCCCCGCGAAGGGAGGCGAGCCTGAGCTGTGCAGTGAATGCAAAGAGCTGGGCGAGCTCCCAGCCCGGCGCCGCCGACGGCGTCCTAAACCGCGGCCCAATGAGAAGACAGCAGATAATTTATTCTCTAATCCCGGTTCGGGTGCCCGGCGCGGGCGAGTGGCGTGGGCTGGGGGTGGGGTGGTCCCCTCGTCCTCTCTCCCGCTCCCGCGGCCACCCCTCCCCCGCCCGCGGGCTCGGGCCGCGCACACACACATTTCCTGACAATTAGCGAGCACACCTTGGCCGCGCGGCCTCCGGCAGCGCCGCAGCTTTTGTTTCCTGCCCGCCGGGCGCAAAGTTGTCGCTGCGCCGCGCTGCTCCGGCTTGCCGGCCGCCCGCCGCCGTCGGGGGGCGTGGAGGGCGGGTGGGCCGGGCGCCGGCCCGGGGCTAGGGGCCCGCAAAAGAGAAGCGGAAGAAAAGTAAGGCAGCGCTGGCCCCTTCCTTTGTTACAGCCTGAGTGTGAGCGGGCGTGAGCGCGCGCGGGAGTGTCGGTGCGCGCCAGGCGGTGCGTGTGAGTGTGTGTGCGCGCGCGCGCGTGTGTGCGGGTCGGGGCCCGAAGGCGCGAGGCGGCCGCGCCGGCAGGGAGAGGACCCGCTTCGCGGTCTTTCTCGCCCGCGCAGAACTCGAGCGTGCGGCCAGGTAGCCGGCCCGCTCCCGCCTTTCCCGGGACGCAGCTCGCCGCTGCACTCTGATGGAAGCCCCACCCGGGTCGGGACCGGGCGGGCTGCGGGACGAGGGCTGGAGGGAGCGGCCCGCGAGGGTCTGCCCCGCCGCAGGGGGCGCCGGAGGTGCGGGGAGTTCGGGAGGGCCCCGGAGGGCGCGAGGCTTTGGCGGTGGTTTGTGGGGCCGGGGAGCGAGCGGGAGAGGGGCGGGGGCGAGATGAAGTCTGTCTAAATGCCAGTTCCCTGAAGTTCAGCGCGTCGCTTGTCATTTCATCCCTTAATGCATATTTATGCCATGCCGAAATAGGCTTCATAATTAACTCCTGGAGTCATCCGCAGAGGTTAAAGGGACCCCGAAGATTTGTGCATTGATTGGGTACCCGTGCAATGTGTGTGTGTGTGTGTGTGTGTGTGTACGCGCGCACGCCCCGTGCGAACCCATTGAGAAGAATAATTATTTTTCTCCGCTGGAAGCTTACAGCCGAGAATCAGACGAGGAGGGAAGAGAGAGGTTGGAGAGGGAGAGGGAAAGAGGGAGACAAAGGAAGTGAGTACAAGAGAGGAGCCGGCTCAGCATCCGAACTGTGAGTACTGAGCGGAAAACAGGCAGAAAGTGCTGGGAGTCGGCGACCCCTCTGCGGGCCGGGTTGGGGGCCGGGAACCGCCGAAGACTGGCGTCTCCGCTTTGGGTTGAGCAGGGGCCCTCCAGCTCCGGCAGGCTCACTTGAAAGCCAGATCTGACCCGCTGCCGCCTGCGCCAACCACTGCCCTGGCTAGGCAAAAAGGAAGCCCCCTACCCAGGCTCCATTGCCTTTGTTCCTTCTGAAGGATTTCACAGCTAGCAGGTTTCAGGAGGGAATGTGAGGGAGCTGGCTTTCTAAAGCTGGAGTCTACCTCCCCTGGCTGAGCGAAAGCCACTTTGGGTGCTTCGCCCTCTCCTCTGCGTGCTGGAATGCGATGAAGAAGAGGCGGTAACTGAGGCAGGGACCAGGACTTTGTGGCACCTATGCATTTGTTCGGCACATAGAAGGGAGAAGCAGCGGTGTCTGGTACTCCAGGAGCAGAGAGAGGTCCTGAAAGCCCTAGTGCAGGAGGCTGGGAGGAGCCATGTCCAGTGCAAAACCACCAACTCCAGCGAATGTGAGGCAAACACGTACCCGGGAGGAGGGGGACACCAGCTACTTCATTCTCCCTCCGATCCTTTTCAATCTTTGTGGCTTTAGGGTCTGATAGGGCCTCTAAGCCCTGAGCTTCCTCCCACCCCCTTTCCCCTTTTGGGGCCCTTGCATACCTAACACGGGCCGCAGAGCGGCCACCCACGAGGAGGATCCCTGGCCGGGTTAGAGGCCTGGCAAGGTAGCCTTGGCGAGAACAGATACTCCCTTTCCTGAGAAAGGGTCCCTGAACACGGAGAGAGTGCCCCTAAAAGGAAGGCCCCTGCCTCTCCAGAGCTGGTCAGGAGAGGGCGCCTGGGGGCCAGAGGGAGAGTCCTTCCCAACCAACATTCCACAGCCTCCCTTTGGAAGCATCCGTGTTCAGGCCTCAGTCTTCATGAGCAGATTCTTCCCTGGTGAATTTTCAAAGGTGCTTTCCTCTGCCTGGGAACAATTTAGTTCAGGGCTAACAAGGGAAGTCAGCTTTCTGGTGACTGGGTTGCCCATTGTGAGAAAAGGATTGTCCTCCAAGAAGTCCCCATGGTGCCAGTTTGTCTACTTAAATCTTCAAGGGTGCCCCTGCTCAGGCACGAGGCTGGAAACAGTTTTTATTTCTCAAATTGTCCAGTCTCATCAGGGCTGTGACAGACACAGGCTCTTATACTTAGCTACCTCAGACGCCAGACAAGGCTTCCTCCAAGGGGTTACTGGGCACCTCCCCCTCCTTCTACCCTCTTGCCATACAGACACAGATACCATCATCCAGGAGGCAGACTTCAGAATTGGGTCTATTCTCCTAAAGACTTGATGAGGATACAGAGACCTGAGGGTGGGTGTGGCCACGTCCAGCCTGTCCCTTGGAGTCATGTTATTAAGTCATGATGGATGGAGACCTCAGGCAGCTCTGACTTACAGTCATGAACAGTGGCTTGTCCCCCATTGGACTGCCAGCATGAATCCTATCCCATGGTCTTGCACTGTGTTTGACCCATTGTGTGTGGTGCTTGGTGCATGTCCATTGAAGGGGTAGCTGCCCCCATGCTTCTCATCGTCTTTTGAGGGGACAGGGTGAGAGGGCAGCCTGGGCAGACAAGAGAGCCTTGATATTCGGGATTTTCTCAGGCAAACTGCATGCAAACGTGCTGGTGCCCCGTTATGTTTTTCTTTAAGGGCATGGTTTACTGAGAGACAAAACTGTAGCCTGGGTCCTATGCTCTGGTGTCACCTTGTCCTCTTCCTCCTAAAACCCAGCCAACAGGCTTAGTGGGGCTTACAGGGCTGGTGGTACCAAGGCTGGAGAGACCTGTCTCTCAGCTTCACTCCTTGCTGTTTCTTCCGGACTTCTTTACTCTGACTCACCCAAGGCTGTTATCAGTCTGCAGTTGGCCTCCTCCTCCTCCTCCTCTGCTTACTCTTCTTCTCCCTTCTTCTCCAAGAGCTCAAGATCCTGCCAGGCTAGAAGCTGTCTCTGTTTGCTTGGAATGTTCAGGAGAGAGCAACTGGAGAAAGCTCCTGGGCAAAGGAAAACTCATGCCTGACTTCTTTGTGGTTTCCTGTTCAATGGAGCAGCATCCACCTCCTCCAGGGGGGTCTCTCGAGCTGTTAAATGAGAGAGAACCTGAGCTGTTCGTGCTCTGGGGTAGAAATGGAGGGTGTAAGTGGCCGACACAAAGCATAGAGACCGCTACCTAGTGGCCTAGAGAGAGGGAGGCCAGCCTGTCCTCTGTGGCAAGCCCATTGCTGATCTGGTTCTGGTCTGGAGGACAGTATATGGGAGTCTACAGGTCCTTCAGGACCTAGCTGTCTGGGTTAGTCCTGGGCCCGGATGTACAAGGATGTACTCACAGATCCATCCCAAACAGAGTTCCAAATTGGGAGGTCTATTTGGAGCAGAAGCAACAGATTGCATTTCCGTGAGGCTCCTCTGAACCTGAAGTAGCACCTCCCACCGCGGTGGGTGGAACCAGATTGCCACCCTGCTCCTCCTTACACCCCCCAGCCTAGGACCTACAAGCACACAGGCTGGGAAGAGCAAGTACCTTAGTGCATTCATAATGCCCCATTGCTCCACCACCATGGGCTGAAACAGCTCTTCTGAACTCAAAGTACCCCTAGAAGACATGTAGGTTGAAAAGACACTCTGAGAGTTACTTCCATTGTGGACCATGAATCTTGATGGAACCATAGGTTGATTAAATGAAGTTATGGAAGACCTCCACACAAGCATTCCATGTATTATGGGTCCACTGGGTGTCCCATGTAGATCTGGAAAATAGTTGTGCACATGTGTTTGGCTGTCTCTGGAAACACTGCCCCTGGCCCTTCTCTCTTGTGGAGAGCTGATGTTTTATTGGCATGTCTCTACCTCTCTCCTTTGGGGCGGGGGGGGGGGGGCTTGCTCTGCTTGGCTTGTCTTTAGTTTGAACCATTGTCAATCCCAAGACCCAGATGTAGTCTGAAGCCCTTTAAGGGAAATGTTATAAGAAGGAATCCCTGAAAAGCTAGTACTTTTCCAGTGACACAGGCGTCACAGGTCTAGTTAGACCTGGGTTCTCTAGTTTGTGCAGAGTTCAAGAAAGGATACCTCACCCGCTCTCAGTGTCTGCTTTCCCCAAAAGCAGAGGGCCCCCTGTGGGAATAGCTGAAGGCCCAGGACACTTCAGGCCTGCAAACTGGATTCTTTTCCTTCCTCAGTCCACACAGACGCTCTCATTTTTCTGTTTCTCTAGTGCTCAGCTTGTCAGCATCCTGTACTTTTATGTGCTCTTCTCTTTCCCCTTCTCCCTTTATCATACGCTCTCCAGTAAAAAAGAAGAGGGGAGGGAGCCCCAGTTCTCTTAGCTGTGACTATAATGCTGACATACCGGATATAATTAATAGGCTCCAGCGCATGCATGAGTTTCCACTCTAAAAAGATAGGCTCTTTTTACCTGTGGAAGATATTCTGGCTTTTCTATGTCCTTTCATGTTCTTCCCCTTCAGTTTCAGTGTCTGTTCTGCCTCTACCATCCTGCTCCCCGCCCTTGGCTCTCACCTCCTTTTTCTTTACTCCCTTTTTTGGGCCCTGCCTGCCCTCTCCCATAACCTGCCACAGGCCACAGGGTTACGCTGGCAAGGGCAGGGCAGAGCTGATGGCAGTCTCAGCTTCTCATTAGAGGCCCAAGAATGTGTGGAGTCATGAGGGACAATGAGAGCCGGCAACAGGAAGAATGGGGCCTCTGTCAGAACAGAACTCTCCCAAATCCCGGGCTGAGCTGAATGGGGCACCTGAGGGCCTCACAGAGCCCGGGGCTCTCTCTGCCTAAGGCACTGGAGACGGGATGCAGGTATAGAGCTCTTCTTTAAATTTACATTTATTTATTTTGTGAGCGTGTATGTGTATGGGCATATGATTCATAGTGCACATGTGGAGGTCAGAGGGCAAACTCAGGACATGAGCTTGGTGGCAAACGGTATTAAAACTAAGCCTTCTCGTCAGTCCTGGTTTGCACTCTTGAGTTATTTACCCTGCAAATACTTAGAATTTTGGAGACATAGAATTTTGGAGAGACAGACCTGAGGATGTGATGAGGCCAGACAAGGAGACAATCCAGTGGCCATGTACCGTGGCAGCCTCTATGTACAGGAAACCAGCATTTAGCTACCTGGGCTTAGGCTCCCACCACTAGCAGAGCTGTAGGCTTAGGAGTGAATTCAGAGGGAAGGGATAGTGGACATGGCACCTGTGTGAAAGGTTGAGGCCTTGGGCCTTGTACTGCCTTGGGGACAGAGAAAGCAGGTTTAAGGAAGCAGGATTTTCCTGGCTGAAGGAGATGGGATCTGTTTGACTTGCCTCGCCTTTTCCTATGTTTCTAGTGCGGTCCAGCCTTGCCTGAGCCAGAGACCGAAAGGCTGTTCCTACCACCTCCAGCCCCAGCCGCACCAGGTCTTTGGTCCCGGAGATAGATTCAGGGAACTCTCCTCCCCCGCCCCCATTCCAGAGCTTTCTTGGGGCTTGTTAGGTGTGCTGGGTCTGGCAATCAGGACTTATCTTAGGAATTGGAGGCCACATTTGAGCTGTATGAAGAAGGGACTGGATTGACCAGTGCTGACCTTTGGTTTCTGGGGCAGGGGGATGCTGAAAAGAGGGTTTGTCGGGGGGGGGGCAGGGGGAAGGGGGGAGAAGAGGAAAGGCCTGTAAGGAGCTGCCTCCGGTCTGCTGCCAAAAATTAAACGATTTTTTTAAAAGCTGGAGGGGGGGCAATAGGGGAAGGAAGGAAAAAAAGGAGATGGGAGAGGAGGGAGGGGACCAAACAACCCCTCCACACCAGTATCCCAGCAGGGGAGGTGAGTAATACTCGGCTAGTTCAGAGGGAGTGAGATCAAAAGCAAGTAGATACAAGAGGTTTGAGCTTCACCGACCAGACAACCAGAGGCTCAATGAGACCTTTGTTACCTAAGTCAGAATTGAAGGGACACCTGACTGCCTGCCTGCTGACCGCCCACCCCCACCAGCCTGGTAGGGGGAAGGCAGGTCATCTGAGAGTCAAGGCAAGCTGGCTATAGCTAGGCCTAGCCAAGAGTGGGTGGAGGAGGGAGGAGGTCTGGAGCTTGGAGTGAGCAGAGGAGTGAGTGGCTCGGCTGCCTGGGAGGCAAGAAGTGGATTTTCTGGAATTATAAAGGGAGCTGTGTGGGAGGGGGAGAGATTGGGTTGTCACCTGGTGAACCTGCCACCCCAGGCCCCTGTCCTTGGAGGGGACTGTAGTCCTTTGGCCTAGAGCACACAGCTCTCTGTAGGTCTCAGGGCTTGGATTATGGGGTCAGTGAAAAGGACAGAGCTGAGGACTGGTGACCCAAAGTTCAAGTGTGAAATTGGGTGATACCCTGCTCTTTGAAATTAAGGTAGGATGAGTTTTGTGTGTGTGTGGTATGCTGCAGGTGCCCACTGGGAGTTAAGAGGGTTGCCTCACCATGCCTCCTGGCACAGGTTGGGGATGCTAGCTACTTCTTGAAAGAAGTAGGTTCTGATTTGGACCCCTCCCGTGGGTGGTCCCTGGGAGAGAGAGGTCAGATAGAGTGCACAGAGCTGGCTGCCCTCAGATGGTGGGGATTTCAGCCCAGCAAACTACTAGTGAGGTCTAGAGCAGAGGTTCTCAACTTGTGAGTCACAACCCATTCGGCAGTCTCATATCAGATATTTACATTGCGATTCATAACAGCAAAAGTTAGTTATAAAGTAGCAACAAAAAAATTTGTGGCTGGGGTCACCACGAAATGAGGTGATGTATTATTAAGGTGTCGAAGCGTCGGGAACGTTGAGAACCACCGGCTTAGACAATGGTGCAACTCCCGGCAACAGTTAGGAAAGCTTGAGCCACCCAAAACTGGGGCGTGGCTCAATACTAGCCCCTCCTCTGAACAAAGCAAAATGTCGCTGTCCTGGACAGGGTTAATTAAGCCTTACAAAAGAGGAGCCAACTGCGGGGCCTGGACGTCTTGAAAAGATTGCCCTTATTTGCTAGGGACCTGGGAGGGGGCTGGATGCTAATTAGAGGAATCTGAGGAGGTCCTTTATGGCCAGGAAGCTGCACCTCCCCATACCCACCGTGAGGGCCTTTGTGTGGGGCCTTTGAAGGGCTAGACTGAAAACTCGTTACTGCCTTAGCTTTGGTATTCTTGGGGCCCACCAGGTGGTGAGGGATGGTGAGGAAAAGCAATTTGCGGGGGAGGGGGTTTGGGCTCCCAGGAAGGCAAGACGGGGCGGTGTGAGAGTCCCCAGTTTCCTGCTTTTTTTTTTTTTTTTTGAGATTCCTGCCACTGGACCCCTCAGCTCTGCTGTGGCCTATGGCTTTTCATTCCTATGTGATTGCTGTTCCGAACTCATGTAGGGCTAAAAGCCATGGGCTACAGTGAGGGGCAAACTCCTGCGCTCCTGAACTTCCCTAAGGGCCAGCCACAGGGGGCGCCAGAGGGAGGGCCGGCATCACTGTAACTAGATTTGGGCCTAGGTTGTGTGGTTTTGGCCTTGTCG
Organism: Pachyuromys duprasi; assembly: GCA_028658305.1. Classification (NCBI taxonomy): domain Eukaryota; kingdom Metazoa; phylum Chordata; class Mammalia; order Rodentia; family Muridae; genus Pachyuromys; species Pachyuromys duprasi. The sequence continues at coordinate 7,490,158 of CM053757.1, read as the reverse complement.
CTCCTCTCTGGATCTGGTCCCTTCATTCTGCAGGGTTAAGCTGCTGAGCCTGGTGGTGAGCCTAAGGAGTTACTAAGGAGATATTTTCCTCTTTATTGAGGCCTGGCTTAGTGGTGATGTGGGGCCTGGTATCAGCCCCCAAAGGCTTGGGTCTTTCCTCTGGTTGGAATGGCAAGGGAATCACCCCACCTCCTACACTGGGCTCCCCATTCCAGCTCGTCTAACATAGACCACCGAAGGAGCATGACACACTGTTGTTCAGAATCAAAAGGCAGATTATTTCCCTTCTCTTATTAGATAGAGCCTTCCTTTCCGCAGTCAGCGTTCTACCAAATGTGCAGTGCATACCACAGCTCTAGCCTACTTGCCTACGTTAGCCTGTTTGGTCTCCACGACAGCCCTATATATTATTAGCCCATTCTATTTATGGGAAATGTAAAGCGCAAGGGAACTGAGAAGCTGGCCAAGTGCTATGGCTAGGGAGCAGAGCTGGGATTTGAAGCCAGGTGGTTGGATGCCAGAGTCTTCCCATGGTCTTACTCCATGCTGGAACTTGTGGAACTCAAACCAGTGTGTTGGGAATATGGAGTCTGGGTGGTACTGTGCCTGTGAGTGCTCCTTCCCTGGAGGTCTCCAGGGGGTGCATGGCTTTGAATTTTACCCAGTTCATTCTTTAGCTACCAGTGATTTTCTTTACCCAGTGTGGGCAGAAGGGTAAATCAGAGCAAGAGAAGCAAAGCCCAAACCAGCTGGAGTTTTGCAGTGGTTGAATCAGGCTACTTGCCCTGTTGGCTAGGCTTAGATTGTGGAAAGACTTAGGGGTAGCTAGCCCCTGTCCTAGCCTCCTCCCTGGAGGCCCCTGAGTTGGCCTGTTTTGTTTTTTCTGTTGTTGTTCTAGAAACTTCCTGTTTTGCCTCTCTCTGCTGCCGGTTTCCTAATTGGAAAGTTAAAACAGAAGAGTCACCTCCTGCCCTCTGCCTCTGTATCCTCTTCCAGAGTTTGTCCAAGAAGGTCCCAGCATCTGGGAAGCGGGGACAAGTAAATGTCTTCACAGGTTCTACCTCTTGTGAAGCTCTAGCAAGGCACTTAGTAGGGCTGCACAAGAAATATCAAGGGAAAGAATGGTAAGCTAGGGGAAAAGGGGAGAGATAGTCCTCCCTCTAGTCTGGGGCTGGGGGTTGGGCGCCACCCCAGGATTACAACCTTGGGCCTCCTTTGCAGCCTTTGTGCCTTGCCACTGTGGGTGGGGCTGGCTTGAAAAAGATCCGCAATGGCGTATCTCCCATAATTGTTGAAATCCTCTGAATAGGCAAGCTGGCCTCATGCCCTCTTTCCCTGAGGATTCACAGAGCAGCCCTGCGTCTGTCCTGTCCCTGCCTGCAGACAGCTGAAACCAAAAATATAATAACTGAGCAAACTAAGTCTCTTACAGTCATCCGCTCGACCCAGCATGAGGCTTCCCTAGAGAGGAGGGTCCATGTTTAACTACATTGAGAACTGGGCGGTATTTCTCTGATGGTATTTGTCCCTTTTTAGTGGAAACGGAGTTTGGTTGCTAAACTTCACTTCTAAATGCAAGGAAGATTGGAAAGATTTCTGGCTGGTTCCCTCTTTCTAGGGGACACACCTTCTGCATCAGGTTCCTGGCTCCTCCTGTCCTGCCGGGAGTCAGTGGTAAGCCTCCGAGGAGCCCCTGCTGCGGGTGCGAAGACGTTACTTAAGAGTATTGTTATGCTGACCCTTGCTCCCAGCCACTGTGTCCCTAAGTCCCTCAGAACCTCTGTTAAATTCTTAGCTGCCCTTGTAGCCTTGAGGAGGGGGCTTTTACTCTTTTTCAATAGGTAGGCAAGCCAGAAACTATGAGGGGTGGCTGTCCCTGCAGGTCAGGGACTGCGGTCTCTACAGGCCATGGGAGGCCGTGAGGCCTTGGCTCCCAGGTTCATGGAGCTCCTTCTCTAACAATTCAAGAAAGGGTTAACTCCAAGGAGAACACAGGCTTCTCCAGACAAGCTCCCTGTGCCCAGCTTGGCGGATGGCAGCCCTGGAAAGAGGTCCTGGGATCTGTAGTTTGTGCCGCCACCCACCCCGGGTCTGCCTGTTTATCAACACTGCCTGGCAGACTACAGTTCCCAGAAACCTGGAGGCCAGGCTTTGGGGGAAGGGGTGGGTGTGAAGCTTGGAGATGGCTGGGGAGAGGAGAGGGAGGAGGTGGGAGAAAACCCAGTTCACCCCCTTCCTTTTGAATTCTTTCTCCTGGTGTGTCTGCTGCACTGCCCGAGCTAATCCCCAAATCCGGTCTCCTAAGCTGCAGCTGCTTCCCTTTGCAGGGATGAATGGCTCGGGGAGGGAAGGTGAATTCATATTTTAATTACTGAGGCTCGGGTGTGGAGGGCACAGGGGAGGGGGTGGAGGGTGCATTGTTTCCCCAGGACTGAGGGCACCCTTCCTCACTGAGTCACTTCTGCTGGTTATCTGGGGTGTGTCTTGCTGGAAGCGACTTAACTCTCGCTTTAAGATGTGAGGGGTTTGGGGTGGGAGAAACAATTGTCAGAGATTTCCGGCTTGTCCCAACACTTGAGTCTCATATGTCCCCTTACCCGCCACCTCGATGTAGGACATTGCCAAAATTCTAGAGACACTGAGGAATTTGAGGTCTGCCAGCCTGAAGCCCTGGCTTCCTCCTCAGTTCCTCTATGTGGTCAGGTTCTCCGGGCTCCCTAACTTTGCCTTGAGGTGGGAGGGTCAGAGGAAAGTGTGGCTAAGGGAAGGAATGTGGGGTGAAAGCCAAGGACAGGCAGGGGTGAGAAGTGAGGCTGGGAATCTGTAGGTGGTGCCAGTAGAGATGTTCTGTGGTTTATCATCTCTTCTGCTTAGTTCCCAGGAAGGGGCAGAGGGGCATCTTGGCCATTAGACCCCAGACCATCCTGTTCTGAGCTGGAAAGAGCCAGGTGGGGGCGGGCAGTAGGAACATTGGCAGCGACTGTTTTTCCATTCCTTACCCACTCTTGAACAGTGGCTTAAGTGAGTCCAGACTGGGGGCTCCTACTGGAGCAGAGATGAGGCGAATATTCCAGGGTCTATATGACCCAGTAGAGAGCTCTTAGGATCTGACATCTCCAGGAGGCCTCCAGCCCCTGTTGACAAGTGTGGAGGATGCAGGCGGGGAGGGGAGTGCATGCTTGCTAGGGCGTGACCACTGGTGCAGAGGGTTAGCAGCGGGGCTCTCAGGTCTCTGTTGGTGGGGCCTCTGGAAAGAAGAAGTGAGGCCCCAGCACTTGGCACAGTGACATGGAATTCCCTGCCCAGTGCCTTTCCCGCTTTGGGGATTGGGTCCAGTGGTCTTTGTGCTCAGGCTTCTAGGGCTTGGAGTTGAACCCTGTGTGAAACCCCTAGCAGGGTGACAAGCAGCAGAAGAACTTGAGATTCAAGAACTGGCGGTTCTCTGCCTTGTTCTTGATGCCTTTGGCAGCAAAGGACTCAGGAGACCCACTAGGGAGTCTCAAAGCAGCCCAGCTCCTGAGGAACTTCTTTCAATGCTTAGCCCTGGTTCCACCTACACCTCCCCCAACTTTCTCCAAGGGGGAGGCTAGGAAGCTCATCCCCTAAGGACCAGCAGGATCAGACATCAAGGGGAAAGAGGGCGAGGAGGAAAGAGGTTCTTGGTGCTTATCCTGTGTCTAAGAGCCTGGGGGACTAGTCCTTGTTGTAGGACCGGCATAGGATAAGTTGTTGCCAAAAGCAGGTTTCTTCCCCCAGGCAGCCCTGTGGTACCCTTTGTCATGGTGACCACTGCTGTTTTTCCTTCTGGCGACTTGAGTGCACTGTCTGGATGTGCCCTTCACATACACCCCAGCATGGAGTGTGTGCATTGTAGTTACTGATGACGAGGGACTCCACCAGCCCTCCCTCTCTTCGGGATCCAGCTAGGGCTCTCAGTACCCATGTATTCCCTTAGGTTTGGTCTCTAAATGTCAAACCTTGTGTTGTGTCCTGGTATACAGAACAACAACAACAACAAAAGGAACCGAAGGTCCAGAGAGATATAGCTACTTCCCAGGATGACCGTAAGCCCACTTCAGAGTCAAGAATAGGCCCTAGCGTGGACACCACCCTACGCCAGGTTTGTCGTGAGAGGGATCCAGAGATTGCTGTGGTAGATAGATCTAGAAATATAGTAGTTGTGTCTCGGTTTTATCTATATATATATCCCAGAGACTGCTCTCTGCTCACTATATATATTCCACCAGAGTGGGTGTGTAAGTGGTGCTGGAAAGCAGGTTATTAAATAGCAGCCTGCCTTCCTACCCATGCTGACTCAAGCTGGGCCTCCTGCCCATCCAGCTGGTCAGTGAAAATGCAGTCTCCCTATTAATTACAGTGATTGGATATATTACCAAGAACTGGGGGGGGGGGTGGTGGATCCTGACAGGACCAGCTCCTTAGCAGACATTCAGCCGTGCAGGAAAAGCACGTCAGATGTTGCTCTGAGGAAGTTCCTCAGGGCCTGTCCAGACAGTCATCATATGGGTCATACCAGGTTCCTCGGGACACAGAGGAGCCACTCACAGGTGTGCCTTGAGTGGGGCTTGGCACCATACATGTCATTTCTGCTGGAGATAGGGCATGCCTTGTGCTTCATTATTCCAAACCCTCTGCCCTCGCCAGACCACTTCCTTCTCATTGGGTCTTGCTCACCTGCTTTCTCTTTACCTGGGGTTGGGGGAGGGGGTGCACATCCTCCTGGCCCTTTATGCAGTGCCGGAGCTAAATACAAAGTCTGTTGGCCGAAGGCCCCCTCCTCACAGTCTTTTTTCTATGTGACCAGGCTGGCAGGAGAGTTGTGTGCTACCTTATATTTGTTTCTTATAGAGTTCCTTAAGTGTTTCAGACAGCTTGGGATTGTTAGGGAAGAACAGACTCTGAGACTCCATTCCAGATGTCTAAGTAGAGTCCCCTTCAATCTGTAAAGTCCCGCATCTGGACTGTTGGATGTGTGGCCTCGAGAATCAAGTGGACATGCCACCCACACCCGATCCTGGAACCTGCATTAAATGCAGGGATTGTTTTAGGCTTGCTCACTTCCTGTTCTCCAGCTTCAGCTGTGTGGGGACGAGGTGAGGCAGAAGGTTTGGGACATCACAGGTAGCAGCTGGGCTTTCCCTTAGGGGTGATATAAGTTCCACACAGAAAATGAGAAGCTGTGGATTGGTGATGGAACGCCTTCCCTCGACAGGCAGCAGCCTCAGGGAGACCTGAGGGTTCTGAGAATGATAACCCCAGCTTGCTTCTCTCTCTTGCTTTCTTCCCGCTCTTCTACCCTGCCTTTCCCTACAGATATCTGGTGAGCATTCCCCCACCTGGCCCAGGGCATGCCCCAGTTCACTTTCGCCTGTTTCTGTGGTCTTCACGGCTTCTGCAAGATGAAGAGGAAGAAGGAAGAAGTTCACAGAGAGCGGGAAACAGCGGTGTGAGCAGAAACAGGTCCCCCTTGTCAGCTCCCAGTGGATCCTGAGGCTACTCACTGCTGTGGAGCTCAGTGCATGTGTCTTCCACCTTCACTTAACTGGCACCTGACTAACTTGAGGTTATTGGCCCCGTAAGCCTTCTTATGCCCATCCATATTAGCTTCCAATCTTTTGTGCTCCTGGAGAGAGGCCTCAGCTACCCAAAAGGATCCTCAGGACCTGCCACTTACCTTCTGGAGACTGGGCAGCCTCCCTGGGACCAAGGAATGAGGCTCCCAAGCTCTTTTCAGGGTGACCCTCACATCAAGGTTATGGGGCCTTGAGAGAGGACGCAAAGTAGCTGCTCTTGCAAATATTGGAGGGTTTGATGTATGGGACACCCATCAAGCATAAGATGGAGCTTCAGGGTCTCAGCCCCTTCCTTTCATCCTCGTGGGCCAGGAATGAGGCAGAGGGCAGAGTTAATCATTTGAGAGGTCAGACAGTGGGTGGCTCTTCTGTGTGTCACAGGTCAGTCTTCCCTCAGTTCTGGCCCTGACCTACCGGTTCCACGAGGCCCCTATTTCCTTGACAACACACAGGAATGGGGAGGCCTTTCCCCAGTCCCTCAAGGACCGTCCACAGCTAGGCTGCACCACCCCCACACTATTTTCATTCCTCCCCACCTCGGTCCCTCCTCTCTTGGGAAACTGGAGAGGGAATTGTGCAGCCTCCTCTTCCCAACCTGCTGTCAACCTCTTGCTTCAGGATCTTATGCCCTGTGCCTATTTCTAGGAGTTCAGAAGCAAAAGAAAAAGCATTTTTCTTCCCCCTCCTTCCTTTCTCCTTCCTTCACTCTCCTTCCCTCCCTTTGTTATTGTGCCTGGATTTCGTGGGTGCTAGAGGGAGAGCTGGGAATTAAGAACAAACTATTAGCGGAAAAGAACCTTTATGCAGCTTCTGGCCCAATAGCCTGCCACCCTCCTCACTGGAACTAACACTTCCATACAGACGGGAGTCACATTCCCACTACCAGGGACAGAACAGATAAAGTCCTGGCAGGAGGTCAGCCTCCAAGATGGAGAAAGATCTGAACTCAGTGAGGGCCCCTCTGAGCACACAGGAAAGGCTGTTAATCCTGGTCAAGGGTATTTCCTAGGCTTTCTGCAGATTTACTGGGATCAAGGTTGTCTTGGTAGAGCCCAGCCCAAGAGGCTTCTCTATTCTCCACTGGCTTTTCACTTCTGCCTTCCCACCTGAACCACCTACTATCTGTTATTTTCTTTTATATTCAAAGGCTTATAAACAAATCCTTCCCTCAGGGAAATAGCAAGCTTCTATTCTTCTTTACTGGCAGTAAAGGCCAGTGGTGTTACAAGGAACAAAGAAAACTTTCCAGTTTCTTTGTCCACTTAGATGGTGGAGGCCTTGGCTGAGGCAGAGATGGCAGAAACGCTTTTTGGGGTACTTTGCTGCAGAAGCCAAGAGATCCCTGCCTGAGTTGCTAGCTGAAGCCTGCCTTCAAGGCTGCAATCAGAGAAGCCTCTGTGGAACTGGAGGATGAAATCATATCCCCATCGCTAAGAGGCAAGAGGCAGGCTTTGGGTGTTATGTCCCAACCACATAGGCTCACCCAGAGGACAGGTCAGAGGATGGAGGTCTGGAATGGGTAGCTCTCTCGTGCTCACTTCACAGCCTTTGGCTGGAGACAGCCCCAGGGGTTGGCAAAGAGCTGCTTCCCCCACAAGAGTGCCCTTGGTGTGGTAGAGACACTGGATATCTTGAGCCCTAGCTTTAGGAACAGTGTGGTTCAAGGTTTTTTGAGCGCAGCTCTCCCTCCCTTCCCGCCTGCTTGCAGACCTTCGTCCTTGCTCCATTCAGTATGAGGTGTAGCCACGCTGCAGTGGACACAGGAGGCAGTATAGTAGTAGCCTGCAAACATACGCCCTTATTTTATTTTGACTGTTTCCTCAGGGAGATGGGAGGTCTGTTCCTCTCAGCATCTAGGAAGCAGCTGGAAACCTGTTTCTAATTCTGCTCCTGGCTGGGTTCGGTCAATTTTTGTATTTTCTGTGTAAAGTTCCCTTCACTCTGCCAGAGAGAAGGCCAGCCCAAGGTCTTTTTAGACTCTAATGAGGTGGCCCTGTGCTCTTAGGGTGAGGCAGATCTGCACACCTTCCATTCTTGCAGCTCAGCGCTCATCCTTCCTAGAGAGTGGGGCCCTGTGTGCCCCATTTAGATAGGAATTCCACCTCTTGGGGTCCTTGGGATTTGAGTGTCTTCTAAGACCCTGACCCAAGATTCCCCAAAGGCTTCTTGTCTTAGGTTGAAGATAGTTAATTAGAATCTCATTTCCTTTCTCCACTCCTAAAGGAAGCTGGCATTTTGAATGTAGTATATGAATCCACAGAAATATAGAGAAATTGTTAATTTTTAGAAGAAAATAAAAAGCAATAATTTAACTGAAATAAACATATAAGATGCAAGAAGCCCTGAGCCACAAGCAGGTATTCTGGGGTCTAGCTCGGTTTGAGAGCCAACGATCTTGTGACCTTGGATGAGTCAGGCCTTATTTCTGGGACTGGCTTCTTCAGCTGTAAAGGGGATTGCACTGATGGCCTCTGAGTCCAGGTCTTTATGGGATGTCAGGTTCCCTATTCCTCCAGGGGATGTGTTCTGAGGACAGCGTGGGGAAGAGGTGGGCTGGAGTAACTGGCAGATCTGAGAAGCTGATGGAGTATGAGAGGAAGCCTTAGATTAGAGCTTCTAGAATGTTGTTCCTCCAGTGCGGGCTGGGACACCTCTTCTCCCTCCCAGCTAAAGGGAGTAAGTCTGTAGCCTTCACTCTGACTCTAGTCCCCTGTCTAAGCCATGACAGCTGCCGTCTTTCTGCTCTCCTATGGCACAGTTGTTGAACAGATTCAGAAGGGCCTAACTCCAGCTTGGGTTCACTTTGAGCAGCTGCCCATTGCCCATCTCTAAGATGATGGAGCCATCTTCCCCTATTCCTCAGGTGGGATTTGCACAGCAGTGAGTGGGTGGGAGACACCAGTGCTTTCTGTGTGGAATGGTCCAGCCTTCCTCTTCCCCTGGCATTCCTTCTTCAATGACTCCTGACAGCAGAAACTGCTTTCTCCCTCCCGGGGAGTCCCACACCTGCCCTTCTAACCGTCATGAAGGGTACCTTGTATTGGATGTAGCCAGACATGGTTGAAACTTGGAATTGAACTCTTGGTTCCCAACCTCAAAGAAAGGCCTTCGCCGGAAAAGTCTGGACCGCTGGGTTCGGCAGTGTCCTAGCTGCTGCTCTAGGAAGTCCACCTTTCATCCTGAACATTGCGGTTGTGCCTGGCAAGTGATTGGGCTGACAGCACCTCAAGAAGCACAGTCTTCTCTAGGAATGAGCCTGCTATATCTTCAGTGCACAACGAGGAACAATCCTAGATAATCACCACCATCTCCTGTCCCCAACACAAACAAACCTTCAACATGCAATATGTGGTATAAACAATCCAAGACCAGGATGCCTGGCTTGTCAGAACAAACCTGTTGGTCCCCCGGGCTAGCTCAGGGGTAGTCTGTGCCCACCCTGCTAGGGTTGCCGCCTAGGCCCCTTCTCTAGATTGCTGTGAGAACCCATCAGAACATCAGATGAAGAGGAAGCATAAACCTTGACTTTTCACGAGGAAGGACAGGAGAGCACACTATCCACAAGGAAGGTGAGCTAGGAGCTGCCCAGAGCAGCCTTATACCAAAGAAAACATTTCAGAAGTCAAGAGCCCTGTAACTTGGCCAGTCTGGGCCCTGGCAGAAGCACCCGGGGTCTGAAATTCAAGGGTTTTCCTAGTGGGCTTCTGGTCAGCTCCCTTCCCTGCTGGGACAGCCTTCTCCCTCAGTTCATTCCTGTATTCTATCCGAGGGGCGGGAGGAAAGCCAGCAGGGGAGATGGTAGGACCTGGACACATCCTCAGGACGCTCCCAGCCTCCCTTGCCATGGCAACGCTGCTATTTTTATCCTGTTGTTCATGATGCGCAGAGCTCTGACTTTCTCTGTTCCAGAGAGCCCAGCTGCCTTCTGCCCTCATCCCTCAGCATAGCGCCTTCTCACAGAGGCCTGAGGAGGGAAAGGGTACACACATTTAAGACATCCCTTAACCAGAGGGACCTGGTTTGCTGGCTTAAATAGTCAGTTTTGTGTTTTTTTGAGAGGTCAGAACTATGATCAACCTGAGTGACTGCTGTAGAGAAAGTAGAAAGGATCTACTGCTCAGGCTGTCTCCCCAGTGAGCCAAGACGTGCACTGCTGCCTCTCGGGAACACCCGATGTTCTGCAGATTGTCCTGTTGGCATAAGCAATATATGAAGAATTCTGCTTGGCTGGCTAGCAGTCAGATAACTTGGTGTTGCTGTTGAATTTAAACTACTTCCCTTCTATCTCTCTACCAAAGAACTAGGACAAACGCATTTACAACTTGGTCTAACCATTCTGCCCCTGTAGAAAGACAGCATATCTTCCTCAGGCTAGAAAGCAGACTCCCTCCAATTTAGCCATATCCCCTGCAAGGTGCTGGGGATGAAGCCCAAGGCCTCAGAACTACTAGACAAATGCTTTCCTGCTGAGCTGCATCTCTAGCATAATGATGCTCTTGGAAGGCAGCTTTTAGTGAAAGGCATTCTCAGCTGTTCCTTCTGCCCTTTCTCCACGGTCTTGCCTTTGTCTTCTTATGTCCTGAATTCCACCACAGTGGCAGGGAATCTCTGAGAATACCGGTGCTAATGGTCTCCATCTATTTGCTCCTATGTTGATCAGCGAGATGTGAACTCAGCATGTGGGGTGGCTGGATTATGGGATACATTCTATGTGTATCCCCCAACACCTTGACCCTGGGAACAGGTCCGGATCTTAACCCAGCAGACAGCAATCTACATCTTGTTAACCTCTGCTTCGGTTGACTTGACTCCTGAACGGTTCATTTTCCTAGGGTGACTGAGACCCATTTACTAAGCCTCGTTAGTTTTATTCTGGCTATAGTTGCACAGTTTCTGAAATCTATGCATCTGGAGTAAGCACTTTTCTGGTTGACACCGAAAAGCACGCTGGCAGATTCTGCTCTGATAATTGCTGTAATAAACACACTTTATTACATCCCTTTGCAGCAAGTGAATTATGTTGTCAAGGCATGTGGGGCATCCATGTTGATTTCAGACAATAATCCGTCGCAGCAGAAGCCAAATGTGTTCCCCAACGACCTGAAAGGAGGGAGATGGAGCTGGGTACTCAGGAGTGTGTAGACAGGTGATGAGGCCTGGGGGACACCTAAGGCCCTGGTACTCTGAGCCCCATTTATGCTCTCTGTAAACCAAGGGTAAGCCTGCCTCCTAGCATCTCAAGGAACTAGTGGGTCAAACTGGCTGGCGCTGAAAAGGGCCAATGGTTTAGAACTGCACTATGATCTCTTCATGGCTTACAGCTACTTTAATTTAAAATAAAGATCTTACGTGGGCTTCTCAGAACTATTGACTGGATGCACAATGGTCTGTCTTGCAAGGAAAGAAAGATGGAGTCACATTTGGAACAAAGATTACCAGGTGGTATGAATTATATATCAGTAGGGCTCTAAAAAAGAAATATTCTATCAAGGCTCCACTAGGGTTGAGGGGGCAGTGCAGAGATTCTACTTATTGTGAAGAAATGGGGGCCCAGAGAAGGGACAGAGAGCCTGAGCCATCAGCCTCCTGTAAGGCAGGTCATGTAACAGCTGCACATGAATTGATTAACTAGAGTCTCCAGACAGGATCTTTCTCTGTTGCTCAGGCCAGCCGGGGACTTACTCTTTTACCTGAGCTGACCTCAAACATTTGACCCTCCTGGCTGAGCTTCCAAAAGGTTGAAGATTACTGGTGGTTGTTGAGCTTCAGACCTGGGACAAGCAACTAAGGTGCCTTTTGAGCCAAAGCAGACCTGGGTTCAAGGTTCTCCTAGGGTCCCTCCGCCCCTACCTGTACAGGGTTTGGCTGACATACCTACCCTCTACCCTGAATTTTCTAGCCCAGGGGCTGGGCTTCACTAATGCAGACATTTTGGTTCTCCCCCACCCTTCTCTTCCTGTTTTTCCTCTCCCCTCCCTTTTTTCCCCTCTCTGTGCAGGCATTTTCCTGTCTCCCCCTGCACAGCAACGTCTCTGGCGCTATTCTTTGAGACCAGTGAACCTGCTGAGGGCTGCTCCCAATAAACCTGCACTTATATACCTTAACTTGTTTTGAATTAGCTCATTTCACCATGGAAAGAATAAGAACATATCAGTGATGTGCAGTTTTTATAGACAGTGGTGGACTGACTGCTCGTGGCCAGGATGGGTCTCTTCTCCGAGCTGAGCTTCCTTAACATCTGGCACAAAGTGTTCACAGGCTTGCCTGGGACAGGTGACATCCTATACCTGTGGTTCAGGAGCCAGCTTGGATGCCTGTCCCAGTCCTGCTATCTGTATCTGGTCTTTCAGGCTTTTAGTTTGAAGGAATGTGTGCTATTGTCCACCGAGCTCATTAAGTCATTGAGTCCTGACCCTGAGCAGAGCTCTGCGGGAGCCAAACAGGAAGTCAGCCAGTGCCCCCATTCCCTAGGAACTCACAGTATGACAAAAAGCAACATGACAAGGCTCAAGGAATCCAAGATCCACTAGGCAGAGTTCAAGCAAAGTGCTCCAGGGCTTGAAAGCCAGGAAAGACTTCTTAGAGGACATGGACTCAGAGCTGAGCCTTGGTGGCTGTATGCAGAGGCAAAAGCCAGCATGGTCTTGCCATCAGATGTTCTGTCACAAGTGGGTCCTATGGTTCCCAAGTTGCTGTCCTCTCCCAAAGTCTGACTCCTGGCATCTCATCACTGCTTTGACATAAAGCTCCGATCACATGGGGTTAGGAAGGAGGTGAGTGCTAACAGACATGGATAACAGACATTTATTCCATAGCACTAGCTAGTGCATCAGAGATTCACTCTCCTGGGACAGGGTTTGCTAGGAAGGGGAGCAAGAACCCGAGAACAGGGCTGGGGAGGTGGCATAGTGGTTAAGATCACTTGTGGCTCCTGCAGAGGATCCGGGTTCAGTTCCTTCCCTACATAAGGCAGCTTACAACTGCTTGTAACTCCAGTTCCAGGGATCCAGTACCTTCTGGCTTCCTCAGACTCCTGCATGCACAGGACTCCTGCAAAACAGCTTGTCATAGGACAAGCAGGCATAGACAAAATCCGTAAACAAAAAAATAGAAGTATCTGAGAGCAAGGGCATAGGACACTGTCTGGTAGGGGCAGGAGATACAGGCCACACTAAATCATGGGCTCTGGGCACGAACACGCTGTATCTCAGAACTGTGCCTGGCTGGGCCACAAATCCAACAACACACACTTGCTTACTCTCCAGCTCTTCTTCCTCCCTTTCTCTCACTTACCCTTCTTTGCAAGAAACAGTTTGCAAATTGCAAGGCTATCATCCGCTCTTCCCTCATTTCCTCCTGTTGTCTGTGGAAAGAAAGGGAGAAAGAGCAGGTTGTTACTCTCAAAGTGTCCTTGATAGTCGTGGCTTTATTTTAGATAAAGCACTGGTGGCCAGCTAGACCTCAGTTCCTACCTGTAGAAAGGGTGACTACTGCATTTGCCTTCACAAGATGGGTTATGGGGACAAGACTAGACCCAGGCTCCCACGTCAGAATTCTACCCGTTGCCACAGCCTACTGAAATCACTTCATGCCCCACACCTCTGCTAGCCACTTGTAGAATGCAGACAGCAACACCAGCCCCTTGAGTTTTTGCGAGGATTAGATCAGGTAACATGCTCAGGTGCTTTTCTAGTTTAGTGCCTGGCCCTAGCTGGTAGATGTTCAAGATACGGTAATTGAGACACTCGCTTGGAATTATAAATGGCCGGTGTGTCCTTGGTGTCTCTCGCATGTTCCACTGCAACGGTGCTGGGTGTAGAGCAGAGACTCAATAAATACAAGTCAAACAGAACTGAAGACAGCAAGACAGGTAGGTATGCAGGTGTGAGAATGGCTGTGCACGTCTGTTAATCCTAACATTGGGAAGGCTGATACAGAAGAACTGTGAATTCAAGGGCAGCCCGTGATAAATAGCAAGATTCATCTCAAAACAGCAAAAACGGAAGTAGCTAGACAACTTTTGGTAGGGTAATCGACAAGACATAGTATATAAAGACATTTGCCCCCAACCACAAGGTGGTGCGCTGCGGTATGTTGAAAGGGAATTTTTCCGCTGCAGTGCGCTGAGTATCCTTCAGGAGGCGCTCTCGTCATCTCCGCCTCAGCGGAACGAGGGCTAGGATTGGCCCGGGGGATGGGGAAAGCTTGAAGGAAAAACAGCCCCACGCGTCACTCACATATTTACATCGCAACTGTCAAAATAGTTATTTTTAAGTCGAGTTCCGTCTGCCACGAGTTTAAAACCAAGCTGTGCGGGGGCAGACTAATGCGCGTGCGCGGAGCCTAGGCCCAGGGAGGGTGGTGTCCCGGGTTTGGAGGGGAGTGTGTGTGCATGTACCCGCTCTTCTTTTGGCCTCTTTGCTCTTGGCTCTGGGAGCTGCGGACACTCAGTTCCTGTGTTTCCAATATGGTGAGCAGGCCGTTCCTGTCCTATGTCTGCAAGCACAAGAGAAAACTGTCCAGTTTTCACTTCCTCTGTTCTTGTCCATGTGGCCCTGGACAGCATCCCTGACAGCATCCACACGCACGCGCACACACACCTGTAAGTTTTCTGTAGCCCTACCTACTCTCCTAGGTACAGTGTGGGTCCATATCCACCTCCAAGAAAGCCATCAGAGGCTCTATATGGAAGACTGAAGCTGAGGACCAGACATATTCGCCTCATTAGCCCTTCCTAGGAGGGCACAAGCTGAAGAATTCTATATGGGCTGGCCAGCACCGGTTGAGCCTGAGGCTAAGGAACCTTGGGTCAGCAAGCAGCAGAAGGAATGACTTGCTCCTCAATGTCAGGCCTGTCGAGAATTCATTTTTCTCTACAGAGAGAGGGGCCTGCGGATTTGACACTCTCAGGGTCTCTCTCGCTCACTGTTCAGGGGCAATGGGATTTGAGACAGACGCTGGCTGGCCCTGCTGCCATCAATATGTGTCCCAGCCCTGTCCAATGTCTGCTCTGTAATGAGTAGTGCTTCGGAATGTCACCTCCATTAAGAGGGAAGCGACACCTGTGCACAGCCAGAGCCACCTCTCTGTCTTCATTAGGCAGTCCGAGGCCTAGCTGCAGGCTGTTCTGGCTCCGTGACAGATGACAGGCAGAGGAGCGGGAGCGGCAGACTCCTGCTGTCCAGGATTCATTCTCAGACAATGACCCCAAATGCCCCCTCCCCCAACAAACACCAAAATAGACAGCTGAGAAAAATGTCCTTCTGCAGCAGGTGCAGCAAGGACAGTTAATAGCTAGAAAGCAGGCTAAGGGAACAGAGGAGCCGGTTCCTGGGACAGGCACTCTCCTTGCCACTTATCTCCCATTTGGATTGGGTTGTGGGGTCTTTGCCTCTTTAACATTCCACATTCCAACTATCTTCACAGGCCGCTCTTTTTCTTTTTTTTCCCTCTTCTAATAAACCTGTTTGCTATGCAGGCCACAATGAGTTGGAACAGATGTTCCGATTCTAGACTTCTGTCCAGCCCGGGCCTACACATAGCCCCTCGCAGCAAAGGCCTGGTTCCTCTAATTCTTGGCATTCTTGTCCTTCTGATATAATAGGACGGCAGCATGAACAGTGCCACAGAATGGCAGGAGACATTGACATGGCTTCAGTGGACTACTTCCCTCATAAAATCTGTCCTTAAAAGAAGGCCAGCATGTAGCTGGGCGGTGGCGGCGCATGCCTTTAATCCCAACACTCAGGAGGCAGAGGCAGTGGGATCTTAGAGTTTGAGGCCAGCTTGGTCTACAGAGGGAGTTCCAGGACAGCCAGGGCTACACAGTGAAACCCTGTCTTGGAAAAGAAAACAACCACCACCACCACAATAATAAAGGCCAGCATGACAGCACCTGACTACAGTTGTAGCACTGAGGAGGTTGAACAAGATGATCCACAAGTCCAGGACAGTCTGTGCTATTTAGTGATACCCTGTCTCAAAACACCAAAGCAGGGAGCTGGAGAGACCAGGGTTTGAGTCTCAGAACCTGTATGTCAACTCAACCGTCTGTAACTCCAATTGCAGATGATTTAACGGCTTCTTCTGGCAAGATACACATACAGACAAAGCACCATAAACATAAAATTAATGAGCAGGGCTTGGTAGAAGGCTGTGCAAATGTAAGAACATGAGTTTGAATCCCCAGCACCCATTGTAAAGCTGCTTGTGTCTGATGTTCCAGCACTGGGGAGGCCTAGACAAGAGGATACTTGGACCCCATTGGCCATCCAGTCTAACTGAATTGGTGACCTCTAGATTCAGGGAGAGACTATTAAAAAAAAAAGTGAATTTGAGGCCAGCCTGGTGTACAGAGCGAGTTTCAGGACAGCCAGGACTACACAGAGAAACCCTGTCTAGAAAAATAAAGTGAAGAGGAGCTAGAGGGATAAATTCATGCTTTACACTCTTGCAGAGGACCTGAGTTTGGCTCCCAGCACTTCGTGGCAGTGAACAATCATACCAAACATCCTCTTCTGGCCTCTATAGGAAGCAGACACACATGTAGACAAAACATTCATACACACACACAAATAAAAATAAATAATGTGATGAGATATGACTTTTGATACTCTTTCTCAGAATCCCCAGAAAACCCCTGACAGCACCTGCTGACCTCCACACACATACACACATGTGCACATGTGCCTGCACTTACATGGGCACACACCCATATAATACATGCACACACCACACACACACACACACACAAGAAAAAGAAGACCATTGTGAGCATGCAAGCAGCTGGGCTAGACTGTGATTTTCAGGCTAGGCTGGGCTACAGTGTGAGACCCTGCCTAAGAAGAGGATTGGAAAGATAGTTTGTGAGGAACTGAGTTTGATCCCCAGAGTCCACATTCTAAAATTGGGTGTGATGGTACATGTGTGTGGTTGTAATTCTGGTGCTGGGGGTATAGAAACTCTGGGGTTCATTAGCCAGCCATCCTGGCATAGTCAGTGAGCTAATAAGAGACCCAAATGAAAACAAAAGAGATGCACATAGAAATAGAAAACAAAACATCCAGGTGTGGTGATGCTCACTTGTAATCTCAGCGCTTGGGAGGCAGAGGCAGGCCTATCTTTGTAGATGTGAGACAGGCTTAGTCTTGGACAGCTAGAGTCCTAGAGTCCTAGGACAGCTAGAGCTACATGAAAGCAAAACCAAACCAAAAGCGAGGTTTGAATGAGGAATGAATGGTATCTGAGGTTGACCTCTGGCTTCTAAACACAGAGGGGGGAGAGGGAAAGGGCACAAGAGGAGAAAGAGGGAGAGAAGAGGAGGGGTGGACAGGAGAGGTGAGAGGGAGGCACTGGAAGGGGTGACTTCCCTTGCCAAGACCTCACTGGGAAAGGCTGAGAGGAAGCCCTCTGGGAGTCCCAGTCTCCCTTAACCTCTTTTCCTGTCATGAGGAAAGTGCCTCAAGCCACACAGCATCTTCCCACCCTGCCTTGGACCACCACCAATTCCTATAGGCTCCGCTCTTCCTTCTAAATTGTACTATGTGAAATGCGCCCATCTGCTACTGCCTGACTCTAAGCATTCTTTCCCAGCCAGCCTCTCTAGGCTGCTCCACTCCTTGCTGTTTTGGTCACCCTGTCTTTCCCATTGATCCAGAACCACCGGCATCGATCTCCCAGGCCACTTCTTCCTTTCCAATATCCTATGTCCACACTGCTCTGTGAAACTTCCTAGTTCACTCCATTTGTTTGCTGGTCTTCTTTCTCCTGTGCTAAAAGCTCCAAGGGACAGGAACCTCAGACATTTTGTTTAAACTTGAATCCATACCAACAAGAACAGTGGCAGGCATGTAGTAAAACTCAGGAAATATTTACAGAGCAAATGAATGAATGAATGGCCTTCTGCAACCTAATGCATCCATGTGCCCAGCTCTGCAGCATACTTATCTCCCTCTCTGGGAGAGCAGGAGTCCTTCTCAAATGCAATTGTCATGTCACTGCTCTGTCTAAAACCCTTTGGTGACAAGATTGGGGAAATGTTGGCACCTATTGGAGCCAGGCAAGTGCTATTTGTTGATTTTATTTATTCATATTCGGGGAGTATCATCCCGAGTATGCTTAAATTGTTTTAAACTTGTGGAAACAAACGCTCCCCCCACTCCCATAAAGCTTTCATTAGCTACCACCATCTCAGAATAAAGTCACAGGGCTCCTCATGTGCTTCTGAAGCCTTTTGCTGCCTAGTCCCTGCCAGTCAGCCTTTCTTCATGTCCAATTGCCTCCCACCCATGCAGTGCTCAGGAAACATCCACTCTTCTTAGTTGCAGGGTGGTTGTGATTCCCCGGGATTGTTTCTATATCTCTTGGTGAGTACAGAACTGACGAGGGTACCTGAGTGCTTCTAGACAGCCCTTAAGTTACTCTGGGTGCATAGGGGCATAGACCTCGCCTGCCTCTGCCTCCTGAGTGCTGGGATTAAAGGTGTGCACCACCACTGCCAGGTTCCTTCTCTATTCTTGCTGCTATTTTCTGACTTCGGCCTCCACTATTATTGTCTGTCTATGGCCGTGGCAATCCTCACTCTAAGTCCCATTGCAGTTGTAAGGACAGGAATAGATATCCTGCAATGCCATCAATATCATGCTCCGTTTCTTATCAAAAGATGTCTTTCTCGAGTGCCTCTGGGAAGTATAAACCCATTCCTTTGGTGTGTTCTCACTCAAATGTCACTGAAAGAAGGCAACCTCCCTGGCTGGGCTGGCTTTTATGATGAAGGGAAGCTACTTTGAATTTCCTAGGTAGAGGGGTGTGGCGTCCCCTCTCACCAGGCATCCAGAGTACATTACTGCTATTGTGTAGTGATATGCTTTCCTCCCACTGTGGGCTGGCAAGCGCCGAGATGTTGTCTCCTGCGGAATGTGGCTGGTCCTGAGTGATACAAACAGAGGCAGTGCTGTGAATGAGGCAGGGTCACCCAAGTTCCTAACCACTCCATAGCTGTATCCTAACATCCTCCGGGGGGCCCCGCCCACCCCCAAAGGAGACCTTGGCATCACAGAGCCCTTTTGCAATCCCTCCACTACCGTTCACAAAGTAACAGGAGATGAGGGTGGAGGAACCACAAATGTCCTTCTCTGCTTCCTGTCTGTTCTGTCCTGCTGTCATCACTTATCTTAGTTGTCCAGCTGTTACCATCAGTGCCCTCGGCACCTCCAGGCGCCTCCCCTCAGCAGTAGCGGTCCCCATACCTGAGAGCTGTCACCTTCCCTGGAAATCTTTGAGCGTTCTGTAAACTATCCATTGGCTTCTCTAACACCAGCCAGGTCTTATCCCCATTTCAAGTGCCAGGCCTATATTCACAATGTGCCCTTGCCTAGAATGCTCATCTCTGCTCACTGCTTGCCTGACCTCCAGAATGCTTTCCTAAACACCTCTCGCCTTAATCAGTGGTGATTTGGCTCTGCTTATAAGTGTGTGTGAGCATGCACTGGGGTGGTCCTCAGGACCTCAGGGTGGAAGCCAGTGCTCTAACTCTGAGCAATGCCCCCACCTCGTCCTCAAACTTTGACTTTTCACTTTAATTTTCCCTTGTTTATTTTGAATTAAAAAAAAATTATCTAAGGTGGTACACACCCATAATCCCAGCACTCAGGGAGGCAGAGGCAGGAAGATCTCTTTGAGTTCAAGGCTAGCCTTGTCTACAGCCAAGGTTGCACACAGAAGCCCTGTCTCAAAACAACAACAAAATCTAGAGTATAATCCCTCTCGGGTCTAGAGTCCCATCTTAGACGCCTTTCTCATTCACAGGTTATCTAAAATTTCTTGCATGTTAATTTGTGCCAAATACCCCTGGATATGGGCCGTGAGTCCCCAAGAGAGTCACTTATGAACATTAGAGCCTTGTCTTGCTTGTCTTCAGGACAGGCCTGGAGGCTAGAACCATTTCTGTTAATCAGCAGCCTGGACAGCTGAGTAGATGGGCAGCTTCCTACCTTTCTGCAGCAGCGAAATCTCTCCTTAGAGTGCACTATTTGCAGTGTTTTCCCAGAAACTCCATTTAGGCTATTGCTATTGCACTTGACCTGATGGAAAGACTCTATTCTTGAAGACACCCTCTACTTTGGTCACAGAACATGTAATCAAATTGGTATTGACCAGGAGATTTTTTTTTTCCCCCTTTTGGAGAGCTTTACAGTACTGGAAGGTGCTTTGCAGGTTGCTGGGGGTGGACGTGGGAGGTTTGTAATCATCAGTTTCATTCAGTTGTGAATCCTGTGAGCTACAATAACAACAGACATGGCAAAATAGAGCCATGGGTGTAACAGTGGCATGAGTGTTGTGAGGGTAACCAACTGCCTTCTAATTATATTTTAAGGGCCGCTCCACAAGAGCAAACTCATGGCTGGTACTGTCAATCTGACCAAGGATCCATGACTGGACAGAATATTGGCCTCAGGGTGAAGCGGCTGCTAATATTTTACTAAGTGGATAGAGTGGCCAGCTGCCCTCTAAATTCATATCCCTATACCCATAGATCAGTACTCAGACATCATCAGAGAAGTTTCTTTGTGTCCGTGGAGTGCTCTGCCACAGGTGGGGCATCGATATCATGGGGTCCACTGTGGAAGAGGAGTCGGAAAGACAGAAAGAGACGGAGGCTGGGGAGGACCAGAAGAAAAGTGTACTCTAGACAGGAGGGGCTGCGTCCTCATAAACTCCCAGCAGCTGTGGTTGCAGAAGATTAAGTTGGTCAACCTTCCAACAGAGAAGGGGACAGGCTCACGAGGTCCCACCCCTCGCCGAGGAGCTGTTCACAGCAGATGTCTCAGTTTTCTTTAAGAGCGTGGCCCTGGGCTGGAGAGATGGCTCAGTGGTTAGGAGTACTGTCTGCTCTTCCAAAGGACCCAGGTTCAATTCCCAGCACTCACATGGCAGCTCACAACTGTCTGTAATGCCCATTCCAAGGGATCTGACACCTTCACACTAATGCAATAAAATGAACTTAAAAAGAGTGTGAGCCCTGATATGTCAGCCATGCTCTAGTGGATCCCACCCTTGTGAATATACAGGCAGCACACAGACTCAGTGGGTTAAAAAAAAAAAAAAAGGTCAGGGAGGGTAAGAAGGAAGGAGTGGAGGGGCCAGGATGGAGGATCTGGAGGAGTTAGGGGTGAATATGATCGAAAGCCAGTGCGTGTTCTCATGATACTCTCAAAGAGTTAATAAAAATATATTCAAATGAAGTCTTTTTGTTGTTGCTGAGCCCAGCATGCAAAGCACTGCCAGTGGAGATGCTGGGTGCTGCTCTTCTGTGTGCCTACCGCTACTCCATCATATCTGACAACTTTGGTTAGTAAACCCAGCTTCAAGAACGCTACAAGAAAGCAGGGTGTAGCTGTGCACGCTTTAATCCCAGCACTTGGCCAGCAGAGGCAGGTGGATTTCCAAGTTCAAGGCCAGCCTAGTTGACAGAGGGAGTTCCAGGATAGCTTGGGTCACACAGAGAAACCCTGTCTTGAAAACCAAACAGAACAAACAAACAAACTAAAATCAACCAAAAGAGAAAGAAAAGAAAAGAAAACTCACTAGGGAAACTCACATCTAGTTTCATGTTAGAAGAATTTACTGATTTGATTTACTGAAAGGAAAAAAAAAATGCTTGCTTTTTGTTGATGCCTGCTCCTTTTGGCATAACTATAGCCAATTTTGTTTTAGGCCGACCAGTCACATCATCTCAGCTCCTTGCTGACATAAAAGAATCTTTGTATAAGGTCAGATTGACTATAAACCATGTTTATGTTCAATGAGAAACTCTATGGTCTTGTTCCTAGAAATTCCCCAATCATAACCACAGCTGGCTCCAGCTGCCAGGCACAGTTTCAAGGTTAGCTAGAACTGTTTGTCTAGTTAACAAAAATAACTTGAGTCAGAGCTGACAACCCTGTTCTACCGTCCACATCCCTATGTGAGCTAATTTCGGTTTTTGCCAAGCTAACTCTGAGAAACACTCAATGTCATGGTTTGGCTCCTGAGTCCACCTCTGTCTCTCTGATCTTGGGGTGTGTGGTTCAATAACCATCTATATCTGACTGAGATTGGTGTCTGAATGGTTTGTGCAGCTTCTTCTGGACACCTTTAAAACATATTTGCCTGGGCATTGTGGCGCATGCCTGAATCCCAGCACCGAGGGAGGCAGAGGCAGGTGGATCTCTATGAATTTGAGGCCAGCCTGGTCTACAAAGCAAGTCAGGACAGCCAAGACTACACAGATCAACCCTATCTCAAAAAAAGAAAAAAAAATTATTTTATTTTAATTTTATGTCCATTTGTTTTTCCTGGTGCCCTTGGAGGTCAGAATTGACCTTTGAACTCCCTGGGACTGGAGTTAGAGGTGTTTTTGAGTCTCCATGTTGGTGCTGGGAGGCAAATCTCTGAAAGAGCAACAAGTGTTATTAACCAGTGCGCTGCCTTGTCTCTGCAGCCCCAGTATAAGCTTTGTTAAAAGTGTGCTTGCTGTTGTGTTTATCCAGTGGCCGTTAAGTGACTTTCTCTTTTGTTTCATACCCTCCCCATGTGTCTTAATGGAAGGCCCCTTCTGGCCTTCACCATTGTGGTCAGCCTTTTTTTTTTTTTTTTTTTTTTAATTGTTTCCTTGGTACAGGTGGCTCCTTGTGAGCAGAAACTGCCTTACTCCCGTCTCACGTTCGGCCACACCATGATTCCAGATGCTTCTGCTGCCTAAAGGCAGGAATCTGTGACCACAGAGGCCCCTGCCAGCATCTCCTGAACATCTCCTGTGTTGATCCAGGGTGAATTTCAGTGGCGTCAGCCTCTCCTCCTGCCCTCCTTGGCTCCTCTTCCTTGCCCAGTTGGCATGGGCTCCAAGACTATTAGTTAATTTTAATATTAGCCTAAGAAAGATTAAATAGGAAGGTAAATTTGTCTAGAAGGTGTAATTAATCCCAGAGCCAAATAGGAGAGACCGTGGGTTACCCGGGTCGCTGCTGCTTTCAAGTAGGGCATAATCAAGGTTGAGCAGACTTGTGCAAACTCACTTCTGAAGTGTAGGGCTGTGTAGACCACACTGGGAATGGTTCGTTCTGAGACAAGGGGCAGCAACAGGTGGCACCTATCCAAGAGAGCAGAAGAGACATCCCTTCAGGTGTCCTGTCCAGGATCACACTTTTCTAGGCTGCCATAATATCCCCTCAAGCAGCTTCTAGACTTTTTTTTTACCCATCCAGCCTTCACTCATTGTCAACCCCTATTTAATCTAAATGGGACATTAGAGCCACATCCCACTTAGAAACTTCTAAATGTGCCTGAAGACAAAAGGCCAAGCCCCTTCATTTAGCCCAGAAGGTCCCCACAGTGAGGCCCCTGGCAGCCTTACTGTTTTTTCTTCTCACTCACCACCCTCCAATGGTGGGTCACCAGGGCCCATTGTTACAAAGCACACTGTTTTTGGAAGTCTCAGACAGAAGGACACTTAGGGGCTTTCCTATTGACACTTACCTTATTTTCTTTTCATGATCTGTATTTTTTCCCCTCTCTCTTAACAGAGATACTGAGCTCTTCAATGATCATCTTGCTTTTTTTTTTTTTTTTTTAAGTCTCCTTTTCTTTTCCTTGATTTAAGGCAAGCATCATGCCGGTTCTACTATGTGGAATGGTTGATAACTATTGAGAGAAATTCTTCAGTTCTGGCCTTCAAAAGTAATGGCAACAGGCTTTGCTCATCAAATCCTAAGCCCACCCAGCATCCCTGGAGGAGTGGCCAGTTCGGCTTGACATACCCAAAGTAAGGGCTGTTGTAACCCCTTTGCCTTGTAGCTGAAGCTCTGGGGCAGGTGGCTTTGGGAGCAGAGCTGAGCCCGTGAATGACTCTACCTGGCACTGACAGCTGCTGGTCTTTGCTTTGGCTGATTTCCCCCTTTGCAAATGGTTGTTGGCAATTGAAACTGGGGATCCTATCTGCTTCCCTATGTAAATTGCATTTACATTTAAATAGCGTATTCTTCCGAAGGATGGGGTTAGTAAATAACTGGCAGATTAAGCTTGAGGAGAGGAAATTGTGCCCCATCTCAAATCTGAGACTTGAAGTAGCATCTGGCTTTTACTATTTCCATTATTTTGGTTTAATAACAGCATGTGGCATTAAGGGAAGAGAAAATGGATCTCCATTTTAATGAAAGGAGGAAACTCTCAGGATTTAGATACCTTATCATATTGAATACCTAGTCGATTGGCAATTAAACTTGCCTCAAGAATGGGATAGAATGTTTTCTCAGCTATGGAGAGAATAAAAACAACAAGCTGATGCCCAGGACCGCACAGATAAGCCTGACAGAAAGGCTGAGCACACTGATGCCAAATGTTCCAGGATTTCACAGGGCACAGGAATTCCCAGATGGAACAAGTCTGACAATAGCCCCATGCATATGCATGAGGGGAGCTTCCAGAGGATAGTTTCATACAGGATGGTCTGTCTGAAGACAATCACAGAATAGGGAGCTCAGCCCACAGATTGTGGCCAACGTCGTCTGAGATGATCATTTCCTAACCCCACTGGTTTCAAATTCCAGGGGTTTGACCAAGAAAATATCTCAAAAAATGCCTATCTCATTCCAACCAGTCTCACTGTTTAAAATGGAAGCGATTCCACCTGCTGGCTGATTTTTGTTGAAAGCAATTCTGGGCCATGTAAACAAAATGCTTCCACATCCTAATAAGGCAAGCCTATCATTTATTTGCTTTGATGGAAACAAATATGTCAATTTTCTAAGTCTTTGTCTGGTGAATCCAGTGTTTGGATGTTGATAAATGATCACATTATATGTTTGGAAACTGGTGCTCTATTCGAAACTTTGGAGTCAGAGTCTGGTAGCACTCAGACAGCCTCTGTAGTCACCCATCCTAAGATGCTCCACTCCCCCAGAGCCTGAAGGCTGAAGTTATAGGACTACATAGGAAGTGTAAATGGGACCGAGGCTCTGGGGGAGGAGACATTCGGAGGCCAGGGCTCACAAATAAAATATGTAGGATTTACTGGGTGCCAAGTACTTGGTGTATTTTAATTCCAGGCTTCTTGTCAGTGCGGAGAGAGTTCCTGCTGTCTTTGCCGCTGCAGATAAAGCAGGGGCTCATCACCTGCAGATGGTAAGGGATAAAGCTGGGGCCGGACTTCAGGCAGGCTGGTTTTCCTGTTTCCTTTAAATCATTTCAGATGGTTCCCCTTTCTCTTTTTAATGAACACACTGTGTTTTCTCACACTTACATTTTGTCATGCATAATTGTTTTGAAAATCGCAGCAGTTTTTCTTGAAAGACTCCAGCTACTAGTGTGACGGATATTTCCCTAAAATAAAGCTACAATAAGATCTATGTTTTGCAAAGTAATGATAATATATATCTCAGCTGTGTTGCGGGTATCCAGAGAATGGAATGAGACATGAACGTGCTTTAAAGAGGCCCAAACCATGAGACTTCTGTATGGTTAGATCTTGTCCTCCATCCTGATTCTTCTTTCTTTTAATTAAAACAAACAACCAAACAACCAAACATTTATCTGTTGTATGTGCATGTGTGGACACTTGCATGCCACAGCATGGCTATGGAGGTTGGAGGAGAATAACTTTTGAGTGTTGCTTCTTTATATCTTGTGAGTCCTAGGAATTGATCTCAAGCTTAGTGACAAGAAGCATCTTTACTCGCTGAGCTACCTGCTGAGCCGCCTTAGTAGCCCCTGATAATTCTTTGTTTTGTTTTCGCTTTTTGTTTTTTGAGACAGGGTTTCTGTCTGTGTAGCCTTGGCTGTCCTAGAACTCATTCTGTGGACCAGGCTGGCCTTGAACTCACAGAGATCTGCCTGCCTCTGCCTCCAGGATCAAAAGCGTGCGATGTCACCACCATCACCATTCCACGTTGCGCCAAACACCACTGGAACGATTCTTATTTTCTTGATAGAAAAAATTCTTCATGTGGATCCAAGTCTCTTCCACGTTCCTATTCCCCTGTGGGTCTTTGCTGGTGACCTTGATGCTGGCGTTTGTTAGGCTTCTTTTCTCCTTCCCGTTTCTTGGCACCCTTTAGTCACCTGCAGCTCCTCACCCCCTGTGCGCAATGGTGATGTCTTCCAGCCTTTTCAAATTTTCACCTTGACACTCCCCCTCTGAAGCTGGCCAGTGCCTCCTTCTGTTTGAAGTTAGCTCAAATCCACCATCTAATTTTCCCATCAGTGTTGCTTGGGGCGGGGGCATGGTGCTGATGTCACACTGTCAGTATTATGATTACCATAATATCTGACAGGCAGAGAAGGGGCAGTTGTCCATGGTAACCCTTGGGTGAGCTTCACCCAGCTTAAGTAACCAGCCTGACTGCACAGCCTTCAGACAGCCATGTGAAGGGGTAAAACATGTGAAGGGGTGAGTGGATTAATCACCCAGTTGGATTCCATTTGAATATTTGTCTTCCATATGTGTGTTCCCTCTAGGCAATTGTCTAATGTCACTTGAAATTGATGAGAGCTCTTTGGAAGGTTATTTTTGGGAAGCCAGGGAAACAACAGACAGCTGTTCCCTGTAATAAATGTCTCTGGATCTACCGAAGTGTACCTCTACCACCACCAAAAAAAAAAAAAAACCCAAAAAACAAAAAAACCAACCCTGAGCCATTGGGCCACAGCGCCCTTTCCTCTCTGGCATTAGACTGTTCTCTGGAAAGGCTGGTCCAGCTTCCCAAACACATGGAGAAGGAGGAAGTTACTGTTAACCAAGACTGCAACAAGAAGCATAGTTTGAAGCACAAACTGTCCAAACAAGCGTTCCTGAGCGCTCTGTCACAGGTCACAGTTCCTGGCTCTTTCTAGGTTTGTTTACGATGTACTTTCTAATTGGACATTGATTGAGCACCAAAGAAAAGCAAAGTCGTTTCTTAAAAATGGGACTCGATTGCCCCATGCTAAGCACTTAGCTTGTTTTCACCACGGTATTAAAAATCCTTGAGGCCTGTTATAAATGAAGGGCAGTGAGTCCTGCATGGCAAAAAGCCTCCAAAAAGCCTCCACAAATGAGTGACTCTGCCTTTCCTGACTTCACTGAGTGGGTAATGGGTCGTTGTTAGGAGTGGAACTCAAGAAACAAAGGGGATAAAGCTAATTGCTTTGAGGCTGTAGAGGTTTAGACAGCCCAAGACTCACAAATCTATATAACTCAATCTGTGTTAAGAATTAAGTGTTGGCTTTTTCCAAGTGCCAGTTCATCAACCACAGTGTTTTCTGGTAGCTAATTAAAAACCACCGTTGGGCTGGCAACACAGCTCAGTAGGTAAAGGCTGTGGACCCACAACGTGGTGGGTGAGAAGTGATTCCACAAGCTGTCCGCTGACTTCCGTACTCCTGCTGTGTCTCCCAGGTATACACATGTGCGTATGCACACATGCACAAAATAAAAGCAATTACAGAATTTAAGTCCTTTAAAAGCTCCACTTCATTATGCTCAGTGTTAAAACTGCGTGTGAGAAAGCCACTACCGCCTGTAAGCCTTGACTGCCCTGGGCTCCAGCAGGCGCGAAAACAAATCTCTCTCACCTCTTTCATAGTTAAGTAACGGCTTGTCTTCCAGGGCAGTCATGGAAATATTTTGCTAATTTTACCCAGGTAAGTTTTCTTGAGTAGAAAAGTTAGAAATCGCTGATCCTTAAGATGTTTGGCGAGAGTGGAAGCTTCCCAAGGTTTGCCACCAGTCCCAGCAGGACTCTCTGGCAGAGCAGAAGTGTGCAATGTGTGCCTTAGTGCCTGGGACAGAGGGGGTGCATTTGTGAGTCTAGCTGTAGTATTTATTGGTAACATTGTCTTAATGGATTTAATGTCTTCCTGCTTCAAGGAGTCCACTGTCAGAAAAGAGGCCAAGTTTCTATCACTATGGTGGATGTACGGTGTCTGAGTGACTGTGAACTGCACAAGCAACTTACAAAGCTTGGATTTACACCTGGCCCAATATTACGTATGCCTACAGTTAATATTGGGGGTGGGGGTGGGCCTCATTTGTTGCTTATACACTACTTCCAAAGCTCAAAGAAGAAAAGTAGAAGGAACATATACAGTAAAAGCCACTGAAAATATAAAAAAGAAAGCAGAAAGCATATGGAGGGAAGGAAGATATAACGGACAGTACCGTGTCCCCACATGTTGGGAAATACAAGTCCCAGGGAGGGAGATTAGTGGTTTCTATATTTTTTCCAATGCTAAAAAAATCCAATTACTTATTATATTAGCCCTCGTGGGTTTTTGTATGTGCCCTATATTTTCATTGTCTCTATTCCTCACACACAACTTTGCCCCAGTTGCTCTCAGACGTACCCAGTACTTGGTTACTGATACTCTGTAGACGTTACCCGTTTGCATGACGGCAAGAGTGACTCGAGTGGCTGTGGGGTCTGCCTCATGGTTAAAAACCATAATTAGCGAATAATGTAAGGTCCTAGAAGAGAGGGCCTGGGATTGAACCCTGTGTATACAGCACAGCACAGTTTAATTCTCCATGTTGTTTCTCAGCTTCCACCAGAAAAATGTATGAAAAAAAGTTAGTGCAATTGTTGGTCTCACCTCCCTGTGAACCACCTGTCAAGAAGAGGCCAAGAAAGCTTCGTGGATCTGAGGACAGCATTGACTATGAAGGTACCGTTGTCTGTTGTGCTGACAGCAGCAGTTTGTGTGTGAGTTGGCGGGAGGCTGCGGTCCCTGGGATCCTTGGCTTTGCTTCCAGTGGCCTTGGCCCTATCAGGCACACAGCTGTGTAAAACATCAGGAATCCTACACCCACAGTTATCTCTCTCCCCAGAGCTGTTTGAGGATGGCGTGGGAGAAGCCCCACATTCTACCCCATAAACATTTCCTAGGAGGCCCCTGTGAGGCAGGGAGACAGACCTAGTGTGGGCCACCCGTGTCTTCTGGACAGGATGTACACCAAGCCCTTTAATCCTCACAGCACTTAGCTGAAGTAGAGACCTAGAATGACCAGCCCACACTCACATCACTGGGGAAGCCCTAGGAGTTGGGCATACATTGGGAATGTACCATGAAGAGCCAGAACACCATCACTCGCTGTCCAGCATCACAGAGTAGGAGTTCAATATACTTTTGAGGGTAAAAGGGGCAGAACTGGTAGGGCTGAAGGTGTAGATAGATGCAGGGCACATGCCTAGTGTGACAAGGCCCTGAGAACTACCTGGTGCACACACACAAACACACACACACACAGTGCCATAAGTGAGACTGGAACTCAGGACTGCTTCTTCTTAAGAGCATCATAGCCTGTACTTGATGAACATATTGTATTTTGGACCATGAGTGAGCCATATAAAGGACAATTTCCCATACTTATTAACAGTTCAATTTAACAGTGCAAGTGCAGGGCTGGAGAGATGGCTCTGTGGTTAGGAGCACTGTCTGTTCTTCCAAAGGATCCGGGTTCAGTTCCCAGCACCCACATGGCAGTTCCCAACTGTCTGTGCCCCCAATTCCAAGGGATCTGATACCTTCACACTAATGTACATAAAATAAAATATTTTTTAAAAAAACAGTGCAAGTGTTCTCTAAGAAAAAAAATCTTGATATTAACAGACACAGAGATTTCCCCAATGGGCACAGCCAGCTCATTTGAAAAGGACAGCAGGATTTAGGGATCTACCCCACTGGCCAGTATACAAGTGACTGTCTCAGACCAGGGTCTTCTCCGTCCCCTCCTCTGGGAAGAAGCTTAGGGAGCTAGTCCATTCATAGAAACTGTTCAGTGCTGCCCACGAGGCCAAAGCCACAGAGCCGATCTTTGGCCAGATCAAGCCAGCTCCAGCCAAAGACTCCCTTCCTGCACTTCTCGGGACACAGCCTTTGCAAAGGTGTGTTTCTGCTGGGACTGAAGGAGGTTGCTCTCCATTGGTGAGTTT
Source organism: Pachyuromys duprasi (assembly GCA_028658305.1). Taxonomy (NCBI): domain Eukaryota; kingdom Metazoa; phylum Chordata; class Mammalia; order Rodentia; family Muridae; genus Pachyuromys; species Pachyuromys duprasi. The sequence goes on along the minus strand of CM053757.1, from coordinate 7,460,622 downwards.
GATTGTTTTAACTTCATCTAGCAAATGTCAACTTCCAGCTTAGAGTGGGTGTCAGCTTCACCTCACACTTGCCTGAAACCCTGGATCATCAGCTGCTAGTCCCTGCTCCAATCACAAAACTGTTCTTCGGGGGAGGCCTGAACTGTATATGCAATGTCAAGGTTGTCATCCGAAGCCTTCTAGCGCATTGGAATAGAGGGTTGAACCCTCTATTATGCGGGATCATCCTTTGAAGGGTCAGCCTGGACCTAGCAGGTCATAAAAACACGTACTGGGGCAAGGGGTGGGACTAGGGTGAAGAGCAAGGACAGGAAGTCCATCGGGCCTCACGAACAACCAGTGATTAATTTTTTTTCTCATTTTCACTCACTGTTTTGGGCAGTGGGGGACTTAACTTTAATTGTCTAGCCTCTTCTGTTTTTTGAGGGGGAGGATAGGAGATAGTTTTGTTTTGTTTTTTCTTATGTAGCCCAAGCAGGTCTGGAATTCATTATACGGATCAGGGTGGTCTTGGATTTATAGTGATCCTCCTGCCTCAGCCTCACCAGTGATGCAAATACATGTGAGTGCTGAACACTTGGCCACCAACCTTTCTCAGATGTCTCAGATATCTCACCTGAAATGTCCATACTAGCCCGACGTGGTACAGCATGTCTGTAAATCCATCACTAGGTATTTGGTTGGAATCCCTGCTCACCCGAGCCCAGTTCTGCATTCTTGTCAGCTGTCAAAACCTTCTCCTCTGATGCCTCCTAAGTGCTCGGCTCTTGACCACCCTTGGGCACAAACCCAGTTTATGGCTGACTCATCATCACCCTTTGTCTACAGTCTATAACATGATCCTGCACTAGCCCTGGAGTGACTTACTCAGCCCAGTTCTTTGGGACTAATGTACCTGTGTGGGAGCAGCACCTAATACATATGCCTTCTTTATCTGCATTTATTCTGGCCTAATCTGGCCTATATCTGAGTCAGAAAGAGAGAGAGAGAGAGACCTTTTATTACTAGGGAAGCTGAGGCGGGAAGGCCTCAGCTGGGAGGTAGAACATCAAAAGAAAAAGAAAATGCCTCCAGGAGTAACTGGGCTGGATGCGGATGTGCACCAGCAGAACCCTCCCCACATCCCCAAGTGTCACTATGGGTTGTCTTCTGCCGCTGGTTGTCCTGCCACTCAGAAAGCCACTGGCTGTCCCTTCTTCTGGTGTAGAAGGCACTTAGATAGGAGGCAGAAAGTCCTTCCTCTCCTGGCATTCAGGGACATACAGGGACCCCGTGCTATGCTGAAAGCAGCCTCCCAGAAAGCAGCCTGCTAGCTTATGTCTGTTAAAGGCATGCAAACATGACAGCCAGCCGAGTCCCCCAGGAGGCCGAGTGTCTCAGTAAAGCTCCAGAAGGAAAGGCTCTTTTCTCTATAAAGGGCACTGCGAATTTTCCTCCCCTAGTGAAAGCACCCCGTGGCTGAGGAAAACAACAACAACAAAAACACTTGGTGTTTATTTCTTCTGCTGCCTTGTATGTTCTCATGGCCTGTTTTCTTCTTGTTTCCCCAGATCCATCAGTAAATATAATTTTGAAAGGAAATATCAAATTCTCAAAAGACAAAGGCAAGGAATGCAAAAACGTATGTATAGTTCTAATGCATGAATCCTACTACACCTAAGTTAAACACAAAAATTAGCATTTTCAGATATGTAAAGAAAAACTCACCACATTCTGTTAGAATCCCAAACTCCCAGTCCAAACCTGATCTTTTAGTGAAAAAAACAAACAAAAAACAATGCCCCCCCCCGAAATGATCTTTGTGTTCTAGCCAAGGACCCAGACTCTCAATGTCCTCTGTGCTCCGTAGTGAAAGAGTCACCACAGGCCTTGTCAGCTTCACACGTACCCCGCACCATCCCCCAGCATTCGCAGACTGAACTTGGTTCTAGGCCCACTCTGAACACAGAATAAATGTGTGAGCCTCTAATCTCTTCCCTTTGCCAGGCAGACTTTGAGATGTGGCTTCCGCCCCCACCACGGTGTGGCTGGAGTCCAGGCATGTGACAGGGCTCCCTCAGGAGACACCTGGCTGGTTTAGGGTCCCTGCCCACTGCTCGTTTGTGTCACGCTTTGGGGAAATCAGTTAGCTGATGTAGCTGTATCTAACGGGCATTGTCTGCCAAGGGGTGTCAAGGGAAGGCAGGAAGGAGCCAGTCCTCAGGAAGTCTCTCCTGGCTTCTTTTTCTGACCTTTGCCCCTTAATATTTTGAGTTGTTCCCCTGGTAGTGCTTCCTCTTTTTTCTTCTCTGCTTTGCCACTCCAAGGATTTCCTTTCTAACTATTGCCTTGCTCTCTAAATGTCCGATTGCTTGAGACCTATACCTCTAGCCCTCTCCTCTACTTTTTTCATGTGGCTTCTGCTGTCACCTCCTCCTGTGATAACTCCTCAAAGATCCTCCTCAGGCACAGGCCTGTGTCAAGTTGATGTATTCCTTCAGTCTCTAACCTTCCCTTCACTGCCTGCATCTACCCAACAAATGACTCCCTCACAGTCATGAGTATTTTGTACATTGAAGGGATACGTTTATACCTTGCTACATGGCATTTCCCTGCTACTGTGCACAGGACAGACATCAGAGCAAACAAGCCCCAACGCCATCCAGCAACACAGGTGGGACCTCTGCCCACCATCACTGTCCAAGCTCTGACCTCTTGTGGAATAGCCACTTCTTTATGAAAAACATAAAGACTTTCAAACTCTAGAGATTAGAATTATATATTGTAAAAACCCTTTTCTGGGTAGGGCCAGGTGGTTTGTCCCTTTTTAACCTCAATACTCAGGGGGCTGAGGCAGGAGGATGGTGAATTCCATACCAGCCTGGGCTAAACAACAAGACCCTCTCTCAAAAGAGCAGCCGACCAACCATAACAGTAGAGGCTGAGGCTGTAACTCAGCAGTGACACGTGACTAGCCTATGCAGGCCTGGGTCCCGCCTAGGCGGGCCTGGGTCCCGCTCTCAGCCGCCACCCGACAGAAGCCTCTCTTCTCCCACCTCCTCCTGTACTGTCAATGTTTTATTTTGACCAATCACAAAATCTTGCGAATCAATTTCTGCCCCTGACTTTTCCCAGTCCCAGTGTAGATGTCTCAGGAGAGGCTTAATCAGTAGCACCGCTTGCTCATTTGCTCGACCCCATGACCCCATGGAGGGAGGCGCTTGGGCACTTCCTAAAACTTTCATCCCTTCTCACCCAGTGGATGCACCTGGTAGATTTCCCACAGCATCTCCTGAGCCTCCATGCCAGCTGGTCCTTGTGCCTGGAGTTCATTTCATTCTTCTCATGCCTGGCTTCCCCTCCTCCCCCCATTAAAATCCTGTGATTTTCTAAGAAATGCTTCAAAGGCCACTCATGTGAATCTCTTTGAAATGATACTTTACCCCAGTCATCAGCCGAACTATCACAGGAGCCTGCACCTGACAGGAGCCTAAAGTA